>CM023362.1:11908292-11942721 GCA_013282895.1 Eriosoma lanigerum
TTCTTAGTTTAGTTAGTTGTCAGCCGTCGTCAGAACTAATCGTACGTTCCTCTGTAGTGACCGGGTATTCCGCACACGAGTTCGGTGTTTCTTTTGCGTGTTCGCGTGTGCCACTCTGCCGTCTAAGGCACCAATTCCACGTGTCCGCGCGTGTGCGACTTTGCCGTCCAACGTCAAGAAGAAACCACCAGATAGTGCCGGTCAGGTCGTAATTAATTCTATAATTTTAAGTTAAAACGCAATTGTTAAGTCTAGTATTAGTTTCTTCCCCCCCCAATTCCCTTGAATTGTAGTAGTTTTAAGAAATACATTATAATATACAGTCCACTAGAGCCTTTCCTTATTTGTTGTTTTTATTTTATTTTCTACCTCAAATCGATTGTCCGACGCCAACCCGATAACTTTTACGCCCCCTGGCTTTGTCGGGCACGTCGACGTCACAGTATTTATTTTTTATCACAAATATATTTTTCATTTCATACTTTATTGACTAAAAATAAAAAACTGATTATCGTTTTCTTATAATTCTATAAATTATAATCAATCTCATATTTATGTGTGATAATATACAAGGATTTCATGAAATTATTTAAATTGTAGGTTGTTTAGGATAATGGTATGGAATATCTAAAGGAAGATGATAGAGATGGGGTTTAATTATAGGCAATGTGGGTTTGGTAACTGACAAGGTTTTAGAATTAGATAAAACTAGATCAAAAATATTACCTATGGTTTAGGATCACGTCAAGGTAAAATAAATAAACAGTGTAAACTACTATATTATAATATTAATAATAATATTATATTTAAATTTTAACACCAAAAATACAATAAAATAAATTAATTTAGAACACTAACGAATAAGGCTCATGTCGGTAAGAGAAGAAATGAATAACCGGTAGATTATCCAACTGTAACTGGACTTGACTGGAGCGCTTTATATAAGCTAAAGAATATTCTTGATCATTTTTGGGGCGGCAATAAACCAGAATAGCAAGGAAATCGTATATACTGTGTATGTAAAAGTTTTCAAAAATTCTTTTTTTACACGTTTTTTCATATTTCTATTATTCTTATTTCTTATTCTGTTTCCACTAAATACCCAGTGGTTAGTCTTTAGTACTCTACTACTTTCTACTCTGTAGTCTGTAATATGTATGATCTTGAATCCTATATATTATATTACAACAGAATATTTAACGTATTTCATTCTAAATGTTTTAAATAAAAATTAAATACTATTTCAACAAAGTATTATAATACTACAGTATATAATATAAATATTTATCCTAACGTCTGCAAGTATTATAATTTACGAACAAAGTATTACTTCAATTTTTAATAATTTCAAGGATTTTAAGAAGTCAGGATAGTAACATCGTTTAGTTAAATATATGTTCTTTAATCGTTAGTCTTGGTATTTGTATTATGTTGTTATTGTAAAATTGATATAGTTGTTTTATGGTTTATTTCCATTATAGCAGAAATTGTATAAAAATAAGGGAGAACACCATTATATTCCTGTTAAATCTTCGGTTCATTTTAACCATATATTCTTATTCTAAGTATAACTTCTTATAACTTAGTAAATATATTAACGTGGCAAGTATTTATATATTAGGGTTTGGTGATCAACGTATTTTACAAACAATATATTGAAATTCACGGAACAATATGCCATTATAATATATCTTAAAGTCAACTTTAAGTTCTTTGTAGGTCTGTCATTTTATGATTTTGGCAAATGCTCCCGTAGTTCGCTTGCTGGAAATTACATTTCCGTTCTTTCACGGCGATATTTATAAATGGCCCGCATTTCGCCATAGGTTTTTAGCGATGGTTAATCAGAGACCAAACTTATCAAATATTGATAAAATTTATTATTTAGTGGGATGCCGAGGCTATCCGTGATATACCCATTTCTGGACAAACCTATAAATTGGCGTGGACCACGCTGGAGGCTCAATTTCACAAACCTAGGTTGGTTTGTTTTAAAATAAAAAGCTCATGATTGATATTTTCTAATTCTAAAAGTTATAAAAAAAATAATTAAGTTATGACATAATATACAAAGATTTCATGAAATTAAAACATAATAGTTTATGGTTAATGATAATTGCTAAATTGTAAATAATTTTCTTTATAATTTTATTGAAAACTTAGTAATTGCGAAAAGTATATTTAAATAAAATATATATTTTTTTATATGCAAGAATAACACATTTATACATATGTATATACAAATTGATTTCATAAAATTCAACTACTGATAATTGATACTTTAAATGTTTACTATTATTTTCGTTTCTTGAATTTTTAATACAATCACAGATTATTTGAATAACTACAAATGAAAATTACAAAGGCCCATTTTTTCTTGTCGTTAAATACAATTCCTTATAATTAACATAAAAAAATTCAAGGAGATATTAATTTTTTTTTTATGTATAAAAGTGCTATTACAGTTTTTCAATATACAATTTTTATTTCATCGGAGAGCATAAGATATGTACATATAAACACGTGTTTAACATAAATTGATCTCAATATTATGTATAATCAAAACATACCAAAAAATACTATATAGTAAATTGTAATAATATAAAATTTCGAGACATTTTTACGTCTTTGTATCTCTTTCATAACACAATTTTATTAATAATGGTAATTTATTGATTAAAATTTAAAGACTAATGATCGATTTTTTTTAATTTTTTTTAATTTAATAAAATTAATGTGGATATGTGATGATATACAAGTATTTCATGAAATTAAAACATAATAGTTTATGACGTAGTTTTCATTACTTGAAATAACAACATGTGGTTATTTGAATATTCATTATTTGTACTAGAAAAAATATGTTTTGAATACCTACGTGGTTAATAATGATTGTTAGACTGCAAAAACATTGTTAATTATTTTTTTTTATAATTTCATAGGAGACATAGTACCCATGAAAATTATCTTTAAATGCAATATATATTTTTATCACGCAAAAACTACACGTTTATACTTATGCAAACAGTACAAAAAACGAACGTGACTTGATTACAATATGTCATAAAATTCGTTTTTATCGTTTTAATTGATTTCATTATTCTAAACTATTGATAATTGATCATTAAAAATTTATTAATTTTGAATTACTTTAATTTTTGAGACAATTACAGATTATTTGAATAACATAAAATGAAATTTACTATGGTTAATTTTTTCTTGTCGTTAAATACAATTTCCTATAATTATCATCAATAAATTCTATGAAATATTAAACTTTTTTATGTTAAAAAGTGCTACTGCAGTGTTTCAATATAATATTTTTATTAAATCGTAGAGAATAAGATATGTGTTTAAAATAAATTTTTCACAATATTTTTAATAATCAAAACATACCAAAATAGTGGGAAGGCCGATTGTGGACGTTCCTCTTTCGTCTCTTCAGCCCTAGGAGAAATCAGTGGTTAATTATAATTATTAATATTTGAATGCAATACTAATACATTTGAAAATACGATTCTGAGCGCATCTAAAAATATTGCAATATATTATACTGATAATCCATTTCAAAATTTAACATCAATGTAAATTTCATATGTAAAATAATGTAAATATGATGCAAAATAAATTTCAAATCCCAACGATCAATATTCAAGGAGTTATCATTCCTTTTTGAGAAAAAAATTATGGGAAATTCAAAAAATGAGCTAAATAACGTAGCAATTAGATGAAATTTGGTATAGGAACATGCCCATTTTGTGATATTGGACTATTATTTCTACACGAAAAATGGTATTCATGTATCAGAAAAAAGCCTAAAAAAATTTCCGATTTTATGCTTTTCAAGAAAAGACTTTTGGAAAATTTGAAAGATGAGCTGAATAAAGTGCCAATTTAATGAAATTTGGTATAGAAAGGTTCTTTTTTTTTGGTAATTGGACCATTATTTCTACCCGAAAAATGGTTTAAATACTTAAAAAAAAAAACATCTTTGTAGAACCAATACATTCCACGATCCGCTCATAATCCTCAGAATTTAAAATACCATATAGTAAATTGTAATAATATAAAATTTCGAGACATTTTTAGGTCTTTGTATCTCTTTCATATCACAATTTTATTAATAATGATAATTTATTGATTAAAATTTAAAGACTAAAGATCGATTTTTTTTAATTCTGAATAATTTAATAAAATTAATGTGGATATGTGATGATATTCAAGTATTTCATGAAATTAAAACATAATAGTTTATGACGTAGTTTTCATTACTTGAAATAACAACATGTAGATATTTGAACATTAATTATTTGTACTAGAAATAAATATGTTTTGAATACCGTTATATTAATACCGTTTTAATTGATTTCATCATTCCTAGCTATTGATAATTAATATTTAAAAGTTTATTATTTTTTAAATTTTTTAATTTTGATACAATCACAGATTATTTGAATAACCAAAAATTAAATTTACTTTGTTCTATTTTTTTTTTTTGCCATAAAATATAATTCCTTATAATTATCATCAAAAAATTCTATAAGATATTAAACTTTTTTGTATTTAAAAACTTTATTACATTATATTTCAAAATTATATTATACTTTTATAGAACAATTATAGTATTATACTTTTATTTTAATATTAAAATAATATTTGATACCTAATTATCCCTTCGTCTGCTAGTCTGTAAGCTTGTCTGTTACAATAAACCTAACTTAAGTTATTTAATTTGCTGAATTACCTAACCATGAAAAGCGAGTCGTGAATGCGAAATGATACTATGTAAAGTTCATCTTCGAGCCTTTTACGAGCTTTTAGTTTATAACGAAATAGTGTAAGAAAATTGTAAATTAATAATTTGTGATTGCAGATGGTATGATATAATTTCACCGATTTCAAGAAGTCAGTTGAATATAATTTTTTAATAAAGCATACATATGTTCTTCTATTTTTTTCCTTGGCATTGGATCATGTTGTTATTGTAAAATTGATATAGCTGTTTTATGGGGTATTCCAATTTTAGCATAAATTGTTGATAAATAAAGGAGAACATCCTTATATTCCTGTTTAATCTTCTATTCATTTTATGAATACGTATAAATTATTAATTATAATTACAATTTGTAGGAAAAAGGATGTAATATGAAAACCATAATTGCGGCCTACTGTTAAAGAGATAAATAAAGCCTATGTTTATTATACATATTATCGAAAATTCATGGATAGAGCCAAATCATAATTATATTAAGAATTCATTTTACATATTTTGTTAATTTAACTTTGTTATTATACATACGTATAAAATTCAATTTTATATTACAATAATCATTCAATCTAAGGAATAATATTGAAAATACAATATGTTAGAGGAATATTAAAATTATAGATCATTATGTTATCAATATTATTAGAGAAAAAAAATGTTCAAGTTCACATAATGTCATTATAATTCGAATTTAATCATGTAGAGTAATAAAAAGTTTATTTTTAATAAGTCTAAAGCTAGTATGTTACAATAAACCTAACTTAAGTTACTTAATTTACTGAATTACCTAACCATGAAAAGCAAGTCGTAAAAACGAAATTGTACTATGCAAAGTTCACCTTCGAGCGTATTGTGAGCTTTCAATTTATAATAAAATTGTGTAAGATAATCGCAAAATAATAATTTGTGATAGCAGGTGGTAAAATATATCCATTATATTAGGTATCTTACTACATCATTAGATCGAGTGGCATGTTTAGGGTAGGGCCATAGTGTAATAAGCTCTCCCCCCTTGCATCGTATTTACATATAATAAATTGTGTGTTTCATTCCCACCTATGTACAACTGATGAGTTAATATGTATAAACGTGGCAAAACATACCGATGTACAAATATTTACATATTAGGGTTTGGTGTTCAACGTACTTTACAAAAAATTATATATATTGAACTTCACGGAACAACACAACATTCTAATTTTTCTTACAGTCAACTTTTTAGTTCTTTGTAGGTCTGTCATTATACAAAAAAAAAAAGTTTTATTAATCTATTCTAATTTAAAATATTTTAATATCGTTAATTAAAAATGTCTTTGAGTAAAACTAATTTAATTGTAATAATCGCAATTATTTGTATTTATTTCAACATAGTTTATACTGCACCAGGTATGTATTCTTAAACTATATTTGAATGTTGTATTATTAAATATGAATATAAATATTTTTGGTATATGAAATTCAAAACGGGAATTTTTTGATTTAATTTGTTGTTGATTAATTATTGAGAAATTTAAAATCTGCCATATTATATATCTGAATAGCATAGGTAATTATATAGAAAGTATGATTTTAAAAACCGCATTTTAAACCAAGCAACGTTATTTTATACCTAGATATTTATCGAACTCTTTTTAATGATTTAAAATCCAATACAGACGACAACAAAGGGTTTTTCAGTTGTTTAGCACCATTAGGAAAAATAAGGAAAAATAATAAAACTGGTGTGGTATGACGTACGAAACGTCGACAGTCAAAATATCGATAGTTTAAAATGTTGATAAATTCAAACATAAATTTTTTTTTAGTTTATAAATCAATTATATTTAAAATACACAAAAATCAAAAAAAGTTTAAAATATTTAAAAAAACATAATTACATAATTGTTTGCGCAAGTTACATGTGATTGAAAAGATACAGTCCCGCCGCCACCCGAATGGTTGATTCGGGACTAAGATGGTTGATAGTCAACCCGTGACCGCGCCCCAATCGCTGCCGCTCCAATTGTGGTCGTGCCGCCATATTGTCATTTTTCGTCTGTTCGTCAGCTATTCGTCATCTTTACGTTAATTACGCACCATTGTTGCACACACACCAGACGATCGGTCAGCTTAGACGAACCTCAATTATTCGGAAAAGTATTGTCAGAAAAACGAATATTTATTTTTATATTACCTATTTAATTTAATATTGGTAAAAGGCCAACTCGGTCAGACCACGTCAGCTTAGACAGCTCGGTCAAACCACATCAGTTTAGTCATTTTGAAATCAGTGCGAACGACAATGTCAACAAGTATCAACAGCAAAGGCACTAGGATAGTCTTCTCTTTCCTTGTTTGTGTTCTGTATAAACAGGGATGTATTGGTAAATAATGTCTTGAATATACGCCATATATTTCTCAAAATTACATCAAAAAAGAAAAAAATTACTTGAAATGATTATTATGACATTCGTTTTTTTTTATAATTTTATTCAAATAATTAGTTTTTATCATTAATAATAACTATAAATAAATTATAACTAGAACTCTACACTTTATTAAATGAGAATTTATTTTGTTTTAAATTTTTTTAATTTTAAGTCGTAGAGGTATATAATATACATACATGAATTAATTAATAAAAATATAATACCTTATACATATTTATTGTCATTAAATGTACAACAAATTTATAAATTATAAAATATTATGGCCGTTTGGCCGTATACCTACCGTATAAAATTATTATTTGTATTGCGTATAAGCACTTTTATACAAATATTGTTATGAGTATACACCGTATACTCCCGTATACGCCGTATACTCCCGTATACGCCCCAATACATCACTGTGTATAAATTGTATTTATTTTAAATTCTATATTTGACTATATTGTACTGTATATAGTTTGTTGTTTGAGAATAACAAGAACATCGACTAATTGCCACACTGTTATATCATTTATGTGTTAATGATCAATTTAATATATTGTAACATATTGTAACGGTACTTTCCCTTGTGTCACGTCGGAATTCAGTCTACACCGGTAAATTCTCCTTTGACGAATCCCGGTGGGACGAATAATAATTCATAATTCATTACATAATTCCTCGCAAAAAGCACACTTTCTCGTATTAAATTACAATGAAAAATTAAGCTTAACTGAATTATCTGCAATATCGATATCTCTATTGGTATATCGGTTTATGTAATAATAATAATATTATAACAGTAAAAGTGTCGCACATACTAATATTACATTATTATGGGCTAATGCAGATATTTCCTTCTTTTGAAATCTTATATGTTAAGTTTATATTTTAATTAATAATTTGTCGACGTTTAGTGTCTATCGATAATTTGACCATCATTCGACATTGACATTTTAAGCGGTTCATATTTTGAATGTCATGTTTATATTTCAAATAGCTATTCAATTCCGAAATTAGTTCTATTTACGAAAAATTTTTTAATTGTAAAAAAAATGTATCAATTACAATCATTAATTTCATCCAATATGTAATAATTAAACAAGGGGAATCCAGCAATAAGCGACGTAAGTATAATATAAGTTCTATTTTCCTTTTACTGTACAAAATTAATTTAAAATTAAAACAAAATATCAATTGACAATTTTAAAGTCGTTTAAAGTAGAATTTTGAATATCGATTTTCATAAAACTTGTATGCATAGTCTGCAATATGTCATTTAATATGTATAACATTTTCATTTTGTTATAAAAGAAATCAAAATATTTATCCGTTTAAATTTACAAAATAATATTATGTAAAATATAATAATAATAATATGTAAAATATTATGAGGTTTAATCTCACCTCAGAAAACTAAAAAACAAATCAAACAAAAATAATTCACGATCAAAATGAAAAGTTGCTATTAATAAAAAAAAAATATAGTTATTTGGCGAAACTATCGATGAAAAATTATTATAATTACGTAAACAAAATGTATTATCAAATTGATAATGTTAAAAAAACATACAAATAAAACGAGTATTTGAAAAGTTATTGAGTGTTTTCGATTATTGTGATCACAATGTATACAGAGTGATCTATTTTACGTAGAACACTCATTATCTCGAAAAGTATGAACTTAAAAAAATGTACTCAATAAAATTTTCAATTCCCTAAGATCAAAATTTAATAAGTAATCAGGAAATAAAAAAAAAAAAAAACGGAAACATTAATTTTGCCGATTTTCCGCCATTTTTTGGTACTTTCTCTACTTCCAAGAATAAAACATTTGAGAAATTCGATATAATTGTAGTTAATCTGCATTATGAGTATTCCCAATAATATACAATAAATTAATATGTTTTCATTGATCTGTAATATTAATTTATTTTTTATAATTTTTTAAAAATATGTAAGAGCAGTGGTGTATTTACGGAAAGGAAGTTGAAGAGATTTAAATCCCTCCACTATGACCAAAAAAAAAAATTGGTATTAATGATATGATTTTTCACCTATTTTATATTTCGTATTATTCAATTATTGTACATATTCACTCCGATCGGCTATTAATATAAGTAAAACAATTAATAAAACTACTGAAAAAAAATTGCAGTTTAAAGAAAATAGATTAATATGAAAGAAAATTATGAATAACAAAATTAATTTCTACACCCCCCTTTATATTTTTCTAAATACGCATCTTTTTAGAGGAAGATAAACAATTTCTAAATTACGTCGATTTTTTTTAATTGGAAATAAATGTGTCATTTTTAATTATTAATATTATTCAATTTGTAATAATGAAACTAGCGAGGTGTAGCAATGAGAAAAGTAAGTATAATTTAAGTTCTACTTTTCTTTTACTGTACAAAATAATTTTAAAAATCAAATCAAATATCAATTGAAAATGTTAAAGTTTGAAGTCGTTTAAAGTAGAATTTAGAATATCGATTTTCATAAAATTTGTATGCATAGTCTGCAGTAATAGAATAGTCATAAAATATGAATAACATTTTCAATTTGTATCAAAAAAAATTGAAATATTTATTCGTTAAATATTTATTAAACAATAAATTTATATAACATAATTTACAAACAATTTAAACCACTCCATCACGATCAAATAAAATTGTTCATTTTATATATTCACGCCAAACGACTATTAATAATAGTAAAACAATTAATAAAACTACCAAAAAAAAAAAAAAAAATTGCTGTATAAAGAAAATAGATTAATATAAAAAAACATTATGAATAACAAAAACAAAATAACGTACAAATCGAATTAAAACAAAAAACATAAAAAACAATATTAGTAAAATATATAAAAGCAAAATATAACATTATATTTATTAAAAAAAACGCATTGCGCTAGGGGATCATTCGCTTAAAATTTCTAAACTCCCCCCCCTCTTATATTTTTCTAAATACGCATATGTTTAAGAGGAAGCTAATCAATTCCGAAATTAGTTCGTTATACCTTAAATTATTTAATTGGAAAAAAAATGTATCAATTAAAATCATTAATTATATCCAATATGTATTAGTGGAACGAGGGGGATCCAGCAATAAGAGACGTATAATATAGTATAATATAATATAATTTCTATTTTCCTTTTACTATACAAAATTAATTTAAAAATAAAATAAAATATCAATTGAAAATATTAAAGTTTGAAGTCGTTTAAAGTAGAATTTAGAATATCGATTTTCATAAAATTTGTATGCATAGTCTGCAGTATGTCATAAAATATGTATAACAATTTTAATTTGTATAAAAAAAAATTGAAATATTTATTCGTTAAAATTTACTAAACAATATTATAAAATAAATAATAAATGTTGATCTCTTGTGCACAACAGTAATTTAAGAATAAAAACAATTTAGGTCAATGAGTACCAACTAGACACAGTTTTTTAACTAAAGCATACCATATTTGTGATAATCGGAGCATTATTTCTTCCCAAAAAAATTTCTTCATACATAAAAAAAAATAATAATTGTAAAACCAATAAATCATTCGCTTTATCAGAATCTTAAAATTCACAATCAAAATAGTAGGCTTCCCTTAGGGAAAATTATAATTTGCCACTGTCCAGATTGTAAGTGTATTTAGAGTTTTTAATACCAATTTAATACTAGTTAAATATTCATTTCTGATCGATTCAGAATCAACGTTTTTATCATATCTGAACACTTTAAATTTTATATTTTTATTATAGCCCAAAGTAAAATAATAATGTATTAAATATAAAGATATAAGAATATTAATAATCTCTATGAAACTTTTTGAATGACCAAAAATCTTTCACGTTTACGAAACATGTGTAAGTAGTTCAACTTCACACTTAAAGAATATCGATGATCAATGTTCACGTATTGTTCAGTATAAATGAACGAGAACGATATATAAACGAACGTATATATAACTCGTTCATTCCAAACACCGAAAAATTTACATTTATATTTTAAAATAGTATTTCACTTATTCTAAATAAGAAATTTATTAAAGTCCTTTTATAATATGTTCTGACCTTCTGGGATACAAGCATGCTATCAAATCATCACAGAAATATTTTTCAGTACTTTCATTCTATTTTTCTATAACTGATTATGTCATTTTTAATTCATTAAAATTGTAGTCAGTAGTATAGTTTAGGGGGTTCTGGATCATAGGGAATCCTGTGTAATGGAGGAGCAGTCGGAGTAATAGGGGAGCAGTTGGTGGAACAGTCGATTGACCAATCCTATTACATCATAACTCCCACCACAACGCTTTGTCGTTGTCATTCTTTCTAAGAAAGAAGATATAATAAATGCATACTATATAACTAGAACCATGTATAATACTATTATTTATACGATTACAATAAAACATTAATTCTTAATCGTCTCTTTAATATTATTGTATAATTAAAATAAATTTATAAAGAAAAACAGAATATTGTACTTAATTGAACAGTTTTCAATACCTGTTTAAATAGTTATATTATTTTAACTAACCCATTTTCAATAAAATTAATAATATCCATTAACAAATATTATAACATAATATACAAAAATTTACAATCAATAATATTTGCATCGTGAATATTCCAAGTTTAGAAATATTATTTTAAGAATTAGATTTTTTAGAAATATACAAAGTAGTTAGTTTTTTTCTATTTTCGTTATTTATATTAATATAAAAAATGATAATATTTACATACTTAACCATACATATATATATATAACTACACGAATCGATCGTAAAACGATTAAAATAATTTAATTATCTATGTATACGATATATTATTGTTACTTATCTCATAAAACAATTGTATCAACCATTTAACTATTTGTTAAACGAGATGAGTCCACACGCGCGCGTATTAAGACATCGAAACGTTAAAAATACGTGCAACGACGACCAATTAATATTTTTATTCACCTTCTACTATACTATTTTATAGATACCACTGATACCATCACTTCCTTTAATATTTTTTTTTTCTATTATATATATATATATTATTACATCTTATATCATAAACGTTTCATTTATTTTACGTATTACAAAAATTTGTAATTAAACAACGTACTATTCAATCACATATATTATATTACATTATATACAAATTATTATATATTATATAAACAAATAAAATATTCAACATTTCAATATGTTATAATTACATTATGCTACTCAAAATAGTAACATACGAAAAATTATCACATAGTTAACATACTATCTTAACAATAGTGGTATACCTTCTAACTGTAAAGTATAATAAGAATTTTATTGTTTCGATATATTTTACATGTAAGGTCTTCAATTCACTATTGTTCTAAATGTACAAGTGTTTATATTATATTGACACACACTAGAAAAAAAAAAATGTATATCCAAGATTACTATTTAAAATAAAAAAATATTAATATTACATAACAAAAATAATAACAATATATGTATGAAATACTTTTAAATATATAGTATAGTTTATATAAAAATAAAAACAATTAACGACTAGTAGGATTTCATTTTATGACACTGGTTATATTATTATTAAGAATTTGAAAAATACAGATTTGTGGGGAAAGTTATCTCAGAAAAATTATATTTGTCTTCGTGTACTTTATAATTTTCTCCGACTCGACATCTATTAATACCCGAAACGTGTTTCGCGATAATAGCCCACTTGAAACATTGTTGATCTTTATTTCGAGGATTTATTACAGCTTTTTTGTTTGTGACAAATGTCGGTAATGGAATGTACGATGAACCATCCATAGGCGTATCATGGTAAACTGCTAACAGCATTCCATCGATTTTTTCTAAAAAAAATCCACTGCCTCTACTTATATACGTATCTTCTTCCACAAGAAGACTCGAAAACTCATCTTTTATTGTATTTTCGATGTCCGTATTCGAGAAAATTTCTCTAGCTGATGTCTTAAAAGCTCTGTCTTCAAAGGAATTTTCATTAAAAGGTATATTATATGTGGATTCTAATAATTAGAATTATTTTAAATTAAATTTAATCGGATGATTGTTCACAGATTTTTTTTAGTTTTTCTATCAGTTCAGATTGTATAGAACTAAAAGAAGATTGATAATTGGTGTAATTTTTGATATTTTTTGCATAATACCATACGATTTTACGTTGATGAACTGATCCTATTTCAACAAAACCTGATGAGTTAACTAGATTCATACGAACCTTTTTTAACTTATTTGAATAAGTATAATTTTCGTTTGATCGTTTGCGTGATATTACATCTTCCTCAGCAATCATCATGTCGATGTCTTTACGGGGCCAAATTTTTGTATTAATCGGTATTATAGGTTTAATGATGGATGTAACTTGATGCTTTTCCGTATTACATGTGATACCTTAAAAATAAATAAAATAAAACGAATTACATTTTTATATATTATAAATAAAACTACTTAAATCTTACCATGACATTTTTTCGTATGATTAATGAGTTTTTCTTTGCGTGCGTATACTTTCGGACAAACACTACATGGAAATTGTTCTCCATCGTGGGTTTTCAGATGTCTTGTCAAATTGCGGTTTGCGGTGAAAACTTTATTACAAACGGCACAATTAAACATTTTTTGTTATTTCAATTAAACACACACGAATAAACAATACAAAATACACTCAAGCCGATAAAATTAAGAGAGAATTAATAATATAAGACTGTTGATAATGAGTTAGGAAACAAAGACTTCACTGTATGTCTGGAATATACGGACTGAGCTTTACTGGTTTGGAGTACTGGTTATATTGAAAATATTTTAAGTGTCAGCAACATTTGGTTAAACTCGGTAACACTCGGAAACAGTTTTTAATGTTATCATTATAGCTGGACGAGAATAAGTTGTCGTATTACCTAATTGAACTCGACAGGAATGAAACATCTTACGATTACAATTATTTCCCCGAATATATCTTACAAAAGAATGTTGATTTTGTTATTCATAATTTTCTTTTATATTAATCTATTTTCTTTAAACTGCAGTTTTTTTTCAGTAGTTTTATTATGGGTTATGATGTAGTGGGATTGGTCTATCGACTGCTGCACCAACTGCTCCCCATTACTCCGACTGCTCCTCCATTAACAGGATTCCCTATGTTCCAGAACCCCCTAAACTATACTACTGTAGTCAATCTTCATTATATGTATTCCTTATTATAAATAGTAAATTTATATGTTTTCTTTTATCTGTGATATTAATTTATTTTTCGTTATTCATTTAAAATATTTAAGAGTAGTGGCGTATTTATGGGATAGGAATAAAGCGATTTAAACCCATCCATCACAACCAAAAAAAAATTATTCATTGTTAATCTTTTTATATATTCACGCTGAACGGCTATTAATACTAGTAAAACAATTAAAAAAATTATCAAAAAAAAAATTGCAGTATAAAGAAAATAGATTAATATAAAAGAACATTACGAATAACAAAAACAAAATAAAGTACAAATCGAATTAAAACAAAAAACATAAAAAACAATAGTAGTAAAATATATAAACGCTAAAGATTAACATTATTATTATTAAAAAAACGCATTGCGCTAGGCGATCATTCGCTAAAAATTTCTAAACACCCCTCCTTATATTTTTCTAAATACGCATATGTTTAAGAGGAAGCCATTCAATTCCGAAATTAGTTCTTATTGCGTTAAATTTTTTAATTCTAAAAAAAATGTGTCAATTACAATCATTAATTTCATCCAATATGTAATAGTGGAACGAGAGGAATCCAGCAATAAGCGACGTAAGTATAATATAAGTTCTATTTTCCTTTTACTGTACAAAATTAATTTAAAATCAAATCAAATATCAATTGAAAATGTTAAAGTTTGAAGTCGTTTAATACTGAATTATGAATATCGATTTTTATAATATTTGTGTTGCATGCATAGTCTACAACAATAAAATATATATCACATTTTAATTTGTATAAAAAAAATCAAAATATTTATTCGTTAAAATTTACAAAACAATATTATGAAATATATAATGAGGATTGATTACACTACAGAAAGTTAAGAAAAAAATCGAACAATTTAGGTCAACAAGTACCAACTAGATACAATTTTTTACCGAAAGTATACCCTATTTATGGAAATCAGAGTTTTATTTCTTCCCAAAAAAAGTGTCTTCATACATAAAAACAAAACAAAATTCTAAAACCAATACATTTTTCTATTCATTCAGAATCAAATAATTCACAATAAAAATGGTAAAAACTGTTATGCTCATCAGCAATACAGTATTATTATACCAATATAATTCACCACTGTCCACATTGTAAGTGTATTTAGAGTGTTTGGCCAATTAAATATTAGTTAAATGTTTATTTTTGATCGATTCAGAATCAACGTTTATGTTGTGTCTAAACAACATAAATTTTATACTTTTATTATAGCCCAAAGTAAAATAATAATGAATTTAATATTAAGACATAAGAATTTTAATAGTCTCTTTGAAACTTCTTGAGGAACTTAAAATCGTTCACGTTCACGAAACAAGTGAAAGTCGTTCAAATTCACACTTTAAGAATATTGATGATCCATGTTCACGTATTATTTAGTATAAATGAACGCGAACGCGTTCATTCCAAACACCGGCAAAATATCATTTATATTTATAATATTTTTTCACTTATTATAAATAAGAAATTTATTAAAATCTCCTTATAATATATTCTGGCCTACTATGAAACGAGTATGTTCTCGAATCATCACGGAAATACTTTTCAGTACTTTCATTCTATTTTTCTATAACTGATTATGTCATTTTTAATTCATTTAATTGTAGTCAATCTGCCTTATTTATATTCCTAATAATATACAATAAATGAATATGTTTTCATTAATTTATAATATTAATTTATTTTTTTTAATTCATTAAAAGTAGTTAAGAGTAGTGGTGTATTTACGAGAGGGAAATGAAGGGATTTAAACTCCTCAACCATGAACAAAAAAAATTGTTTGTTGTTAATTATTTTATATATTCTAGCCGAATAGCTATTAATAATAGTAAAACAATTAATAAAATTATCAAAAAAAATTGCAGTATAAAGAAAATAGATTAATATAAAAGAACATTACGAATAACAAAAACAAAATAAAGTACAAATCGAATTAAAACAAAAAACATAAAAAACAATCGTAGTAAAATATATAAACGCTAAAGATTAACATTATTATTATTAAAAAAACGCATTGCGCTAGGCGATCATTCGCTAAAAATTCCTAAACTCCCCTCCTTATATTTTTCTAAATACGCATATGTTTAAGAGGAAGCCATTCAATTCCGAAATTAGTTCTTATTACGTTAAATTTTTTAATTCTAAAAAAAATGTGTCAATTACAATCATTAATTTCATCCAATATGTAATAGTGGAACGAGGGGGATTCAGCAATAAGCAACGTAAGTATAATATAAGTTCTATTTTCCTTTTACTGTAAAAAATTAATTTAAAAATAAAATAAAATATCAATTAAGAATGTTAATGTTTGAAGTCGTTTAAAGTAGAATTTTGAATATCGATTTTCACAAAACTTGTATTCATAGTCTGCAATATGTCATAAAATATGTATAACATTTTCATTTTGTTATAAAAGAAATCAAAATATTTATCCGTTTAAATTTACAAAATAATATTATGAAAAATATTATGAAGGTTAATCTCACTACAGAAAATTCAAAAAAAAATTAAACAAAAATAAATCCTGATAAAATGAAAGGTTGCCATTAATAAAAAAAAATATAGTTATTTAGCAAAGCTATCGTTATAAAATTATTATAATTACCTAATAAAGTGTATTTTAAATTGTTAATGAAAAAAAAAAAAAAAAAAAAGAAACATACAAATATAACGAGTATTTTAAAAGTTATTGAGTGTTTTTAATTTTCCTGATCATATTGTATACAGAATTATCTATTTAACGTAGAACATTCATAATCTCAAAAAGTATTAAATATTTCTAACTTTCCTTTTTGATAATTTTAAAATTTTACTTGTTCTATAATATTGGTTTAATTTAATATTTATAAACCATT
This sequence comes from Eriosoma lanigerum, assembly GCA_013282895.1. Taxonomy (NCBI): domain Eukaryota; kingdom Metazoa; phylum Arthropoda; class Insecta; order Hemiptera; family Aphididae; genus Eriosoma; species Eriosoma lanigerum. The sequence continues at coordinate 11,925,580 of CM023362.1, forward strand.
TTGGTCAATCATAAGCCTAAGTATCTATTTTCGAATTTTGAATTGCAACACTAGTGGCGCATTTAGTGCTCAAATTTAGGGGGAAGGCTATAGTCCTAAATTAAAATATTAAAAAAGAGTAGAGTATTGTTTTTTTTTTTTTTTTTTTTTAAGAGTTCTATGAGTTATTTTGTGGGACTACGAGTAATTATATTTGGGGGGTCACCCATACCTATTTACGCTTATGTGTAACACCCATTTCTAATTCCAGAAATGAGTTGAGATAAGTTTCAAGTTAATTTTTGCATTTTAATTTTTTTTTATTATCAACTGTTTGATGAGTAATATCCCTTAAAGTTGGCTATTTTATTTTATTTTTAAAAACCATTAGCCATTACTTTATTGGAGTGGTATAGTAATATCACAGAACAGATGAAATAAGAATGGACACACCGTTATGTTAACAAAATCAAACCGCTATCTTTTTGGAGTCCTAGTTTCTTATCATTTTGATAATTTATACGATTCCATACATTTACTTTAGGCATGGTTTGGCTTTTGACCAAATATAATCGGGCTGCTATATTTTATATAACAATGTATGTTCAAGTTTTCAATTTATATAAAACAAATTAAAAAATGAGATTAACCTATCCTTCAAATTGATGATTACACATTCTAATATCTTGAGAAATAATAAACAGAAATTAAATATGTAAACAATTGTATTATTTTTAAACTTATCATATTATAATTTTGATATCAAAAATGAGTGTTGCTATTTAAAAATGAAAAGTAGATATTTAGTAAAGGTAGAACAATAAAAGATAAAATTATGAAATTAGAACAAGGTAAATTTTTAAATTATTAACAAAAAAAAAAATGTAGGAAAAGTAATACTATTCGAGAAAATGAGTGATCTACGTTCTTCCCCCATATATAAATGTTCTTAATTAATTTAATTTCCATAATTCTTTTTAATTATAAGTTACTATATTACCACACGTGTATATTATATATTACATATTATAAAAGTACTCAACAAAATGTTCAAGTCCCTAAGATCAAAACTTAATGAGTTATCACAGAATAATAAAAAAAAAAAAAACTGTGATTTTGCCAATTTTCCGCCTTTTTTGGTATTTTTTCTTCTTACAAGAAAAAACATATTTCTAAATTAGAAGCTTATTAAAAACTTCTCATAAATTTTTGTGGGATACGAATATGATATCACATTATTACTTATCACAGTTACTCACACAAATAATTTCTATTGTTTTAATTATATTTTTTCTATAATCGATATTATTATGTTAAATTTATTTATTTCTGGTGAATCTATATTATTTTTATTCCAAATAATATGCAATAAAAGATATTTTTTCTATGTTTTTAATTTGTTTTCTATTATTCATAAAAAATACTTCAGAAAAAAATTCTGAAGGTAAATTTCTATAAATATATAAGTTGTATATTTGTTTGGAATAAATTTATATATATACATTATTTGTATTACAAATCATATATAATTGATGAAATCGTTTTCTTTTATTTGTTTTATAAATTTAATTTTTATTATTTATTTTAATTTTAAATATTATGGTGGAAGCTCTTAAAAGTAAATTCCTATATATAAATAAGTTCTGCATACATCAATCTATTTTTAATTGGAAATAAATGTGTCAATTTTTATCATTAATTATATCCAATTTATAATCATAGACCTAATTAAGGTATATCAAGATTTAAGTAAGTAAAATTTAAATTCCACTTTTCTTTTTTACTTTACAAAATTGATTTAAAAATATGATCAAACATCAATTGAAAATTATAAAGTCGCTTAAACCATAATTGTGAATACAGATATTTATAATATTTGTATGCGTAGTCAAGTGTATAATATTAAACATTTTTAACATTTGCTGCGTCTAATAATAGAAATCAAAATATTTATGTGTTAAAATGTACAAAACAATCATCAATAATACGAGTATGTTATTCTATTACAAAATTCAACATAAGAAGCTTATAAAAAATGGAGTCTCTGTAATTATTTTATAAATAAATTATGATTTATGATATGTATGACTATATTACATTAAAATTTTATATATCGTTCCTATTTAAAATACGTAAATAAGGAAATATAAAGGGAGAACACATGTAGAAATTAAGAGAATCCTTAATAGACTGAAAATCTAAAAATTTCTTGTCTCTAAAAGAATGCAATGGACAAAACACATATAGTTATACTCAATTCTATCTAAGAGTAAATCTCATTCGTGCATTAGCCAAATTTCGCGATTTTTTTTTAACGCGATATATGTGTCTTTGCCCCAAAATATGAGAGTGTAGATTATAAAGATATGTGGAAGAAATTCTATAATTTATACAATTATACAGTGTTTATTTAGTCATTGCATACGATTTGAAAAAAAAGGGAGAAGGCCGATTGTAGACGTTTATCCTTCGTCCCTTTGGTCCTCGGAGAAATTAGTGGTTCATTATAATTATTAAAATTTGAATGCAATGATATTGCATTAGAAAATACGATTCTGAACGTATCTAAATATATTGCAATATATTATACTGATAATCCATTTCAAAATGTACCACGAATGTAAATTACATATGTTAATATGAAAAATAAATTTCAAATTCCTACGATCAATACTCAAGGAGTAATCATTCCTTTTCAAGGAAAAACTTATGGGAAATTTAAAAATTGAGCTATATAAAGTACCAACTAAATGAAATTTGGTATAGAAAGGGTACCCTATATGTGGTAATCGGACAATTATTTCTACCCGGAAAATGGTTTTTATATATCAGAAAAAAGCCAATTTTACTACGCTTGTACATAACCTATCTTATAACTCAAAACAATTTTCAAGTCCCTACTATTAAAACTTAATAAGAAATCACGAAAAATACAAATATAATAAAAAGTGTATAAAAAATGTCAATTTTCCGCTTTTGAAGGAAAAACTTTCGGAAAATTAAAAAAATGAGCCCTATAAAGTACCAAGAAGACAACATTTGCAAGTAAAACATATGCTATACGTGATAATCGGACCATTATTTTTACCCGAAAAAAATGTTTTCATACATAAAAAAAAAAATATATATCTTTGCAGAATCAATACATTGTTCGCTCCGCTCAGAATCTAAAATTTCAGGAGAGCATAACCATTATATATAAAATTCAAAGCTTTATAGTAAGCTTTTAGTAAGGCAATAATCGAATTCGTTGCAATATTTTATAATAAATGTAGAGTACCTATGAAAATATTTAAAATAATTTTCTTGTCCTAATACATTAATAATATTTATAAGTTTGGTAGAAGATGAAAGTAAATTCGTATACAATATATAACATAGTTCTACATTTGTTTAATATAAATCAATATACATTATTTGTGATTTATATAAAATAAATAAATGTTTTTTTTTATCTGTAATATTAATTTATTTTCAACAATTAATTTAAAATATTTTAGATGACGCTCTTAAAGGTAATTTTTATATAATTTCTACTGTTTTTATTTTTGGAAATAAATATATTTTATATAATTATTAGGTAATTGAATCAATTACAATTAGGAACGGTAGAAGGTATATTGACACATTCGAAAAATGATAGAATTAGAATCATATTAAAACCTTCTGATAAATTATTCTGGACTACGGGAATGCTTCCGATTTATCTCGGAATAATTAGCAGAATTATTTTCTAATTGTTTTATACTGATATTTTAATGTTTGATCTTGTTAGCGCTTGTTGTTCTTTTCCTTGGGCTGATGACGCGGGGATCGGGGCCTTGTGCACGGGGAATTCGGTGGTAATAAATAATAATATTATATAATATAATATACGAGTGTTTATTATTTGGCACCCGTACATTTACCGTACGGCAATCGCACAGTTACATATAAAACAATTGATGAAAAGGGGGAGGGGGTCAGAGATTTTAACAAAAATATGCAACCAGGACAGGGGAGAAAATAAACGATACACCGCAATGTAGTCGCTGGATCTACTTTGCTATTGAAAGTCCTGAGCGAAGTGGAAGTCTTAGCGACTGTGTTTGAACCACGTCGAGCGAAAAGTTGCCGAGAACGGACGGCGGGATTGCAGACACAATACACAACAGCGGTCCCCACAATGGACGGTCGCGATCGGACGAGCGAGAACAGATCACTTAACGATCGGTCAGTTGTAGCTGAAGAGGATCATCTTTGCTATTAATAATGGCAGTCGAACGTGACAATGCCATTTCACTTTGCGCGGATCTTTGATGAAGATATTTGTCGAACAAGACAAGGTAATATTAAGACGGAGCAGAACGATCATGTTATTCTCAGGATCGTCGGTGAAGGAGAGAAAGAAAAGAGATGGAAGGCGAGAGGGATTTCGTGGCGATGCGATCACCGGGACAGTAAATTCAGTGCCGCGCGTAATTGTGTACATAGATGACTAATGTCTAATCAGACTCGACCGTTACGTCAGGCGCCCACAGATCTTATTATTTCCAATTTATTTAATTCTTCTAAATAATATCATATTATTTAGTTCTACTAAAAATTTCAATTTCAGTTGCTTATAAAAATGAAGCTCTGCCGGTTTAAAAATATTTTACAAATAAGTTAGGATTTATTAAATATACAATTATGCTTAATGAAAATTTTCAAACCATAAAGCACAAAATTATAAATTATATTAATATTTATTAATATTTTTTTGAGTGTTAAATTACGTATTTGAATACATTTCAAAACTCTCAACTTATTCAAACAAAGATCTAATCTCATCCACAATTTTATCACGCATAAGATTACATATGAAAATATTCTAAAAAAAATGTAATTCGATACATTCAAAATAACCTTAGTTATCATAACATCTATAAAATAAAATTCTTCTAAATCAAAATTTCCTTTAATTTCCCAGTTTTCAACCATTTATAGATAGTTTTATTTATTCTAAGGAAAGTAGATTGACTTCTTTGGAAAATAATCTAAATGAAGTACATAACATACAAATCTCTACTGATTGCATATCGTGGTAATAAGACCACTATTCTAATCCGGAGAAATTAAAAAAAAACCAAAATATTATTCTTTTGCTTAAAATATAGAATTTATGATTATAACACTACATCAATTTTAACTTACTTGTATTTTGAAATTAGAATCTTATTAAATCCCTCTCAAAAATTAATCTCGACTACCACCATGCTATCGACTTACCTCGGAATAATTCACAGAATTAATTTCTAATACTTATTAAGTTATAATCTGATGTTTTAATGATTGATCTTATTATTTCCAATTTATTTAATTATTTTAAATCTATATTATTTGTATTACAAATTTGATGAAATAAATGAAAATGTTTTCTTTTATCATTGTTGTTAATTTTTTTTCCATAGATGTTCATAAATTATTTAAAAGTAAAAGTAGTAAGTTCATATATATAATATCTACTATCTTTATTTGAAAATAAATATGTTTATAATATTCTTTAATTATATATAATTTTAATTAAAATTTGAATGCAATGATATTGGAGTAGAAAATACGATTCTGAACGAAACTCATTATAGAATAGAAATAGAATAGAATAGAATATATTTCACTGATAATCTATTCCAAAGTTTACCACATGTATAAACTACCTATGTTAAAACTCAACAAATTTTGAATCCCTATGGTCAAAACTCTGTTTTTATTAGTAATAATAACTATAGAATAATAAAAATCGTAATTTTGCCGATTTTCCGCCATTTTTGGTAGTTTAATCTCCTTTCTTGGAAAAAGTTTTAAGAAATTCAATAAACGGGCTAAATAAAGTACCAACTAGATATAATTTGCTACCGATAACATACTCAACTTGTAGTAATGAAACCATTAGTTCATGCATTCAGACTATTGAAAACACAAAATTTTATAATAAAAAAATTCAACTAAAAATAATAACTTTAAAAGTTTACAAAAAAAAATTGTAACTTACGATTTTAAGAATATGAAAGAAACAGATTATGTAGTATATTCGTAGGCTTCATTAAAATGTTCGTTATATTCAAAATTGCATGTAATATTAACATTATTATTTTAAAAAATTTAAAACTCTATATTAAGACAGAAAATAATTTTATAAATTCTAAAAGTTTTCATGTATGTATGAGTAGGTATAAAATTCTCAATCATAATTCAAGCACCTACATTCTAAATAGCCTTAATTATCATAAAATATTTAAAAAAAATTCGTCAAAATCAATGTTTCCTAGAAAATCACTGTTTTATCAGTCATTTATCGGTTAACTATTAACTTCACCAAGGTAAAATTTTAGATTTTCAAAAAGGAGCTAAGTGATGTACATAACATATACTCAGTATATTAAACTGCCCTACCAAAAACATACCATATTTGTGGTAAACAACCAAGTATTCTTATCTAGAAAAATATGTTTAAAAAAATATTAATATATTCCTCTCTTCTATTAGAATTTCGTGCGCTTAATTACGTAAAAACAACTTTTTTCCGGAGATGTATTTTTTTCTTCAAGAAGCAATTATCGTTTTGTTTTTATTTCCTATCGATTTGAACATCCGCATTGTAGCAGTGTACCGGTTTCTTATGCGATCTATCTACTCTATTTAAGTTATTAAATATATTTTATTTTGTCTGTATTATTAATTTATTTTCCATAATTATTTTTAAATATTTTAGAGGAAGAATTTAAAGGTATATACCTACTTAAAAATAATTTCTGCATATGTTTAACTATTATTTTTTGAAAATAAACATGTTTATTTTATTTATTAATTGTATCTAATTTTTAATAATAGAAATTATAAAATCTAATCCTGAGAAGAGTTAGTATAATTTAATTCCACTTTTCTTTTACTGTACAAACTAATTTAAAAATAAAATAAAACATCATTTAAAAATATTAAAGTTTGAAGTCGTTTAAACCATAATTGTAAATAACGTAATTCTTAATATTTGTATGCATAGTCTAGAGTATAACATAAAACAATTATAACATTTGCAGCTTGTAATAAATTAAATCAAAATATTTGTCTGTTAAAATGTACGATACAAATTATTGAAATAACGTATGAGGATGTTGATAACCATGACAGAACAATGATTGAATCTGATAAGGCAAACAAGTCGATAATCTTTCGCTGCACCACATAATTTAAAGTGAGGGACGATGGATTTTTTCATTGGAGCTAATTTTGTTTTTGCTCCAAGCATATACAATTTGACAGTCTGATCTTGGTCGGTAATCCGAAGATATACTAACTGCTGCGATGCATCACATAAATCACACAGATGGTAACGACAATCAGATGAGCCACCGATATGATGTGAACAAGAATTGGGCAACCGGCAACCGGCGCAGTAAATTCAGTGTCGCAAATTTCTCTGCGTGTAATTAATAACATCATTGACCTATGTTGTCTTTTCTGTCGAACATTACGTCGAGCGTGAACATCAAGATTGAGACTGACTGCGGCTAATCGATGATATTATTCAATGAAAGAATTATTTAATTTAGGCTTCTCACAGGAGGAACTAAAAAGAATAATTATACATCCCATTTACAACCTATAGAAATACATTGTTGTAAGAGATGGATGCCAACTAAAGTGGGCAACATAAATTAATGTTAATAACGTTTGAAGAAAAATTCATAAAATAATATATGATCCTATATAAAAACATAAGGCACAAGGCTATATGAGAGGAGAACAAATATAGAAATAATGAGAATGCTTAACGGGCTGAAATTACAAAAATGTCTTGTCTCTAAAAGAAAGCAAAGAGCAGAACACATATAGCTAGATAAGAATAGTCCTATGCGACAAAACCTTGTTTTTTAATTAAATATATTACGTCTTAGAGGATCACCACAGTAGCTAGTTTAGGTAAATGCAAACATAAATCAAGTAGAATTAATAGCAAAAATTAAGAGTACAGATTTTGGAGATATGTAGAAGAAAATGTATAATTTTTAAAATTATATAGTTTTTAATTAGTTATTGTAAAGCTATAAAATTAAAATAAATTTGACGAAAAAATTAAAATTATGGATAAAATTCAAAGCTTCATATTTTGTTAGGCAATAATCCAATACGTTGCAATATTTTACCACAAAAGTAGAGTATCTATAAAAATACTCAAAATAATTTTCTAGACCTAATACATTAATTATATTTAAAATGTAGATAGAAGTTAAAAGCAATTTCATACACAATAATGAAATTAGTTCTACATTTGTTCAATATAAAAAAATATACATTATTTATGTTCAGAAATATATAAAATAATTGAAAATGTTTTCTTTTATCTGTAATATTAATTTATTTAAAACAATTAATTTAAAATATTTTAGTAAAAACTGTAAAGGGTAAATTTGTATACAAGTTCTATATAAGTTAAATTTATATTATTTGAAAATAAATATGTTTATTAGAATCATAAGATAATTTTATCCATTAAAATATATTATGAAATTTTAATTAATATCATATTATTTAGTTCTACTAAAATACAGTAGCTTATAAAAAAAAGTGGTCTGCCAATTTATAAATAATTTCATCATTAAGCATAAAATTATAAATAATATTAAATGTTTTTGATTGAAAAATTACATATTTAAATAAATTTCAATACTTTCTATTTATTTAGACTTTTACTAATTTCTTCCACAATTTTATCACGCATTAGAATACATATGAAATATTCTAAAAAAAACTTCAATTCAATACATTCAAATTAACCTTAGTTATCATAACATATTTAAAATAAAATTCTTCAAAATCAATATTTTCTTTAATTTCCCTACTTTTAAATGATTTATAGATAATTATACGATAATTATTAGGTTATAATCTGATGTTTTAATGATTGATCTTATTATTTTCATTTTATTGAATGCTTCTAAATTTACATTATTTAAATTACACATTTGATACAATAAAGAAAAATGTTTTCTTTTATCTATGTTATTAATTTTTTTCTATAGAACTTTTATTTATAGAAAACTCTACAAATGGTAAGTTCATATATATATATATATATATATACAATTTCTACTATCTTTTTTTGGAATGAAATGTATTTATAATATTCTTTAATTTTAAAATTACAATAGCAGCAAGGTCGATATTGTTGTTCCACCTTCGTCCCTTCGGTCATCGGAGAATTAAATGATTTATTATAATTTAGATTTAAATACAATTATATTGCATTAAAAAATACGATTCTGAGCAAAACTCAATATAATACAATATATATTTTTTTAATAAGCCGTTCCAAAATTACTTTGTGCGTAACGTAGTGAATATTAAAAAATATTTCAAGTCCCTACGATCAAAACTCAATTAGTTTTCACGAAATAAAAACTTAAAATAACGAAAATCGTTTTATTGCCGATTATCCGGCAGTTTTTTATATGTTTTTTTCTTCCAAGAAAAAATTTATGGAAATTATATGAAAAGTCTATTAAAAGTACATCTAGATACAATTTAGTATAGAATACATACTCTATTTATGGTAAATAAACCTTTATTTCTACTCATAATCGTGCATTCATATATAAGAAAAAAACATCATTGTGAAACTAATACCATGTTGTGGACACTCCCTATTAAAGCAAAGTAATTCTCAAAAATGTAAACAAACCAAAATTTGGCCTAGCGGAAGGTTAACCACTTAGGTTTCATATAATCTGTGATATTAGTATTCAAATCGTATATGATAATTGATAACAATATATTTAATGGTAAAATATTATGATAAAATGAGTGTACAATAATTTCATTTCATAAATGTTGTCACTATGACTTGAGGACGAATTTTTGTTCGTTTACATTTTGACAAACGGCCGAGTTTCCTAACTGGTTTCATATAATCTGTAATAATACATTCATCCCTTCGGTGAGAATGTTAAATAGTGAAATCTGAAAATACGATAAGAAAGTACATTCATTTGTATTTTATTATTCAATTTTGTTTAAAAATCCAACATTTGAAGCTTATTAGCGATTTAAATATAGTTTATAATTAAATTAGAATTTATGAAGTTTATAATTATGCGTTGCTTTCAAACTTTCAGTCAATTAAGCAAAAAAACTATGAATCATATTATATTTTTGTAGAAACAATAAAATTTTTGGATTCATTTCAATGCTTTCAACTTATTCAGATAAAGATCTAATCTTTTTCACAATTTTATCACGCATAAGATTACATATGAAAATAATCTAAATAAATTTCAATTTGATACGTTCAAATTAACCTTAGTTATCGTAACATATTTAAAATAAAATTCTTCAAAATCAATGTTTTCTTTAATTTCCCTGTTTTTCAACGATATATCGATAATTATACGATAATAATCTGATGTTTTAATGATTGATCTTATTATTTCCAGCTTATTTAATTCTTCTAAATCTACATTATTTAAATTTCAAATTTGATACAAAAAAGGAAAATGTTTTCTTTTATCTATGTTATTAATTTTTTTTCCATAGAGGTTTTACGTATCCTTAATGTAAGAAGTGGTAAGTTCATATATATATATAAATATTTTCTACTATTTTTTTTTTGAAAATGAATTTGTTTATTTTATTTTGTCGTTCCTCCTTCGTCCCTTCGGTCATCGGAGAATTAAATGGTTTATTACAATTTAGATTTAAATACAATAATATTGCATTAGAAAATACGATTCTGAGCGAAACTCAATATAATACAATATATATTTTACTGATAATCCGTTCCAAAACATTACCTTGTGCGTAACGTAGAGAATATCAAAAAATATATCAAGACTGCGATCAATACTTAATTAGTATTCACGTAATAAAAACTTAAAATAACGAAAATCCTTATATTGCCGATTTCCTGGCATTTTTTGTAATTTTTTTTTCTAAAAAAAAATTTAGAAAAATTATATACATATGCATAAATATATAAGCTATTTAAAGTACCAACTAGATGCAATTTGGTATGGAATACATACTCTATTTATGGTAATTGAACCTTTTTATTTTATTTTATTTAACTTATTTCTACCCATAATCGTACTTTGACATATAAGAAAAAAACATCATTGTGAAATACTGAAACTAATACATTCATCCCTTCGGTGAGAATGTTAAATAGTGAAATCTGAAAATACGATAAGAAAGTAGATTTATTTATAATTTATTATTTAATTTTGTTTAAAAATCCAACTTTTGAAGCTTATAAAATAAATTAAGTCTGTCGATTTAAATATATTGATAATTATAAAATATATTTTATAATTAAATTTGGATTTATGAAGTTTATGATTATGCGTTGCTTTCAAACTTTCAGTCAATTATACACAAAACTATGAATAATATAAAATATGTTCGTAAAAAAAATTATATTTTTGGATTCATGTCAATACTATTCATGTTGAATATATGAAAATACCCAAAACAATTTTCAAGTTTTAATATTATTACTGTTTTTATTCTGTTGTTTCAATGATTGATCTCATAATTTTCAATTCCTTTAATTCCAGATGATTTTCATTATTTGTTACTAAATTATAAATAAGTACAATATTGAAAATATGTTTATTTCTAATACGTTTTAATTTATTTCCCATTATTTTAAAAATAAATATTTTAGAGGAACTAGAAAAAGGTAAATTACTTTATATAAATACTAAACATGATCTGCTTAGGTTAAACTATTTTTGTTTGGAAATAAATGTATTTTTTATATTCTTTAATGAATCTTATTTTTAAAAATGAAATTAGTAAAATCTGTTATGAGATAGGTACGTTAGTATCTACTAAGAATCTATGAATCTTCATAGTCCACGTGTTTCGGCTGCGTGTTGTGTGTATTATAGGCAATAAACACGAAGTGACCTGGTACATCAGTTAATTTTCCTAAAATGTCCCAATTTTTAATCTCAAACAAATGGAAGCCCTAATAAAATAATTATTTAATTTGGGCTTCTTACAAGAGAAACTAAAAGAAACAGATAATGAATATACATCCCATTTACGACACATTGTTGTGAGACGTGGAAGCCTCTTAAAAGGACAAGGTAAAGTTACTAACGAAATTTGAAAAATATTCTTAAAAGAATATATATGGTCCTATATAAAGTACAAAAATAAGGCAATATGAGAGGAGAAGAAAATGTCAAAATTGACACAATCCTTAATGGAATGAAAATCTAAAAATGTTTTGTCTCTAAAATGCGGAAATTGGTTATATACATATGGCTAGATAAGGTTAGACTTATACGACAAGTCCTTGTTTATAAATTAAATAAATTACGTCTTAGAGGATGATAGTTGCGGACCAATGAAAATACTAAAAATAATTTTCTTGTCCCAATACTTTTATAATATTTAAAAGGTTGGTAAAAATATAAGAAGTTAAAAGTAAATCCGTATAAAGTAAATAAATAAATTCTACATTATTTTAATATAAATCAATATACATTATTTGTGTTCAGAATTATATAAAATTAATTAATTCGTTTTTTCTATAATATTAACTTATTTTAAACAATTAATTTATAATATTTTAGAGGAATGGATTAAAGGTAAAGATTTTATAGGCTATACATATGTTCAACTATTTTTATTTGAAAATAAATATGTTTGTTATAATCATCATGTAATAGTATACATTTTAATTAAAAATTAAATCATAATTAATATCATATTATTTAGTTCTACTAAAAATTACAATTTCAGTAGCTTATAAAAAAAAATGGGTCTATCGATTTTAAAAAATTTCACAAATAAGTTAGTATTTACGAAATAAACGATTACACTAAATTAAAATTTCAAACCATTTAGCACAATTTTTTTCTTATTCTTATTCTTATTAGTTATTATCTAGATTGTCTATTGACTTATTCGAAAAATGATCTTATCTGGAAAATATATATATAGGTGTAAATCTAATATACTACGTTCTTGCATCAGAATTAAATATATATTATTTAGATACATATAAAATCGATTTACACTTATTTCTATATTTGAAACTTACTAAAACCCTCTCGTAAATTGTTCGAAATTTTTCTATCATTTATCGGAAGTTTTACTTATTCTATGAAAAGTAGATTCGCTATTCGAAAATATGATACATTCTCTATTGATTGCATACTTTATTCGTTGTAACAGGAACATTATTCTAATCCCGAAAAGTTTCTTAAAAAAAAATATTAAAAAATTGTAAAACCAATACAATCTTCTCTTCTCTTAGAATATAGAATTAACAATTATAATTTTAAATCAATCTTCATTTATTTCTAAATAAGAAGCTTATTAAAACCCTCTCATAAATCATTTTGGACTACGAACGTGCTCTTGACTTTAAGAAGAATTTATGGTTTAACGTTATTACAATTATAACATTTTAAAAACGTTTTCAAGTACTGTATACAATAAATTTAAATGTTTTCTTTTTTTTGTTATTAATTTTTTTCCATAGAAATTAAAACTATTTTCATCGAAATTATTCGTAAGTTTTTATATATAAATATGTTCTACTATTTTTATTTGGAAATAAATGTGTTTATTATATTCTTTATTTGTATCTAATTTTAATAATAATATTTATGAAATCTGACAACAACATAAGTTAATTGTAAGATTTAATTATTGATATTAAGTATATTTTAGGATTCTAATTTCATATCAAATTATATTTAATAGCAATACGATTGTATTCCTAAGGAATACTGTGCTAATTATGTGACTTTATGGTCTATTCTGAGTTTAAAATTCCATGATTCTTAATTTTATATTATATTTTAAAATAGTGTGTGATATCGAATAAAGAGATTATTTAGTAGTATTCTAATTCCGAAATTTTACTATAGTAAAATTAATTTTAAAAAAAGGGATAAGTTCGATTCGGGAAATTATTTTTTGTCCCTTCAGTCTTTAGAGGAATAAGTAGTTTATAATAATATGATCGCTATCGAACTATTCCCTAGCATTTTGTTTCGATAACTGGCATTAAAAAAACATTTAAGAATATTTTTGGAACAGTGGACAGTTAATAACAAAGGCTTAACTTAATGTGCTGCAATGGTTGGCACAAAATTTTTTTAAATTTAATATAAAGTATTTTAGTACCGTTATTATTATTATTTATCTTATAATAATTTATTGTAGGCGCCAACTAAGTACAAATAACAAACGTCAGGGGACGAACGCAAAAAAAAATTTAAAAGATGGGTTTTTTTAAAAAAATTTTAAAATATTTATAATTATTATAAATTACATATTCATAAAATAATTACAATTTTCCTTATAAAACGACCTATACTAATCAGGTTTATTCCAATGTCTTTTATCTTGATCAGCATCGTATGTGCAAGCCCTTTTCCGGTAACGTCCTCAACAGGAATAAAACACAAAAAGTCTTCTCGAATTATACATTCATCATCAATTTTATCAACAAATCGAGCGCATATTAAAAACTGTTCAATACCACTCATATCTGTACTTTCGTCAGCAATGACAGAAAAACAATCAGATTTGTTTACACGTTGCACAATATTCGTCGTTATTAGTTTCCCTGCTGCATCAATTATTTCATTTTGAATGCGATAGCTTAAATACGTTGCATTTGCACCCGTAGTATTCAAATGATTGGCCAAAACTTGATCACCGCTATCTAGAGAATAACGAAGTAACGATCTAAAATTTCCGTCATTTTCTTCTAGCATTTTTAATGACAAAGAGCCCTGATCACGATGACTTTTTAATAATAATCTTTGTCTCCCACACAGCAAAACTGCTCGGATGATCGGAATTAAGTTTTTCCTGTTTTCGAGTTGTTGTATTTTCCGCCATTTGTCAATTTCGCTGATCACACCACATTTCTGATTTTCGTAAATGAACTTAAAATTTTGTCCATCTTCCATTGTGTCAAGGTGATATTTTTTTATTTTATGTCCTCTAAATTATTCGAGTGCTTTCTTCCAATTTCGCAATGCAGTTTGAACCAATATATTTATGCTCTTATGCCCTTTTCCAACGAAATTCAATCAAAAAGACACACAATAACGGCAGTAAGATCCGTCTTCTGCAACAGAATACACCAACCATGTAAATGAGCGTAACCATGAATGTTGAAATATCAAATTTCGTTTTCCAGAAGTTGGAAACTTGAAGTTTATATCAGTTATCCAATAATGCTCAATAACTTTATATTTTGCAATGTCATCTAATTGCTTTCGACAAACATTTGTGATATCATTTGGATATATCTATGGATATTGGATAAAATAATAATAAGTGATATATAATGACAACTTTATTTTATGTTAAAGGACCACGAAAAGATAAAAAAAACTTTAGTACAAATTTATATTACCTACATCATTTTTTTAAAATTATACGCTAATTACATATATAAGTATATTTAGTGATGTCGAATTATACACAGTTACAGTTTAATAAACAAATACCTAATATAAGTAGCTATTGAAGATATAAAAATGTATATTTATTACAACATGTTTATATCCATACAATATTTATACCACGTAATAATTATGTAAAATGAATTATATTTATTATTATTAGTTAAGAAAATTACAAAAAATATTATACATATTAAATTTATTATATTAAGTGGGTATATTCAGTGGCGTAGCCAGAATATCTACAAGGTGGGGGAGCGCAATAAAATTTAAAACTTTTAAATGACTAATAACAAGTTATAATTTTTTTTTATTTACTTTTGAGTACTACACTTGTAGGTTAGGTAATTAAATTTTTGTTCCAGATATTTCGGGGGGAAGGGGGGAGTTAAACCCCTAAATCCCTCCCTGCGTTCGCCCCTGACAATCAAACATCTTTAAACATCAATTTCGTTACCATTAAAAGATATATATATATATATATATACAAGGTTAAGAAAGGTGATTTTACAATACGTAATCGACCGGCCTCTATTGAAAGCGTCTGCAACACGAAGGCAACAACAGATTGAATGTTTGACGGGACGCACCACCAAGACACTACACAGTGTTGACTTGAAGTGACGTCGACTCCGTTTAAACCACAAGATTTCGCAACTTCGCGAACGGTCACGAACACTTTATTTAACGCACTACCGGATTATCACGGTCAATGTCGCCAACGTCCAGATTGGACCCGGATGTCTCGTAAGAAAGACACCGTAGAACGAAAAACAGTACGACAGTTGTCGAACACTCGAACACGATCGGACTCACAAAACCGCGTAGTATGTGTGTGAAGCCACACGGTGGCGATCGGTGATGGGGACAAAACAGCGACCGGTTGTCCGCGTAAAAGCCTGCGATAACGGCGGTCGCCGATTAAGTTTGAACATAATAATTAAAATTAGAATGCAATGATGATGCACGATTCCGAGTGAAACTCAATATAATACAATACTAATAATCCTTTTCAAAATTTTACCATTTGTGTAATCTACATATAAAAATACTCAAAAAATTTACGCTTAACGTTTAAAAACTGCATTTGTTATCCAAAATTATTTATAATTAAATTCAAGGCAACCGTTGTTTGATAGTTTTTCTTATCCTTACGAAAAACGTTTAAGAAACTAGAAATAAGAACTAAATAATATACTACGTATAGATGCAAATCCACGTATCTTCCTTTTAATAATCGAATCATTATTTCTACTCGAAGAAATATCTCTACACTTTTAAAAACAACAAATTTCACAATATTCAATTCAATTAAATATTCGAAATCATAAGCTTATAAAAAAAATTGTCACATACGATTCTTAATATATTTTGTAAATAATTTAAGTAGTGTAATATTATCAGTTGTTTTTATAATCGTATTTTTATTTTATATGCAGTTTATTTTATTCAATTTAACTTTTTTGTTTCTTAGTTCCGTATATAAGATTCTAATGTTTTTCTTTAAATGTTATTACATTATTTTTCTTTTAACCTTTATTAAATATTGTACTCCAAATTATATACAATAAATTAATTTTTTTAACTGTGTTTTTTTAAATGTATCCTATAAATTTTAAAAGAAGAAGAAGAAGAAGAAAATAAACGTAATTATACAGAAAAATAATTTTGTAACTGAATTAATAAAACTGAATTTTTCAACTTA
>CM023362.1:11942731-11953603 GCA_013282895.1 Eriosoma lanigerum
TCATATTCTGTTGTCTTTATGATAAATCTTATCAATTTCAATAAATTTTCTTTTCTATGTGTTATTATTAATTTATTTTCTATAGATACTCTAAAAATTGCTTATCGTATTTAATTTTTAATAGTAAAATTAGTAAAATTCTAAGAAGATATTAGAATTCAAATACCACGTTTATATTTCTGTTTTAAATAAATACAAATTAATATCATAAATTGATATTTTTTTTAAAACTGTTTTTTGAAAAACTATTATAAAGTCATTACTTATAATTGTTAGATACCATTTTTAATGATATTACCTTAACCAAATCGCAAACAACTATAATATTACTAAATCAATTTTATTCGTTTATTATTAATAATGATCTATTTATCATCAATTTAGTCTTCAGTATATAGGTAAAAAACACTAGAGAATGATGATTTATAATATATTTGAAATCAATTTTTGTCTCCTTATTAAATACTGTATATATATATATATATATTTATATTACAGTATAATATTAATTTCTTGAGGTTATTCATAGAATTAAAGATGAATTTTCAGCTATTTCCTTATTGTACAAATTTACCAATTTATTATTAAAATTAATATTCTCATTCTTATAATATTAGGAAAGTTTTAGGTAATTTAATTTAATAGAAAATTATATTTTCTAACAATATGATTGTTTTCTAATGAATACTACATTAACTTTTATGAATGTAACATTATCATTTTGGATTGCAACTAACAACCCCTAATAATTTGAATTTTAATATTAATAAATAATGATGAGTTTCATTTAATATCTCTTATTATTTATTTCTAGATTAAAAGCTTTTTAAAATCCTCTCGTATATTATTCTATAATATTCTGGGGCTTGATATCGATGTATCTTATTTTATTTGCAATGTTAATTATTTGTGTTTTTGTTCAGTTGTTTTTATAATCGTATTTTTATTTTATATGCAGTTTATTTTATTCAATTTAACTTTTTTTGTTTCTTATTTCCGTATATAAGATTCTAATGTTTTTCCTTAAATGTTATTACATTATTTTTCTTTTAACCTTTATTAAATATTGTACTCCAAATTATATACAATAAATTAATTTTTATACTTGTGTTTTTTTTTAAATGTATACCAGAAATCATAAAAAATATTTCAGAAGAAGAAAACAAACGTAAATTCATATAAATATATATATATTTATATATAAGTTCTATATTTATTTAATATAAATTATTAGTGTACTAAAATAGGTATATGCAATGAATGATTCTCCCTTTTTTTAGTCGTATTATTAATTAATTTTTCATAATTATTTTAATATATTTTAAAGGAAGATAATGAAAGTAAACTCTTTCTTATAAATAAGTTCCTCGCCCGTTAAACAATTTTAAATTAAAAATAATTTTGTAACTGAAATTATAAAACTGAATTTTTCAACTTTTTTTTAAATTAGAATATTATTAAAACCCATTTGTTCTTTTCATTATTTTATAATTCAGAGATACGTGCATGATATGGATATTTCTTGAATGTTCACGGAATTAATGTCTCGTGTTCATATTAAGTTGTTTTTATGAAAAATCTTATCATTAATCATGTATTTTATTCTAGTCTATCTAAAGTTATTGCATTTCAAACTATTTGCAATAATAATATTAATGTTTTCTTTTGTATGTGTTTTTTAAATTTATTTTTCATAGATACTCTAAAATTTGCTAACTTTATCTAATTTTTAATAATAAAATTAGTGGTATTCTAAAGAGTTATTAAAATTCATATACCACGTTTATATTACCTGTTTTTAATAAATACAAATTAAATTCAAAAATTGATATTTTTTTTACTATAGTAAAACTAGTATAAATATCATTACATATTATTGTTAGGGTCCATATTAAATGATTTTATCTTGTCATTTTATCTTGAATCAAATCGTAAACAACTACAATATTACTGAATCAATAATATATGTTATAAATTTATAATGATCTCTTTATCGTCAATTTAATCGTCAGTATTTAGATATAAAACACTAGATAAATCATTTTCTGATAAATACTATACTACATTTATGCATCTATGCATTATTATGTTGCAACATCACTAATACTTTGAATTTTAATATTAAAAAAATAATGAAAGAGGTTCATTTTATTTCCCTTTTTACTTTTTTCTAGATTAAAATCTTTCAAGCCCTCTTGTATATTATTCTAGGGTATTTTGTTTCTTGATTTCCACATATCTCATATGTTTACAGGGTTAATTTCTAGTGTTTTATTCAGTTATTTCTATGATTGTATTTTAATTTTCTATGCAATTTATTATATTCAAAATATTAACTTATTTGTCTCTAAATTACGTACAATGGATTGGCATCATATTTCATAAGTATTATTAAATTATTTTAGAAACAAATTAGTAAGTAGAATCCATATTCCTCAGTTTTATTAATATAGAAAATTAATGAACTTGATATGTATTTTGTAGAAAATTATATTACCTATAATTGTAAGGTTTAGTTATATCATTTAAACTTATTGGATAGAAATCAGTGGAAGATTTATATGGAATGTTGGGAGGGGTTCATGGGGTCTGAACCACCCCCGACTCCGATATTATGTTATATATTTGACGTACATATACTGAAATATTATGTTTTAGGTTTTTGGTTTCAATGTAGTCGTTATAAGTCCAAATTCAGAATATACAGGTAAACACTTAAATAAATATTTTATATATAATAATTTCTTAAGCTACTATTTTTAATTTTACTGTTTATAAGACGAGTTTATTTTTTTTAATACTAAAGAAACTCCCTTTGAGTAGAAATAATGATTCCATTATCTCGAATAGAGTATGCCTAAGATTAAGAAATTGCATCTACATAGTACGATTTAGATCATTCTTCAATTTACTCAATAGTTTTAATTTAAATTTGAATATAAATATTTTATGTTAACTAATATCATAGGCTCTGTCTTCTCATTATCCGTGTGCTAGATATACTTACCATTAGATATCCCTACCATTATTTGTAATGTCCATAACAAATTTTTTGAAACACTAAGTAGACGCTATCTTTTATTAAAAGTATATCCATCTGGTGGTAATAGGACATTTTTTAAAACCCTAAAAAGTGTCTTCAAGAATAAAAAAACATTGAAAAACCAATACATTACTCACTTCGCTCATAATCTACAATGTATATAATATAGTATTTGTATATAGGTTCCTAATGAATAATTTCTGAGCTATAAATATTTAATTTTATTGACAAAAATACAAGAGTAGAATGGAGTAGAATAATTCGCGGTAAGAATTAGGCATTAGTACCAGGAATTAATTCTGACAACATTAAAATTACATTCTTTGTGAATCAATGTTATCCTATGTAACATTGTTATTTTATTATATAATTTATATTATTCTATACGAATTTAGATAGTATTAATACCCGACCACATTTCACGGACGTAACTAGAAAGAAATTATAGGATAGTCTATAGCCTATCTCCAAAATATTTTTTGTAATTCAACAAAAATATAATATTGTTAGTTGTCCATACGTTTTACGATTGTAAAGATTCTACAAAAATATTTAAAGATATACATTAAATATCAAGAATAATTTATTTTTTTATAATTTTACCCAAAATTGAAAACACAATTATATATATTATAAAATATTTGAATACTTAATAATATATAAACATTTATATTTTTATGTTAATGGTAAATGGTATGTATATGAAATATGAATAACTCTAAAGTTATAATTCTTTGTATTTGTAAATAAGTTTTAAATAAAACAGATGAATCCTAATCCTGTTATAAATAATAAAGTTAATTTTATTTTTAAAATATTTAGTATAATTTACAGCAGAGCTAGAAACATGTTTACGTTGGCCAAGTCCCTATATAGCTAGGGAAATGCGAATGCGTAACTATTTATTTACAACCACTAATTTAATTTAAAATTTAGCTGTTTCTACCATCTATTGGGGCTCGTTCAGTTGTTTTAAACTAATTTATATTACATATTTCCCACATTTGTTAATAAAAATTAACACTCTCAAACATTAATATTCTAACTTTACTGAAATTATTAAACTAAATATATATAATATTTATGTTATATTCTGTTTTCATTTATAACTCCTTTTTACCTTTTTTCTTTTTAATCGTTTTAATTAAACTACCTAATACAATGTCTTGCTATATGCCAATTATTGTCCTCAAATATACTATACATTCAGTTAATTTAGTAATTTAAATGTTAATTAAAAATACACTTTAAAGTGTATGGTTTTACCATTTACAATGACGATATTATTGATACATAGTACTAATAATAACATTATATAATAAAGTTATAACATTTGTATTTTTTTAAAAAAAAAAATTTAATTATAATGGTATAATTAAAACTATATAAAAGAAGAAAAAAATTATAATAAAATAACAAGATTATTGTTATACGAGTATATCTGCTGACATATTACTTTATTCCGCAACGATTTATAATCGTTATAAATAAATGACTACCTATAAATGAGTATATCTCACAATCAGAAACAAAAACACATTTTCTATGCACTCAATAATTAATTTATAAATAGTATAATTGATTACTAATTGGCTATAAACATTATGTTTTCCTTTTTTGAAAAAATATTGTATGATAACAGATCACTACCTGCAGTATTTGTTCAGTGCCAATGTGTATCTCTAAATATAAAACATATAATATTTTTATATCAAGTATTTTTGCATCAATGCATATAATAATTTTATTTTTTTTAAAGAAAAAAAGATTAGTGTATAACAAGAATTCTGCACAACATTTTGCACAATTTAAACAAACCAAATAAATAAATTTATAAATTAAATTAATAAAGTATTTCATGACATATTGATGTCATAATATCTTTTTTGCATCATTTATGTATTTTATACATTTAAAATTTTCATGATATTAAATTATAATTATTCAAAATTTTGAAACTTATAAGTAAATCTATAGTAGATTCTCTAATTTACATTAATTATTGAGCAAAGTATTCTTCCTGATATTTTGAAATTGGCTGTTGTTAAACATTTTTTTAAGGCCAATATCCATGCTATGTAACTTTTCGAAAATATTTGAAAAAAATATTAAAACTAGACTAATTGATTTTTTAGAAAATAATAGTTTGCTGTAGTATAACCAATATGGTTTTAGACCGGGCTTAAGCACAGATAATGCTCATTATAAAGTATCTCAGTATCTTTTTAGTAAATTAGATAAAAATAATAAAATTATGTCAATATTTTTAGACCTAGCTAAGACTTTCAACACAGCTAACCGTGAAATTCTATTGAATATGTTATCTAGCTTTGGGATAAAATGTTCAAACTTAAACTGGTTTAAAAGTTACTTACATAATAGGACAAATAAATGAAGTAAATGTTAAAACATCTGTAATCAAATATGGTGTACCTCAAGGTAGTACTTTGGGTCCAATGCTTTTTATTAAATAAATATAAATGACATATGTGAAGTGAATATTAATGGATCTATAGTCACATATGCTGATGATACTTGTCTGTTATTTTTTTCATAAGCCTTGGGATGTTGTGTTTGAAAACGCCCACAGAGGTTTTAGCCAAATAATTAATAGTTTAAATAATAGAAAACTAATTTTAAATGTAGAAAAAAATAGTATTCATGCCGTTCTCAATTAACAAATATGACATTAATTATAATATTTTTTCAATTCATTCCTGTGACATAAACAAAATCTGTAACTCACAAAACTGTTAAATTATTAAAAAAGTAGAAAGAATTTGATACTTAGGTGTAATATTTGATATGAACATGAGATGGAAATTACATATTAATAACTTATTAGGTAAGCTTCGTTATATAACATACAAGTTAGTAAAAGTTAAATTTATGGTACTAAAACATGCATTACGAATAATTTACTATGCACTGTATCAGTCCAATTTCCAATATGATACTCGTATGTAAGTATGGGGTGTCGTACATGATAACATACTAAATACACAAACAATTAACAAAATAATATTATCAGAATCTGTCTAAATATATGTACAGTTATAGTATCTACGAATGAAAATTACAGGGAATTTGGTGTCTTACCAGTAAGGTATTTATATAAAAATATAGTATTAAAGCACTTATTGAAACATGTTAGGTTAGATAACTACCATGGGGGTCTCCAAACGTTTTTCTAGGGGGGACAAAATTAATTTAAAAATTAATGAAAATCTTTTTATACAATTTATTCATAGTGCATTATTATGTTTCGTCATTATTACATAACATACCATTAAATAACATTAAATAACATACCATTCTTTTTATCGAAAGATAAAAAAAACCTATATTTTTTTGAAAAATATTTAACAAGATTTATATAGCTTAATAATTAAATTTTAATGTAACGAAAGTATATATATATATAAATATATCCATAAATATATGCATTCATAGAAAATGACTAAAAAATTAAATAATGTATTAAATTAGTTATAAAGTTATAAAGTGGTGTTAACTATTTTCTGTTGTATCCACTATAACAAAATATTATATTACTAATAATTATCATATTATGTAATATAATGTCCTAAAATAACAAAATACAAATGTTTGCATCGAACAAACGACCCATGAAGGACTAGAGTAGAAAATGCGGGAAGTATTCATTAGCAGAGACTACAATAAATGAGGATCAATGCATCTAATACCGTGAATAAATCCTTAGCACAATCTACCTGATATCTTACATAAACGATTTGAACATTTAGATTTTAAAGGCCCTCAATTTTACATTCCAGGTCTAATAAACATATTAATAGGAAAGGAAATTTTACAGAATACAAAGTACTAATCTGTGGGCTATAAAAAACTTTTAAATTGGACAATATTTAGAGTTCTCCAAAAATCTTAAATTACTTCACTGATATCGCAAACCGAATTATGTAACAGGCTCTGATATAATGACTGATATTAATGAACCTCCATCTAATAAAATGCGAACAATTTGCAATTTCTCTGTACCACCAATTAAAATATTACAATTAGGTATTATTATTAGAAGCTAATTTCTCATTGGGATCTTACCAATTACAGTGGAAATAACTTTATTTCAGGGAGGGGCAAGTGCTCCGTCTTGCCTCCCTTCTCTGAGGACGCTTATGATAACCACTACTATAACCTAGACAACAAAAGTGAATTTAGAAATTATGATTTTCCTGTTAAATATGCTAATAAATCTTTTGATCAGTCTTTTGTAGACTATTCGAGACCAACAATTTTCAATTCCATGCCATAAATATTTAAAAGAAATTCAATAATGAATGATACTGTGAAAATTAAATATGTATATAAACATTAATTCTTGGAATTGTAGAAGAACGCTTTAAATATGTAAAGGCTGTTTGGTTATTATTTGTAAATGTAATGTTATTAAGTCTATTTTATATTATACATTTATACTTTTATCGTTTATTTTATTTATTTATTTATTTTCTTTGGTTTAGATTTTTTTTTTTTTGTATTATCTCCTTATCTAAGTATTGTATTATGTTATGTTAGAAGAGAAAAATCTTCGGAAAATTTTTCCTTGAAAAGCAGAAAATTGGTAAAATTACGATTTGACTTTGATCAAATTGAAAGATTGCATTACCAGAGTGATATATTTACATTTTGGTCAAACAATAAAAAAAAAATGCCAGAACTTTTTGAGCTAGCGGAAATAGTCATGGTAATTCTCATATAATTATTAAGTTTATTATTTACTACATATTATATAAGTACCTGTGGTATCTATTATTTATGCTTAATTTAATAGGAAATTCACCAGCATAATATTCATTTTTTGAATATCTTTTTCAAACTGTATTTATGGTTAACACTTTGACAAATTTTTAAATTACGTACATAGAAAACAATTTTAGTGTGTATTTTTATTATTTTTTTTTTTTTTTGCATTACACAAATAATATTGGTTTTTAATTTGTTTTCTTTTAATAAGTAATGATTTATCAACGAAAATGGAAATTTTATTATATATATTCTAAATAAACATATTTATGTATATATTTATATTTAAAAATTTTAGTTCTTAGATTTTATTTTTCATTACAGATTAATATTAATTATAATTAAATAAATATATAATTTTTTAAAATACATAAAGACCTAACCTTTTAATAATTTTATAAAATACAAAAATTATATAATATAATTTATAATATATTACATATTTACAACTTTTTATTATTATAATGGATTTATTTGTATTATTTTTTTTGTTTATAATAGGTAAGTGTAGAAAAACGCTTCTCTGGTTTGAAATTCATTTTATCAGATCTGAGAAATTCTATTGTTTTATTTGTTGATTGAATGTTTTTCAAATTTATAGTACCTCCTTTGAATATAGAATCAATATTATTATTTTATGTATCTTAAATGCTTAAATTATATTCAATAGGTTTTTAATTAGCTCGTATCAGTTGGTATGCAGTAATACATGAATATTTTCCCTAATATTACAATTACCATCTTAACAAGTTCCAATATTTTATGGTATTGTCTTAGAAATATCTTGAGAAATATGAGTAACCGAATTTGTATATCTTAAACCTTATAGTATGTAATATATTTATTATTATTTATAAGTATAATAATATAGTAAGTAGTAATTTATATCTTGCCAAGCTGAACATTGATAAGAAGCTGCTAAAAATATAATCTAGAAATATTGTTATCAGTTAGGCAAACATGTGTTATGTGTGATTCATAATTCTAAGTTCTTTAATATAGGTACTAAAGCTAAAGAGCAATTTTTGAATAGTCACCTATCTAATCGTAAAAAGAAATAATAATTGATCTTGTATTTATGACTATACTAGAGTTACTATATAGTATTTACACTAGTCAAATGAAATGTGGACAATCCATCATAAAAACATAATAGTAACATACTGCCGTAAATTTGCATCTAACTGTGGTAGCTAGTGGTTAAATATTGAGGGGGTTGTTGAAGTTGGATACATGTTAGCAATAGGAGGGAGGTTGATAACCTCCCCATCTAACCATAATTTAAATTGTTTCATTGCATAAATAAAATGTTGAAATAATACAATAAGTGCTCCTTAATGCAAATATAACGTTATATTATTTGATAACATCAAACAAAATTTTTTTATAACGTTAAACAAAATTTATTTTTCAAATGCAAGCCCTGTAATATATTGAGATTCGCTCAGAATTGTATTTTCTAAATATATTCAGATCTTAATAATTATAATAAACCACTAATTTCTCCGAGGACCAAAGGGACGAAGGATGGACATCCTAAATTGACGTTCCCACTTTTTATGAAAATCGTTATTAGCATAATAAATTATTTCATATAACTCAACTAATTGATTTACAAAAAAAAATCGAGTCTGTCAATTTAAAAATATTTTATAATTAAATTAGGACTTATAAAGTTTATGATTATGTATTTCTTTCAAACTTTCAAACCATTAATCACAAAATTATGAAAAAATTTTATATTTTTATATTCTTACTGTTTTTATTCTGTTGTGTCTATGATTCATCATTTTCAATTCCTTTAATTCCACTTGATTTTCATTATTTGATACAAAATAATAAATACGTGCTATATGAAAAATATGTTTTTCTACTACGTTTTGATTTGTTTCCCATAATTCTAAATAAATATTAAAGAGGATGATGTAGAAGGTAAATTTCTTCGTCGTTGGATATCAACTGACCATAATTGTTGTCGAAATAATCTAATAAATTCATCATATGACGTAGGACTTGGAATCAAAGATTCATACCACATATATGCATCATATTTTAACCGCCGTTGAATTGCACTCAATTTTTGAAGGTCAGTCAAACACGAATTCTCAAAATAACAATTTAATTCATTTAGAAATTTTTCTGGATGAGCGTTCTTCTTATTTTCTATATTTTCTTATTTTCTTATTTTATATTTTCTATTACAGTTTTTTATACAATTTATTTATATAATCAGAAAGAATTATTTATGTGTATAACATAACCTAATTACAATATTGTGTATAAATATAATATAAAAAAATATATAATTTCATAAAACGTATTAATATAAAAGCAAGAAAATTTAAATGTCATGCTACCTGTTTTTTTATTACAATTATGTCTATTATTTGATAATATATAGATAATAAATAGAATATTAGTGATCGATTATTTTTATTTCTATCACTTATAATTAACTTAATGTTAATTAATGAAATTTACCCTAATATATTCTAATTTGTCATTAAATACAATTACCTATTATATACCGTTTAAATTGATTTAATAAAACTTAACAACTAATTATTAATATTTTGAAAATTGATATATTCTGTCATTCCTTGAATTTTTGATACAATCACAAATGATTTTAATTACCAAAAATGAAATTCACCCTGATATATTCTAATTTGTCGTTAAATACAATTACCTATTATATACATCGAAAAATTTTATAGGATGTTCAACTCATTTAATTTTTTAATTTTCTATTGCAATTTTTTATACAATTTATTTATATAATCAGAGAGAATTATATATGTGTATAACATAACCTAATTACAATATAGTGTATAAAAATATTATAAAAACATATATAATTTCATAAAACATATTAATGTAAAAGCAAGAAAATTTATATGTCATGCAATCTGTTTTATATTACAATTATGTCTATTATTTGATTATATATAGATAATAAATAGAATATTAGTGATCGATTTTTTATATTTC
This sequence comes from Eriosoma lanigerum, assembly GCA_013282895.1. Classification (NCBI taxonomy): domain Eukaryota; kingdom Metazoa; phylum Arthropoda; class Insecta; order Hemiptera; family Aphididae; genus Eriosoma; species Eriosoma lanigerum. Next base: position 11,953,551 of record CM023362.1, read on the forward strand.
TATCACTTATAATTAACTTAATGTAGATATGTAATTTTATATAAGTTTTTTAT
>CM023362.1:11995210-12022431 GCA_013282895.1 Eriosoma lanigerum
GTAAGTATAATTTAATTTCTACTTTTCTTTTACTGTACAAAATTAATTTAAAATTAAAACAAAATATCAATTGAAAATGTTAAAGTCGTTTAAAACAGAATTTTGAATATCGATTCTCATAATATTTGTATGCACAATCTGCTGTATGTCATAAAATATGTATAACATTTTCATTTTGTTATAAAAGAAACCAAAATATTTATCTGTTTAAATTTACAAAATAATATTATGTAAAATATTATGAGTTCATCTCATCATAGAACATTAAGAAAAAAATCAAACAAAAATAATTCACGATCGAAATGAAAGGTTGCTATGAATAAAAAAAATATAGTTATTTGGCAAAGCTATCGTTATAAAATTATTATAATTACCTAATAAAGTGTATTTTAAATTGTTAATGAAAAAATAAAAAAAGAAACATACAAATATAACGAGTATTTGAAAAGTTATTGAGTGTTTTCAATTATCGTGATCACTTTGTATATAGTTTGATCTATTTAACGTAGAACACTTATTATATCGAAAAGTATTAACTGCTTCTAACTTTCTTTTTTTGATAATATTAAAATTAACCTTGTTCTATAATATTGATTTTTCATATTTATAAACCATTTTGGTCTACTCTAAGCCTAAGTAACAATTTTCGATTTTTAAATTGCATCACCATTGGCGCATCTAGTTATAAAATATAGGATGGCTATAGTCCTAAATTAAAATATTAAAAAAAGTTGAGTATTATTTTTTTTTTTTAATGGGCTATGATTTATTTTATGGGGCTATGAGTAATTTTAGGGAGCTATGAGTAATTATTTTTGGGGCGTCACCTATCCCTATTTGCGCTTTTGTGTGATAAAATTAAAATTAGTTTAAGCATTTTAATGCGGTTAAAATTTAAGAAATAAATTTATTTCGATTTACTAAATACGCACGGGTTCAAACTACGTTAATAGATTTCTAACAATCGAAAATTATTAGACAAGATAGAAAATAACGACAACGACCCGCTACTTATATTACATATAAAAAGCAGCGTGGTTTAATAGTTTGGACTATTTTGAACCAATGTGAAAAAACGTATCAAAATAAGGTTATTCAAGTCAATAAAAATGTAACTCGGATAACTAAACAAAATGTTTATTTATTGAATTTTATGACAAATCGTTGTTGTGATATTAGCTAGAAAATCTGAAATCGACATTTAATTTATATTATTAGAATGTTATTCATTGTGTCTAAGTAAGATTAAGGCCAAGACTCAATGGCGGGTGATATAAAAAAACAGTATATAAAATATCCATATACTTTACCTGTTCATTATTATAATGTATGTTCAAGTTTTCAAATTATACAAAACAAATTAAAAGATACGGTTAACCTATCCTCCGAATTCATGATTATACACTCATATATCTTGAGAAATAATAAAGAGAAATTAAATATGTAAACAATAGTATTATTTTAAAACTTATCATATTATAATTTTGATATCAAAAATGAATGTTGCCATTTAAAAATCAAAAGTAGATACTTAGTAACGGTAGTTACTTTCTAATAATAAAGGATAAAAATATAAAATAAGAACAAGGTTAATTTTAAAATCACTAACAAAAAAAAAACTTAAAACATTAAAACTATTCGAGATAATGAGTGTTCTACGTAAAGGGATAAACTACTATATATAAAACGTATTAATTAGTTAAATTTACATAATTATTTTTGAGTTATAAAGTTATTATATTACCACACGTGTATTTTATATATTATAAAAGTACTCAATAAAATTTTCAAGTCCCTAATATCAAAACATAATGAGTTATCACGAAATAAATAAAAAAACAAAAACTGTATTTTGCCGATTTTCCGCCATTTTTGGTAGTTTTTCTTCTACCAAGAAGAAACATTTGAGAAATTCGAAATTATTTATAATTATTTTTATTTTCGAAACTTACTTCTAAATTAGAAGTTCATTAAAACTTCTCGTAGATTATTCTGGGATATGTACATGATATCGCCTTATCACTTATCACCTATCACATTTATTCACACAAATAATTTCTAGTGTTTTTATTTTATTTTTTCTATGATCGATCTTATTATGTTCAATTTTCTTGTTTCTGGTGAATCTAAATTATTTGTATTCCAAATAATATACAATAAATTTTATTTTTCTATGTTTTTAATTGCTTCCCATTATTCATAAAAAATATTTCAGAAGTTAAAGGTAAATTTAAATTTTATTTAAATATATGGGTTCTATATTTGTTTTGTATACATTTATATACCTACATTATTTGTATTCCAAATTATATACAATTGATGGATCCGTTATATTAATTTAATTTTTATAATTAATTTTAAATATTATGGTGGAAGATATTACAAATAAATTCCTACATATAACTAAGTTCTGCATACATAAAACTATTTTTAATTGGAAATAAATGTGTCATTTTTTTTCATTATTGTATCCAATTTGTAATTATAGAGGTAGTGCTAACTTTTAAACGTTTATGTAAGTAGAATTTAAATTATAAAAAAGTGGGAATGTCGATTGTGGACATTTCTCCTTCGTCCTTCGGTCCTCAAAGAAATTAGTGGTTTATTATACTTAAGATTTGAATGCAATGATATTGCATTAGAAAATACGATTCTGAGTGTAACTCAATATATTACGATATGCTATATTAATAATCCATTCCAAAGTTTTACCACGTGAGTAAATTACGAATATAAATATTTAAAGTAAATTTCAATTTCCTACGATCTAAACTTATTTAGTTATCAAGAAATAAATTAATAAAACCGTAATTTTGCCGATTTTCAAGTATTCTTACTTTAAAAGCATATGAAAAAAAATTTCAGTCACGATTATCAAAATATTTTGTAAAAATACTAAATTGTATATGTATAGACTTTGATAAAATTTTCTAACCAATTAACTAAAGACTGCAAGAAATATTAAACATTATAGAAAAAAAAAAAGCCAAAACTCTATATTTATTCAGAAAGTCAACCATTCGTTTCTAAATTTACTTTTGTAATGAAGTTCACCTAAATAAATACTTAAAAACATTTTCAAGACTCTATGATTAAAACTCAATTAGTTATCACGAAAATCAAAAATTTTAAATTTCAGAAACGTTATTTTGCTGATTTTCCGCCATTTTTTAGTAGTATTTCTTCTCCCAAGGAAAAGCTTTTGAGAATTTGGAAAAATTAATTAAATAAAGAACCAATTAGATGCAATTTGCTACTAAAAATAAAACCTACTTGTGGTAATCAGACCATTATTTCTACCCGAAAAAGTGTCTTCATACATAAAAAAAAAAAACATAATATTCATTTGTACTAAAATTTTTCAAATTTCAGAAGCTTATAAAATAAAGTTGCAACCATTACGATTTTCAAAATATTTTGTAAAAAGACTAATTAATATATGATTCGACTTTGATAATATTTTCAAAGCGATAAATCAAAAATTTCCGGAAATATTAAACATTTATTAAAAAAGTTATAAGCTCAATATTTAGTCAGAAATTGAACCAATCGTTTTAAAAATTTTTTTCTATAATGGTTGAGAACATTTATGTTGACACTCAAAACAAATTTCAAGTCCCTACAATCAATTGAATTAGTTATCACCAAATTAAAATATTTAAAATAATGAAACCGTTATTTTGCCGAATTTCAGGAATTTAAAAAGAACTTAAAAAGCCTATAAAAAAAATTATCAGTCACAATTTTCAAAATACGTTGTTAGAAGATTAAGTAGTATATGGTTAGACTTCGACAAAAATTTCAAAGCGATAAATCAAAAATAGAGGAAAATATTAAACATTTTTGGAAAAAAGTTCAAAGTTCTATACTTGGCCAAATAATCAACCGATCCGTTCCAAAATTGTACCATAGTTGTATATTACCTATATTACCTATGTTAATAGTCAAAAAAAATTTCAAGTCCCTACGATCAAAATTCAATTAGTTGTCACGAAATTAAAAAGTTTAAAATAACAGAAACCGTAATTTTGCCGATTTTCCACCATTTTTTGGTAGTTTTTCCCTTGCCACGGAAAAACTTTTAGAAATTCGAAAAATGAGCTAAATAAAATACTAACTAGATACGATTTGCTACCAAAAGCATACCCTACTTGTGGTAATCGGACCATTATTTCTACCCGAAAAAGTGTCTTCATAAAAAAAAAAAAAATCATCTTTGTAAAACCAATACATTCTTCGCTTCGCTCAGAATCTAAAATGAAGTCTATGTAATTATTTTATAAATAAGTTATGATTTAAGATGTATATGATTATGCTACATTAGAATTTTATATACATTGAGAGAACAAATGTTGAAATTAAGAGAATCCTTATTGGACTAAAATCCAAAAATTTCTTGTCTCTAAAAGAATGAAATGGGCAGAATACGTATGAATATACTCTCTTCCATCTAAGAGTAATTCTCATTCGCATATTAGCCAAATTTCCCCCACCTATATACGAAATCAAGCTTATCTGACTTGCCATCTAATGTTGTATTGATGTGAACATGATGTTCCATAAAGTATAATCTCAATATACACCTTCCAATAGGTTCCAATAGATTAACACCAAATAACGGGTCCGTTATAGCATTATGTGTCGTTGCTCCAAAATATGAGAATGCAAATATAATAGAGATATATGGGAGAAATTGTATATGTTATACAATTATAAAATTTTTATTTAGTCATTGTACAAGATTTGAAAAAAAAAATTTGAGGAAAACATTACAATTATAGATCAAATTCAAAGTTTTATATTTAGTAAGGCAATAATTCAATTCGTTGCACTATTTCACAATAGAAGTAGAGTACCTATGAAAACACTCAAAATAATTTTCTATTCCTAATACATTAATAATATTTATAAGTTAGGTAAATGTTGAATATAAATTCGTATATAATAAATCAAATAGTTTTAAATTTGTTTAATATAAATCGATAAACATTATTTGTATTCAGAATTATATAAAATAAATTAATATTTTTCTTTTTATCTGTAATATTAATTTGTTTTCAACAATTAATTTTAAATATTTTAGATGACGCTTTTAAAGGTAATTTTTATATAATTTCTACTGTTTTTATTTTTGGAAATAAATATATTTTATATAATTATTAGGTAATTGAATCCATTACAATTAGGAACGGTAGAAGGTATATTGACACATTCGAAAAATGATAGAATTAGAATCATATTAAAACCCTCTGATAAATTATTCTGGACTACGGGAATGCTTCCGATTTATCTCGGAATAATTAGCAGAATTATTTTCTAATTGTTTTATACTGATGTTTTAATGTTTGATCTTGTTAGCGCTTGTTGTTCTTTTCCTTGGGCTGATGACGCGGGGATCGGGGCCTTGTGCACGGGGAATTCGGTGGTAATAAATAATAAAGTTATATAATATAATATACAAGTGTTTATTATTTGGCACCAGTACATTAACCGTACGGCATTCGCACAGTCAAATAAAAAACAATTGTGGGAAAAGGGGGGGGGGACAGATGTTTCAACAAAATTATACAATCAGGACAGGGGAGAGAACAAACGATGCAACGCAATGTAGTCGCTGAATCTACTTCGCTTTCGAAAGTCCTATGCGCAGTGGAAGTCGTAGAATTCCTAACTTAAATTAGAATCTTATTAAAACTCTCTCAAAAATTAATCTGGACTACAACCATGCTATCGACTTATCTCGGAATAATTTTCAGAATTAATTTCTAATACTTATTAGGTTATAATCTAATGTTTTAATGACTGATCTTATTATTTTCCAATTTATTTAATTCTTTTAAATCTATATTATTTACAATACAAATTTGATAAAATAAAGGAAAATGTTTTCTTTTATCTATGTTTTAATATTTTTCTATAGGGCTTTATAATGTTTTTAAAACTATAAATAGTAAGTTCATTTATATATAATCTTTATTTGGAAATAAATGTGTTTATAATATTCTTTAATTGTATCTAATTTTAATATTACAAAAGCAGGAAGGTCGATTTTGTCGTTTCTCCTTCGTCCCTTCAGTCCTCGGAGAAATTAGTGGATAATTTGAATTAAAATTTGAATGCAATGATATTGCAGTAGAAAATATGATTGTGAACCAAACTCAATGTAATAGAATATATTTCACTGATAATCTAACATACTCAACTTGTAGTAATCGAACCATTAGTTCATGCATTCAGACTTTTAAAAACACAAAATATTATAATTCACAATTCTACTAAAAACAATAACATAAAAAGCTTATAAAACAATTGTAGCTTACGATTTTAAGAATATTAAATAAATAAATTATGTAGTATATTAGTAGTACGTTATATTCAAAATTGCATGTATTATTAAACATTATTATTTTAAATAATTTCAAAGCTCTTTATTCAGTCAGAAAATCATCTTATAAATTCTAAAAGTTTTCCATGTATGTAGAGTAGATATAAAATTCTCAAATATAATTTAATTAAAATTTCGTGCGCATACATATGTTAAAACAACTTTTTCCGGCAACGTTTTTTTTTTCTTCATGAAACAATTTTCGCTTTGTTTTCATTTTCTATCGGTTTGCACGTCCGCATTTGCGCAGTGTACCGATTGTTTATGTGATCAATCTACTCTCATTAAGCTAATGAATCTGTTTTATTTTTCTGTATTATTAATTTATTTTCCATATTTATTTTTAAATATTTTAGTGGAAGAATTTAAAGGTATATACCTACTTAAAAATAATTTCTGCATATGTTTAACTATTATTTTTTGAAAATAAACATGTTTATTTTATTTATTAATTGTATCTAATTTGTAATAATAGAAATTATGAGTTCTATTCCTGAGGCACGTAAGTATAATTTTAATTTCACTTTTCTTTTACTATACAAACTAATCAAAAAATAAAATTAAACGTCATTTGAAAACGTTAAAACTTGAAGTCGTTTTAACCATAATTGTGAATAACGTAATTCTTAATATTTGTATGCATATTCAATAGTATAACATAAAACAATTATAACATTTGTAGCTTGTAATAAATTAAATCAAAATATTAATCTGTTAAAATTTATTTAAAAATCATTAATAATACGTGTATGTTATTCTACTCTACTAAAAAATCCAACATTAGAAGCTTATAAAAAATTGATTCTGTGTATTTAAAATATTTTATAAATATGCTATGATTTATTATGTATATGATTATATTACATTCAATTTTCAAACTATTTAACACAAGATTATAAATAATATTAAACGTTTTTGGGGTAATGCATGATATAATAATTGAGGTATGTGTAGGCGCCAAAAGGTTTGAAAACATTATAGTAGAAATTTCCTACGATTCCATAAATCAACGCGTCCAACTGGAACCTCGATTTCCGGAATTGAAAGTAAGGGTTGTTTAATAAGAAAGTGTCCAGGTATTAGGCAGTCTAAATCGTTTGAATCTGACAATAGTGGGGTGAGTGGTCTCCAATTCAGAACCGTTTCCACTTGACTAAGGATTGTGGAAAATTTTTCTAAAGTCTACGTTTCCGAGTACATTCTCCTAACCAACAGCGATTTGGTAAAATTAAGTGCAGCTTCCCAAACACCAACAAAATGTGGAGTTCTTGGAGGGTTTAAATGCCACGTGCATGTGATATGTCCAGATTGTTGGTCTCAACAAGTCGGATCGTTGACTAGTTTTTTGAATTTGTGCAGTAGCCGCTACTAAATTAGTCGCACAATCCAAATAAATAGACATGGGGATACCTCGTGTGGCAACTAAACGGTCAAGAGTTGAGAGTAATGCTTTAGTAGATAAGCTGAGAACATATTAAAGTAAATTACTTTGATACTCATACGAATGAACAATGCTAAGTTTACAATATACTGCCGAACTTTACGTAGACTTGTTTTATTTATGAACATTGGACCAGCGTATTCTATACAGACTCCGGAAAAAAATGCGCGACTTCTGAACTTGAAGCGCTGGAAGATTGGTCATGAGTGATTGTAGATTGATTACAGCAATCTTTGAACAAGTAATACACGACGCAATCGTCTTATAAACAATACTAAGGACGTCTGGGTCCACAACGATGATGGATCAATGAAACGAGCAGCCTAAGTATAGCATGGCTAGAGGATTGACGCCAGTATCGAGAAACTAGTTTGGTGAGATGAAACTCCATCGGGATCAATATCGGATGTTTTCGACCTTCAAAGCATTTGGCATAACGTAAACGTCTTCCCACACGAATTATTTCGACAGGGTCGATAAACAGGCACAGGCGAACCATCGATTTAAGCGTTACGGTTTTACCTATCGATATTTCGTTGAAAATAATATTGAAATAGTGTTTTGAGCAAATAGTACGACTGAGAAGTGAGCACGTACATAAGTTTCTTAGGAATTAGAAAATCATAAAGTATGATTTCTCATCGATTTCTTTCAATAAATTGTAGTATACCTAATATAAAGCGCAATATTCGTGTGTATGACGAGAAATTATCATATCGTTCCGGATATAGACTTATTTCGGTCAATATGACACCAATTTATTGTCTTGCAACCTATCTGAAAACTCCTGAGAAACGCAGACGGCCAGATTGTCTTCTGACCAAACATGGCCATTCAGGCAATGTGGTTCGGATCTGGTGGATCCGATTGAACACAATTTTTTAAATGATGTATGAGAATGTTGATAATCATGACAGAACAATGGTCGAGTCTGATCAGGTGAATACGCCAATAATCTTTCGCTGCACTATATAATTCCAAGCAAGTAATGGTGGATTTTTTCATTAGGGCTAATTTTGTTTTCGCTCTAATCAGATACAATTTGACAGTCTGATCTTGGTCGGTAATACGAAGATATACTACTGCTGCATAACTGAGTTGCGATGCATCACAGATATCACACTGATGGTAACAACATTTAGATGAGCCACCAATATGACGTGGAACACGAATTGATGCTAGGAGCGGTATAGAACTAGTAACGTTCATCTTGAATGACTGCATGTAGCTCATCCCAGGAGTAAAGATTATGGAAATATATAGAAGAAAATGTATAATTTCTAAAATTATAAATTTTTTATTAAGTCATTAAAAAACTTTGAAAAAAAAGGATATGAAGAAAAAATTTAAATTATGGAAAAATTTAAATCCTTATATTTTGTCAGATAATAATCCAATCCGTTAGATAATACAATACAATACTTTACCACAAAAGTAGAGTACCTATAAAAATACTCAAAATAATTTTCTAAACCTAATACAATAATAGTATTTAAAATATAGAAAGAAGTTGAAAGTAAATTCGTACATAATAAAGAAATTAGTTCTACATTTACTTAATATAAATAAATATATATTATTTGTTTTCAAATATATATAAAATAAATAAAAGGTTTTTTTTTATCTGTCATATTAATTTATTTAAAACAATTAAATCTAAATATTTTAGAGAAATTTATAAATGGTAAATTTGTATACAAGTTATATATAAGTTCAATTTTTTTTTTATTTGCAATTAAACATGTTTATTATAATCATAAGATAATTATATCTATTAACATGTATTATAAAATCTTAATTAATATCATATTATTTAGTTCTACTAAAAATTGCAAATTCAGAAGCTTATAAAATAAAGGAGATCTGCCGATTTAAAAATATTTTCATTATTGAGCACAAAATTATAAATAATTTTAAATTGTTTTGAGTGAAAAATTACACATTTGAATAAATTTCAATACTCTCTATTTATTCAAACAAAAATCTAATCTCTTCCACAATTTTCTCATGCATTAGATTACATATGAAAATAATCTAAAATATTTCAATTCGATACATTCAAAATAACCTTATTTATCGTAACATATTTAAAATAAAATTCTTTGAAATTAAAATGTTCTTTAATTTCCCAGTTTTTCAACCATTTATTGATAATTATACAATAATGATCTAATAATTATTAGGTAAAATAATGTTTTAATGATTGATCTTATTATTTCCAATTTATTTCATTTTTCTAAATCTACATTATTTAAATTACTAATTTTATACAATAAAGAAAAATGTTTTCTTATATTCATATTATTAATTCTTTTTCATAGAATTGTTGTATGTATATCATTTAATAAGTTGTAAGTTCATATATATATATATATATATAATTTCTATTTTCTTTTTTTGTAAATAAATGTGTTTAAAATATTTTTTAATTTTAAAATTACAAAAGTAGAAAGGTCGGTATAGTCTTTCCTCCTTCAACCCTTCGGTCATCGAAGAATTAAGTGGTTTATTATAATTTAGATTAAAATACAATTATATTGTATTAGAAATACGATTCTGAACAAAACTCAATGTAATACAATATATATTTTACTGGTAATCCGTTCCAAATATTACCTGGTGCTTAACGTAGTGTATATTAAACTAATATTTCAAGTCCATACGATTGAAATTCAATTCTTTTTCACGAAATAAAAACTTAAAGTAACGAAAATCGTTATATTGCCGATTTCCCAGCATTTTTTGTAATATTTTATCTTCCAAAAAAAAAGATTAGAGAAATTATATTCATAATCTATTTAAAGTACCAACAAAATGCAATTTTCATGGAATACATACTCGATTTGTGGTAATTGAACCATTATTTCTACCCATAATCGTGCTTTCAGAGATAAGAAAAAAAACATCATTATGAAACTAATATGTTCATCCCTTCGCTGGAAATGTTAAATAGTAAAATCTGAAAATACGATAAGAAAGTAGATTCATTTATTATTAAATTTTTTTTAAAAATCCAACTTTTGAAGCTTATAAATTAAATTGAGTCTGTCGATTTTAATATACTTTATAATTAAATTAGGATTTATGAAGTTTATGGTTATTTGATGTTTTAAACTTTCAGTCTATTAAGCACAAAATTATGAATAATATAATATATTTTCATAGAAACAATAAAATTTTTGGATTCATTTCAACGCTCTCTATTTATTCATGCAAATATTTAATATCTTTCACAAATTTATCGCGCATTATATTACTTATGAAAATATTCTAAAAATATTTCAATTCTATACATTCAAAATAACCTTAGCTATCATAACATATTTAAAATAAAAGTCGTCAAAATCAAAATTTTTATAATTTCCTAGTTTTTCAACTATTTATCGATAATTATACGATAATAATCTAATAATTATTATTGGGTTATAATTTAATGTTTTAATAATTGATCTTATTATTTCCAATTTATTTAATTCTTCTAAATCTACATTATTTGAATTACAATTATGATACAATAAAGAAAATTGTTTTTTTTTAATTATGTTATTAATTATTTTTTCATAGTGCGTTTAACTTCCATTCAAAAAGAAATGAGTAAGTACATATATATTATATATATATGTATATATTTTTTACTATTTTTGTTTGAAAATAACTTTGTTTATAATATTCTTTAATTTTAAAATTACCAAAGCAGCAAGGCCGATTTTGTCATTCCTCTTTCATCCCTTCGGTCATCGGAGAATTAAGTGGTTTATTATAATTTAGATTTAAATACAATTATATTGTATTAGAAAATACGATTCTGAACAATACTCAATGTAATACAATATATATTTTACTGATAATCCGTTCCAAATATTACTTTGTACTTAACGTAGTGTATATTAAAAAATATTTCAAGTCCCTATGATTGAAATACAATTCTTTTTTGCGAAATAAAAACTTAAAATGACGAAAATCGTTATATTGCCGACTTCCAGACAATTTTTGAAATTTTTTTCTTCCGAGAAAAAATTTAGAGAAATAATTTATATATATACGCTATTTAAAGTACCAACTAGATGCAATTTTGTATGGAATATATACTCTTTTTGTGGTTATTAAACCATTATTACTACCTATAATAGTGCTTTTAGAGATAAAAAAAAAAACATCAGTGTGAAACTAATACATTCATCCTTTCGCTGAAAATGTTAAATAGTGAAATCTGAAAATACGATATGAAAGTAGATTCATTTATAATTTATTATTCAAATTTATTTAAAAATCTAACTTTTGAAGCTTAAAAAATAAATAAAGTCTGTCTAATTAAGTATATTTCATAATTAAATTAGGATTTATAAAGTTTATAATTATTGTGTAGCTTTCAAACTTGCAGTCTATTAAGCACAAAATTATGAATAATATTATATATTTTCGTAGAAACAATTACATTTTTAGATTTATTTCAATGATCTATATTAAGACAGACAATCAACCTAATCTGTTCTACTACTCTACCATTCATGTTGAATTTATGAAAATACCCGAAACATTTTTCAAGTTTTTATATTATTACTGTATTTATTCTGTTATTTCAATGATTGATCATATAATTTTCAATTCCTTTAATTCCAATTGATTTTCATTATTTGTTACTAAATTATAAATATATACAATATTAAAAATGTATTTTTTTCTACTCCGTTTTAATTTGTTTCCTATAATTCTAAATAAATATTTTAGAGAATCAGGGAGAAGGTAAATTACTTTATATAAATAACAAACATAATCTACTTATGTTTAACTATTTTTGGTTGGAAATAAATGTGTTTATTAAATCCTTAATGAATCAAATTTTAATAATGAACTTAATAAAATCTGTTATGAGATAGGTGCATTAGTAGATTCATAGTCCACGTTTCTATTAAATTAATACAAATGATATATTTCTTTTATAAAATAACGATAGTATTATTATTATTATTATAAGATATTATTCGTATCAAATTTTAAACAATTACACAACTACGGAATCACTAATATTAGCCTTGTATAATATATTATTAAATCTTTACCATTAATCTATTATTCAATATATTATACAATATAGAAGTGATTTATTATTTATATGTTTCAAATCAATTTATTGACTACATATCTTTGTTATGTCATGTTATGGATTAACTACTTTATTTTGATGGGTAATAATTTCTGTATGATAGAAACCTGATTTTGGATGCGTGTTGCGTGTATTATAGGCAATATACAAGAAATGAGCCGGTATATCAGTTGATTTTCATAAATATGTCCCGTTTTTTAATCTCAAATAAATGGAAGCCCTTATAAAAGAATTATTAAATTTTGGCTTTTCACAGGAGAAACTTAAAGGAATTTATATTTATCCCATTTATGACCCATATAAATACATCATTGTAAGAGGTGGATGCCAACTAAAGAGGACATCATAACGTTACTAACATTTAAAAAAAAAAATCTTAAAATAATATATGGTTCTATATAAAATACGAAAACAATGCTAAATGAGAGAAGAATAAATATAGAAATAATGAGAATCCTTATGGGCGGAAAATCCCAAAATGTTCTGTCTCTAAAAGGAAACAAAGAGCAGAACACATATAGCTAGATAAAGATAATCCTATGCGACAAACCTTGTTTATAATTTAAATATATGGCGTCTTAGAGGATGACCACGGTAGCTAGTTAAGGTAAATGCATACATTAATCAAGTGGAAGTAACAGCAAAAATTGCAAGTACAAATTAAGGAGATAGAAGAAAATGTATAATTTCTAAAATTATTCAGTTTTTATTTAGTCAATGTATAAGCTATGAGGAAAAGTTACAATTATTGATAAAATTCAAAGTTTTACATTTTGTCAGGCAATAATCCAATCTGTTGCAATATTTAACCACAAAAATAGAGTACCTATAAAAATTCTCAAAATAATTTTCTAGACCTAATACATTAATAATATTTAAAATGGAGATAGAAGTTGAAAGTAAATTCGTACAAAACAAAGAAATTAAACAAAAAATTTACTGAATATAAAGAAATATAAATTATTTTTGTTCAAATAGATATAAAATAAATAAATATGTTTTCTTTTATCTGTAATATTAATTTAATTAAAACAATTATATTTAAATATTTTAGAAAATACTTTACATGGTAAATTTGTATACAAGTTATATATAAGTTCAATTTTTTTTTTATTTGCAATTAAACATGTTTATTATAATCATAAGATAATTATATCCATAAAAATATATGATAAAATCTTAATTAATATCATAATATTTAGTTCTACTAAAAATTTCAATTTCAGTAGCTTATAAAATAAAGGAGGTCTGCCGATTTAAAAATATTTCACAAATAAGTTATAATTTATGAAATACACGCATAATATGCTTAATGAAAATTTTCATATAATTAAGCATACAATTATAAATAATATTAAATGTTTTTGAGTGAAAAATTACGTATTTGATTTAATTTCAATGCTCTCTATTTATTCAGACAAACATATAATCACTTCCACAATTTTATCACGCAATAGATAACATATGAAAATAATCTAAAATATTTCAATTCGATACATTCAAAATAACCTTATTTATCGTAACATATTTAAAATAAAATTCTTCGAAATTAAAATGTTCTTTAATTTCCCAGTTTTTCAACCATTTATTGATAATTATACAATAATGATCTAATAATTATTAGGTTATAAAATAATGTTTATGTGAATGATCTTATTATTTCTAATTTATTTAATTATTCTAAATCAACATTATTTCAATTACAAATTTGATACAATAAAGAAAAATGTTTTCTTTTATTTATGTTACTAATTCTTTTTCCATAGATATTTTAACTTCAGAAGGATTAACAAATCGTAAGTTCATATATATATAATTTCTACTATTTTTTTTTTTTTTTTTATTGAAAATAAATGCGTTTAATTTTAAAGTTACAAAAGCAGCAAAGTCGATTTTGTCGTTCCTCTTTCATCTCTTCGGCTAACGGAGAATTAAGTGGTTTATTATAATTTAGATTTAAATACAATTTTATTGCATTATAAAATACGATTCTAAGCGAAACTCAATATAATACATTGCATATTTTACTGATAATCCGTTCTAAATATTACCTTGTGCTTAACGTAGTGTATATTAAAAAAATATTTCAATTCCCTACGATTGAAATTCAATTCTTTTTGACGAAATAAAAACTTAAAATAACGAAAATCGTTATATTGCCGACTTCCCGACATTTTTTGTAGTTTTAACTAATTGCAATTTTGCATGAAATACATACCCTATTTATGGTAATTGATCTATTATTTCTACCCATAATCGTGCTTTCAGAAATAAGAAAAAAAATATCATTGTGAAAATAATACTGTGAAAGAGTATAATGGACTGTATAGGTAAAATACAATTATGGTAGGTCCTTAAAAGTAAAACAAAACACATTTGTTATAACTCAAAGAAATTCCGGTTTGTGGCCTACTATTAAATACGAAATAAACAATATATATATATAGGCACAATAGGCGCTGGCCAGCTAATGGGAATGAAATGATACCACTATGTCTAACACAATAAAAATAATAAATAATGAATAATATACCTATAGATATAAATATAATATCCGTGGCGACAACTGCATACTTCTTTTTCAGTTGACTGTTGAGGGTGAACGGTGACAGTAGACAGGTAAACGCTGACGGTAGAGGATTGAACGGTGGCGGTTGACGGTGACGATAAACGGTTGAACGGTTTTCACATATTTTTTCCGCGTGTACTTATATAAAAAAAAACAACGTACGCACCAACGACGACAGAGTCCTACGTCGGTGGATCAGTAATAACTGATGTGTGTTGGGTATACAGTGGACCCAATCAGCTTATCACCAATAAGGTACGATGGAAAGGAAACATCGGTGTACTTATGTTAAATGTTAAGCGACACAATTTTACCACCGAACGTTTTGATCATAGTTCGATTAGCAGTTCGAACTGTGGCAACGCTTACAATCTGATCCTCTCCTAGATGTACTTCAATCACCCACGTAGTTTTCCAGATAAGAGGTGGTGTCGGCTCTTTGATAATTATTAGGTTCCCAAGTTCAAGATTAGGTTAGTCTTTGACCCATTTTGAGTGAACTGAAATTGATAAGAAATTGAAATTAAATAATCCTTTGACCATCGGTCACAGAAATGATTTTGTATGTGTTGTACATGTGTCCATCGTTGTTGTAAAGAAAGCCTAGGTTGATCCGCGCGTAATGGATCTGGGACTGGAATAGTTTAAAGGTGTTCCTTCGTGAGAAAATGTCCGCCAGTGAGGGTTTAAAGATCGTTTGGATCTGATGACATAGCTCCTAGTAGACGTGAATTGAGAATTGCTTCTATGTGGTGGAAAACGGTGTTCAACTTTTCATAGGTTAATACTTATTCATGAATTGCACAGGGTAACAGGGTCTTGGAGAATATGACGGCCACCTTCCCACAACCCAGCCATATGCGGTGAAGCTGAGGGATTCAGGTGCCATTGGATGTGCACATTGCTTTTACCCTTGATTATATCAGAGGAGCTGAGGATCCGCTTGACATCTTCCATGTAATTTTTCGCTCCTACAAAGTTGGTTCCGGTATCGTTGTACAGATCGGTACATCTACCACGACGATTGATGAAACAGTTGAGAGCGGCCAGGAAGAGCGTCGCAGATAAATCATTTATCAGTTACTGCGTAAATGGCCATGCGAACGAAAATACATAAGTAATCCTTGGTTGTCTGTATGCGTTGGAGTAAGGAAACCTTAAACAAAAATGGTCCAGCAAAATTCACTCCTACGTGTGTAAAAGCCTTAGTTCCAACAAGTCGTGGTCAGGATAAATCTCTCATGCTTGGTTTTTTCGGTTTGGTCTGCTTCGGAAACATGGTATGCACTTGAAAATAGCATCTCGGGCCGCTATTATCCAAAACTTTTGGTGCTAGATATTTTGGGTAGTTTGCGATCCAAGATGATAATGCAGGCAATGGATATAGTCAATTAGTAGGACAGTTAACGCAGATTGTTTTGGTAACAAAATGGGATGTTTTGTTACATATAGCAGGTTATTAAATGTACCTTTTGGACCCATCGTATTAGTGCTAGTCGTGCTTTCTCCTTTTCCTTTGCTCCTGGTGGTTTGAAATGATTAAAAGATGAGTTGATGTGCCAGATTTCTTCGAAATCGTAATAAATAGGTGGTGAGACGTAGAACTTTTAGTAGTTCTATTGATGCAAACAATAATTGACATTCTTTTATGGGCTTAACGGTTAAAAAAGTAAGTTGTTTCTCTTTGATTTGATATTCCTTCGGTTCCTGATACGTGATAGTTATCACCGGTGGCCATGTATTTGTAGGTTGGGTGAGAAATACTGGGCCGCTCCACTAAATATGATTGTCAACAAGCTCTTTTGGGGTTACACCTCAGGACGCATAATCTCTAGGGTTGTATGCTGTAGGTATGTAACTCCAAATATTTAGAGATGTCATGCTGAATTTTGACAACTCGATTTGCCACAAACGTCTTAAAGTTAGTTTTAGGTGTCTGAATCTAAGAAAGGACTACGGTTGAATCTGACCATGCAGTCGTGACTTCAATCGGTACGGTACTTAGATTAGTACCGATATATTCAAAACAGCGAACAAATAATAACGCTCCACATAAATTGAGTCGTGGAATTGAAAACTTCTTTTCTGGAGCCACCTTAAACTAACCCATCAACAGTTGCCATTGACTGATGACATTTGGTTCTCACGGTAAAAAATATACCGCTATAAGGTAAGCATTTTCTGAGCTGTTCCAAAATCCATGACCTTCATACGTAGCTTCTTGACGCCATAACTGAATTGAACCAATTAGTGGCAATTCCTCGGTGTAAGGTGTCAAAGCATCGATGGCGTCGTCAGGTATTCCCTCAACCCACTTCACACCAATTGACCACAAATACTTTATATTGGTAATGACTGAAGTGAATAGGCCAATTGAATCATAAATTCGTGCTTCCAAAATTATAGCTCGTTTCGTAAAACTCACTGGATTTGGTCGGTATTGGTAAAATAACATATCCAGGTTAGGTTCCCAATTTAGACCGAGTACCATGGTGTCATCAGACTGGTTCATCAAAAGTAAAAATATCGGTATTACGATGTTCAAGCGGAACGGCCTCTAATAATATGGGTGCATTGCTGGACAACTTTCGGCGTTCAAACTTTCCCTGCTCAAATACTATTATAACCTCTTTTTGGTGTTAAAGAGCCTCTTCTTCAGAGTCAACTTCAGTAGCGACGTCATCTACGTAGAGGTCATGGTATATGATTTTTTGCACATTAGGGTAGACTTTGGCCTTATCTTTCGCTAATTGATGTAATGTTCTAATTGCAAAGAAAGGAGATAATCGTTGGCCAAATGGAACAATGGATATTTCGTACGTCTGCACAGGTTCCGCAGATTGGAATCGAAAAAGATATAATCTATGTTTCGGAGTAACAACAATCTGCCGGAACATCTGCTTTATATCAGTGATAAATACTACTGCGTACAAACGAAACCGTAAAATGATTCCTAGTAGATTTCGTTAGAGTTTGGACCCCATAAATAAGTAATCATTTAGCGATTTCTCATTCGAAGATAGGGCTGACGCATCGTAAACAACACGCAGCTTAGGAGTCGCACTTCCTGGTTAAAATACACCGTGGTGTGGTATGTAAAATAATGTATTATCCATGACCTCAGTGGGATCTACATAACTCATGTAGCCAGAATTTAAATAATTTTGCATGGGCCTGTTATAATCCGGTCTGTATTCCGTGAATTTTGAAAGCCTAGATTCCAGATGTATTAGACGTTTTTGGGCTATGATTCTCCAGTAGGAGGTGGATCATGGGTGAATGGTAGATGTACTATACATCAACCATCCGCCTGTGGAGTAGTAGTGGTATGATAGATCTCTTCACATTCTTGTTCTGACGGATTGGTAGGGAGCTCTTCAATTTCCCAAAACTTATTTTTGCAGTATTTGGTCGATTTAGTCTATAGACGCAAAAAGTGAAGTCGTACTATTTGATGGATTTGGGGATAAACGTCCAATGAGCACCCATCCAAACATGCTTTTTAGTGCCACAGGTTGACTGACTGTACCTTCTTGTCGATCTCCATTTATGATATAAGGAAAAACATCCGCTCCGAGGAGAACGTCTATTGGTAGTGGTTCGTCATATCGGGAATCGGCAAGGACCAGAAGACAGGTCCGGGATGATTCGAAATAATATGAAAGTGTCAACTGTGAAGAAAGACGTGTTACGCCTTACTGGTCTGATGATAATTTGAGTACGTGCTTTTATCGGCGGTACTTGTAGGTCGGTAGCTTGCACAGCTATACTGCATTTATCCCGTGTTACTCCTAACCGGTTACGACAACGTTCCGTAAGAAAACTTTGCTTTGACTGCTTCTATCTAAGAGAGCGCGCACCTCTTGATATTGTCCACTACTATCCTGTACTAATACAACCATCGTAGACATGAGTACACAGAATTAGACCCTCTTGTCGGATGAAAACATACTATTCACAGTGGTAGTGGGTTAAAGTTCGGTGGTATTCACTGTGGTCGTTGGTCGAGCTTCGGAGGTATTGTCAAAATGTAAAAGGGAATGATGCCTAAAGGGGACGTTCCTTGCATTTTAAACATAATCGTTTATATTTACACTGACTCACTGTGTGCTCACTAAAACACAAGAAACAACATCTAAGATCTCCAATTATTTGGTACCCTTCCTTTGTTGTTTTCTATTGTATTGCAGACTAGACAAGTAAATTGCTTTTTATTCTCACATGGGTCTGGTTTACCGACATACAACGTGATGGTTTTCCTATATAGTTTTTTATTTGCTTTTTCCTATTCTTTGCCAGATTGCCCAGCGGTTGCAGCATTGCAAAATTTTAATAAGAACATAGTTAAGATGTTCACACTTGAATCATCAGCAGTATCTTCTATAAATTCCCATTGAGCACGAAATTGAGAGTCCAACTTAAATTCAAACAAATGTAGCAAGATTGGGTCCCATTGAATATGGAATTTTTTTGATTTGTGAGCGCTTCAATAGACTCCGTGACCGTGTTCAGCATTTGGCGGATAGATTTAGAATCACCGAACATTGCTTTTGACATCGTCCAAAATTAGTTCAAGTGACTCTGTGCGATTATCCGACGGTTTGCGTAGCGTTTGTCCAAAACCGTTAACGCTAGAGTATAGTTGTCGTCACTTAGCATCAAATTTGATATGAGCATTAATGACTCGCCTTCTAGGTAACCTTTTAAGTAGCGAACTTAACAACAGGTCGGATGTGCGGATTGTTGTGTACCACATTGTCAAACAAAATTCTAAAACTGGTATATTGTTCCTCATAAAATCGGTATTGATAGTTTTTCCAATGATATCATATCGTATCTACCTCGATTTTGAGATGGACCGATAGAGGTTTCATCTGCATTCGGATGTTGAAGTAAAACTAGTATATGCTGATCTGCCGCAACCATCACTTCAAAATAGACTTCGTCAAACTTATCACGAATAGCCTCTGGTGAAATGGTTTCCAAATCTGACTTTTGGTCCTTTTCTGATTTTCCGAGTTGTTTTATTACAACTGAAATCTGTTCCTCGAATTCCTCCTTAATCCGCGGAACGGTGGCAAACATCATTCGAAACTTGGATTTGTCCGACCTGGTGACTGATATCTTGTTTAAAACCTCTCCAGCGTCTCGTACTAGAATGATTCGTTTCTGAATGTCTGAGAGGCGAATTTTCACTTCTTCAAAAACACCCATGATGCTATATATACCTCCACAAACGTACGCGCAATACAAATCAGTAGGTAACAACCAAATATACAAAATAACAAAAAAATTAAAAAACTATTAGTTTTTTTTTTGTTACTTGAGATTTGCGTCACTCTGTATATATGGTCTGTGGCTTTCCAAAAATAAGCTACTATTTAATTTTGACCAAGTTCTTGCGACGACGACACCTTATCGATAAGGAACCGCGACAACGTCGTATGACTACCGGTCAAAGTCCAATTCTATATTTTTGCGACGCTTTGTAATTATAATAATGCAAACAACCCAATTTATTATATTTACTAGTATAATAAACCTATATAATATACTGGTATAATAAACCTCAGCAATTATATTAAAAATCTCGGTAAAAGACCGCTAGCACTATTTTTCACTTAAAATAATATATTACATACATCTTAAACTCGATAGACCAATGTTACAGAGTATAATGGACTGTATAGTTAAAAATAATTATGGTAGGTGCTTATAGGTAAAATAAATCAAAACAAAACACGATTTATTATAACTCAAAGAAATGCCGGTTTGCGGCCTACTATTAAACACGAAATAAATAATATAAATATATAGGCACAATAGGCGCTGGCCAGCTAACGGGAATAAAATAATATCACTACGGCTAACACAATAAAAATAAAAAATAATAAATAGTATACAAATAAATATAAATATAAAAACCGTGACGGCGACTGCAAACCGTTTTTCGCAGTTGACTGTTGACGGTGGACAGGTGATGATAGGCGGGTGAACAATGACAGTTGACGGGTGAACAGCGACGGTAAAGGGTTGAACGGTTTTTACATATCTTTTCCGCGTGTACTTAAAAAAACGTAAAGTTTATGATTATGTGTTGCTTTCAAACTTTCAGTCTATTAAGCACAAAATTGTGAACAACATTATATATTTTCATAGAAACAATACAATTTTTGGATTTATTTCAATGTTCTATATTTAGTCAATCTGTTCTACCATT
The DNA here is from genome assembly GCA_013282895.1 of Eriosoma lanigerum. Taxonomy (NCBI): domain Eukaryota; kingdom Metazoa; phylum Arthropoda; class Insecta; order Hemiptera; family Aphididae; genus Eriosoma; species Eriosoma lanigerum. The sequence goes on from CM023362.1 coordinate 12,016,930, forward strand.
CTACCATTTATATTGAATATATGAAAATAATTTTCAAAACAATTTTCAAGTTTTAATATTATTACTGTTTGTATTCTGTTGTTTTAATGATTGATCTTATCATTTTCAATTCCTTTAATTTCCGTTGATTTTCATTAGTTATTACTAAATTATAACTATGTATAATATGGAAAATGTATTTTTTTCTACTGCATTTTAATTTGATTCCCATAATTCTAAATACATTTTTTAGTGTCTCTAGAAAAAGGTAAATTACTTTATATAAATAATAAACATAATCTACTTATGTTAAACTATTTTTATTTGAAAATAAATGTGTTTATTATATTCATTAATAAATTTTATTTTTAATAATATAATTTATAAAATCGATTATGAGATAGGTACGTTAGTAGATTCATAGTCCACGTTTCTATTAAATTAATGAAAATGAATATTTCTTTTGTAGATAAACTATAAAATAACAATATTATTATTATTATTGTTGTTGTTCAGTGTTGGTCAGAGTCCTTGAGACGGCGACTCCCCATAAAAAAAAGTAGTAGCGCAATCAAAAAGATTGAAGAAATTAGAAAATTGTGTCATAATTTAATATTTCTATCTATTTTTAAAATAATGATTATGGTTTTTTCAATATTAATATTGATAATATAATATTTTGTATTCTGTTATTACTTTAATAATGATCAACAATAATAATACAGACGAAAATTATCGATAACGATGATAGTCGCTAGTTCGAGATTCTGCCGTTCGAGAGACTCGATTGTGTATACAAATTTTATATGCATGTCAAGGTGGAAGACAGAGTTAAATTGTAAATATTATGTTATTCAGTACGTTGAGACTAGACTCATTCAAAATTTCTGCCGTTCCCATCACGACCACGTATTTTTCAGTAAATACGAAAACCTGCAGGGTGTCGTGCGTCCGAAGAAAAAGGAAAGCATTGAATTAGAATATAAAATATTATAAATTTATATTATAATATAAATAAAATATAATAATATAATATAAATTATCTATTCTTATAATCAAAAAGCTATTACAATTATAATAATAAAAAAAAGGTTTCATTAAGATATTATTCGTATCAAATTTTAAACAATTACATAACTACGGAATCACTAATATTAATCTTGTATAATATATTATGAAATCATTATCATTTATTTATTATTCAATATATTATACAAAATAAAAGTGATTTATTATTTATGTGTTTCAAACCGATTTATCGACACCATAACTCTTCCAGTTGTACATGCCAGTGCATGTTATCGATAAACTACTTTGTTTTGACGAGTAATAATTTTTTCATGACACAAACTAGTTTTCGGCTACGTGTTGCGTGTATTATAGGCAATAAACACGAAGTGAGCCGGTACATCAGTTGGTTTTCCTAAAAATTTCCAAATTTTTAATCTCAAATAAATGGAAGCCCCAATAAAATAATTATTTAATTTTTACTTATCATAAGAGCTTCTCACATTGATGTGAGACGTGGGTACCATCTATAGAGACAAGATAAAATTACTAACGTTTGAAAATTACTCTTAGAAGAATATAGTCCTATATAAAATACAATACGAAAACCAGGCAATATGAAGGGAGAACAAATTGTAGAAATTGAGATAATCCTAAATGGAATGAAAATACAAAAATGTCTCATCTCTAAAAGGCAGAAATAGGTTAGACACATATAACTAGATAAGGATAGACTAATGCGACAAGTCCTTGGTTTTAAATTAAATAAATTACGTCTCAAAGGATGAAAGTTGCGGACCAATGAAAATACTAAAAATAATTTTCTTATCCCAATAATTTAATAATATATAAAAGGTAGGTAGAAGTTTAAGAAGTTGAAAGTAAATCCGTATAAAATAAATAAATAAATTCTACACTAGTTAAATATAAAACAATACACATTATTTGTGTATTATATTATTATTATATATTAATTTAATATAATATAATATACTGTAATATAATATAATTAATTATATTATTTGAATTATATAAAATAAATTAATCCGTTTTCTTTTATCTGCAATATTAATTTATTTTAAATAATTAATTTTAAATATTTTAGAGGATTGGATTAAAGGTAAAGGTTTTATAGGCTATACATATGTTCAACTATTTTTATTTGAAAATAAATATGTTTATTATAATCATTATATTATTGTATACATTTCAATTAAAAATTAAATCATAATTAATATCAAATTATTCAGTTCTACTAAAAATTACAATTTCAGTAGCTTATGTAAAAAAAAAAATAGGTCTATCGATTTTAAAATATTTCACAAATAAGTTAGTATTTACGAAATATACGATTACACTAAACTAAAATTTTCAAAACATTTAGTACAATTTTTTTCTTATTCTAAAGAATGTCTATTGATTTATTCGAAAAATTACCTTACCTGGAAAAATGCAATAAAAAAATATATATTGCTGTAAAACTAATATATTACGCTCTTGCATCAAAATTCAATATGAATTATTTAGATACATATAAAATCATTTTACACTTATTTCTATATTTGAAACTTATTTACCCTTACTTACCCTCTCCTAAATTCTTCGCAATTTTTCAATTATTTATCGGTAGTTTTACTTATTCCAAGGAAAGTAGATTGGCATATTCGAAAATATAATACATTCTATATCGATTGCATACTTTATTCGTTGTAACAGGAACAGTTTCTAATCCAGAGAAGTTTTAAAAAAAAAAAATGAAAAATTGTAAAACCAAAATATTCTTCTCTTTACTTAGAATATAGAATTAATGATTATAATTTTAAATTAATCTTTTATTACTTCTAAATAAAAACCTTATTTAAACTCTCTCTTAAATTATTCTGGACTACGAGCATGCTCTTGACTTTAAAAAAAATATATAGTTTAACGTTATAATTGTAACATTAAAAAACGTTTTCGAGAACTATATACAATGAATTTAAATGTATTATTTTTTCTGTGTTATTAATTTTTTTCCATAGAAATCATAAATATTCTCAAGGAAATTGTTCGTAAGTTCCTATATATAAATATGTTCTACTATTTTTATTTGGAAATAGATGTGTTTATTATATTCTTTATTCGTATCTAATTTTAATAACAAAATTTATAAAATCTGACATTTCATTTATTTGAATTGATTTGAATTTATGGTATATTTTGAGTTTCAAACTCCATGATCATTAATTTTATGTTATATATCAAAATATATTAAAATTGTATTATAATATATAATTAAGTGAAGTTTAGGGCAAATTATTTAATAATATAATTGTAACAATATAATTTGCATTGTTTAATTATTTGTAATATATATTATATTTAGTGGAATACATTTAAGAATTTTAATGATTAAAAAAATTCAATTAACAAATATATTAATAGTTATTACAAATTTATCTATTTTTTTTGTAAAATAAATTTTTAAAAGAGCAGGAAGTTCGATTCGGGCAATTATTCTTCGTCCCTTAGGTCTTTGAAGAAATTAGTAGTTTATAATAAATAGAATTTGAATCAATGATATTGTAATGGTACGCGATTCCGAGGGAAACTCAATATAATATAATATAATATTATACTGATAATCCTTTTCAAAATTTTACCACTAGTGTAAACTACATTTGAAAATACACAAAAAAATTTACGCTTGACGTTAAATATTGCATTTGTTATCCCAAATTATTTATAATCAAATTCAAGGCAACCGTTGTTTGATAGTTTTTCTTATCCTAATGAAAATCTTTTAAGAAACTATAAATAGGAGCTAAATAAAATACTACGTATAGATGCAAATTCGCGTATCCTCCTTTTAATAATCGAATCATTGTTTCTACACGAAGTAGTATCATTACATTTTTAAAAACAAATTTCACAACATTAAATTCTATTAAATATTCTAAATCATACGATTATAAAAAAAAATTTTTTTTTACGATTCTCAATATATTTTGTAAATACGTTAAGTAGTATAAGATCATCCTTCTGTAAAATTTTGAATACGTTAAATTAAAAGTTTCTGGTAATAAATTAAACATTTTTGGATACATTTCAAAGCTTTATGTTTAGATAGAGAATCATTATTACCAATCTATTATTTGTGATTTAAAAAAGGTATATACAATAAATAATTGTCTTTTCTTTCACCTATTTTCTTAAACATTTATACTTACCTATTCAAAAATGAACTATGTATAGTACCTAACATACATTTCCCTACTGAACTCATACATTATTTTTGGTAACTGAACCAGTATTCTATCAAGAGAAATGTCTTAAAAAAAATTATAGTAGTGAAACCAAAACATTACTCTCTTCGCTTAGAATAAAAAAAAAAATGATTTGAATGATTTATTACGTATTTACATATTAATATTAATTATTAATATAAATATTCCATATAATATCGTTTTACACTTATTTCTATATTAGAAAATTATTAAAACCCTCTAGTCAATTGTTCTGGAATACGAACATGTTCTCACCTTATTTTAAATATATACAGCTTTGAATTTTTTCTAACAATGTTTAATATTACCTTTTGATTTAACGGTTTAAAACTTCCGGAGAAATCTAATCATATACTATTCAATCTATTAACCAAATATTTTCAAAATCGTATAACTGACAATTTTTATTATAAAATGATAACTCCTTGAATTTCGATCATAGGAATTTAAAATTTATTTTGAATATATACATGTGTAATTTACACTCGTAGTAAAATTTTGGAATGGATTATCAGTATAATTTATATAAATATATTAAGATTCGCTCAGAAGTGTATTTTCTAATGCAATATAATTGCATTCAAATCTTAATAATTATAATAAACTACTAATTTCTCCAAGCACCGAAGAGACGAAGGAGGAAAATCCTAAATTGACGTTCCCAAATTTTTAATTATATGCTAACAAATATTATTTATAATTGTACTCCAATTATTTACAATAATTATTAAAACATATTTTTAAATAAGAATATTATTAAAACTCTCTCGTTTTTTTCATTTATTTATTATTCTGAGATACGGGCATGATCTTGAAATTTCTCAAATTTTCACGTTATAAATATCTAGTGTTAATGTTCTGTTGTCTTTATGATAAATTTTATCAATTTCAATAAATTTCCCTTTTCTATGTGTTATAAATGATTTTTTTTCTATAGATACTCTAAAGCTTGCTTATTGTATCCAATTTTTAATAGTAAAATTAATAAAATTCTAAGAAGATATTAAAATTCAAATACCAAGTTTATATTTCTATTTTAAATAAATATAAATTAATATCATAAATTGATATTTTTTTTTAAACTGCTTTTTGCAAAACTATTATAAATGGCATTACATATAATTATTAGGTACAATTTTTAATGATATTACCTTATCCAAATCGTAAACAACTTAACAAAATATTAATATTCTCATTCTTACAATATTAGGAAAGTTTTAGGTAATTTAATTTAATAAAAAATCATATT
>CM023362.1:12027431-12038396 GCA_013282895.1 Eriosoma lanigerum
TTAATTTTTCATAATTATTTTTATATATTGTAGAGGAAGATGATGAAAGTAAGCTCCTACTTATAAATAAGTTTATCATCCGTTAAACTATTTTAAATTAAAAATAAGTTTGTAACTGAATAAATAAAACTGAATTTTTCAACTTATTTTTAAATTAGAATATTATTAAAACCCTTTTGTTCTTTTATTATTTTATTATTCAGAGATACGTGCATGATATGGATATTTCTTGAATGTTCAGGGAATTAATGTCTCGTGTTCATATTAAGTTGTTTTTATGATAAATCTTATCATTTATCATGTATTTTATTCCAGTTATCTAATGTTGTTGCATTTCAAACTATTTGTAAAAATAATATAAATGTTTTCTTTTGTATATGTTATTTTAATATTTTTTTCATAGATACTCTAAAACTTACTAATTTTTAATAATAAAATTAGTGAAATTTTAAGGAATTATTAGAATTCATAAATCACGTTTATATTACTTATTTTTAATAAATACAAATTAATGTAAAAAAATTGATATTTTTATTTTTACTATAGTAAAAATAGTATAAATATCATAAAATATTATTAGTAATATTATTATTATTAATATTGTTAGGGTCGATATTAAATGATTTTATCTTTTCATTTTATCTTTAATCAAATCGTAAACAACTACAATATTACTGAATCATTAATATATGATTTAAATTTATAATAATCTCTTTATCATCAATATAATCTTCAGTATATAGGTACAAAAACCTAGGTAAAACACTTTCTGATAAATACTATACTACTTTTATGCATCTATGCATTATCATGTTGGATTTCAACTTACAATCACTAATAATTTAAACTTTAATATTAAACAAATAATGAAAGAGATTCATTTAATATTCTATTTTATTTATTTCTAGATTAAAAACTTTTTTAAGCCCTCTTGTATATTATTCTAGGGTATTTTGGGTCTTGATTTCCACATATATTATATGTTTACAGGGTTAATTTCTAGTGTTTTATTCAATTGTTTCTATGATCGTATTTTTATATTCTATGCAATTTATTGTATTCAATATAACTTATTTGTTTCTAAATTACGGACAATGGATTAGCATTACATTTTTTATGTGTTATTAAATTATTTTAGAATCAAATTAGTAAGTAGAATACATATTCCATAGTTTTATTACTATAGAAAGTTATACTACCTATAATTGTAAGGTTTAGTTATATCATCTAAAACTCTTTTATCGAAATCAGTTGAAGATTTACGTGGGATGTAGGAAAGGGTTCATGGAGTCTGAACCACCCCCGACTTGGATATTATGTTATATATTTTAAGTACATATACTGAAATATTATGTTGTAGGTTTTTGGTTTCAATACAGTCAATATATGTCCTAATTCATAAAGGTAAACACTTAAATAAATATTTTTTACACAAAAATTGCTGAAGTTACTTTTTTTATTTTTACTGTTTACAAGATGTATTTATTTTTTTTATGCCTAAAGACATTCTTTTTGGATAGAAATAATAATTCCATTACCCCGAATATGGTTTGCCTTGGTTAGAAAATTGTATCTACTTAGTACTATTTAGATCATTTTTCAATTTACCCAATAGTTTTAATTTAAATTTGAATATAAATATTTTATGTTAACTAATGTTTAAAGTTTAAAAATATACGATTATTAAATATACATCATTATTTGTATAATTATTTTAACAACACGAAGTTGCTTTAATGTATAAATTCCGTTTCTAATTGCTACAATCTCCTATATGACCTAAACAGTTTTGTAACCAGGGGTGAATCTGTTGGCCTTTCTGTGAATATTTCTAAAGGCTCTGTCCTTTCATTGTCTGTGCGCTAGATATCCTTACCATTATTCGTAATGTCCCTTACAAATTTTTTGAAATATTAAGTAGATGCAAGATTTTATAGATAGTTTATCCATCTGGTGGTAATCGGACATTATTTAAACTCAGTAAAGTATCTTCAAGCATAAAAAACCTTTGTAAAACCAATACATTGCTTGCTCATAATCTAAAATATATAAAATATAGTAGTTATAAATAGATCACCAATAAATATATTTTTCTGAGTCATAATTGTTTAATTTTATTGACGAGAATACAAGGGTAGAATATTAATATAAATCCCGGGTGAGAATTAGGCTTAGGACCAGGATTTAATTCTGACAACATTAAAATAATACTTTTTGTGAATCAATGTTTTCCTATATAACATTGTTATTTTATTATATCATTTATATTATTCTATGTAGATACCACGAATTTATATATTATCGATATCCGACCACATTTAATGGGCGTAACTAGAATGAAATTATAAGGGGATCTATAGCCTGTCTCCAAAATATTTTTCGTAATTCAACGAAAATATAATTTTGTTCGTTGTCCATATGTTTTACGATTGTAAAGATTCTATGAAAATACTTAAAGATGAACATCGAATACCAAGAATAATTTATTATTTTGTGATTTTACCCAAAATTGAAAACACAATTATTTATATTATAATATATTTAAATACTTAACAATATATAAACATTTATATTTTTATGTTAATGCTAAATGGTATGTATTTGAAATATGAATAACTCTAAAATTATTTATAATTCTTTGTATATGCAAATAAATTTTAAATAAAACAGATGAATCCTAATCCTGTTATAAATAATAAAGTTAATTTTATTTTTAAAATATTTGATATAATTAACAAGGGGGCTAAAAACATATTTAGGGTAGCTAAGCTACTCTAGTTACGTGAATGCGTAACTATTATTTTACACCCACTAATTAAATTAAAAATTTAGCTGTTTTAACTAACTATTGTTGCCCGTACAATTATTTTAATCTAATTGTTATTACCCACATTTATTTAGAAATATTAACACTTTCTAACATTAATATTCTAACTCTTGTGAATTCAATCATATTTGAATTATATTTAATATTTATGTTATATTGTCTTTTCATTTATAATCCTTTTAACTTATTTTATCTTTAAATTGAACTATTTCTGTACCGTGGTGTGTGCCAATTATTTTCCTCAGATATAGTATAGGACATTCTGGCGTAGCTGTTATGACGTGGCCATTTTGACGTAGGCCGTTATGGCGTGAGGTTATTAGCGTAAAAATTATTTAATTATAAAAAATTAATTAACAAAATTTACACGGTCCAAGTTCTCCCTTTTTTTTTTTTTTTGATACCATAATAGTTGTGTTATGATAATTATATTACATTAATTATATATGTTTGGTAATGACGTCCACTTAACAATAAAAATTTTTTTTTAAAGTGGGAAGGTTGATTATGGATATTTCTCCTTCGTCCCTTCGGTCCTCAGAGAAATTAGTGGTTTATTTTAATTATTAAGATTTGAATGCAATGATATTACATTATAAAATACGATTTTGAGCAAATCTCAATATATTATACTGATAATCTATTCCAAAATTTACCAAGAGTGTAATATGCACATGTAAATATGCAAAATTAATTTTAAATCCTTACGATCATAATTCAAGGAGTTATCATTTAATGATAAAAATTGTCAGTCACGATTTTCAAAATAATTTGTAAATAGATTAAATAGTAAAAATTACTACACAAATTTTGTGTAGTATATAATATTACTGATAATTTGCCTTAGTATTTGCTGGTCACTTTTTAATGCAGGACAAAGGTGCGTAGCTTTCTGTTTTTTCATGAATACATTAAAAATTTCATTGAAAGGCCATTCAGATACCAGATGGGCTTCAAAAATACAGGCTGTTAAGGCTTTGAACTCACAAATAAAACATGTATAAAATCAACAGCTAAAAATTTACTTAAAATAATAAATTTTGACAATCTCTATTTACTTAATATTTGAAATCAAATTTTAAGTAGCATAAATCGTGTTAATCAAGCTTTACAAAACAAAAGTTTATTGTTGAAAAAAGCTTCCAATTTGCTGCTTGGGCTTAAAAAATATTTGCAAGAAATTCGTAATACAACTATGAAAGAAAATTTTACAAATGCTACAAAAGTTGCAGAAGAGTTACAAATATCAACAACTTTTAAATAATTAAGAACAAAAAAAAATTGAAGATTAGAACTTTATGAAGTAGATGATGATGTGATGAATATTTCTGCAAAAAAAAATTTTAAAATTGCCATTAAGGACTCAATAGATATTCTTCTTACTCAGATGACTTGGCTGTATGAAAAAACTATGGAAATATCAAACGATTATGAATTTCTTTCCGGTCATTCATTAACTAATATGAATACACACGATTTGCAAAAGGCAGCTGCTGATCTAGGATTAAAATATAATAAAGATATAAATACTGAGGAAATAGTTGAAGAAATTAATGATTTTAAACAAGCAGCTTTATCAATTTCGCCAACTATTGAATCAGCAACGTTTTTTATTAATTATATTTATTACAAATGATTCACGATTATAAGCTAAAAGAATCTTATCCAAATATTAAAATTGCTATAAGGATTTTTTTCTCAATGCCCGGCACAACAGCTTCATGTGAATGAATCTGTAGCAAACTAAAATTGATAAAAACATACTTAATAAATCTACAATGGTTCAGGAGAAATTATTAAGCATGGCCATTCTTTCTATAGAAACAGAAATCGCTTGTAAATTAAATTATTATGAAGTTATTGACAAATTTGCTGACACAAAAGCAAGAAAAATTAATTACTAAATAATAATTTATTGTATTTTAGTTTTATTATTATTAACTATTATTTTGAAATATCTAATAATTTGCAAATATTATATCAAATATTTATTTGTCTACTATAGTATAAGAAGATGATAATTAAATAATTAATAATTATATGCTAGTGGCTAAAAATGTTATTTCTTGTTGCTCGAACTCTAAATGCAATTTTTCAGATTTTTCCGAATCGTATTAAAAATATTAAAAGCTTTGAGTGTGTCAATCCCAAAACCTAGGGGACGCATTGCTTCTGTTCTGCCTTAGGATAAAAAATGGCTCGGTTCAGCTCTGAATTACATGATGTACACAGTCTTTTTTATTTAATATTTTTAAAAAAAATTTATTTCTGACCCCCCTTCCTCGAGGCACTTAAGTCTAAACAAACTTATGTTTCTAAATATAAAATTATAAAAATATCAAAAATTTTATCCAAGGTCTCTAAACAGGAAGGGAGGACTTTCCCCTGTGCTCACTCAATGTATTATTTTTACTCGCCGAGTCACTCGCGGTTTCCCGTCGGTGTCGGATACAACACGAGTAACTTGTGCTTATACGAAATTTAATCTTGGATTTTTTCCCAAAATAGACTATTATTTATTGTTTTATATATATATATATATATATATATATCATTATTTTAGGAGCAGTATACTAGTAGACAGTAGTTTATTAGTAGTCGCTACTTGTAGTATGTAATATATACACTTCTTATTGATATTTTTTAAAAATAATTACAAGACTACTAGAAAAATAATTACTTATCTCGACTTCTATTTAAAGATAAAGTCCACCATTTTCTTTTGAATGCAGCACAAACAGTCTTTTCGTCGTCACTTGCCATTTTCGACTGAGGCAAATTTCGTATTTCATTATTTCGAATAAATATTTGGCGATTACGAGTCTTGTAGGAGCAACATAATTACAAACATCGTACATCGTACAAACTTGGCAAGTACCCTCGCCGAGTATACGCTCGCAAAGTACATGAGTCGTGTGGAACCGACTTAAGGTATATTAAATTATGTTAAGTATAATATTATAATAGTACAAACGAGACGAATATGGCACTGACGCCACTATTGTCCCATAAATAGATAGGTATAATGAGATCGAACGTACAATCTATCATGAAGACGTCAATGAAAAATAGATGTTTACGGTCCATTATATGCTATACCAGAGATGGCTAACCTTTTATTATTATTGTGACAAAATTCAATTTGAATTTTTTATTTCGAGGCGGACGTGTCAGTATGAAATAAATAATTTTAAAATTCTACAAATACTATTATAATATATTTTGTATTATAAATATTAATAAATTATTATTATATAATTAAGTATTAAACTCTAAAATCACAAAATCTAAAATAAGTGTTAGAAATATCATTTTAAAATAATTAATTATAAATTACCTAGCTTTTAATTGGAAATTTGTTTCTGCATTTTTCCAACCAATAAATCAATTCTGCGATTATATTTGGTTAATTTTTATTGAATATATGATGCACTAATATCTGTTCCAAGACGATTTCTTACCGTTGATTTATAAAATTCTCCAAGGAATATATTTGTTTATATGTATATGTAGAACCAAACATTGTCAATAAAAAAATTGCTAATTTTTTCATTGAAGAAAATGAATTCGTAAGACTATTCCACTCAATAAGAATAATATTTTCGATATTAATCTATTTTTTCCTTACCACACGATTGAGAATAAGATCTTAGCATAGGCGGAACTGTAACAAATTTTCTGGGGGGTTACAGGCTAAATAATTAAATCCTAAATCTAACAAAATCATGTATATATATATATATATATATCTTATATACATAATACATCAATACTTTGTTGAACTAATTAACTCAAAAATTTCAACTTTTCCTGTCATATTATTATATATATATATATATATATATATTGATATTTTAATATAATAATCTTATATTATATTATTTCCATCTAGACTATAATCGTTGAACATATGTATACAGGGTGTTTCTGAAATGCATGAGGAGACTAATATAGGCATATTCAGTAGGATGAGCAAAATGAAAATATTTTTGAAATTTTTGTCCACCTTCAATATCTGAAGTTTATCGATATATCCTTAAAACAGTACCTTAAATGTAAAAATAAATACGCATATAAAATTTCTTGCGAATTTCTCATACAAAATGATATATTATACCATTTATTTTGTTCTGGCGACACCAAGCGTCAAAAACGCGCGACAAGCTCAAAAACGATGTCATATCTCGATTTGTATGAGAACTTTGCAAGAAATACTATATGCGTATTTATTTTTACACTTAAGGTACTATTCTAAGGATATATCGATAAAATTCAGATATTGAAGGTGGACAAAAATTTCAAAAATATTTTCATTTTGCTCATCCTACTGAATATGCCTATATTAGTCTCCTCATGCATTTCAGAAACACCCTGTATATATTGTCCTATGTCGATAAAATAAAAATTATATTTATAAATTTTATAAACAGTTCTTGTTATAAGTTTTTACTTTTTCGTTATCTTCTCTACAAAATATTGTAGTGGGTCTAAGTCCCTTCAAGCGACCCCTTTGGATCCTGGAAGGCATGGAGGACTAAAACCTCCAAAATATCTTGTAAGCCCCTCTCTAAAAATAATTTATGCATTACATGGATAAAAACACAGGGGCAAAAGCTTCTTTTATTGATATTAAAAACGTTAAAAAAAATTACTCTATGATCTGGCAGGTAGTGCCTGGGCATTATAGGAATTACCTAAAGGCACGCCTTTGATATTACCTGTATGCAGTGTCGGATCTAGTATATTTTTTACCCGGGGAAAAGTATAAAATTAGCGCCCTCTCTCTTTGTTATGCCCACAATTATACTTATGTACCAGTTAAACTCTAAAAAAAAAATCGAAAAGAGTAAAAGAAAAAAATATTTGCTAGATTAGAAAAAATATGTATCAAATAAAAAACTTTAAATACAAATTATTACAAACTAATACATGAAAATAATCATTATACAATAATCAAACAAATTATAATTAAATTTTGATTTTTCTTGCTTTTCAGGCGGCAAAATCGTTAATTATATCGTCATAATCTAAATTAAATGGAAATAGATATTGTAATTTGTATAATACTTTTATTATAAAATTAATAAAAACTATAAATACACAACTTATTTTGTAATTTGGCGCCCCCCCGACTAAAACTTCCTGGGCAATTGCCCCGGTTCAACCCCCCCCCCCTAGATCCGGCCCTGCCTGTATGGCTGTATTCCGTAATTAAAATATAAATGTATTATAACGTTTATTATTATACATTTACAGCAATTACCTGTTGTTCGTTATACATTATTATTTATTTCTAACTTAAGTTAATTAAGTATAGTAATTTAATTAAAAATCATTAAACAAATTTTGCGCAAAACTGCAAAAAGTCAATTAAAATTGAATTCTGATAACCTCATCAATCAAACGTACTGGAAACTGTTTCTACGTTCGTGTTGACACAAGAGCGTAATCGTTAATAACAAAACGAATGTGAAATATGTAATGTTTGTTGCGGGTGTAAGCACCTGTAAGTAATGATGGACATTACCGACTAGTTTTGACTATCGAATATCATTCGATAGTCCAAACAAACTATCGAATGAATAACCGATAGTTTTCATTCGAATGGGTATTCGATAGTCCAAGCAAACTATCGAATGAATAACTGATAGTTTTCATTCAAATCAAAAACATCCGATAGTTGTATTCGAATGAAAATCATTCGATAGTTTTATTCGAATGAAAATCATTCGATAGTTTTATTTGAATGAATATCAATAATAATCATTCGATAATTCTATTCGAATGAATAATCGTTATTTATTAATCATTCATTCAATCAACTCCATGGGCATAGCGAATAGTCTGGATCGGATTTGTAAATTTGGATCACTGAGGCACCGAGATTTTATTTTGATGGTCAGTCTTATAAATTTTATCTTTTAAACGTATTTAAATTATGTTTAATTTATCCAGATTAATTTTACTAACACTACTCTTTCTACGAATTTGTGTATACGCCCACCAAGATTTTCTCGATAACTTGTTTGGCTAATTCGAGTCTGATATAGGTAAGCAAAACCGTATCCAGAAATAATATTATTTTTTTTGGGGGGGGGTCCAAAATATGTTTATTGAAATATTACTGAATTAAGGTTTTAAAATGTGGTTAAAAATAAAACTTATAATAAGTTCTTTTAAACATTTGTAAAATACTGAAGAAATTTCGAGGGGGGGGGGCCGGACCCCTTGGACCACCCACAGATACGGCCTTGTAGGTAAGAGAGAGGATGTTTAAACACTCCCCCGAAATTTTATGTCTTTTACATTATGATTTAATATTATATAATATTGCTATTAATACAGACCCTAACTACTCCAAAAATATTTTTCTAACTACGCCCCTGAATCATTTGAATAATTGAATTTATATTTATCAAATTTTAGTTGAAATTATTTGGTTTGAACATGGAGGTTAAAATCTTTTTCTATTAATCTTTAGGATTCGAATAAAGATTTCTATAAACTTGAGTGGTAATATTCTATTATCTTGGTGATGGCGCCATAATGAATGGTTTAAACAAAAATTAAATATATAATATATTAATAAAATAAAAAATACAAATACGTAAAATAGTTATGAACACTCAAAACTCAACCTAATATAGTTTACAAGTATACTTTAATAGTATTTAACGTCCTAAATTCTTCAACAGTCTAGTTTCTACGATACACGTGTTATGTCGCTATAATTGTTACGTGTAAAACTGTAAGATGCAAATTGACAATTGTTAATTTTTAATTGACCAAATGACTACAGGAGACACAACAAGATAAATGATAAAGTGATAACACAGGTAAATTGGCACCACGAATTAGCCACAAAGGCAAAATTGTTTGTGTATGATTGCCACCACCACGCACATTATATCTAACAAAGTAACAATGGATAATTCATTGTGTTAAAAATATTCTATGGTTCTATTCCAATTTCGAATGAAAATCCATAAGATTATTTTATTCGAATGAAAATCATTCGATAGTTTTATTCGAATGAAAATCATTCGATAGTTTAAAAATACAATCGAATGACTAGATAGTTTTAAACTATAGAACAAGTCGATAGTTTTTATTCGATAGTGCCCATCACTACCTGTAAGCGTTTGAGCGTCCAAGGCGAACGCAACCTATAGTGTTTTTCACGGTCATGTTCAAAAATTAAAGTTTAACATTTATTTAAGAAATTTATTTTTTATTTTTATGTATAAAATATTTCGTTTAAATGATACAAATCTAATGGCATCACTTAATACTTATACTTCTTATGGTCATTGTTTAGTAATATATCCAGTGGCGGCTCGTGCATATGTGCGATGGTGCGGTCGCACTCCCTACAGAAATGAATAATTTATAGTACAAATATATTTACAAAATAAATAGGTACCTACATATTATTTTAGTATATTATTGTATATTATAATTATACATTAACAAATTAACAATTAAATATAATTTTAATTATTATTAAAATTATTTTTATGGTTTTATTATAATATCGTTACGAACTCGCGATCTTATTGTACGGATATATCGTGTACAGCTAAATACGCCTACGCAACACCGCAGTACGAGTAATAATATCATTAGAACGGGACGGCGCGGCGCGCGGCAGCCATGGAAGCTTATGGTGTGCGGTGAATTTTGTCGCTCAAATCCGACGGCAACGACGCGTTTAATTTTGTATTATTATTAAATCATAATAATATAAACAACAATAATATTATACACAGGTACCTATGTAATACTATTTAATGTCTATAAGCGTAATCGTATGGAAATTAAATTTAGATTGTGCTACGATTCCTATCGTACCATTCGGGCGGCGTGGTGAAATTTGTTTATTTCTAACAATGTATTATTACAACCGCTCAGGTAAAACATAAACGATATTAATAAACCATTATAATAAAAATAATATTAAATTATTATTACACAATTCTATTCGTTTTCATTTTACTGTCAAGTACATATCGATGCGGTTGAATTTTGAATATTGTACATGATCGAAAGTGGTAAATATTTAATTATTTTGTTTTTAAATTTAATTCGTTATTTAGACGTTTGGTTTTTTCTCATTTATACTCTTCTAATTTTAATAT
>CM023362.1:12038796-12093016 GCA_013282895.1 Eriosoma lanigerum
CATTTGGCCGTCCATGGGAAATAATTGCCCAAATTTGCCCTCCCCCCGTTAAATGCGGCTCTGTACCGTATATTCATATCTACTTATTTGATTTAGCACCTTTTAGTTTCATATTTATTTGATTTAAAATTGTATAAATAATAAGTGTATTTATTATTTTAGATTCTGAGCGAAGAATGTATTGGTTTTACAAAGATGTTTTATATATATATATATATATATATGAAGACACTTACGGGTAGAAATAATGGTCGGATTACCACAAGTAGGGTATATTTTCGGTAGCAAATTGCATCTAGTTGGTACTTTATTTAGGTCATTTTTCGAATTTCTCAAAAGTTATTCCTTGGGAGAAGAAAACAACCAAAAAATGGCTGAAAATCGGCAAAATTACGGTTTCTGTTATTTTAAATTTTTTAATTTCGTGATAACAAATTTAGTTTTGATCGTAGGTACTTAAAATATTTTTGAGTATTTACATAGGTGTTCTACATTAGAAAAAAAAATTTGGAAATGATTGGTTGATTATTTGGCCAAGTATATAACTTTGAACTTATTTTCAAAAATGTTTAATATTTCCGGCAATTTTTGGTTTATCGCTTTGAAAATTTTATTAAAGTCTAACCATATACTATCTTTTTACAAAATATTTTGAAAATCGTGACTGACAATTTTTTTTATAAGCTTTAAAAGTAAAAGTTCTTGAAGATCGACAAAATTACGGCTTCATTATTTTACCTTCCCACTTTTTTGATTGTAAAAATCATGTGTTAGCACACAGTTGCGTCACTGTTTCCATCAATGCCTAACTTATACAATTGGTAAACTGTGCATGTTGTATATAGAACAACGCTTGAGGCTATGCAGCATTTGTTTGTGGAATTTTATTATTAAGTATAATATTATAATAATACTATTTACAATACTACTATTTTTAATTAAATTGTATTATAATTATGTATGTTAACTTTTTAAAGAAAAAAAACAATAAAAGAGTACCAATACAAACACAAAATAATAAAGTCATAAAACATTATTTTATAATTTGTATGTAAAATAATAAAATATATTATCAGTGGAAGGTATTTTGTTTTTAGTTTTTACATTAAATATAAATACTATTTTACTATTCTATTTTAAAATCCATGTGTTTACTAAAAATCACGTATTATGATATTATAATAGAAACGGAAACAGACAAATAATATTATTATTGTTATTGAAAAAAGCTTTATTTACAGCATTCTATATTTAAATATAGAATATCTATAGAAATAAATAGTATAACTTTAAAAGAGTGTTAGTATTGACTGAATGTTTTGTGTCAATGTGTTTGTGTTTATGAAAATGTGATGTGATTACAAATTATTATTGATTACTTATTAATTCTAATTTTGTTTTTAATTGCCCTTTAACACTATATATTTTTAAAAATTTTAAAAATGTCTGGAAGAAAATGTTCGTTTTTTAATTGTGGAAATATTCAAAGAACATCTAACAATATACGATTTCATCCTTTTCCTTCAGACGCCGATTTATTAAAGAAGTGGATTATTCATTCCGGTAAGTATATACTAAGATAAGTTCATAATTATTAAATATTTATGTGAGAAGAGTTAAAATTTTCATTATTATTAATTTTTTTAATAAAAAAATTTAAATATTAGTTTTCATATGAATTAAAATTTTATGATAGCCAATTTATACTCTTGATTTTAATAAAAATTGTAAAATTTAATTAAAAAAATTAATAATAATGCAGTTCAGACTTATAACTAAATGAAAAAAATGTATATAAATTAATTAGTATACTGATAATTAAACGTTTATGTTTAAGTAACATTGAGTTAGAGGCAATTAGTCCTAAATCTTTAAAAAAAAAAATGTATATGTTCAAAACATTTTGAAAAAAACCATTATAGTAATCCACTTGACCCGAAATCTCGCCTTAATAAAAATGCATTTCCAACAAAGTATTCAAGTATTGAAGGTATATAGTTTAATAAATTATTATAAATTATAATATACATACTGTGTTTTTATTATATAAATTTAATAATATTATTTTAGTTAAGCATATTGATAACTCCATAGCATCAACAAGTATTATAAATTCACCCAAATCGTGGACTTGGAATGTTCGTAATATAGACATCATGAAAGGTTTATACAAAAATACATTTTTATGAAAATAATTAAATTAAAGTGTTTTTTATTTAATTTACACCTTTTTTTTCTAGAAACACATCCACACGATACAGTAGATAAAATAATAAATACAACTCCAACAAAGGTACAAAGACATAGAAATTCAGTGAGAGGTAAAGAATATTTATTTGATTTGGTCAATAATAAAAAAATTAATAAATACAAATTAAATTTGATTATGAATGCTATCATGATAGTGAAGGGAGGATAGAGTTGTATTTTATTAAAATTTGAAAGCAATGGTAAATTATCGATTTCGAAAAAAAACGAGCGAAGTTCATTTAGATAACTGATAATTAATTAATCTTTAAAATTTTGATAAATTACTAAAATAAAATATATAGATATTTAGATTTTAAGATCAATGTAACTATTCCAAAATAAATAAAATCAAAATAGTCAAAATTATAGTTTTCCAGAATATTGCCATTTTTCTATAAATTTTTCATTGAGAAGTAGAAAATGGGCAAAATTACGGTTTCCGACGTTTCCGTTATTTTAAATTTTAAATAAAATATTCATAAATATATTATAATAATATAAAGTTAAACTTATATACATATAAATTTTTTTTAGGATTAACCCCTTCACCAATGACGTTAAAAGTATTAACACCTAAATATAAATATGGTACTGGCCAACGTCAATCACTTACACCTCATTTTCATTCACCGATTTTTAATGACAGTCCATCAACTTCAATTACACCAACAACTAAATCTTATGTATCAATGTTAACAGACTTACCAAGTCCTCTAAAAAAGAAAAAATTAATAAATAGCCCCAAAAATAGTGAACTTCAACATAAATTATTTCATGTTCGAAAACTTTTAAAACAGAAACGTGCAATTATTGCAAAATTAAAAAATAAAAGAGTAGCAAATAAAAGTAAAAAATTATCTAGCACACATCAATTTTTTAATAATGTCAATTTCTCTACCAAAAATTCAAGATATTTCGTATCAATGCAAATATTACACAAGAAACGTAAACCTTGGTCAGATAATGAAAAAAAAATAACAATGTCTATTTATTATAAGTCACCATCAACTTATAAACACATGAGGAAAATGGGTATAATTTTACCAGGCGATAGTACAATACGACGATGGCTAAAATCAATTGAATACCTTCCTGGATTCGTTGAAGAATATATACGACAAATTAAATTAAAAGTTTCGACTATGTCCTATACAGATAAAAAATGTGTTATACTTCTCGATGAGATGGCAATATCCAAATGTATTGAGTATAATAAAACCATAGACTTAATTGAAGGTTTTCAAGATTTAGGTTCATTAGGTCGCAGTTCTAAGTTTGCAAAACATGCACTTATGGTAATGGTCAGAGGTTTATACAATAACTGGAAGTTTCCTTTGTGTTATTTTTTATCGGATAATGGCGTAAAAGGCGATGATTTATTAATTTTAATAAAAGACTGTATTAAAAAGATTTTGGATGTAGGCCTTCTTCCTTCGGCTATAGTTTGCGATCAAGGAGCACAAAACCGAAAATTATTTTCATTACTAAATGGAACGGATAATAATCCAATAACTGAAATACATAACCAAAAAATATTTTTAATTTATGATATTCCTCATTTAATAAAAAGTATACGAAATAATTTACTAACTGGAGACATACAAATAAATAAAATTCTTATAACGTTTGAAGATATTAGAAAAACATATAAAGTAAATGCATGTAGTGAAACAGCACGAGCCATGTGTAAAATATCACAAATTCATTTAAACCCTAATCCTTTCCAGAAAATGTCGTGTAAATTGGCGTTACAAATTTTTAGTAATAGTACATCAGCAGCAATAAAAACATGTATATATACTGGTGAATTAAAATCTAAAACAGCCATGGACACAGCAAATTTTGTATTAGAAATTAATAATACTTTTGATGCGTGTAACAGCAAAAATCTGTATGATGTTAATGTAAATAAACGACCAATGAACGTAAACAATACACACATATTTGATCAATTAAGAAAAACAATATCAACATTTCAAAATGCAAAAAAAATTTCGCATAAAGATAAAAAACAATCAGTGCCACCCTGCTTTACAGGCATGATTTGGTCTTTAACAGCAATAATAAACTTATATAAATCTGAACAAAAAGATATTGTTACAAATACTGAACAAGATCCAAACAAATATTTTTTATTAACTAACAGACTTAATCAAGATCCATTGGAAAATATGTTTTCGATAATTAGACAAAAAAACGGTTATAGAAATCCGTCTGCAAAAATGATTAGAAGCTGTTTTGCAAGTATAAGCTCATTTTCATTAATGAAAGCATCTGAAAAGTGTAATTGTGAAGTAGATCAAGATAATTTTTTAACGCTTGATGTCTTAAATGAAAATGAAGTTGTGAAGAATACGCGTCACTCCGAAATGAACATAACCGATTTGACTGTAAGTAATAACGATGTTCAAGACAATTTTTTTCAAAATGACGATAATTCTGACGAAAATTTTTCTGAATCGGAATTAGAAAACGACAAACTAAATATTACATTGGAAGAATGCTCAATTTCATACTTTGCTGGCTATTTAGCGAAACGTTGTATAGATAATTTTCAGTGTGAAAATTGCAAACAAGTTTTAGTTAACAACGAAACTTATAATAATTCAAATGAAATTTTAATCATGTACAAAACATTTGAACAAATTAATTTTGCTGGAAATGAAGGTTTAAAAAAACCATCAATTTGGCTAATAAAAATATGTAAAATTAGCTTAAATATTTTTAAAAATACATTTAAAACTATAATAAGTGAACCAAAATTAATGAATAAAATGTTTAATTTAATTCTGATTAAATTAAACCAAAAAAATATACATTTTAATGAATCACCATGTAAAGAACATTATTTGTATATTATTAAACTATTGCTCGTTATCCGTATTTATAAGGCATGCAAATGGATGACAGCACAAGATAACGTTAATAAATCACAATTTAATAAAAAACATCCAAAATTAAGAATTTTACAACATTCATAAATATATTGTTATTGTTATTATTATTATTATTATTATACTGTAGCAATATTTAATTTATTCTTCATTTGGTTCTTAAAATTATCAATTAAGGGCGAATACAATATTTAATTTATAAGTGACAAACAACAAACAATAGTCCCTGAACCACTACTAAACTTGTTACACTACTGGCACCGACGTAGTGCATTCAAGCACTATGCACACTGGCACTGCGCAGTCGAACAGTGCGACACACACCATCTCCCTGCCAGACACTCTCAATAACAATTATATTACTACAATACATTATTAATTATTATGATTATTATGTTCCTATATTACAATGTTTCTTATTCGTTTAGATATGAAAGTATACATGTTATTTATTATTATTTTAGTACACCAGGGCAGAAACTATAAACCTACTGGTATAAACTATATATATTTTTTTATATTTGGATTGCTTTATAGACTATCAACTTTAGTATTTACTATTTCTCATAATAATATAATGCGACTTAGCTGATATTATAATAAAGAATAAAAATACTAGTAGAATTGTAGATGTATCGTAGCCCGTATTATGGTTACATTTACACGCCAGACCACCCGTTGACAATAACAACCTGTTTTATTTGAAATGTATTTTTAGCGTTCTCTAATAAACGAAATTAATAGAATTTAATATTGTTGATAATATTGTTAACGACATCTATCGTTCACGATCAGTTGTTAAATCTCCCGCAACCCGTTTAGTATGGTAGTGAGCTATCTATACTATCTATAATCAATGGTATAACGTATACAATAACTATTAGAAATAATTTGAAATTTATTTGTGTAGATTTTTTTTTTTTAAATTTATGTTTCCACTTAATCCTAAATAAATACATTTTGTTATTATGTTATCATTTTAATTTTTGTATGATGTTCTTTAATTTTTTCATCGCACTCATGTGCTAAACTACTACGAGCCGTCACTGAATATATCAATATTTTCAAAAAATACGCGTGACATTATGTTGGCGTCATTCGACCCGTATACATTACGACTCCATTGAAAACTGTTCAGTGTTTTCCGCAGTCAGTAATAATATAATTTTAATTACCATATTATGATATTTTTATTCTAAATTAACTATAGAAATGTAGTTTCCTATATTTTATCACATATTATTATCACGTTTTTTGATATTATTAAAACTAATTATTTTGGAAACTTTTAATGTGGCCTATTTTGTAACTTAATTGATAAAACGTTTAAATCGTTATTTTTATTGTTGGAAACTAGTATTATTCTATAATAGGAACCATGCAACAGACGTATACCATTGTAGAATTATAACTGGTAATAATCAGAGGCGCAGTTAAGGTATGTCGAACTGTGCCTACGCCAAGGGCGCAAAATTAATCATAGATACTGCTTATCGACTATTGTATTTTTATATTACATTGGAAATATAAATATTCAGTATCATGTATCGTGGTATAGTAAATCGGGTTTTATTTATACGATCTAAGAATAAATATGATTTTAAATTATAATAAAATTCAATAATATGTATAATGAATATATGAATATTTTTTTCTCTTACTAAAAAGAGCGCAATTTTTATATTTTGCCAGGGGCTCAGGTGAAGCTTCCTACACCTCTGGTAATAGTCGTATTTGTTTTATTACACATTGAGATCGAAAAAAGCGAAGAAGCGCCGTCCAGAGTTGCTAATAGGACTATTTAAAAACTATTTATTATTTGTGAGAACGGTAATGGTTTCGTTTGGGGGGGAGATGACGAGGATGAAAAACAAATATTTATATCGCACTATATTTTTGAGACCAATTGACATTATAAACATCATATTATTTGGTATTTTTTTTATAATATAATATAACAGTGGCATGCCAAACATTTATGAGATCTGAGTCAAACATAATTTAACCCACCCACTCAACAACACATGAGTTGTACTATGTATAATATGCAGAACTGTATTGAAGTTATTTTAGTCACTAATAATGTTGCAAAAAATTATAAAAAACTTTATGAAATAACTTTTTTTTACCATATAGGTACTATATCTTGAATCTATTATAATATACCTTAACAACTTAAATATTATGTAATATACTAAAAAATTATATTATAAAACGTAAAATGTACAAAAAGTATTATAATATAAAATTATACGGGTACATTATTATGGGTAAAAAATTTTATAAATTGTCAAAATCGAACAAATCAATTTTTATTATTTCAGAATAATATAACAAATATATATATCATTATACTATGGTATATTAGGATCCTATATTTTATCACATATTATTACACGATTACTATTGAAATATTATCATATGATCATCATATGATCATATGATGGTATCAACATATGATCATCATATGATCATATGATGGTATCAACATTTTTAAATTTGTATGAATAATTTTTTTATGGGGCTGTGGCATACACCCACTTTGTCCAATGAATTTTTACGGTACAGAGTATAAATTTTCCCGACTACTGATATAAATATTTAAACCATTCTATGTATACCTAGGAAACAAACACTTTCCATATGCTCATAATGAAAGTATAAGTTTTTTAATTTATACGTGAACAAAGAAAATAATTAACATAATTGCTACAGTCATAACACATAAAATTTACCCGTCTAAAGTCGATTTGATAAAAAAATAATTTATTTTGAAAAATATACCAATATTATAAAAGAATTCGGGATAAGTTGATTTTATTTATTTTCAATGTTAATAATAAGGAAACTAATGCAATACATTTATTTGAATCGTGTATTAAGCAGGAAAAAGAAATCAATACTTACGATAAAGTTTGGAGGGTTATAATAGTAATTTAAAAATTGTAAATGTAGTATTAATTATAATTTTTCATTTTATACATATTATCTTATTTAATTGTTGGTTTTTTTTGTTTTCAATTATACGCAATACGTATTTATGGATTTACGACTACATCCGTCATCCGTACTTATGTACGTAGGACTTAACAACGTGTAACGTTATTCTAGACGATGTGAGTGCTAGTTCAATCGTAGGAAAACTAGATGGCGGTTGTGTAGCCATGTCATATTAAGTCCTGTATAACGCAGCCCGTAGTGCGCTGGACACCGGTGCCTACCCATTCAGTATTGGCGTACATTTCGAGTGGTATTGTCTTTTTCCATTCTTCGCCGGTCACATTGTCAGAAAATATATATTTATTTCTTACCCCTTCACACGCAAAAAATGAACTGTAAAACAGTGAGTAGACCTTCTGCTATTGAAATAATTTTTTATTTAAAATAATGTTTTGCATTAATTTTTTTCCCTGTCGTATACTTTAGATGGTTATTATGGCGGCGTTGTCCGTCACGCTATGTTTGGCCGGCTCTGCGTATTCGGATCCGAAGGACGATTTTCCAAGCTTTTGCTACGTCTTTGCTGACAACAACGGATTCCATGTAGAGTAAGATTTTTTTGTTTGCACAAGTCATTTTATGCTTGTTTATAGCTATTGAAGATGTTCATTGAGTTATTTTTCTCATATGGCACTTTCTTTGAACGCAAATTTTTAATTACCATCATTATGGTTTTTATTTTCGTAAAATAATTATTATTCGAACTACATATCTAATAAAATAAGTAGTTATCGTGCAATTATTAGTGTGTCGTTTTAAATAATTCACCTTAAGTTATGATCGGGGCCGGCTTAAGGCTTAAGCGACGTAGGACCAGGCCTACGGCGGCATGAAAATCACTTTAAAAAAACGGCATTTAGTGAAAATTTAAATTTTAGATTTTGTATCTTTAAAAGCAAAAAAATTAAATTTTCAAAGTTAAGGTTAAATTAATAAGAATTGTATTTGTAATTTTATGCATATTACATTGTATTTGTATCTATCTATTTATTTATTACTTTAATATGATTTTTATTTAACCAAAAGAAAAAAAAACTTGTTTTTACTGTTTACATAGAATAATAATGATCAAATAGCAGGAGCGGCAAATTCAAGTCTTGCCTTTATATAAAATATCACTAAAGCTGGCCCTGATTATATTACTGCGCCTTCATAATATTTTGATATTAATAACGTGTGTGCAATACAACGTATTTCAGGTTCAACGTGGGTGAGTCGCTGAACATAGGAGGTTCCTTTATCCAGAAGAACATCGGAAACAAAGATGTTGGCGATGTTTATCCCACGGTATTTAACAGGACAGTAGGTGATAGGGTTTACAAAGTAAACACTCTGTACTCGATTGGTGAAAATCGTTTCACGTATCAGTACTATAATCTTATTCCGGTGTCAAACATAAAACCATCGGAAATGGGAATCGTGACCAATGAAAACGATTGCATTGTAGAGAAGGTAGACGGACAATTCCAACTGAAGTGAGTTTTTTACATTTAAGTTTTTACTCAATTTTTATAATGTATTTTTACTTTACTTTTCTCAAAAAAGCTCGTGTTTATACATATTTTTTGTATACCTATCATTAGGGCTTTGCACCCAAATTAACTCAAACCCGCAACACCACTAAAAACCCTCAAAATTCAAACACCCGAAACCTTTATTAAGCCAAATGATATAATACATAATTCAGGTTGACCCGAAATCCAAATAAATTTTTCAATTTAAATATAATTATGAAATATTAATTTGTATATATTTTATGGGCTGAATGCAAATTTAATATCAGTTTACGTAGCATCACTTTTCATATTTTGATTCTTTGCAGTGTATATACTTAAAATAATTAAACTTAATAGGGAAATAAATTATACACATTTTGTAAAGACAATGAAAAAATAAATAACAAAATATATTATTATATAATTATAGATTTGTAGGTATTATTATTTTTTAAATACCATATTATGTTGAACGTGAACTGTAACATTGATGATAAATTGAAATAGGTACAAGTTATTAATCATTATAAAATATAATTAATGTATTAAAAGATACAAACCAATTTTAATACATTAATTATTGATTGAAAATAACATATATTTGTCCTGAACAGGTGACGTCAATACCCAGTTATATATAAATATAGTATGTATATCGCAAAGAGTGATTTATCTTACAAGTTTATTAAATAATAAAATATAAATTATTATGATTATTCAATTAATGTTTTCATTTTATTTTCAGTCAGATGATTAATTTAAAAAAATTGTGTGTTATTCTATACCCATATTATTTAACCTATATTAACCCGAAAAATATTGGTTATGACTGTATGAGCACCCAAATAGCTCGTAACATTTATCACATTAATGTTTTGAACATCCTAATACCAGCAACACCCATAACACGAATAAAGAAATCGGGTGCAAAGCCCCCCCTATCATTAAACCTTGTAAGTACACCACACAAAACAAAATTCTATTGTTTTTTTAGTATAAACCATAAATTTAATAAATGTGATATAAAACAAAAAGTGTAAACATAGTATAACATAACATTTTTAGTTGTAATTATAAATATATTATTATTATATTTTTTTTTTTTTTACAATGTAATATTTTTATAATTTTTAAATAAAAAACACAACCTAATTTAAATTAATTAAATGAAAACTAAAAAAATATCTCTAATCTAAATTTACATTATATACATTATATTGTATACATTCATATATTACCTTTTACATTTAGATATCATAAGATTATCTATAGGCATATGTGCAACTAAGGGTGATTGGAAGTGCTTAGCCCTCTCAATATTATTCACTGTCCCTTAATATAACAAGATAATTTTCAACTTTTTTTTAAAAAATATTTTAATTTAGAGCTAGAGCCCCCTAAATTTCAACACTAGTTACACCATTGCCTGTGGAACGTTACCATCCCTCCACTTATTATATAATACCTCCATATTAATGCATTCCTTGTTAAAATCAGTATTTCATTGATTGGTTTACTTTGTATTTCATAATTAAGGAGAAATATGGACATTTTTGAGGAAAAGGGAAGCCCCCATTGGGTTTTTAAAGTATAAAAATATTAGACTCCTTTACATATCTGGGTATCCCCCCCAAATTATTTTGTCCCACTGCGATCACTACTTATAAGCTGTTATAATAATATATTCACACTTCAATCTGATTTATTTAATCATATTTATATTAAGTACATAAAATTAATACAAAATATTACTAGATTTTTTATTGATTTAAATATATAATAAGAAAAATTATAAGCATCATTGGCCACTGTCAAAATAAAAATATTTTGCATGTTAATTAATAATAGTAATTGTATTATGAGTACCTATATAAAATAGTACATTTGTATCTATATAAATATAAAATAAATTATTCAGTAGACAGTAAATTGTATAACATATCTGTTACATTAACATTATCATGAACTGCAGGCAATAAAATATTATAATATTGTAACAATTGTATATTGTATAATTCAAAAATATCAATGAATTAAATCAATGATAATAACTATTTGAAAATATATAAATTTAGCAAGTAATCAAATATTACAATATTGTATTTTAACATAATAGGTAGGTATGTTCATATATATATATTTATCATTACTGTATATTATAGATAATGTTTATCTTTATTTTTTTTTCTTATTGAAATTGTAACATATATTGTATTGTACCTACTCCTGTATAGGTTACAAGACGGTACATTTTTTAGTTTATTTCCTACATTACATATAACATAATTATAAGTAAATAATAATGATAACATTGATTAGGTAATTATACAATTTACAAATATGTAATTCATCAATGAAAATAACTATTTAATAATATGTAAATTTAAAAAATATCTAATCCCTATATATATTATATTTATACAAAATAATATTATTTACTGAAAATATAATGTTACACTTTTGTATTTTAGAAGGTAAATATAGGTATTAAACAAATAATAAATTTAATTTTAAATGACAATTACTAAGACAAATACTAAAAGGTAATAGCTAACTCAGGTATTATTTAAAATTTATGTATATTTTTTCTTTTTGTTTTACTAATTTTTGTAAATTCTGCAGTACCTATTGGCAAAATTCTTTATTTGAGTAATCCTTACCTTACACTAACCATTTTCCAAATAATGTTATTTTTTGTCTTTGAAATTTTTAAATTTGAATTGTTTTGTAGCATCTAGAATACATTTGTATTTTATTGAGTATAAAATATACAATATTTCATTATTTGAATTGATAAACGATATTTGTAATAATGTTATACTATAAAATATGTTTATAGACGTCTTGTTAGGTAGATAACTACAATTAAATTAATAGTTATCGAATTTGTAACTATAATATTAGAGTTTAAATAACTTCTAAAATTATAATTTTAATTAATAATATATTATTATATTCTTTAAATGAGAACAGGGACTACCATTTTTTGCTATCTTATGTAGCACTTTATTTGTACTTTCTATCTTACACTATCTTAGCTCTTATAATACTTGTTATTTGACCTATGTCCTCTTTTCTCTAATGAAACATAAATAAATAATTATCCAAAAATTATTGGTAATTGGTATAAGGATTTAAATTAAATAATATTATAAAACATTAATAATACGTCTATATATTTTTATATTAATATGTGTACGTTAAAATGTATTTCAGTTTTTTTCTTAACAAGTCGGTGGACAGAGGAGGTTTTCTCATGCTTAAAAAATTCGGGGATGATTTCGGTCAAGTCAAGACAGTGGAGAATGTAAAAAAGATAAATAATAAGTTGTACTTAGTGAACAGCCTGTTTACGACCGGTGAAAATGGCTTCAAGTTCAACCACTTTCAACACATATTGTATATTAATGGATCTGCAGATGTCTCTTCCAAATAATACTATTTTTTTTCTATAATCTAGTTATAATAATTTTGTAAAATAAACCATATTATCAATATAATTTTTTTAAAAATGTATTTCGAAATTAATTATTCGAACAATACCATTAACATCATATGATAAAAACTGTGGAGGAAAATGCCACTCGTTTAAAATTTACCTGCTTCGTACTTGTATACCTAAGTATACAATACAGTCATATTGGAAGTGCTTGATTTATTAATATAGTTACGTTTTAATATTGAACCTAATCATATTAAATGCAAATTTTAATATTAACCGCCTATGGGGTTCCTATTATTAAATAATAATACATACTGAAATTAAAATATCTGAGAACCAATAAAATCTAATAAGATACTGAGGTTGATTCTATAAGTGTCTCGCTATATTTAAAGAAAATTAGGAACAGTTATTATTAAGTATAATTAAGGTTATTATAATATTAATTGACGTTTAAAATAATAATTTACATAACCCAGATGTTATTTTATTGTTAATTTAACTTAAGTTTTTTCAAAAATTGTATGAAAATGTAAAGGTGGGAAAAAAAGACTGAAGGTGAGTTGGATAGATGGAATAGAGAATGATATGAAAATATCTAATTTGAAATGGACAAGATGTGATATATGAGATGTAAGAGATTGTAATCTAAAAATAATTTAATTTTCATTTTATCAAATAATAAAATGCAATATTTTTTATCATCTGTCATAGTATACAATTTATTTTTAATTTGTTTTAACACAAGAGAATTAAAACCTGGACAAAATTTTTAATTCCTTACCCACCTATTTATAATTGTATCACTTGGTAAAATAATATTTAGTTTCTTTCTAAGAAATTTATATATTTATGGAGATTTATAAATTTATAATATAAATTAACACTGAATTAATTTAAATTTATTTTTATGAAACATTTGCATTGCTGCATTACTTTAAAATAATTAAATGGACTTGAATACTGTATTTAATTTTTAAACTTAATTAAATTAAATTTATTATAACTACGAGTAATTTGCATTTTTTTTTTTTATATATATAATTACATATAGTAAAAGATATTTTTTTAACAATATATTTTTATTTTTCAAATAGTATCTCTTAATTTATTAATTAATGTTTCTTGAGTACTAAGATCATTAGGAAAAAGAACAATTTTAACTTAATTTAATCGTTCACCAGCATTATTGATAGGATAAGGCATATCAACAAATGTTTTGACCACTGAATCAGTGGTTGAAGTGCATTCGTTGACAAAAACCGATGATGACGGTGTTGTATTTAAAATGACTTTAGATAGACTTTGGTAAGAAGTTCTTTGAGGTATTTTATAATACACCTTAATTTGGAGTTTTTATATGTAAATCAAGCGATTCAGAGTTATTATTAGGTGAAAAATATTAGGTTGAGTTACAGGTAATTCAGAAAACTGTATTGGAATAGCAGTTGAAGTAAGACGTTCTTGTATTTAAATATTAAAGTCTATAGGTTTAAAATGGAAATTTCAAACATATCGATTATTTAATTGGTCAAAGGTTAAACCAGCCAATTTTATGTTGCCTAAAAATAAAAATTATAAAATTATTTATTATTATAGCAAATATATAATATTTTAATTTTTCGGTGACTAAAATAAGCACTTAATTAATTTTACTTTTATGGAATTAGTACTATTAAATAATTAATTATCCATTAACTTACCGGATTGTTTAACATATTCTTTGGTCTGATTTTCTTTTGGAAATAATACCCACAAACCACAATGTATAATTAATAACAAATAAAGTATACAGTATAAAGATAAACCTTGCAGATTTGACTTAATTTAATTTAATTTTCCTAAATAGAGTTTTGATGATTTTGAATATACTTTATTGTTTGTTAATTAAAAATTAAGATACACCTCAGAGCCATAGCTAGGCATTGGCAAGAGGGCTTTTGCCAGGGGCGCAGTATAACAAAAGGCACAAATTTAATGATATTTATAAATAAAAAAAAATATTTTTCACTACTTTATTAACGTACATAAAAGACACGAAAGCATGGTTTTAATAATATTATAGCACATAGCCATAAAATTAATGCATTTTAAATATAATGCATAATTTTTTACATTAGATTGTCAGGGGGGGGCATCATTACCCCTTTCTTCGGCGCTGAATTACACCTAATCAAATAATTTTATATATAAAAATACTTTAAAATAAATTTGTTTCTAGAAATAATTTTAGAAATAAATTTGGTGGCGCAACTAGTGTTAAAATTTTAGGGGACTATAGCCCTAAATTAAAATATCTTTAAAAAAAACAAAAGTTGAGAATTGTCTTGTTATTTTAAGGGAGTATATGTATTTTTATGAGTAATTTTGAAGAGCTGAGCCCATCTATCCACCTTAGTTGCGCTTATGGGTAACCTAACCACCTAAATGAGACCACACGCTGTGGTTTTATTTTTTTGTGTTCGGTATACTTAATTCAAACATTTTTCGTACACCGATGAACTCGGCACATTTATTATTATATCGTTGTACGGTGTTCAAACAACACGAAACATTTTATTCAAACACCGAAAACTGTCCATAAACTACATTTATTTTTCTTTGATTTTCCTCTAGAAGCTCACGCATTAATTTGTTATATTGACACTTATTTTTATGTTGTTGAATAGTTTCCCTAGAAACGGACCCACGTCAAATAATCGCGGCAATAATATTGCAGTAAATATGTCGTGGCTATAAATATCACAGATGCAAATATATCGTATACTTTTATTAATCGCAATCGTGGATGAATAATATAATAATTAAATACAATAATATACCTAATTAAAAAATATTATGATTAAATACAAATTAATGTTTAAAAAAATCGGAAACGTCAATTTAGCACGTTCCACCTTCGTTCCTTCGGTCCTTGGAGAAATTAGTGATTTCTTATAATTATTAAGATTTGAATGCAATTATATCATATTAGAAAATACTATTCTGAGCTAATCTCAATATATAGTATACTGATAATCCATTCCAAAATTTTACCACGTGTGGAAATAACATATGGAAATATTCAAAAAAATATTCAAGTTCCTAGTATCAAAACCAATCAGTTATCACGAAATAAAAAATAAAAAATTACGGAAATCGTAATTTTACCATTTTTTGGTAGATTTACTTCTCCTAGCTAGGGAAAAACTAGATTAAAATAAAATACTAAAAACTAGACTAAAATAAAATACTAAGATGATACGACTTGCTACCGAAAGCATACCCTATTTGTGATAATCCGACCATTAGTTCTACCCAAAAAATTGTTTTCATAGATAAAAAAAATAAATAAAAATAAAAAAAACATCTTTTGTAAAAACAAAGTCTCGCTTCGCTCAGAATCAAAAACCATTATAAGGTGTTACAATTAATAAGTCTATTAGTATTATAGGTATTTATCGTTATCAAGTCATACAATTTAATGATAATAAACAAACAAATAAATATAAATAATTATATTTGATATTGAAAATTATGAGCAAGTAGTCAGTTGAACTTTTTTGGTAATTATTCATTATTGTTTTTATATTATTTCCTTATGTTTTATTTCTTTGATGATTCATGGCCGGCATTATATTGTTCTATTTTATATCAGTTTAAACTTTCGTCTTGAACGAAATCTAAACCGTTTAAATATCTTTGTTGAAGTCCATTAGACTGTACATCGTATATGACGCATTACTACATGATCGACAGTCGTCAATAGTTTACGTGTAGTGCACGTAACTAAATTATATTCTGTTTATTCAGTACCAAATAAACCAAACGTTATAATAATAACAATATATATTATCGATGTCAGAAAAAAAAAATTTTGTAAATAGGGAAATAAACTAAACGACTAAATATAACTGAGAAATATATAAATAATAAATTATCATGAGATTTTTTTTCTTATTTAAATGATTTATGCTGGGTTCAATATTTTTTTAATGATGATCGTGTAGTTATCGTATGGTAATAATAGGTAATTAGATAAACGAGTTGAATAATAGTTAAAATGAGGTATTGTTTTGTTTTTTTATTTAAAACTGTACGGTTTTAGTTCGAACATCGAACACCGATAAAAAAAATAAACTTATCCTCAATTTTCATTAGGTTTCTCGGTTTCCGTGTACGGTGTTTTTCATCCATTTTATTGTCTACACTGTACACGTATTACATACCGTATTATAATTTGTTGTATTTTATTTCTATTCGTTATTGCATGTAGCCCGCTGTACGCAATATCATTAATTATTAATATCCATTATTTAATTTTTTTTTTATTTATAAAGAATAAATTGTAAACAATATTAAAACTAAAATAATATTTTAACAATGTACTTGTTGTGATTACGATTTTATCGGATTAGCCATATGTACATACTATTAATAATTAAAAATGTGATATACCATAAATTGTTTTTCCGCTTATATTTATCTGGTAAATTTACCAGTTTTCCCGTAAATGTGGTAAATTTATAAGAAAAAAGTGTCAGTACTATATAAATTTCTAAAATACTATAAATTTAATTTAATATTTGAATATTAATTAATAAAAGAAACTGTGCAACTGTTTGTCATAATATAGGTATAGCTTGAATAAAAAAATATAATTAATAATCTTTTATGGGTGAATTTTTTTGAAAACATTTCTAAACATAATAATTATGTGTAATTATTACACCCATTACTATGCGTTTACAAATAAAGATGAAAATATGTTAATAATTAAGTATATATTTATTAACCTCTAACATGTCTATGATTAATTATTTTTAGTTTATGCTATAGAATAATAAACCAAGGAATTAATAAGAAAAGATAAGGTCGGAACATTTGTTTTATCATTTGTTTTAGTTGTTTTGTACAATAAATTAACTTTAAAATATCGATGTAGAAACACGGACGATAAATATATATAAATTATGTATGTTTAGTATATGACGTCCTCTTAACAATAATAGAAAATAAAAATATAGAATAAAATCGTGAAAGCGCTGATGCCGAAAAGGAATTTAACAGTAATAATTGCCGTTCACATCGCACCTATTACTGGTATTAAAACATTATGTTTAAAACAAAAATCGCAATTACAAGAGCTGAAAATAATTTCGAAGTTAGCATAGTATATGTAATATATAGTATATAATATTATACTATGTAATAAAAACGAATTTGCTGCGTAGTATCTACCTATTTCGTTTCGTAGAGAACGGACAACAAAATAAGGCCCATAATAAATATAAACATATTGTTGTGTGATTTATAGTACCTATATATTATATTATTATTTTCGAAATTCATTTATAATTCATCGATTTATTGTTGACGTCTTCACGGTAAATCGTACGTTCGATTTTATTTTACCTAGGTACCTTCAATAGGACCAGCGGCGTCGGTACTGTATTTGTTTAGTCTGCATTTCTGTAAATACTATTACAATATGTTTAATACAAAATAATATACCTGAGACCTAACGCTACATCCAAAGTCGGCGAACTTATACAATATTATAGTACATTACATGTATTTATTTAATTTTTATACATAATGTAGTAATAGTGTAATTACATAATGTAATAGTGTATACGGGGAGGCATTTGCCCATCTGGCGAAGTTATTTCACCATGATAAATATTAACAATAAGTAATTACGTGATGAACACAATCCTTTTTATTTAATATTTAAAAATAAATTTTTATTTCTGCCCCCCCCCCCCCGCCCCCCAAGGCACTAAAGTCTTAATAAGCCTATGTTTCTAAATACATAATTATAAAAATATCTAAAATTTTATACAGGGTCACTCAACAGGGGAGGGAGGACGTGCCCCTGTGCTCTTTCAATGTATCCGCCACTGATCACGTACAATGGACAATCGTATCAAATTTTAAAGATTAAATAAGTTTTTTTGAAAAAGTTTAATCACTCGTTTAAAAAAAAAAAAAACGATATAACGTAACAATAGATCATTGAAACGCATTGTCTTTAAACATTCAATTTATATACTCACTGGCCACCCACCGAAAACGCGTACAAGATTATTATAATAAAAATTACATAGATATGCTACGGTATGCCTATTTTAAATTATAATACATTTCTAAGTAACCATTTATAACGGTACTAACCTATTGTCTAAAGCCGGTCCCACACGACTCGTGTAATCGACGAATATTCGTAAATCGTACTATACTTTACGAGCCGTGTGCGAAGTAATTATAAAGTAACGAAAGCTAAAAAGAACAATAAAAGAATCGCAAAGACGTCGGTGTCGGATACAACACGAGTGACTTGGGATGATGAGAAATTTGATCTTGGTTTTTCTTTTAAAATATACTGTTATTTTTTTGTTATAAATTCGTATTTCATTATTTCGAACAAAATATGGTTGGCGATTACGAGTCGTGCAGGAGCAACATACTTACAAACATTGAACGTCGTTCAAATTCGGAAAGTACACTCGACGAGTATACGAGTCGTGTGGGACCGGCTCAAGCAACAAAAACGTGTGTTTAAAACATCTAAATGTCTTTGTTATCATGTAATTATGTAATTTCTCAATTCTCTTTAAACACTGTATGTCTCTATATCCGAATAGCGTTTAATTTTTTAAAATATTTTTCATACTAATGGATGTTTTATCCGATTTTTATTATATTTCAATTTTAAAAGCTCTTTGCGTTGTTATTGTTCCATTATGGTAAAATAGTAGGTACATTATAATGCACGTTTTTTCGGTGTGTCACCAGTGACCAATTGAATGAAATGTAAAAAGATAACGCGATAGAATGCGTTAATGCGTCTCAAACATCTAATGTCTTGTTTACTTTGCCGGATCAAAGATATATTGTATTAAACATATTATAGTAGTACAGACGAGACGAATCGACATCGACATCGACGCCACTATTGTCAAATTATATAGACAGGTATAATGACACCGAACGTAAAATCCATCGTGAAGACATCAATGTTAAATAGATATTTACGATCCATTATATTCCATACGATATCCGGATAACAATTTTATTATTTACTTTTTTTTATAAGTTTTCAAACGCTTCTATATAGAAAACATAAAAATAAATTAAAATTCAATAAATTAGTTTAGTAATTTATGGCTGGAAAAAGGTAATCATAATATATATATATACTATTTACTAAACAAAAATAGAGTGTTCTACACGGTCATGGTCAAAAACTAAAGTTAAACATTTATTTAAGAAATCTCTCTTTTTTTTATGTATTAAATATTCCATTTAAGTGATACAAATCTAATGGTACCACTAAATACATATACTTCTTATGGTCATTATTTGGTAAGATATCAATATTTTAAAAAATACGTATGACGTCATAATTTTCTTGGCGTCATTCGACCCGTATACATTATGACTCTCCTGTCTACTGTTCAGTATTTCTCGAAGATAGTAATAATATAATTTTAATTACCATGTGATATTTAACGTTTTGTATATTTTTATTCTAAATTATACTATAGGAATGTAGTATAATGTAGTATCCTATATTTTATCACATATTATTTTCACGTTGGCATACTGAACATTTCTCAGATCTGAGTCAAACTATATCATTTGATTACCCACCCACCTTTTATTTAGACAAAAATTTGTAATATTTACTTTAAATATTAAAATATAAAAATATTATATTATACCCTTACAATATCTGAAAGTTGATATAATATTACATATTTTATTATATTTTAAATAAAATTAATACAAATTGTCAATTTAATAATCATAAACTATATTATTTAGTACCCAATCATTGTATGAATTACTAGTTTGTAAATAATGTTTGATTCTCAAATAAGTACAATATATTTTTATGTATAAATTATCATCAGACATAAGTATTAAGCCTAAACCTAACCTTATTAAATTAATACTAAATAATAATTAATACTTAACACTGTAAAATTATTAAGTGGTGTATGGGAGGGTATACGCAAGTATTATACGCCATATACCCAAAATCACATTACCGAATTTTCGTGTATACCTTAAATAAACTTTTATAATTTATATGTGAATAAATAAAATAATCAACATAATAAGTATATAACAATTATTACAGACATAACACATACGTTTTTCCTGTCTAAAGTCGATTTAATAAAATCATAATTTATTTTGAAAAATATACTAATATTATTAAAGAATTCGGTACAAGTTAATTTCATTTATTTTTAATGTTAATAATAAGGAAACTAATGCAACACATTTATTTGAATCACATTTTAAGTAGGAAAAAGAAATCCATACTAACGATAAAGTTTGGGAGGGTTATAATAGTAATTTAAAAATTGTAAATGTAGTATTAATTATAATTTTTCTTTTTATACATATTATCTTATTTAATTGTTGGTTTTTTCGTTTTTCAATTATACGATATTCGCATTTACGCATTTACGGCTATTTAGATACATCCGTCATCCGTATTTATGTACGTAGGACTTAACAACGTAGAACATTATTCTGGGCGATAGTGCTAGTTCAATCGTAGAAAAACTAGATGGCGGTTGTGTAGCCATGTCATATTAGGTCCTGGCTAACTTAAGCTCAACTCGTGGTGAACTGCTGCCATTCAGTACTAGCGTACACTCCGAGTGGTCTTGTCTTTTGTCTGTACTTTACGTTTACATTGTCTGAAAATATATATTTATTTCTTACACGCACAATATGAACTCTAAAACAGTGAGTATACCTTCTGTTATTGAAAACAATTTTTATTTTAAATCATATTTCGTAACGACTGTTTTGCATTAATTTTTTTCCCTGTGGTATAATATAGATAGTTATTATGGCGGCGTTGACCGTCATACTATGTTTGACCGGCTCTGCGTATTCAGATCCGAAGGACGATTTTCCTAGCTTTTGCTACGTCTTTGCTGACAAAAACGGATTCCATGTAGAGTAAGATATTTTTGCATAAATAATTTTAAAAAGTCGCGTGTTTATACCTATTGAAGGTGTTCATTGTGATTTTTTACCTCCTGTGGCATTTTCTTTGAACGCAAGTTTTTATTTACCATCATTTTGGTTTTTATTTTCATACAATAGTTATTATTCGAACTACGTATCAAATAAGTAGTTATCGAGCAATAATTAGTATGTCGTTTTAAATTAAATACCTAATATTATAATACTGTTTCTACGTCTTTATAATATTTTAATATTAATAATATGTGTGCAATACAACGTATTTCAGGTTTAATGTGGGCGACTCAGTGAACATAGGAGGTTCCTTTATCCAAAAGAACATCGGAAACAAAAATATTGGCGAAGTTTATCCCACGGTGTTCAACAAGACGGTGGGTGATAGAGTTTACAAAGTGAACGTTCTGTACTCGATCGGTGAAAATCGTTTCATGTTTCAATACTTTAATCTTATTCCGGTGTTAAACACAAAACCATCGGAAATGGAAATCGTGACCAATGACAACGATTGCACCGTCGAGAAGGTCAACGGACGATTCCAATTGAAGTAAGTTTTTTACTTTTAAGTTCTTATACTTTTTTTTAAAAAGGCTCGTGTTTATATATATTTTTTGTATACCAATCGTTTAACCATATAAGTACATTGTACGTAACAAAATCGTGTTGTTTTTTGGTAAAAACCACAAATTGTGGTAAATGTAATATAAAGAAAAAATTGTAAACATAATATCAGGGGTGCTGTTACAGTATTTTTATGGGCGTAGTAAAAATTGAAGCAGACCAAGTTTTACGCCCATCAAGGTAATTTTGTTGGATATTATGTTAGTAACTGACAACTTCATTTGCGTTATTTAGGATTATACAAAGTTTTTAGTTATAATTTTATTAAACATATTCACTGCTAAACAAACTACAAATATACAAAAGTACAATAAGTTAATGTGATTGTAGATTATGAAGGTGGCGTTTGCATATTATATATCAGCGTGATAAAATACGTTAAAAAAAATATAGATAGTCTACCCTGCTCTTTCCCAAATAGCGATCCTGCAAACATATATTTGTTAGTTTCTTTTTATTTGACATTAGAAAATATTTCGATAAATTAAAATAAAATAGTGGATATAAGTTTTA
Source organism: Eriosoma lanigerum (assembly GCA_013282895.1). Taxonomy (NCBI): domain Eukaryota; kingdom Metazoa; phylum Arthropoda; class Insecta; order Hemiptera; family Aphididae; genus Eriosoma; species Eriosoma lanigerum. The sequence goes on from CM023362.1 coordinate 12,062,004, forward strand.
GGTACTTAATGAAGAAGAGTACCTAACTATAAATTTATTTTATATGAAATATATTAAGGGAGTAATTATTATTTTTTTTACAATTTAGAGTATTTATATTTTTTAAATAAAAAATACAAAGAACGCTAAAAAAATGTCTCTATACTAGTTTTTCTAACATTTTTTTGTTTTATAATATCATAAATATATCAAACAAATATCTAATGAACTAATAATATTATAATATTAACTAATATTTTATGTCATTAAAATACCTATATGCATAAGCGCTACTATAGAGTTGGTTGGATGTACAAAACCCCCAAATAGTATTCACGGTCCCGTAAAATAACAAGATAATTTTTAACTTTTTTTTATAAATATTTTATTTCAGCCTATAGCCCACTTAATTTAGAGTACTTGTTGCACCACTACCTACAGGTATATAACATGATGTTATATTGAAAAACAATGTCATATGAAAATCATAATTATATTTTCATGTCATTAAATTATTTAAAACATTCTATTGGTGTATTATCGATTCGATGTATTCTGTTAACGTCTTGTTTGGTAGATAATTGCAATTAAATTAATAGTTGTCTCATGTGTAACTATAATATTAAAGTTCAAACAACTTCTAAATTTATAATTTTAATTAAAAATATATTATTATATTCTTTAAACGAGAACGAGAACTATAAATAATAAAACATAAATAATAAGTCTACATAATATTTTTATATTAATACGTATACGTTAAAATGTATTTCAGTTTTTTTCTTAACAAGACCACCGACAGAGGAGGTTATCTCGTGCTAAAGAAATTCGGGGATGATATCGGCAACGTCAAAACAGTGGAGAATGTAATGAAGTTGAATAAGAAGTTTTACAAAGTGAACAGCCTGTTTACGACCGGTGAAAATGGCTTCAAGTTCAACCACTTTCAACACATATTGTATATTAATGGATCTGCGGATGTTTCTTTTACATAATACTATTTTATTCTATAATTTAAATATAATAATTTTGTAAAACTAACTATAAATAAACTATAATATATATAATAAACTATATATCAATATAATTTTTTTTTATAATTTATTTCGAAATAAATCATTCGATCAATACCATATGATAAAAACTGAGGGGAAAATGTCAATTGTTTAAAATTTACCTATCTAGTACCTACTTGTATATCTAAGTATAGAATATAGTCTTATTGGTAGGTGACAAGTGGGTTATTTTAATAAAGTTTTTAATCTTATACCCAATCATATTAAATGATAATTTTAATATTAACAACCTAATGGACTTCTGGAAAAATTTTTTTTCATTTTTAAGTTTAGTTATCTTCATTTTGAAAATAGCCATTTATAAATTATATTTGTAATTTTGATGTATCGACCTCATAATTTTACAGATTTTCGAGATGTCAATTTTTAGGAATTTTAGATTCTGAGCGGAGCGAGTAATGTATAGTTTCTACAAAGATGTTTTTTTTATGTACGAAAACAATTTTTCCTTATAGAAATAATTATCCAATTACCACAAGTGAAGTATACTTTTGATGGCAAATCGTATTATCTTGGTACTTTATACAGCTCATTTTTCGAATTTCTCCAAAGTTTTTTTCTAGGAGAAGAAAAACTACCGAAAAATGACAAAAAATTGGAAAAATTATGATTTTCGTCATTTTTTATTTTTTATTTCATAATAACTAATTGATTTTTGATCGTAGGAACTTCAATTTTTTTTGAGTATTAACATTGGTAATATACAAGTGTGGTAAAATTTTGGAAGGAATTGGTTGATTTTTTGGCCAAATATAGAGCTTTGAATTTTTTTCCAAAAAAAATTAATATTACCTACAATTTTGAGTTTATCGATTTGAAAACTTTACAGAAGCCTAATAATATACTAATTAATCTTTTTACAAAATATTTTGGAAATCGTTACTGACAATATTTTTTATATGCTTTTTATTTTTTATTTTTTCTTATATATGAAACCTTTTTTGGGATAGAAATAAAGGTCTGATTACTACAAATACAAAAAATCATGGTAAAAAAAGAGGCTAAAAATGATAAAACGAAATCAACGGTAATTCGATTGTTTGTGACCGGGAAGTCCCCCAGAACATTTTCAAAATATGGTAAATATTGTAAAAAGTGCGTTTTATGACATTACGCGGTAATCGTGTTTTCTGTGACCGGGAGTTGCCGGTCAGAAATTTGAAATTACCGTAGTAGAGGTTAAAAATGGGGACAGGACATACATAACACATACTACTCGTTATAATTATAATTTGTAGTAAACGGGATGCAATATGTGGCTTACAGTTAAAGAGATAAATAAAGCCTTTGTTTATTATAAGTGTCATCGACAATTCTTGGAGGTTTATAATGTATTTCGGATTATCCTTTTCGTAGCACTTTACAGAGAAAACTAGCATACATGAAAATTTTAATATATTTATATTTATGGTCACACAATAACACGAATGTAGTTGTCCCATTCCTAGTATTGTTTATTTTATAAATATTACCAAAATGTCAATATTATAAAAGTTTATCTACAGTTTAATATATTAATATCCTTTACTGTGGTATACTATTTTACGTGTGGGAGCTCAGCAAGGGACTTTAGTCCTTAAAAATTTATCATTTGTCACTACATTTAAATATTTGATAAAATAATCAATTTTATATTTAACTAGTATCGACACAACAAAATAAGCATAACGATAAAATAATCGACAGACTCAATTGTTTTATAAGCTTCTAAAGTTTTCGGAGTAATTATTAAATTTTATCTATTAATTTGTATAAAAAATAATGAAAATTTAAAATATTACATATCTATCCATTTTAATCAAATACGTTTAGCATGGATATGATATTAGAAACAAATTTAAATAGGATAACTGGTGTTAGTTCTGTAAATATATTGATATAATATTTACTACTAACTTTTCTCTAGATTTATATTTTATAAATTAATGGGTCGTATATAATTTATTTAGCAACAAACGTACGTCTATGATTAAAAAGAAGAAAGGAAATCAAGAAATTTCCGATAAAAATTACAGATTAATCCATAGAGAATTATTAGCCATACTACCTTGTCGATAAATACAAAAATGGCCCAATCCAAGGCTCATAGTCAGGATCGGCCACAGTTTTTGCGGGGTCCGGACAAAATAATTTTGAATGATCTTTTTAAATTACATATTTAAATAAAGGTTTTATGTATAAACATTATTATATTAGGTACCTACCTTTCATATTATATTTTATAAGTATGTATTTCTGTTTAATTAATAATTTTTATATTATTAGGTAGGTTTTAAATTCCATAAAAATAATTTTTATACGCAAATTATCAAAAATTAAGAGTTGGTTCTAACGCATAGTGCAATGCGTTGTTATATTTTTTACTGATTTTAGTAGTAGCATTGAATTATAAAATAGTATATTATTATAGTCAATTTAAGTAGGTATGGCAGTTTTTAAGGATTTTTATATTTTATTAATTTTTCAGTAATAAAATACAAAATAATATAATTATCCATATTAATGTTTTATATTTTAAGAATATTATCCAATAATTTATTTAGTGATATAACATTTCAAGAAAAAAAAAAGATTTATTAATTATTTCTATCCGAAATTGTGTTTTCAAACATATAAAAAAAATATCACTGTAAGACCAATACATTTTTATAATTTTTATTAATTTTTTTTAAAAAAATTTTTAAAGTGTAAAATCGTTTTTTTTAATTATCATAAAAATATACAAAATACCTATAGCACAGAGTGCCCCAAATCTATTAACTAATTGTAATATCTCCTTGAAGAAATGAATATTTTTATGCACTAAATGCAGTTGTTAAAATGATTAATTAGTAATGGACTAATATTTATTCTATTATTTTTATAGGTTTGAACGTCTAGTAAATAAGTAAAATTGTATTATTAAGTTACTTATCTATATGAAATTTGAAAATAGCCAGTTAAAGATTATACTTTTATGAAAATTTTAATAGGTCAAATTTTTAATTTAATCATGGAGGTGATTTAAGTCTTTTTTTCGTTTATTGGGAAAAAATAATATTTCTTATAGTATTTCTTATCAACGACGTCAAAAATATAATTTTCGAATAAATTTAAAAAAAAAAGAAATTTGAAATTACCGTAGTAGAGGTTAAAAATGGGGACAGGACATACAAAACACATACTACTATAACGAATAAGAAGATATGATTGAAATGAACAAACAGAAAATTCAACAGAAATATAAAAGTGTTCTCCCTTATTTTTATAACATTTCTGCAATAATGGTAATACGCCATAATACATTAGTCATATATATTTTACAATAATAACCTGATCAAATACCAAGACTAAGGATTGAAGAACATATATTTCATTAAATGATGTTACTCCACTGACTTCTTGAAATCGTTGAAATTATTAAAAATTTGGTAATATAGTTATAGGTTATTCGTATATTATAACACTTACTGTTGTAGTAATATAATATTTTATTGAAATAGTATACAATTTTATTGAGAATATTTAGAATGAAATACGTTATTCAATATTCTATTGTAATATAAATTATAGGATTCCGGATCATACACATTACAAATTATACAGAGTAGTGAGTAGTAGAGTACTAAACGTCTAAACCACTGGGTATTCTTCAGTGAGCACATAATAAGAAATAAGAAAATCTGAAAAAACATGTTAAAAAAAGATTTTTGAAAATTTTAAACGTGATACACGGTATAATTGAACCGGTGCCTTCGTAATAGTACTCGTATAAAAATATTAAAGTTTTAAAATATTAAGCATTGCATTCAGTATTCTAGCAAGTCATGTGGTAATGATCTCTAGAGTTCGGTATTTCTTATTATATAATATGTATATTAAAAACAAAGATATATTTTATTTTGAGTAAGGTCCTACGCCACATGGGGAAACTGATATCGTCTAGATGGTAACTGGAGACTAGGCAATTAGGCAAACGCGCGTGTATATTTGATGTCGTTCCGACGGCGCTACAAAAATTGCCACTGATGCAACTAGACATGTCAATCTCCCGCTACTTTGGTTGTTCGAGTTGCTTAAAAAAAAGCCGACGATTTTTCTTTGTACTTTGTATCAAAATTGTTTTGTCTATTATTTAGTCTATTTTGGAGCACAATTATTATATAAAATTTATGCACGAAATTGAAAAATAAAGTAAAGAAAAGTAAGAAAAGTAAGAAAAGTAAGAAAAATAAATAAAAATCAACGAAAAATAAAGTGTGCCCCTGTGTTATTAATTTTTATATTAATTGTCAAGCTGCATAGTCGTCGAATAAATGATGATACCTATCTTTTCGAAATAGTATATCAAACTACCATAGTAGTATACATTTAGTATTTATCAGCTAAACCACTTAGTCATACCCATAACCTATATTTAAATTGTATTATTGTAATACGATCTTTTAATTTACAGTAACCAAAATAATTGTATAGTCTACATAAAATTGAAATTATGTCATTCTATAAATTTTATATTAGTATAACCTATAAATAGATAGGTTGAAGGAATGATGATAAATCTACACAATATATATATATATATTCAAATCTAATTGTAATTAAGGTTAAATAGCCAAAGACGTAAACTTATAACTTACACAGGAATAGTTATTAAATTTTATATCTAATTTTGTTGGTTTTTATGGCTTAAAATAAAGCACCATGTTTTAACAATATATATATTGAAGTTTTTCAGTGCATTAATATTATAGATGTATATGCACACACAATAATCGCATCAGTCATTCATTTTGTTAATCCCACAACGATATTATTTTTCATCATATTTTTCCTTTTTGACAATAGATCTAAATATTTTTTAAACCTCTCTATAGTTAAAAAATTAAAAAATGATAATATTTTTCAAATTTCTATTTTATAGTTATATAAATGACTATGAATCATAAATATTTTTAGGTATACTTATAAAACAAATTCAACGTCATAATATTTTCATTCTATACAAATTAGTATAACGTAGTATAAGGTATAAATGTTTATTATTTAAATAAATGTCAGTCACTTTTTACAACAAAATAACAAATTAACAAATGAAACTAATCAATATTATTTTATTATTAAACCAGTTACAGGATATTTGTATAGTAAATATGTCCTCCCGAACCTTGTTTAATAGCGATAATATTTTATAACACGTATGTTTATTATATTTATTGGTACTCCCGTTTAGATAAGCTGGACAAACAAACTAAGTTTTTTAACTCGTTAAATTTGACTTTTATAGATATGTTTAAGTTAAATTAAAAATTAAAACTCATATTTAATTGTCATTTTAGTTAAATTAAAAAAACAAAATATTAAACAAAACGAGTTTCTTTTGTTTTGAAATTTATTTAAATGTTTTTTCATTTATTAATTAACTATGATTGTCGTTCTTATGCGGATAAAATACAATTTTTATATATATTTTTGTTTCCTTTTTATAATCATGATCAATGTCATAGTGATAATTTTATTATATACGATATAGTCATACCTCATACGTACTCGTAAATCAAATAGCATATCATTATTTTATTATTATTGTTATCAGTGGTGGATCTACGGAGATGATATAAGCTTCATATCCCCCTAGTAAGTAAAATAAATAATTTTTTATAATATATTCAATGTAATTGTGATTACGATTATATAATATCAACCATATCCATTTGTATATACACGTCATATCCGTCATTGATTGTTATCAAAAAAGTTGTTTTATTTTTAAACTTCCATGTTCCATCAGCCGACTATTAATAATTAAAGATGTGGATATACTGTATATTTTTTTGCACTTAACTTAACCGGTAAATTTTACCGATTTCCCCGTAAATGTGGTAAATTTATAAAAACAAATGTGTCAATACTATACAAATATCTTAAACACTATAAATTATATTTAATATTTGAATATTTATATTAATTAATAAATGAAACTTTGTAACTGTTTGTTATAATATATGTATAGATTGAATAAAACATATAATTTAATAATCTTTTATGGATGCATTTTTTTGAAAACATTTATATACATATACACCTATTATTATACGTTTACAATAATAGATGAAAATATAACATAAATAGTAAAATAATATAAAATTTTTTATTTTTTATTTTTTACTATAGAGAGGTTTAAAATGTTATTTAGGTCTATTGTCAAAAATGTGATAAAAAATAGAATTATTGGAATTTATATTAATAAAATAATATCGTTGTCAGATTAACAAAACAATAATATTAGAAAAAAATTATATATTTAACCGACATGTCATGAATGACTGATGCAATCGTTATGCGTTCGTATGTCTTTAATATAATATAAATGTGCTGAAAAACTTAAATATATAAACTCTATATATTGTTTAAACATGGTTATTTATTATAACCAATAAAAAACAACAATATAAGAGCTAACAATGAATTATATACAATTGTAAATAACTATATATATATACGTGTGTGTGTGTTAATAATTAAGTATATATTTATTAAACTCTAACATGTCTATGACTAATAATTTATAGTTTATGTTACAGAATCATAAACCAAGGAATTAATAAGAAAAGATAAGATCGGAACATTTGTTTTAGTTGTTTTGTACAATGTAATAACTTTAAAAAATCGACGTAGAAGCGCGGACCAAGTTCTCTCCTTTTTTTTTTTTTTTTTTTGATACTACAATAATTGTATTACAATAAATATATATAAATTATGTATGTTTGGTATATGATGTCCTCTTAACAATAATAGAAAATAAAAATATAGTATAAAATCGTCGAAGCGCTGATGCCGAAAAGGAATTTAAGAGTAATAATTGCCATCCACATCGGTATTCCTGATATTAAAACGTTATGTTTAAAAAAAAAATTGCAATTGCAAGGGCTGAAAATAATTTCGTAGTTAGCATAGTATTATAAATATATATTAATATGCAATATAATAATATTATACTATACAATAAAAAAGGAATTTGCTGCGTAGTATCTACCTATTTCGTTTCGTAGAGAACGGACAACAAAATAAGACCAATAATAAAAAGAAACGCATTGTTGTATGATTTATAGTATATAATATTATGTTATTACAAAATTCATTTATAATTCATCGATTTATTGTTGACGTCTTCACGGTAAATCGTACGTTCGATCTCATTTTACCTAGGTACCTTCAATAGGACCAACGGCGTCCGGTACTGTATTTGTTTAGTTTGCATTTCTGTAAGTACTATTATAAAATATTTAATACAATATAGTATACCTAAGACCTAACGCTAAATCCTACGTGAACGCGAATTTGCGACTGATGCGAACGACGTGGTAAGCTGATATGATTTGTTTTTTGAAGCGCGATGCGTTTAGTTGTCAGTTATAGAACGTGTACTTTTTCACTACCTAATATTTCTTCAACCAACAAAATTTCATATTAAATCGACTATTCAATTTCAGCAACCAATATGTCTCTTTATTTTTTATTCAATTTATTCCTAATCTAACCTAACACACGAGACGTGTAGGAGCATCATACATACAAACATCGAACATCGTACAAATTTGGAAAGTACACTCACCGAGTATATGAATCGTGTGGGACCGGCTCAAGCAACAAAAACGTGTATTTAAAACATCTAAATGTCTTTATTATTATAATATATATATATATATATATATATATATTATTATGTAATTTTTCAATTCTCCTCAAACATTGTATAATATGTGCCAATATTCGAATAGCGCTTAAAAATATTTAAAGATGTTTTATCAGAGTTTTATATATTTCAATTTTAAGAGTTTTTTGCATTATTATTGTTCCATAATGGTAAAATAAGTTGGTACATAAATTATAATGCACATTTTTTTCGGTGTGTCGCCAGTGAGTGACTAGTGAGTATTTGAATGAAATGTTAAAAGATAATGCGTGTCAAACATCTAATGTCTTGCTTACTTTGTCGGGTCAAAGGTATATTATATTGTGTTAAAAATATTATAATAGTACAAACGAAACGAATACAGCACCGACGCCACTATTGTCCCATTTTAAAGATAGGAATAATGAGATCGAATGTTAATGATAAATAAATGTTTACGATCTATTATATTCTATACGACATCCGGATTAAAAGTATAATATGTGCATTTATTTTTATTGTTGGTCTTTCTTTATATTTTGTTGTTCGTTTTCTACAAAACGAAATAGGTAAGTACTACGTAGCAAATTCGTTTTTATTTAATATAATATATTATTATATATTACGTTTTCCTCAACATTTTTTCCAGCCCATGCATTATCGTTTTAAACAGAATAATTTGATACCAGAAATACCGGGTACCTACCTAATATCTGGTACCCTTCTAACATTATGGTGCGTTTTTAGAATTTATTTTGTTTGGGTGACACGAGGGTCACCAGGATTGTTCAATAGAATATATTCCTAATTCCTGATATACGTTTTCAAACTTATTTCTATATAGAAAACAAATGTTTTCCATATGTTCAATATAAATATATAAGTTTAGTAATTTATGTATGGAAAAAGGTAATCATAATATATATACAAATTACTAAACACATAAAGAATGTTCTTCACGGTCATGGTCAAAAACTAAAATTTAACATCGATTTTTATTTTTATGTATTAAATATTCCATTATATGATACAAAACTAATGTACCACTAGATATTTATATTTATTATGGTCATTACTTTATTGACGTCATTCGACCCGTATACATTATGACTCTCCTATCTACTGTTCAGTATTTCTCGAAGATAGTAATAATATAATTTTAATTACCATGTGATATTTAACGTTTTGTATATTTTTATTCTAATTATACTATAGGAATGTAGTATCCTATATTTTATCACATATTATTTTCACGTTTATTGATATTATTTAAACTAATTTTTTAGAGACTTTTAATGTGACCTATTTTGTTACAGTAACTTGATAAATAAAACTTAAAAATCTTTATTTTTATTGTTGGAAACAATGTTATTTCATTATAGGAACCATGTAACAACAGTCGCAAGTATACCTTAGTAAAATTATAGTAATAATAATATTTATTTTATTATACATTGAGATCAAAAAAGCGCAGTCCAGTTACTAATAGGACTATTTTAAAACAATTTATTATTTGTAAGAATGGCAATGGATTTCATAAGGAGACGCGATGACGAGGGTAGTAAACAGATATTTATATTACACAATATTTTTGTGACCAATTAACATTATAAATATCATATTGATATTTTTTTATAATATGATATAACAATGACGTGTCAAATATTTTTCAGATCTGAGTCACACTACATTATTTGACTATCCACCAACCTTTTATTTAGACAAAACTTTCTAATACCTACTTAAAATATTAAAATATAAAAATATTATATTATACCTAACCCTTATACCATTACAATACTACTAATGTACGTAAGACAACGTAGAACGATATTCTAGTCGATAGTGCTAGTTCATTCGTATAAAAACTAGATGGCGGTTGTGTAGCCATGTCATATTAGGTCCTGTATAACGCAGCCCGTAGTGCGCTGGATACCGGTGCCTACCCATTCAGTATTGGCGTACATTCCGAATGATCTTGACTTTTTTCCATTCTTCTTTTCATTGTCAGAAAACATATATTTATTTCTTACCCCTTTTTACACGCACAAAATGAACTTTAAGACAGTGAGTATACCTTCTTGGTATTGAATTAATTTTTTATTTTAAATAATGTTTCGTAAAAACTGTTTTGTATAATTTTTTTCCCTGTGGTATAATTTAGATGGTTATTATGACGGCGTTGTCCGTCACACTATGTTTGATCGGCTCTGCGTATTCGGATCCGAAGGATGATTTTCCAAGCTTTTGCTACGTCTTTGCTGACCAAAACGGATTCCATGTAGAGTAAGATATTATTTTTTTTTGCACAAGTCATTTTAAAAATTCGCGTGTTTATACCTATTGAAGGTGTTCATTGAGGTTTTTTTACCTCGTGTGGCACTTTCTTTGTTTTTAAAGTTTTTAATTTCCATCATTTTGGTTTTTGTTCTCATAAAACAGTTATTATTCAAACTACATATCTAATAAGTAGTTATTAAACAATAATTGGTTGTGTCGTTTTAAATAATTTACCTAATATTATAATATAATACTGCGTTTTCATAATATGAATGTATAACGTATTTCAGGTTCAATGTGGGCGAGTCGCTGAACATAGGAGGTTCCTTTGTCAAGGAGAACTTCGGGAACACGGATATTGGTGTTCCCACGGTGTTGTATGATAAATATAAAACCAACAGGACAGTGGGTAACAGGGTTTATGAAGTGAACGTTCTGTACTCGACCGGTGAAAATCGTTTCACGTTTCAATACTACAATCTGAATCCGGTGTTTAACATAAAACCATCGAATATGGGTATTGTAACCAATGAAAACGATTGCATTGTCGAGAAGGTAGAAGAACGATTCCAACTAAAGTAAGTGTTTTACTTTTAAGTTTTAACTCATTTTTAAAAATATATTTGTACTTTACATTTTTTTAAAAGGCTCGTGTTTATACATATTTTTTATGTACCTATCATTAAACTATTATTAGTACACCATACATAACAGAACTGTATTATTTTTTTGCTAAAAACTACAAATTGTGGTAAATAAGATAGTATAAACCAAAAAGTGTAAACAAAATATAACATAACTTTGTTAATTTATGCTTATTTTGTGAAGAAAATATTTCAATAAATTTAAAAAAAAATTGTGGATATAATTATGTAAAAAAAGTTTTAGGTACCTAATGAATAAGAAATATTTAAAAAAAATGTTTTTCCAATTTAGTATTTTTATTATTTTATATATAAAACACACAACCTAATTTAAATTAATTAAATGGACATTAAAAAAAATGGCACTAATCTAAATTGTTTCGTTAACATTTGTTATGTTGCTCCAATTATTTTAATCTGATGAAATATTAAAAATGTCTTTTTTTCTCGTTTTTCTTAAAAGTTATAAATTTTGTAAATTGCCCATACAGCGTACAAATAATATAATATACATATTAGATATTACCTTCTAAATTTAGATATCAGTAGGGATTTGAAAATTTTTTTGAGTGAGTACTAACATTGGTAATTTACAAGTGTTGTAAAATTTTGGAACAGATTCGTTAATTATTTGACTAAATATAGAGATTTGAACTTTTTTCAAAAAAATTAATATTACCTACAATTTTGGGTTTATAGGTTTGAAAATTGTATAAAAGCCCAATAATATACTACTTAACCTTTTTACAAAATATTTTGAAAATCGTGACTGACAATTTTTGTGAATATTGATCATAGGGATTTAAAATTTAATTTGCATATTTACATATGCAATTTACATTCACGGTAAATTTTGGAATAGATTATCAATATAATATATAGCAATATATTGAGATTCGCTCAGAATCGTATTTTCTAATGCAATATTATTGCATTCAAATCTTAATAATTATAATAAAACATTAATTTCTCCGAGGATCGAAAGGAAGAAGGAGGAACGTCCACAATCAACCTTCCCACTTTTTTTTTATTGATTTAAATATATAATAAGAAAAATTATAATCATCATTGGCTATTATTAAAATATACAAATTTTGCAAGTTAATAATAGTAATTATATTATAGGTACCTATATATAAAATGGTACATTTGTACCTTTATAAATATAAAATCAATTTTCTGTAGACAATAAATTGTATAGTATATCTGTTATATTAAATTTTAAGTAAAAAATAGTATTAATAGCATAAGTAATATTTATATTAACCAAGGTCTTGTATGTACAAGTATAGTTACAAATTGATACAAATTAATATTATCATTAACTGCAGGCAATAAAATATTATAATATTGTAACAATTGTATATTGTATAATTGATCAATGATATTTTTAAATATATAAATTTAAAAAATCTCTAGTTCCTATAAATATATATTATATCAAATACAAATTAATATTATTTACTGAAAAAAAAAAATGTTACACTTTTGTATTTTAGTAGGTATATATCGATATTAAAATAAACAATAAATTAAATTTTAAATGACAATTACTAAGACAAAAACTAAGAGGTAATAGCTAATCTAGGTGTTATTTACAATTTATACATTTCTTTCTTTTTGTTATACTAAATTTATAGATTCTGCAGTACCTATTGGCAAAATTCTTTATTTGAATAATCCTTATCTTACATTAATCATTTTCCAATTATAGATACTATTTTATCATCATTAACATATTTAAATTTGAATTGTTTTATAACATCTAGAATACATTTGTATTTTATTAGGTATAAAATATACAATATAACATTATTTGAATTAATAAACGGTATTTATAATTTTGTTATACGATAAAATGTGTTAATTAACAGTATAGGTAGATAACTGCAATTAAATTAATAGTTATCGAATGTGTAACTATTATATTAGTGTTTAAATAACTTCTAAAATTATAATTTTAATTAATAATATATTATTATATTCTTTAAACGAGAACAGGGACTACCATTTTTTGCTATCTTATGTAGCACTTTATTTGTACTTTATTTCTTACACTATCTTAGCTCTTGCAATATGTATATTTTTTATTTGAACTATGTCCTATTTTCTCTAATGACACATAAGTACCTAATAGGTAAATAATTATCCAGTAATAATTATAATATAATAATAATAATTAGTAATTGGTGTAAGGTTTTAAATTAAATAATATTATAAAAAATAAATAATAAGTCTACATAATATTTTTTATACTAATATGTGTACGTTAAAATATATTTCAGTTTTTTTCTTAACAAAACCACCGACAGAGGAGGTTTTCTCGTGCTTAAGAAATTCGGGGATGATATCGGCAACGTCAAAACAGTGGAGAATGTAATGAAGTTGAATAAGAAGTTTTACATAGTGAACAGCCTGTTTACGACCGGTAAAAATGGCTTCAAGTTCAACCACTTTCAACGCATATTGTATATTGATGGATCTGCGAATGCCTATTCCACATTATAATACTATTTTATTCTATGATCTAGATGTAATAATTTTATAATAAACTATTTATCAAAATAATTTATTTTTACAATTTTTTTAAAATAAATCTTTCGATCAATACCAGTAATATCATATGATAAAAATGAGAGGAGGCAATACCACTCGTTTAAAATTTACCTACTTAGTACTTGTATACCTAAGTATAGAATATAGTCATATTGGTAGGTGCCTAGTGGATTATTTTAATAATGTTTTTAATCTTATACCTAATCATATTAAATACCAATTTTAATAATAACAGTCTATGTATTATTATACATACAGGGGATTGATACAGCTAAGAACCAAGAAAATAAAATAAAATCTTATAGGAAACTGAGACTGATTCTATTAGAATAAGGTATAACTGTCTCGCTTTATTTCAGGTAATTTCGACGAAGTGTTGAAGTCTTGAATTTCCTTAAAGTTTTTCCTTGAGAAGCGGAAAATGGGTAAAATTACGAATTCCGTTATGTTCAATTTTTTTATTTTTTTATTATTCATTATTCAAGTTTTGATCGTAGAAACTTGAAAATTTTTTTGAGTACTAATATAGGTAATATTTATACATTTTGAAACGGATTGGTTTGTTTTTTTGCTAAATATAGAGCTTTGAATTTCTTCTAAATATGTTTAATATGATCTGCAGTTTTTGGTTTAATGGTTTAAAATTTTTATAGAAACCTACTCATATTCTATATTTAATCTATTTACAAAATATTATGAAAATCGCGACTAACAATTTTTATCATGAAATGATAACTTCTTGAATATTGATTATAGGGATTTGAAATTTATTTTGCATATTTACATATTTAATTTACATTCGTAGTAAATTTTGGAAAGGATTATCAGTATGATATATTGCAACATATTGAGATTTGCTCAGAATCGTATTTTCTAATGCAATATCATTGCATTAAAATCTTAATAATATCTCCAAGGACCGAAAGGATGAAGGAGGAACGTCCACAATCAGCCTTTCCCATTATTTCAGATTCTGAGCGGAGCGAGGAATGTATTGATTCTACAAAGATGTTTTTTTTTTTTTTTATGTATGAAAACATTTTTTTGAATAGAAATAATGGTTCGATTATCAAGTAAAGTATATACTTCGCTTGTAAATGTTGTCTACTTGGTACTTTATTAAGCTCATTTTTTTTAATTTTCCAAAAGTTTTTCAATGCATGCGATGTGGTAAATGGGTTACTATAATTTTTTTTTTTTTTGTAACTAAACATAGACAATAAATATCCATCAAATTTTCATAATATATGATAATCAAAAGCTTGAAGTTAAAGTTCGTTTTTACAATCATTTACAATAGAATTATTATTTATTAAAAACATCGATATTTTATTTACATTACTAAATTACGAATTATTAAAATTCGCCTAAAAATTGTAAAACACGAGTGTTATTTATTTATTTTTTATTATGTCCGTCTCATCGGTTTTATCGATAGCTCAGTGTTCTTTATAATGAATAACGAATAATACGTATTATTTCGTACGTATTATTTTCAACGAATAATTTGTTCGTTAAACGGAGCAGCACTAGTTTGAAAAACGATTGGAAAATTTATATTTTAAAAATATCACATGAAAACCAACGAGGTTCGACGAGTCACGAACGTAGTGACGCGATCAACGGTCTCACTCCCAGTCGGGCACTTTGTCGGCGGCCGTGTAGTAAGGGTCGGCCCGGTCGGGGAAGCGGCCAGCTATTGTGTATTGCGGCGCGTTGGCGTAACGCGACGGCGGACCCGGCAGATACGCGTTGGGCGCGGGCGTCCGCCTACCGCGGCCCACGGCGTACTGGTCGTGCCTGCCGAGCATCACGGGCCTGGGCATCTGCCGTTTGAACAGGTCGACATTTACGGCCGAGTATCGAGCGGGCCCGGGGGATGAAAACGCCGCGATCCGCCGGCCCCCCGCGCCCGGTTGATGAACCAATCTTCCCAGGATCGTGTACTTCGGCGCGGACGGCAGGTCCGGCGTATCGTTTCCGATCGTCGGCGCCTTGAGGTACGCGTTCGGCGCCGGCGTGAGACGAAATTTTCTCGTCGTTTCACGTTTGATCCTGCGTGTGTCGTGATATTAATTATTATCGGTACGATGGTCGTTACTCGTGGCTGCTAAATATATATATTTTAGCCACTCGCGTGATTTAATCGTAGGCGTTACTAGTGGCGGGAGGGGGGGGGGGAGCCAAACTCCCCGACATTAATTTTAGCCCCCCTCCACCACCCAGTCATATTCTTAGTACCGCTTTTAAACTATAATTTAAAATGTAGTTTTACTTTTTTTATTAATATTTTGGAAAATTATTTTTTTTTTTTTTGGTCATCAAACTATATTATTTCATATAATGACCCTGTGTGGCTGTGTAGGACGTATCACTTCGTGATTAGGTTACTCAGAATAGAGTTTAGTTTTAGTTACTTAGAATTCGTCAATAAACTAAGCGCAAAAATTCAATAGTAAAAGGCGTACGATTAATTAATTAACGTTGATAACGAATAATAAGTAACGATGACCGGACGACAATCGCTGTGCCTGTCGGCCTCTTAAAGGGGTTTTTTGTTAAAAATAGATTTTTTACTTATTTCAAACGTGTTAGGGCTGAAGCTCCCTTCCCCCCCTTACTTTAAGGGCTGGTTACGCCAATGAATTTAATATCATTGTATGCCATTTTTTTCATTCGGCGTCAACCGTTTATAATTATGGGAAATAATTGTATTGTTATGTAGGAGGTACACCGCTATTATACACAGGGATGGGAGTAATCAGGAATTAGGTGTGTTGGAACGAGTTTTACAGTCTCGTTCCCATTATAATTCGATAACAATACCCATATATACACGGCGAATGATCAATTAATTTTGAAATTATGACTAATACGAGTAGTGTAGTATGTTTATTATATTTATGGCTTACCTTATATTTACCGTAACAATTTATTTTGACCAGGCGTTTAGAAAATAACATTTCGACTGCCTTAACGGTTACCGATCGTTATATAATATGCGTATTGTATTGTTAATAAATCGTATACCGCCTATATACATACCCTATGGAATACATCGGCATCGCGGGCATAACGACAGGCATGCAGGGCACCGTGTTGTACGCGGCCGGGCCTGGCGTGAACGCAATGTGTTCACGGGGCCTGAACGACGACGAGGCTCCTCCGATCACCTTGATTGGCCCGTGGTGGGTAATGTTACTCAAATCGTACTTGGGCCCGGGCGCCCGGAGCGATGGCTTGCGTTGCAGCAGTTGGCCCAACGAATAGGCGGGCGCTCTGGCCAATCTCAAATCGGTCTTCTCGTGACCCAGCGTGTTGGGCATACCGTACTTGGGACCGGGTGATCTGTACTTCAGTTTCGCCATAACAATGTTAAGTACGTTG
Source organism: Eriosoma lanigerum (assembly GCA_013282895.1). Lineage (NCBI taxonomy): Eukaryota > Metazoa > Arthropoda > Insecta > Hemiptera > Aphididae > Eriosoma > Eriosoma lanigerum. The sequence goes on from CM023362.1 coordinate 12,079,580, forward strand.
CTCCGGCACGTTAATGTGGCGAGTGGTAATTGTAGTTTTAAATTTAAAAACAATATTTTACTAAAACCTGCTGCAAATTGTATTATAATTGTTGACAAGGTATATCGTAATATAATTTTATAAACGTTTCTTTAGTAATCGCGTGTATAATAAAACAATCAAGTGGGTTTCTAACCTGCCTACATCAAAATATCTAAAAAATTATTTTTACTTTCGCTATTTCGACCAGATATACTTAATGATATTTTAGTATAAAAATACTTATATTTTGGTATATTATATATATAACTGAATTTTCGAATTTTCCACTCTTGCTGGAGGAAGGGTGGTCTTAGCTGAGGACAAATACCCTAAGAGAGTGGTGGCTTTCATACAAAATAATAGTCTATCTGTCTATCACTATATCATGACACCCTGTAATATATTTTACACGTTACACCATAATTCATGGGCAATCGCCAAATTTATCGTCCGATACAGCTTGATTAGTTATAGGATAGACGCCACTGAGATTAGTGTTGAGATACACTGTTGGTCTGGAAATTGTAAAAAAATACTTAGATCTTAAAAGTGTGTAGGATATGAAAATTTGTGGAAAAAAGCATGGGCGTTGTCTAAGGATTTGTGCTAAGACTTAACATTATATTTTAATATTTACCATCATGACTCACCAATGTATTAGAATATTAGTAATGCCAAATGACATTTGAATATGTTGGCAGATGATATCACAATCGCCATAAGCCTCTTGACGAACTGTGATTCACAAAATAAAAACTCTCACTTTAAACCCAACAAGGCCAAAGTGAAACAATTATACTCACCTTAAGGAAATACATAAACGCGTCTCAACTAAAAATCAACAATCAAGAAATTTGCATAAATTAGAGTTGTTGGAACAACACAATTAATTCAATCAATGATATATAACTATAGGTATATGAAATACTGTTTTGTTGTATTCCTCTTATTAAATTATACAGATCAAAACTATACAAATTAAATGCTGCCTATTACTAAAATAAGAAGTAAGAATAATAACAGAAATAATAACTAATAAAACCACTTTGAACAAAAATTTAAAAATTAAAAATTCTCCAAAATAAATTCTGAATTTTACTTACAATGTAACTATTCTAAATTAAAACTTGTATTGTGTTTAGTTGTTATATATTATAATTTGAATTTTATAATAAATTTATTCACTTTTTTTTATGTCATATAGGCTGTCGACATTTCTCCGTCAATGTAAATTTTTTTTATTGATTTATACTTTGATCAAATTTATATATTTTAGGATCCAATAAATTTTATTTTTTTTATTAAAATTTAAAAATATAAATATAAAACTTTTTTTTTAAATTAATTATTAAATAAACAATAAATAAGGAATATGTCGTAAATAATAGTCAAATAAAATAAATAATGCTATTTTATAATATATTTTATTTTAATGTGTTTGTATAATATTTTAGAGAAATGTTTTGTGCGATTCCACGTAAAAGAGATGTGTAAGGGGAGTGCAATTTTAAATATACAATAATATATATTATATTATGTATGTATAATTATGTCAGAGCTATACCAATGGATTACACCTTATATATATTACTTAATATGAAAATCCTTATTACTTTATCAAAATTAAATCTAATTTAAACTTTTTTAATTAAACAAGATTTTTTATTTTTTTTAAATATTAAGACATGAAATTTGTGTTTGATCATTATTTTGTAAAAATGACAGATTAAGAAATAACATTTTGGTTGAACTATAATAAGTTTCACAAAAATATATTAAACATATTCATTTTTATATTAACATCGCCACAAAAATAAGTTTTCTAAAATTTTAAATATCACAATATGAATATTTAATTTACATTTTGAAATCAACTTATATTTTACATAAATTCTTTACATAAAGAAATATTAGCAATATAAAAATAAATATTAATACAAATTATAATTACACATATTAAAAAATATAAAATTACAAGATATATTGTTAATAAATTTAAATTAAAACTACTGCAAACTATTTTTGCATAAATATATAAGTATTTTTTTGGAAAACTGCTATACTCTTTCATCATTAAATATCATGTCCTTTTACAGATCATTTTATGAACCAACCATTGACGAATCTACCATGTGAGATATAAAAGCAATTAATATATATTCTCCAGTACAAAATTATTGTTATACTAACTATTTAAGAATATGAAAATAATAATAATTTTTTATAGTAATAAAAATGAAAACAATTTTATCCTAACTTACTTCCATTTCTATCTCTAAATTGTTTAACAGGACTGCCTGATGCTTTTGTTATATATAATATGCTTTGTCTAGTCCAAGGCGGTACCTAGAAAACAATTTTGGGGGTTTCAAAAAATAAAAATAGTAGACATTTAAAAATATTAATGTTTAAACAAATGTAATAGCAATATTTAAATATTCACTGTTACAATATTTACAACAAGAATTATGTTACAATAATATAAGAAGATAAGTGAAATAGTTTTAAATTATAAATTATAAATTTCTTTTTTTTTCCAACGGAAAATGTTCGATTACTTTCATTAAGTAATGCCAAACCAGTTAACCTATATTCCCCAGTTGCATTTGTTAAGGTACTATTTACCTTTTTCTACGTTGAAAATGTCCACTCTGGTATTGCAGTTGACACCGGTAAAGTTATTAGAACTTTTAATAAAAATGAAATGTTTATAAAAGTCAACATTGCAATTAATAATAAAAGATCACATTATAGCTCATCAGACGTAAATTCAATGGACGTAAAATCCGGGAATCATTTAAATCGCATCGATTAATTATATACGTAAATGTCATATAAATGTTAAATATATTTTGAATTATAGTTCAATAAAGTATAAACTAAGATTTGTACTACATTTGTAAGTTTTAAACAGGACTATTTTTGCACATATCAAATAAATTTCTTGTGCCTAAATAATACCTAAAAAAAATAATCATAATAAATTATTTTATATTATTGCATATTTATAACTTTTTAGTATAACTTTTTAGTTGGCAGTAAAATCGAATATTTTAAATTCAAATAGAATTGAAAATAAAACTTGCAAGACACTATTCATGTAACAATAACTATTTTAAGTTTTGAATGTCTGTATAACTTGGACCAAAAATTGGTTTCAACTCACTTCCACTTCTATTGCATTGTTAACCATTCGCCAAAATTTTTAGTTTAAGTCCGATTCTAATTCTACTACTTATTTATTTTTCAGACAAAATTAAATACCTTTATTATCATTATATTGGGTAATTAAATTAGATAATATTACAAGTAGGTAGTAATTACCTTTTCCAAAATAGAAATAACAATAGCAAAATATGATAGATGTTTCATTAAATTTGAATTATTTGCAATTTCTTTTTCTGGATAACTGCAGTATGCATCTTCTTTTCCGTCTTGAGAAATGTACCAAATTTAACAGCCAAAAAATATTCTGTGAATAAATTAATTTACTTTTTATTTATTTTTAACGGTCTAAATTCTATTTGAACAAACAAGTTTTAGATTTTTCATATATTTTACTAAATTAGACTAATTATATACGATATAAAATTATAATTCCTACATAGATTACTATATAATTTACACTAACAATAGGCTGCTTTAGATGTATATTTTTTCGGGCGCTCCAGGAGCGCTCTGAATGTCCAATAAATTTTCGATTTAAGGTTAAAAATAGTGTGTGTGATTAAGAGCACACCGTTTTAAATAAAGGTTTTTCGTGCGTTTCAGTAATGTTGTTATCCTTTACACACAAGAGCCAATCGCAAAAACTTGAATTTTTTTCTCGAAAGAGAAGAACACCTATGTTAATACTCAAAAAAAATTTCATGTCCCTATGATAAGAACCTAATTAGTTATCATGAAATAAATCAATTTGAAATAACGGAAACCGTAATTTTGCCTATTTTCGGTAGTTTTAATTTTAATAGCTTATAAAAAAAAATCCACGAATCAAATGCATTTGATCTAGTTAATGGTCTACCCGTAAATGGCATGAATACTTAATTGTATATTGTCGTAGTATAGTAGGTACTTAATTAAAAAATGAGTGACACACGATATTGGTCAAAAGACATTACACTACCATGTTTTTAAAGAAATATAAAAATTGTCAGTGTTTATGAAAAATAAAAACAAAGGGTAATTTAAATAAAATTTACCGTAATTAAAAAAATTCATTAACATTTCCACAAAACTTTGTGAAATGCACTCATGCCACACACATCGTTCCAATCACGCGTGAATATGCAAAGGATTCACATTTACATTGACGCACGTGGCTATAATATTATTAATACTAACCTGTTATAATGGTTTTAAAAGGTAAATATGCTCGATTGTCGTGTGTACTTAATTAAGAAAGCAATTTTCGGTTTAAGAGTTTGAAAATTGTATAGAAGTCTACTTAAATACTACTTAATCTAATTCCAAAATATTTTTAGGACCTACAATTTTTTTTTTGTAAGCTTCTAAAATTTTTAGAATTGAATATTATGATATTTTTTTTTTTGTCTGAAGACTTTTTTTACCACAAATATGGTAGATATGCTTTCCATAGCAAATTGCATCTAATTGGTACTTTATTTAGCTCATTTTTCGAATTTCTCATAAGTTTTTCCTTGGGAGTAGAAAAACTACCAAAAAAATGACGGGGAAAGGTCAAAATTTACGGAAATCGTAATTTTGATGAAATTTATTTTAGGTTTTTTATGTTAATTAATGCAGTTTGGAACGTGGGTACTTAAAATTTTTTTTTAGTTTTCTCATAGGTAGTTTACACATGTGGTAAACTTATGGAACGATTGTATATTATATTATTATATTGTATTATATTGAGTTTCGCTCAGAATCGTTTTTTCTAATACAATATCATTATTGCATTCAAATCTTAATTATAATAAAACACTAATTTCTCCAAAAACCGAAGGGACGATGGAGGAACATCCAAAATTGACCTTGCCACTTTTTTATTATTGTATTGTAATCTCCTATTATTTCTAAAACTTCTAAATGTCCTGTTCAGAATGATTTTAATTTATTTTTTTGTGTATAATAGAACATTTTAATAACACTAAATCTTTCATATATTATATGGCTATAGAATTTTCATTTTGATCATATTCTCCCTTAGATTTTATTTTATTATTAGTAAATTTTTCTCTTACAATTGTATGTGATTCTTGTAAATTTTGTTGTAAATCATAAAGATAGTTATCATTATTATACATAGTTTCTGATTCAGATTTCAATTTTATAGGTATTTTTAAACTTCATCCATACGCTAATGCTAATGCATATTTATTTATTCATAAGTTCAAACGGGCGATGCCCAATAACAATTTTTATATGATATACAAATAAGTACAATGATATAGAATTATGAGTATTGTTTATTATTATTATTATTATTGTGAGTACCATTAATTTTTATGTAAAAGTCAATTTGGAATTAAGGTACATATAGTTTATTGTTGAGTTTATTTATGTATTCTAAATTGTGTAATTACTGGTCATTCGTTTTAACTACCTAATTGTTTGTCACAAATAATTTGTGAACTCTAATAGCTAAAGTACCATATTAATTCGTCATTATTATTGTACATGATATAATTTTTAGTATCAATTATTAGTTATTTAGTATTGATTTTGTACCTTTAGTTAACATTATAACCAAATTATTTTATATATTTTTATTTTTATTAATAATAATTATTGTGCTAAACAGTCAAATTAATGATTTTTAAAATTATTTGATATATTATTATTATTTGGTTTTGTTTTATATATTATTATTGTTATGCCAAACGGGTTATAAAACATTATATATTTTGATTCCTAGTTATCATCATATATTTATTTTTATTTGTTTTGTTTTTATTTAAGAATTTACACACATACACAAATTTACATAATATACAATTCATTTCTTATCAGTGATATTAGGTGATTTAATTTAAATAGTTTATGTCCGAGTATGTATACTATTTTTGTTACAGCACGAAAAATATCAAAATTCCAATGTTGTAAAGTTAACAAAAATGACTACCCATTAGCGTAAAAGTGTAAGATTTTGAGTACATTTGATAATCATAAAATCATAATGTATATACAAATATTTAAATTGTTATGTCGTTGTTATATTATAAAAAACTACATAATATATTTCTTTTAAATAACTGTATAGGTTTTCTACAACATCAGTATTAATATCTCTAGCCATTAAATAATACACTTTATACATTATATTATATGATACATGATATTATTGTTGTATATCATTGAACAATCAATATAATTTAATTTTTAAATTATTAAAAAGATTTATCTAATATAATATATATTTTTTTATATAATATAGTACATACTATTTTGGAAGGGTAACAAAGCTGTTTTGAAATAAACTTTCATATTAACTAAGAAATGGTATTCATAAAAATTATTCATGTATCAAATAATGCATTTTGTAAATCTATTTGCAAACCATAATTAGCTGAATTTATATTGGATATTTAGTTAATTAATTCAGTCATTAAAAAGTTGTATTACTTCTGAAGACTAAAATTGTATATACAATTTTAGATTAAGTTTATTTAAAATAATTATGTTAGAGGACATTTAAATAAATATTTTGAATACTTCTATTCAATTATTATTTATTAATATATTTTTGTTATCTAAATAGCTTATTGTTGTAGTAACAATATTTGAAAGACATGAGCTACTAATTTAACGTTCATTCATAATGCGCCTTCTACTATCAAAATGTCTCTGTTATTTTATAAACAAACCTGAAATCTGTAATGCTATGCATTTTTAATACCTAATTTATATAGAATAGTTTTGTCAATATGTTTTTCATTTGATAAAACAAATTAGATATCTGAGAAAAAAAATATTTATTTAATAAATTAAAATTGTAATGTAGTCTCACATCTCACTAGCCGAATGATTTCTATCTAGTAAGAATATGAGGTAGATCTGAAAAAACAATTTTTTTTTTTTGTAATTGAAAGTCAAATTATGTTATTCCGATAGATATCTCTAAAGCATGCTTTAATATATTTGTAGGCTCCAAGTCACTTGATATTGCTACAACATTATACCCCACATCATATAAGTTATTTATAATTTTGTTAAGAATTTCTTTCAAATATTCCACGTTTAAATGAAATTTGATATTAATATAGTAGAATTATAAAAAGATTCAAACCACCTAGCATCAATACCAATAGTGATTATAATGTATTTATTTAATTTCTAAATATATAATTATAAAAATATAAATCTATCACAAAATTTGTCTAGGGTATCTCGATGGTATGCCACTAGTGATATTATAATATGTCAGTCGGTGGTAATAAGAAGAATTATGTCGTTGCATTCAGTTTCAGTAGACCAGTGGTACGATATTTTGTTGTTATTTAGTATTCTACGTATTTTCGACCTATACCTAATCTAACCCTTGAAGTTTATGTATGTGTTCCAAAAGAACATGAAACAGAACTTTAATATAATAATAAAATAGTTGATTAATTGAGGTATAGCCATCAGGATTAAATCATTATAGGTTCTATTATAGTTATTCTATTAAAGCATTTGGATTGTTAAATATATATATAATAATTTTAATTTTCATATACTTGTATATTATTATAACAATTGTCATCATCAACATATAACTATAATATTCCATTATTTGTAATTTGTATTTATTTTATGAAATAAATGTTGTATAATTTATATTACCTATACATTAACTAAATTATATTTACATGTATCATTGTATTATTACATTAATCATTTATATTAAATATTATTAATTATAATTAAAATTTATAGATATTGTGGCAATATTATTAAAGCCATTCTTTAATGCTAAAAAACTCTCAATATTACTAATATATACTATTATATACTAATAATTGTTACTGATATAGAAATGACAATTTTATTATCATTAAATTTGTGCATTTAATAATACTGATCCGCTGGCAAAAGCCTTCTTGCCAGTGCCTAACTATAGCCATGTAGTTACACAACTAATAATTAATCACATTCATCGATCAGTTTAAGGTTCCTAATTGATAGATATCTAACTTTTGTCAATTTATTTTAGAATAACTATAAATAATACAGATTATAAATATATTGAAAATATGCATAGTTGTCACATTTATAGTAAATAGATGGTTAATATAACTCTAAAAAACATCCATTAAATGTTTATAACTTTTGATCTACTTGCAGTAATATAATAACTAATCAACAGAATTCAATGTTCCTTCTTTGTTACTTTGTGAAAAACATCTACTCTTGGTAAAAAATAAAGAATGAATAATAATAGCTAAATTATTATATTTATTTAACTAACAATTTTTTTTATAGGTTAATGTAATTATGACTTGTCAAATTTGTTGTAATAGACTAAATAACAATTTAAATTTTAATGCTTGAGAAATGTATCATAAATGGAATCGTTTGTTGGAATTCCTTTATCGCTAATACCTGGTATGTTTGTATGTGTGGAATGTAAAATTCACATTCTTAAAGAGACTTCTCAACCATTGACTTGAAATTTGTATGATACAATGTTGAAAAAAGGTAAGATATAAATGTTCTTTATTGTATTAAATTAGATTTTAAAATATATTTTATTTCAGAGAAAATGCTTGTATAAAATTATTAGCGAAAAACAAAAATTCAGTTAATAATTATGAAGGAGTAAATTTTCACTCTACCGTAAAAAATAAAAAGTTTACTGATCCCATATAAATTTCAAAACATTCAAAAAAACATCGAAAGATATTGAATTTGTGTTCCAATGAAGAAAGTGTATAATGAAAATACCATTTCATTGGGTTCAGAAATTATGTCAAATGATGAAAAGATACTACTAGATACCGTTAATGTTAATGATGATGATGATGATGATTACATTTGTAAACCAAATAAAAAGTTAACTCTGTAGATTCTGTATCTGATTGTAAATGTGTTTTAGATAACAAGAAAAATGAGAAAGAAGTAAAATTAAATCTTAAATTCGACAATTCTAATACAGAATTACATTATTAACTCAATTTAATAGTGATGAATCAAAAGTATTCTTACATCTCATGAAGTACCAGCGAATGTTATATAATAGGAAATTGGTTTATTCTAATAATGCTAGTACACATGCATCCAATTACATTAAAAAACATTTAAACGACCTTTAAATTGTAGTATAGTATCCTCTAAAACACTAACGATAATGAATCTTATTTACAAAATTAGTGGGATATTAGAAAACCTACCCAAATCTTTTTTACAATCATCATTTTGACTACCAACTGCTATGAGATCCAAAGGAATGCCATTTATGCAAACAAAAATGTATGGAATAAATGAAAAATTGTTCCTAATATTATTACTAATGAAACAAATATGTTAAGTTAAAATAACAATTGTGTTATGGATAAACCATCACAGTAAATTAATATAACACATTTTGTACAAAACATACAATTCATTTGTAATTTACTTTATTGTAGTAAATTAATTAAATATTTAATTGTAATCTCAATTTGTTGTGCTAATAAAAGTATAAATAGTTTTAAATTAATATTATTAAATTTTATTTTAGTATTTATTATAAATTAATGGTGTTAGTTAATTATGTATATATTAATATACATAATTTTAAAAGTAATACAATTTTTATTTGTTATGTATAAGTCCTACATTTCTATAGATAGTTAATTAAAGTTTTTAAATCAAATACTTTGCGATTTTCTCAAAATAAATTTATTTAGACTTTAAAGTAGTTTTCGTTCATAATATTATAATTTAATATTTATTTATCACTGATTATTTAGAATGATATAATTTAAATTGTTACAATTTATGGTGAAAAAAAACAAACACTTATGTCCTATACCTACTAGCATTTATTTGAGTAATTAGTTATTCGTCAGACGGAGTTATTTTAGATAATATAACAAACGATCCTATTAATTTATTAGAAAGAAAACAAATATAATGGTCCATATAAAGATTAATCATTAAAGTCATTAAAATTATTACTTTATTGTAGATTTGATGATATATTATTATATTAATATATATATCATATTAGGTATAGTAATTAAAATAAATAATATTTATTTTTAGAATAATATATTTGGTGTTCCAGTCTCCATTTTAGTAAGTTCCAAAGGCGAGGATTACTTGAAGGTTTCCAACCTTTTTTTACTCGTGCATCACGGTACTCTTGAATATTTCTAAAAATTAGTAAAAAATACAATATTAGTATAAAATTATATTTTTCACATATTTTAAAATATGTATGATTATTTTATATTTTAAATAATATTGTGGCACCCTTTGGGTTATTTATTTTAAATTCCTAAAATGAGTAAACATTTTTTAATAAATAAAATAATAAATGGATGAAGAAAATAAATATTGATATAATAATTATATATTATACAAATAACTAAACAAACCATGAGTTGATTTATGAAAATCATGATTTTTAAAATGTTTTGAACATACATTTTTTAAAAATTATTTGTTTACAATTTTTTTTATACATAGTTACGAAAATTTATAGTCCAAACTCTTTATCAATATATTACTTACCTTTTTTATTAATCCACATTACATTACATTACTATCATTTATTTTTAAAAACTAATTGATTTTAAATGTAATTTGATTTACAATTGTAAACAGAAAAAAAAACTTACTTTTTATGACCTTACGGTAATTCATTGTAAATTTTTGATAATTAGTATTTACAAATTAATATTAAAATGGCCATAGAGTTGGAAGGTTGTAGAAGTGCCTAATTTTTTTATATTTTAAAATTAAAATATGCAAAATTATCTATAATATATCCTATATTATTAATTATTATTAATAAATAATTTGATTATAAAAATTTTAAAAACTATGCATTTCTAGCGGCGCCTAAAATATTAATTGGAAGAATAGGCAGCTCTTATGCACTTAACTCATTAAATAAATAATACTTATTGCATGTATATAATATATATATATATATAGTATAATATAAGTGTATAATATTTTAAATAAGAAATGATTTAAATAATTTGAATACAAACAAATAACAATAAAATAAATGCTATAATAATAATAATTTCAAGAGCAATAGTATAATATGAATGCCTAATTGGCTCAATCATAAATTATTAATTTAAATATATGCAAAAACTCTCCGAGAGGGGTACCTATTTGTCACAAGAAATAATAATAATAAAAAAGTACAATAAATGTATAAAATTCAAATTGATGCGCCTAGCTGACACAATAATATCAATAATTTTATAATAATAAATATCTCAAATAATAACAATGTAGTAAAATAATTTCAATAATATAAATAATCCAAAATATAGTAGTTATAAATAAACACTCTCCATAATATATTCTGTATAATATCTAAGGCTGAGGACTTCTAGTACTTAAATATATCAAAATATAAATGTATTTATATGCATATAAAAAACAAGAAATATGCGCTTAATATATGCTCTAGAACAATTTGTTATTTTTAAATATTATATAAAATTTATATTTTGAATAATTAAATTATTTTTACTTACAAATAATGACTGTCAACTAAAATCTGCCTCTTCCCCGCTTGCATTTTGTATGACGTATTATATACGGTGTTGTGTTTGCTTATGGGATCACATACTTTTTCGTGATGTTCTGTAATACATATATAAATATAATTTAACCGACAATATACATGCATCTACTATAGTGTGAATTGAAATAATGAACATATTTTATTATATTAAGATTGTATTTATAACACTAAAATTATTTTATTTTACATGATACTTTTCCAAATGTCTATTATTAATTATACAAACATCAAAAAATTTAAAAATATGTTCTTAAATTTGTTTATACATTCATATATGGATAATACAATTTAAAATACTAGTATTATGAAACATTTGTTGATCACTTACATTGTTCTGTGACTGTTTAAGATAAATATGAAGAAACTATAAGTCCTCAGTTCTCAGCATTAACAATAACAATGGAAATCTTGTAGGCTTACAACCTTCATAAGGTGGTGAAACACTTACCTAAATTTCACACGATGAATGATGAACTGTCTGCTGCGTTCGGATAATACAATACAAGATAAATCACGTTGGACGCAAACAATAGTTTTGGCGAATTTCAACACCCTGCTGGGGACAAAACAATTAAAGAAAGACAAATAAATATTTGCCCAGAACAATATTTACTAAAGTGCACAAAGACGAAAGGTTTTCAGAAATTGACCGCAGTAGCGAAGAACAGACCTTTGACACGGACGACAAAAGACGACGCAAGAAATAATACATTTTTACTACGATCGATCAATCACGAGACGGTCGTTAGAGACAAAACTTTAGTATCGCCCATAACACAATTAAACAGAACTAAACACTACCGGGTAAGAGGTAACAATGAAAGTTGACATAAAGCTATAACGATTCTTATCATGTTTGCCACGGTTTTTATTAATACAATCATGCATTGAACACAACAGTAATGCTGTACAAAAATATATTATAAACTTTAATGTTAATTTATTTTTACTAATTAATTTGTTAAGTGAGCAATTCAAGGTAAGAACTAATAATATAATAAAACTCTACTAAATATTTCTAATAACGATGAAAACAAATCTTTTTTTATTTGGTATGGACTATGCCAATATGGATACATCCGATTACACAAATGCTATTCGAATTATAATTGTATCAGAAGCTTTTGGCTTATTAAGACCACCACCAAAGGATGAAAGAACATATTGGATTCATTCGTATAATTCAAAAACAACGCGAGATACGCCGGGCCGTGATAAGACGACCGAACAACAGACAGATAACGTTACCGCATTGAACCAAGGAACACCAACACGACACGGTATATCGGCGCAAACAAACAACAATTTCAAATATAAATTCAAACACAGAATGTATTAATTAAATATTTATTAACAACAAAAATCGTCTATTATTATGGTCCATGATAATTGATAGCTAGTGCTTATCACGATGTGTCTTATCACATATTTATATCAATATTATCTATGTTTGGTTAGTGGTTACCATGGTTTGTAAACCACAATCTAAACCTTGAGTGGTTACCCCATAGATAATAAATGAAATTTCATATGGCAACGTTATACCCATAGGTTATATTTAATATAAAACTCTTTGAATTGGCTGAATTCGAGAAGAGTTAAAAAGTTAGTTAAAAACTAGCCGAGTTGAGAGGCTTTATTTCAAAAACGCGACAGACATGCATCGGATAATTACCAGGATCCCATGATGTGGATGCGAAGAATCAATGCGTTGAAGC
>CM023362.1:12093026-12130003 GCA_013282895.1 Eriosoma lanigerum
TAAATTGATCTATTTTATTGATTCGATAAATATATTGTTATCGGTTCAATAAATTGTAGTTTCGATTTTGGTTTGATAATTATTTTAAAGTCCAACAACTTTATTGTATTGATAACAGTATATAATTATTAATTTATTAATTTATGTGATAATAAAATAAACGTGTAGTACTATATACTATATGTGATGTGTAAAATGGCAAAAAAGTGATGTGATTTGATCAGGTTTATTTTTTTATATAATTAAAATGTATAACAAATTGCCCGTACTATATCGACGTTTTCATCATATGAAGAACGTTATATTGTAGAAATATCAATACACATAAATAAAGATGTTTATCAGATTGCTTATTGAATCGATAACATAACTTATCGAACTGCTTTTATTGATCGTTTACCTAGTTTAACTGACAATTGTTTTTATCCCCCTAATTTGTTACCTTATGGTTTGAAAAAAAATTATATAATATAGAAAGATTTAGATTTTAAAAGTTTACTAGTTTTAATTTAAATACGATAAATTCAATAATATTAGGCATAAGAGTACATTTCATAATTATAATTACTATATTGTAATATTATATTAATGTTTTTCTAATTAAAAATAAAATAAACATGAAAATTAATAATTACATAAATATATTGATATTAATCATATGCAAATTACCTCGGATAATTTTTATACAATTTAGTGAAAAATTAGGGGGGGGGGAATATTTTACTTCGGATAATTTTTAGCCATGCGTTAAAAATTTAGAGGGGTAATGAATTTATTTTATTACCTATAGGTTACCCCGACAAATTATGATAAAAAAAATCCTTATCGCGGATCCGTGCGGTAAAATTTAAGTGACCGTTGAATAATAAATCTTAGGAATTAAAAGAGCCGCTACTGGTTATAATGTTATATTAAAATATTCAATAGTCAATTTTAATCACAAAATTGAATATGTAAATATAATTTTTTTATTCGATGAAAATATTTTCATTTATGATGTAGATCGAAAAATAATACAATTTAAATGTACTGCACATAATTTTAGGTCCTTAGCTGTAGGTATTCTTTACTAATATTACTATGTTTTATTGACAACTTTATTAACAAATAACAATAATTCACTATTTTATGTGTGAAGTAAGCAGAATGATTTTGTGTGATAAAAAATGTGTATGTTAGGATGCATTTAAGCAATTTCGAGGGGCTGTGTTATCTTCCGAAACTTCGGCATACAAATGAAAACATAATGTGCGTCGATTATTTTTTTTTTTACGGCGCTCACAATAATCGGTATTATTTTATAACCGCTAGTTCGTTTAGTTATAAAATTGTATATAATGTTGTAATAATGTATTTTTTAACAAGTATTTTGCTATCGTAAACTTTTCTGGCTTTTCTCTATATTGTTAAGCTATTTTTTTCCATCGTTTTCATCTAATATGCTTTTTATCATCTAATGCTGTAACTTCATCATTAATTTTTTTAAATTCTATTAAATGCTTAGTTCAACGTATTTTACAATTAAAATGTTTTCATACTTTTTATCATAATAGGAAAAACCGTAGATTTCAATCATTACATTCGATATTTAACTATAACATTACTTATTTAATGTAGATACGTAAAAGGCATGATTTATAATTCATATTTCTTTCTTTATTCAGTCGATGACACATTTTATTATAAACGTATATAAGTACCAAATTATCAAATATCCTTAATTTTATAATACGGTATTCAAAATTATAACTAACAAAATTTGAAAAAAAAATTTAATGGACAAAATGAGAAATAAACTATATTATTAAAAAATTGTTTGTAAAATGGGCTGGATTTTTTTAAAAACTCGTAGATATCACTTTTGTAACATAATATTATCATGTTTTTAAATGTTATCATGGTTTTTAATTTTCCAATATAAAATCGCGATGTCGATGTTGATAAATTACAAGCTAATATCGATATCAAAATTTCAAACAAATGTATATAAATTAATAAGACTTCTTTTAGTTTTATATTTTATTATTACATATATGATATATGTTATGTTATGTTTAGTGTGATTTATTTAATTCAATATTTTATAATAAAATAATAGTCGACACTATATAGTTGGGAAGTAAGGCGAAGAAGAAGAAGAAATAATAAAATATAATATTAAAGCCTTTTTTGGAAATAAATATCAACTAAATACTAACACCCAGCCAAATAGGTATTTAATAGACGATCCTTCTAACAGAAAAAAAAATATGTATGTACCTACATATTCCTTTATATTAAATATTACACAATACCTAAATATTTATTACGTGTGTTTAGTTTATTATTTTTTTTTAAACCATACATATTTATTTTTTTAGCATTAATTTAATTTCATAAGCAAAATTTATAACAAATTGCATACAATTTTATTTAAAAGTTCATTATTTCTTGCCCTCGATAGCCGCAAATTCATCATAATATAAAATAATAAACTGATAAATTAAATGGAACAATTAAAAAAAAATACATATAAATTTGCACATTGCACGTTTTCGACAGTAGGTACTAGCGTCAGATTTTATCGTTTGCCAAGGGAAGGAGCGAATCAATAAATACTTTTTTATCTATAACACAAATATCAATTGGTAATAATTGTTACTTGTTAGATGTAATTATTACTAGACATATCAAATATTTAAATATATAAATAATTTTAATTTAAAATGAAAATAAATATATTACAAAGTTATATTGGCAATAACAATATTATTAATATTATAATTAAATTATTTACAGGACTATAAATGCTATTTATCAAATAAAATGTACGAAAATAAGAAGTATACAATTCCCACTACTTATTCATGTCGTATAAGTTTGAAATTTTAAAACAAGCAATGTTCAAGGGGGCGATTGATGCCCCTTTAAACCCGCCCCTGGTACTTCTCTACACTTTAATAGTACAATACTACATACACTAATTTTTCACTGTAATTTTCTTTCAGTTAATTAAAAAAAAAAAGTGATATTTACAAAATAACGCTTATGATAATTCTATGTTAATTTTCAATCGATAAGAATACAATATATTAGAGTAAAATTATTAAATACCATATTTTGAAAACTAATAAATGCCAATTGACATATATCATTCAATTATTATATCAATATTTTATTTTATATTTTATGAATTATTTACAGACCTACAGGATTAATGCATATCGGTATTTACAGACAGTTAACTAAATTACTATATAGCACAATAACATAGTCGTAATTCGCCAGTCGTCCGGCATTCGTTTGAAAACATAGCCGATACAATTGTTAGAGTTTGATTATAGATCGTCAAAAGACTTTATTATCGAATTAGTAAATGTACCGAATATTTACATTTTCCAAATAATATAATACAACCACGATCAGTGAACTTATTTACGAAATATGAATAATTCTGCGTCTCTGGCGTAGACATACACACAGTAATTAGTTTATTACGCATCCGAATAACAAAAAGAGCCGATAATTTGTTTCAAAATAAATGTTGATTAAGCTCTTTAAGATTCTAAGCGAGGAATGTATTGGTTTTACAAAAATGTTTTTCTTCTACTTACTATTTTATTATAAATAATGATCCGATTACCAATACCAAAATTGGGTATGCTTTCGACAGAAAATTACATTTTCTTGGTACTTTCATTTATAGAATTTCTTAAAAGCTTTTTCTTGGGAGAAGAATAACTACCAAAATATGACGGAAAATCGGCAAAATTACGATTTCCGTTAATTAAAATTTTTATATTTCGTTATAAATAATGCAGTTTTGAACATACGGATTTAAAAATATTTTTTAGTACTCACGAAGGTAATATACACGTATGGTTAAATTTTGGAAAATATTTTTAGTTTAATATATTGTATATCTGATTGAGTTTCGCTTAGAATTGTATTTTCTAATAAACTACTAATTTCTTCGAGGATCAAAGGGACGAAGGAGGAACGTCTAAACCAACCTACCCGTTTTTTTTTGTTACCTTTTTTTATATACCTACCTGAATATTTTCCCATAATTTCTCGATATAATCAAACCTATACATGTTACCAGAATATTATTGGAGGATTTATAATATCCACTTAAAATTTGCGTATACAACCCGGTACCTCCCTCCCCCCACACACGCAGACCAAAGTTAATCATACCTTTACAAAGCTTCTGCGTGACAGAGACAGCGCTATGACATTTTAAACTGTAAATTTCACATTTGTCATTCTGACAAGACAACGATACGTTTACTCATGTTTTCATGTGAGTTTTATGTTATATAGATACTTATTATCTCGTATTCGACATTAAGTTTATTTTGATTAATTACCAAAATTCGTATATTATTTTCGCCGAGACTATTCCCAAATCGTAAATTAAAACGCCTATGGGGCAAGTTAATGTTATATTTAAAAACATAATTAATTAATTTGAATGTTATTCGACCATGTTGTACATGATTTTTATTTCAAAGTAGATAATATGTAATTTATAGTTCCGTTAACTTTGTTACGGATTTACGGTACACTACAATATTAGTAAAATGTTGTGTAGTCGTGTGCGAGTTCTTTTCATAAACGTCCAGATAATTTCACAGAGAAAAATAATTGAAAATTAAGTCTGCGCGAGAGACGTTTAGGCTTAGAGTAACCGATTTTATTTTTGGCACCGGGCGGGGGTGCTTATCTGTAACACGTAAGACGTGAGAACTACGATGCGAATTATGGGAAATCAATCACTCTGTATGACATATTATAATATTACATTATAAATCTTTTTTTTTTTTTCAACATACGAAATGCGTTTTATCTTGTTTATAACATATTATTGCGTCACATTCGTGTACGACTTATTTACTCGTTATATTATGGGAAAACATAACATAATAGTTGACCTCGACCGTATAAAGAAGGTATTAAATAATACGTGCGTCTCACTCTACGCCACGCAGTGAAAACGACGTTCCTCTCTTCTCTCGAGCCCACCAACCGTTCACAACTGCCTACAGGCCGCAGCGGTAGGTAAAACGAGATTCTCTCCTCGACCCATCATATATATATATATATATATATATATACGTATATGAACCGCGCGGTCGACTGTTTATCTGGTCACAATTTACAAACACAATACCGTATACCGCTTAGGTACGTACCCATACCTAGGTAGGTCATAAGTACCTGTTACCAGTTATATACGATTATTATTATAACACACAGGAACGCCAGTCGCGTTACGACGCATTCACTGCATTAGGTCTTATTTTCTATTTTTCTTTTCGATATGAAAAATATTATTCGGATATAATATAACGCTCGTTCAGTGATTCCCAAAATGTTTTCATCGACAAAACCAAACGCGTTTAATCGTTTACGACCACAATCATTTTAATTTATCATTTTAACATTTTAATTATAATCCATCAATACTTGAATTTCGATTATAAAATAAGGTGTCAACAAACAAACGTAGTAGTAGTAATTGATACTTTTTACTCGATTCGCCCAAAATTAAAGGTGTAGGTATTAGTTATAGGTTCAGTGGTGTATTTATTTATTCATTTTTTTATAAGGCGTTTAATTTTACCAATAATAATGTAAAGAATGAATTAAAAAAGAAAACTAATAAAATCCATATTTCTAAAGACTACATATAATATATTATCAATTATAGTATAAGAAATTCAAAAACTACACTATAAACTTGACGTGGTAAAATATTGTGCAACTGTAAAATAATACAATTTTCTAGGTTGTGAAAAACTACAAAACTCTTACGATCCGAAGAGGGGGCTTCACCCAAAAATACGCCACTGATTATGTTGTACTAATTAACCAACATTAATTAGTTGTTAATATATTTAACGAATATTATTTTTGTAACTATTTCTTAAAACATTTTTCATACGACCAATTCTATGGTTGAACCGATTTGTACATTTTTACAAAATTTCATGCGCATTCGATATGTTTTCATTATAACAATAAAATGTACTGTCCCAAGAAGTTACAGCGCGCTCCGGTGTACAATGCATTATAGTTTGTTATCGAAACGTGTATAAGAATGAATAGGCCACTCCTGTACTAATATCACAGAGGGTCGCGATTCATATGAAGGAAGAGAGAAAGAATTATTGTCATTGAATATAATTTTCTTTCTGGCACGAGGTATTTACAGGTAAATGTGTGCTCTTTGTTACCTTATAAATTGTATGTTTATTCTACTAAAATAAACTTCTGCGGACTATCTAATCTTATAATATTATCTATGGTTTAATGCCCACAGAACACTTATATTGAGACATACCAAACCGGGTAAATACCCAACGTTTAATCGCATTGGTGGAGCACGTTTGTGTACTTGAGAGTGACGTTCATTCTTTTTTTTTTCTTTTTATCGCGTCGTTCGTACGTGGTACGATCCACCATAACGAAATACAAGTTCGATCGAAATAAACGAAAATTAAAATTCGACTTGGTCGTAGATACATATTCCAGTTAAGGACTGAAATTACAATGTAATAATATTCTATCATGTCAAATCCGCCTCTAGGTATACCGAGTTGGATATTCCAAAGACCGCTATCATAACTTCATTTAGTTTATTCGAATTTATCTCTATGACCTTTGACCTTCGAAACACAGCCCAAACCTGGCAACGTTTTATTGATAACTTGGACGACATCTTGATATTTTCTCATAATGATACTGAACACAAAGGACACTGATGTGCAGTTTTTCAGCGTTTCTCTGACTACGGAATTGTCATAAATCTGAACAAATGTGTGCTAGGTGTCTCTGAAGTCACATTTCTAGGCTACATCGTTTTTTCTTCTAGCTGTCGTCCTCTTCCAGATAAAGTCAACGCTATTCAGACTTCCTCGGCCTTCTATGATTCGACCACTCTGTCAGTTTTCAGGAATGCTTAATTTCTATTGATGACACCTGTCACATGCTGCTGTTATCCAATCACCCCTTAATACCTTTTATCGCCTAAACCTTAAATCACGAAAAGGTAAATAGCCAAGATTTAATTAGCGATAATCACAATATAAATGCGATTCGATTTAAAATTTAGACGGCGTATAAATTATATAACGCATACAAGCGTCGCTTGTAAACGAGCCTAATCTACAAAGTGATCGTAAATCTGTGTAACATAAACTGCGGTTTTTTGAGCTGATAATATCGTATACAAACGTCTATCTTGTTTTTATAATGAATTTATTATCAGTCTATAATCTGTATGGCTTACATATACACGAAACACGCCGTCAATGTTGCACCGTAACACTTGAACTCGGGACGAACGGCAATGTATAATTATTTTAAAATAATAACTAGAAAAAAGTTTGTTTTTAATATAATTAGTAGGTACCTTACCTAATGAATAAAGTATTCTGAATTTAAAATGACTAAAAACGTGCGTGTAAATGAGTATATTAATGTG
Organism: Eriosoma lanigerum; assembly: GCA_013282895.1. Taxonomy (NCBI): domain Eukaryota; kingdom Metazoa; phylum Arthropoda; class Insecta; order Hemiptera; family Aphididae; genus Eriosoma; species Eriosoma lanigerum. The sequence goes on from CM023362.1 coordinate 12,100,498, forward strand.
TATACCGTCTCTAGTCTAATAGATCGTTCGCGGCTCATTAAAGTTGTTTTAATTTTATTCGCTTTATAGATAAAAAATGTTCAATAATATACGATATTATGTTTATTTTTGATATATTTAAGTCATTTTTTACTGTATGGTTTTGTATATTGGACTATTTGATTTGTAGCGTACATAGCAGGTATCTACATTATTATAAACTCTAAGTTAATCATTGTTTTTAATCTTTTGTTTTTCATGAAAACTTCATTAGATATTTATAGATTAATATCAGCTTATCGCGTTTTGTGCTTCAATAGCCATTGATATACCTGAAATGCGCTATTCATACAAATATACATTATTGGTATTGCATCAATGTGATTAAGAATTTTATTTTATTTCACGACCGCTATAATATTTATAGTTTAACATATATGTAATATTTAAATCGTAAATTAAGGAGCTGGGTGTTATAACATTAAGTCATAAAATTAGCGCGATTTCATAAACACCTTTGTGTTTCAATATTTTTCATTCATATTATTTTTCAAACAAAACTGAAAATATCTAATACTTGTCTAAAGTGGTTAATTCGACTAAGGGTAATTTAATTCCGCTTCCTATATATATATGGATAGATATATTATTGGCGCGTTATTTCAATGTATGGTTTTGTGGCATAGAATAGCCAGAAAGAAAAATATATTCGAGGGTCTGACATAATCGTTATGTAAAATTCCTGTTTAACATAGTGACAAAGAAATTATAGTGTTATAAAATATTATTCATTTTTTTTTTTTAATTGCTGTTCCCGGTTTAGGAGGATATATTTTTTAACTTCAGCCCCTCAAAAATGTTCTACGCTTAAAATTTGGTAATGAATGTTCAAATTTTAAAATCAACATAAAACGCCACAATGACTGTAAACCATGCCCTAACATTACAAAGAAAAAAAAGAAAGAATAGCCACCTGCGTCCCGAGTCGTCCGAATTTCCATAAATAAGAAACGAGAACTATACAAAAGATTTCGTATTTTTTTTTTCACACTAGAAAGACCCTCATATTTCGTTCCATGTTTTGTGAACACGAGTCCGCCTTTCGAGGGTCCTATGTCCATCGCACATTGATTTATTGGTAAAGACCTTTCGGTAGATACACATCTAAAGATCGACCTTATTATAAATCACCGTGGTTCGACATTATCGAAGAAAAGGACCATATCCCGGACAATAATTATTTTCGTGGAAATACATACAACGCAGTACTGTTATTATTATTTAATAATGGCTGAGAACTGCACAGCAATAGTAATAACCATAATTTATATGCGCGAGACAGTCGATTTTGTCGTCCGACGTGTGTGGCCGATGTTATAAATAAAGTGCACATTTCGTGTTTGGGCGTTTCATACGGAAAGATCAGATAGGTATAATGTGTTTATGAAAAAAAAAAAATAATAATAATAATAAATAAATAATCGAAACGAAGACCGTTGGAGACACGTGTTTTTTTTTTTTTCCATAACGTTTCGATCACATTTTTATGTAGCCGAGACGAGTTCGCGTTTACAGAAAACAAACACGGTGGGACACTTTTTTTTCTTTCTTTCTACAAGACAGGTGTGTCTCGAAACAGTACATGTTTTCTTCAAAAATCGGTATATTATTATTATTATTTCCCTCCCCCGTCAAACAGACGTCATGTTGGTTTTCGGTTACAAAATACGGCCGTTCCATTCTGCCTAGAAACTGTATAGGCACAATAACAATATATTATTGTAGAACAAAAATAATTTTCGAATTTATTTAACGGCGGCGCATCGTGTTATTATATTTAATAATATAATACCACGGGTTAGCTCAAGGATAGCTACCTATAATTTATTATTAACCAAGTAGATAGGTACACCGAAAGACCGTACAGTTAATCATAATAATTTCGGTATATAATTGAACTAAATAAAATACATATTAATAAATTAGTTTTTTTCTGACCGTTTCACACGTGCGCATAGTTAATAGTTATAAACTAAGTGCAAATGGTCAAAAATTAATATTATAAATTATAATATAGCGTTAATAAATAAAAATCAGATTACAAAATAATAATGGACGAATGTTAATTATATGTACGTACGGGGAGTCAACAAAACATTATACTTTGGCCTATTCGTACAGAGTACAGATTTTACCTGTATTGAATTTCGTTAATTTTTTTTTATAAAAGTATATTATACGTCAAAGATAATTATTGTAGCCACTACCCATTATAAATAGTAAATATATATTTTATTTAAGCTGGCCTATCAGTATTAAAAATCCAAAATGTCCGAAATTTATCTCTGTTTGCCTTAACCGCAAAGCCGCAATAAGTTATCTGTCGACGACTGTAATGACGTTCGAATTAACGGATTAATTGAATACATTAAGACTTAATTAGAGTATCATCGGTTCATAACTACGAGAAAGATAAATATAAAACAAGTTATTTTATGATAAAAACAAAAATTTTGTAAAAAAATTAAATAACTATGAATGATATTTTAGGTCTTTGTGTCAATAACATTATGTGACATAGGTTTGCCATATCTGGATCAAATTATAATGTCTTATAGATTAGAATTTTTAATAATATGAACAATTTATGAAAAGGACTATTATTTTAACCAAATAATACTAGAAATTATGAGTATTAACTGGACAAATTAATAAATGATATAAATAGTTATTTACAATGACTAGTGATTATACATTTATACACACTCCCTGAATAATCACTATGACCGTTACGTATATATTCTATATAATTTATGATTTAACCATTAGATATATTTAAAAAATATTCTAATAATATTAAAAAATGACTATCCAGATTATAAATTGTATTGTAATTCATTATAACGTAAATTGTGCGTTGGGAAAACTATTTCAATCAATGGCGTAATAATTAAGGGGAGGCCGAGAAGGGATAGATTCTGCCAGAGCCTTATAAAATAGTACCTATAATATAATCAGTATTCCAAGTTATCATTTTATTATTATACATATTTCCAAGTTATTTAGTATAATATGACGTGTAATATGATATTCCTCCTATAAATTCCTAATGATTACGCTATTGATTTAAATTGGTATGCGGAAAACGATTTGAGTTTAATGGTATTTTCAATTGATATTTTATTGGTCACTACCGACATGGGTAACAACTATACAAATTGTGCGCACTAGTCACCGCGATATTGTAATTATTTGATACGCTATTTGTACCTATACGTCAAACCGTGAACATCATCGATCATTTGATCAAATTAATCATACAATTTTTATCATTTACACATTAAGCATTCGAAACTATACCTAACCTTAATGATATAATTCATATCCCATTGACTATTAAAGTATCTAATTGAATATTATTTATATTTAAAATATAAAATTGTATGCAAATACAAAACAATAAGATTAATATATTATATACAAAGGGTAATCGTTTCGATCATTAACAAAATTATGATCCCCTAGTTTTACCAATGTTGAGATCAGTGCCGCAATAATCGGGTGTGTTACGTGTGTTAAACACACGGGCTCAGGGCACCAACCCATAATTGTGGGCTCAATGATAAAAATTGAAAAATATGTAGAAAGAAAATAAAACGATTTTGTTATAATAATAATTAATAATGATTGAACAATAGATCGATTTTTTGCCAAAAAGGCAAGAAAAAATAATTTTTTAAAGTGACCATAATATTATTTTTTTTCAATTTTTTTATTGACTGTTAATGTTAATGTAGAGTGTGTTCAATTTATTTTTATTTGATAATTATTTATAATTAAAATGAATAAAAAAGGTTACAAATTTTTAGCTTTATTTATTTGTAAATACATACCTGTATGTGTTTTAATTATGTTAACCTTATTATGTAATACATAATATATATGAGTAAAAACTCAAAATTCCAAAGGATGTTTTCAAGTTTTTAAAAATTAATTTTCAATAGTTAATTTTTTAATTTTCAAGAGGGGGGACATTAATTTTATTTACACATGGGCCCAAATTGGTGTAGTTGCGGTACTGGTTGAGATAAAAATATAATTGAAATTATCCGCATCATACTTTAACACTTTTGATCATTATATATACCTAATAATATATTATATTGATATATAATTTAAAAGTAAAACATATAATTTGAAATATTTTATTATATCGTTTTTATTAATGTATATTATTAATATATAAGTAATATATTCATACAAAACATCGTATGAAACATTTATGAGCGAGATATTTTTAAATGGCAACTAGTATTTCTTTTCATTATAAAACGACGTAAAAACTCACCCGTGTCCCTACTGTCATTTTTTGTCGACAGTATATTATATTATTAACCGAAAATACTGGTTCTTGTAACCATTGATACCCAGTTTTGTATACCAGTTTTTCACTGGCCATTAAATTTTTATAATTTAAAATATTTACTTTACATGGTATTCTGGTTATATAATTCTCCTTTTATTGCATTTCACTTATAATCAAATATATGTTTATATAAGTAATTTATGTAGACACGTAGTCAGAAATTAGGATTTTATTTAAATGGATATATTTTAATCTTTATTTTGGCCATTAGTCATTGCTATAACATTATTCGTTATATACGTTTTAAAAATCAAAATTTATTCATAAAATATACAAAAAAAAATAAACATAATAATATATGATAATAAATCAAAATCACGTACAAACTAAAAATAAAAAAGTTGGAAAGTTCGATTATGGACGTTCCTCTTTCGTCCCTTCAATCCTCGGAGAAATTAGTGGTTTATTATAATAATTAAGATTTGAATGCAATGACATTGCGTTAGAAAATATGATTCTGAGCGAATCTCAATATATTATATTGATAATCCATTCCAAATTTTAAATGTGTAAATTACAAATGGAAATATGTAAAATAAATATCTAATCCCTACGATCAATATTCAAGGAGTTATCATTTCATGATCAAAATTGTCAGTTGCAATTTTCAAAATATTTTGTAACAAGATTAAGTAGTATAATATGATTAGAATTTGATAAAATACTCAAACCGATAAACCAAAAATTTCAGGAAATATTAATTTTTTTTGTAAAAAAGTTCATAGATCTATATTAGGCCAAATAATCAAGTAATCAGTTCCAAAATTTTACCACACTTGTATATTACCTATTTTAGTACTCAAAAAAACATTTCAAGTTCCTACGATCAAAACTCAATTAGTTATTACGTAATAAAAAATAAAAAATAATGATTTTTGCCGATTTTTTGGTAGTTTTTCTTCTGCTAGGAAAAAACTTAAGAAATTCGAAAAATGAGCTTAATAAAGTACCAACTATACGTGATTTGCTACCGAAAGCATACCTTATTTGTTTGTGGTAATCGGACAATTATTTCTACTTAAAAAATATTTTCATACATAAAAAAATAGAAAAAAACATCTTTATAGAAACAATAAATTCAGAATCTAAAATTTAAAAATTTCTACCTATAAAAAAGACCGACTGAGATTGTTACACTCAAAATATTCACATTGATACATTGTTCAGTGTATGATCTACTTATTACTTAAATTAATTTTTTTTCTAAAACTTTAATACAATTTGTACATTACAATAATTTATGCTTGTAAAGTTGTAACAATATTGTTATTATTGTATTAACTATATATTTTAAGTTTTTGGTGTTCTAATTGGTATTCATAGTTCAATTACGACTCATATTAAATACATAGGTACCTACTTTATAAATTCGATTAAATCTCTAGTACTTACCTATATAATTTAGTGAATCATGTAAACATGTTAAATAATTTGTTTGATTTATCCGAAATTAAATAGACATGATTTTAATTGATAACCACTGAAATGAATTATTAGTTCTCAAGTTATTTTCAAAAATTAAACTGCCAATTCATTATCATTGATATAAATAAATTAAATATTATTTTGTTGAATATTGCAATTCGGCATAATTATAATAAACATATCAATTATTGGTAAAATTAAAACATAAATATTATATAATATAGAGCGCGTTAAATCCGTAGGGTGATATTCGGCAAACTTTAGCCAAGTATAATGTTTTTGAACTAAATGGGTAAAATTTTATACCATTTAGATTTTTAAGAGACAATTGTCATCTTATATTGGACATAGTGAGTTTTATTTTGAAATAATTGAATACGTTCCACAAAAAGATATTTGTACTTTTTACTACCTATATTACATTATTAAATTTTTGACCAGAATTAACGAAAATATAAATATAACGTTAAGCTAGGCATTCTAAAACATACGAGTATACATAAGTTAGATACTGTGCGAGTTAATAATGTTTTATAACTCAATTAGAGCTAAGTCAAAAGTGAATTGTTGATTACATTTTATAACTTAATTGCGGTTAGTTTTATTTTTAAACATATTTAAAATTAATATTATAATGTGTGATTTATAAACATATTAATAAAAATAACAATTCATTTTATTAATGAAAATAATATTCGAATACTAAAACTTAATTAAAAATAACTTGAATTATTATTATTTATAATGTCGAAAATTAAGTAAAAAAGTTCAATTTTCCATAGTTTATATTCAGCATCTGTGTAGATACTGTGTGAATTCGTTGTCATATTATTATTATAATATCCTTAATAAAAGAATAACTATGGCAATCGTCCTAAATAAAAGTATTTACGAACGTGTTTACGACGGCGAATCAACGAACGGTTAATAAAATCGTATTAAAAAATAAATCTCTTCTATACGGAATGCAGCTGGCCCGTCGTCGTTTCAACGTCATAATGTCATTATTCATTATACACATATCTTAAAACTATTTTGGTAAAGTCTTTTTATAGGTTTTAATAATAATTGTTTAGTTCATTTCTTGCGTGTGCATACAAAATATATACAGGGTGTTTGCCGTCAATAGTAATTTTTTTATATTTTAGAAAAATTATTAAATTATTTTATATTTTATTGTATAATGTATTTATAATTATTTCCATGTAATTATATATATACTTAATCAAGTGTCTATAGATACTTTTTATTTAGGTAAGTATATATTTTTCGTATTGATTTATATACGAGTATAGGATATACCCCCGTAAATACTCCACTGTGGATTGGTAAGTATATTATTAAGTTTGAAATATAAAATATTTAAGACATACTTACATATTACCTATATCTGTCTACAAATATTAAAAAAATAATCTGCCAACAATATTATTACAATGTGAGTATACAATTATTAAACTAATATTTTCACGTTCTACAAATATAGAAATTATAATCATATTAAAATATTTTAATTATAATTCTATAAATGTTAAATCTATAACTTTCTCAAAACATTATAACGGCGGACTAATAATGTCAACAGAACATTTTGAGAATGTTTAAATAAAGTTGTAGAATCTTAGACAGAATATTTTTAAAACATAAATATTAATTTAAAGTTCTCAGAATATTAATTTGTTATCTGGGGCCATATACAAATAAATAATATTATTTTAAACACAGTACCGCATTTAGTTTATACTGCCGCTCAGGGGTAAAGTCAGGATAATAGTTTTACTGCCATCATTATTAGAGTAGTATAGTTATTAAAAAGGATCTACATTTGATTGTTCACAATTGTAATCATAGGTCATGTCTTATTATTTTATTTATTCCTGTATTTGTAGTAGTAAAAAAGGAATTTTTTGTAACAATTTTTCATATTTTTTTTTCGATTTTATTTTAATTTTAAAAAATGTATTACCTCCCAAACACTTATTATAATTTGGCGTCCCGGTTGCTCCTCTTTGCCTTCCGTTAAATGCAACTCTGTTTAAACGTATAATATATAATCGGATCGTTAACGAGTCAAGACTATATAGACTATTATATTACCAACACATATTTAAAATATTTAATTATTAATTATTATTATCTGGATCCGTTGCTATAGTAGCTCAGGGAAATTACATAATAAGCGCTAATAATTAGTATAAAATATTTTTGAATATCTTAATTCACGATGGTACTTTAAATAGCAGTTAATAATTAAAATAAAATAGTTAAAAACTGCATTCTCCGCTTAATTTTATAAACTCATTCTATTATAAAACATTGAATGTCGATTATAATACCTATAACAGTAACGTACACATGTAGAATATTATAAAAACATATAATATATACGTAAATTTTCTTGATTTTTTTCTATCAACATTTTTAAAGAATATCATTAAAAAAAATACAAAACTAAGTACATTAAAACTATATTTAACTATAAAATGTGAAAAAACTGACGCATTAAAATAAATATTATTCAAATGCCATAATATTCACGATATCCGAAATTATCGACGATTCGAATTTATTTATTATTTAATTCCTTCAATTCCAACCTTCACATATGCCTGACACAGCTTCTATTCTTTACAAAAGATTTCGATCTAATCTCCCGTTTCACTATAATCCTGTAATTATCTCAACCAAAATTCAATACCATTCATTGGCACCCGTCAAGAAAACTCGGGCGCAGATGGTGTACAGGTCATACAAACTAAAAATTAAACACTCTTCGTTGTTAGGTATAAGTGTTATCGTTGTGTGTCATGTTATGTATAGTCATGTTTTCTTTTAATCCATCTTGTTGATGGTTATTGTTAATAGTAATATTATTATTATTATTACATATTGTATAATTTATTCAAATATATTAAAAAATTTGTTAAAAAAAATAAAAATAAAAATAATTGTTTTATTGTAAAGCACACGAAAAATCATCAAACAGAAATAACGTATGTTGACGCGAGTATTATTTACGAAAACGTACCTACGTCGTACACACTGTGTATGGGTAATAAAGTTTTGTTTGTCTTATTGTTTACGAGGGAATACTGTCTTATACCCACGTTTCTTTGTTTAATAAACATCTCAGGGTATAATTTATAATCCATATGGAGGCATACGGTTCCATCGCTACACGACCCTAATTACGACAAAAATAGATTCGAACAATAAATATTAATTCTTACGAAGAAGTGAATAATGGATCGTTTGCATCTTTTTCGAATATAACGTATTAGTGTATTACACAAACGACCTTTTAAAACAAATTACTACCACATTGTGTACCTACATATATTTTAAAAATAACAATGTTATTATTGTGAAAATATAATATCTCAAACAGTCCAAAATCGTAAATTTTAATATAGTTTAGTAGAGTAACTCTACTAACAATAACTGTTATTGTTATATTTCAATTAAATTATAATATAATTGCTAAAATTACAAAACGAATACAATGCGACGTATACCTACAGTTCTTTTGCTAATAGCATTTTGATGTTTTATTTAAAATGATGTGTTATTAACTGCGTATTTACGATTTACTGTCAAAAATTCCAAATTATATAGTTAGGTATTTCAGTATTTGTAATTATTGGAAATAATTTCAATAGGTATTTTTGTTTTCAATTTCCACAGAGATATAAACTAATTTAATTATATTTTAATTTTCTTTGTTACTAATAACCAAACCGTTTTGTTCATGTAATTATTATATTATGAAAAACGATCTTATTCGGCGATTGATTTTAACGGCAACTAAACATCCTTCTCTTTTTTTTAATAAACACACAATTCATTTCACTTTCTAATTACGAGTTTTGTAAATCCTAAAAATCGTTCAAAGGATTTAAACCTGATTATTATAAATTATAATATAACGAAAAATATAATTATTCTTAAGATATTATATTTTACTATTATATTTTCGTTTGCTCGAGGTCGAGGAATTGTGTTGTTATTGTGTTCTAAAAAATATGTCTTTTGTTACGTTTAAGAAATATAAGGTTTTATTTTCTTGTCTCAAATTCAATCATAATAATACACCATTTATAAAAATAATATATATATATATATATATATATATATATATATATACATATATATTTATATGTGTACCTTAGCTATATTAATATTGGTACATACATATTTTCATTCGACGGTGTTTTTTTTTTCTATCTGCTGTCCAGACGATGTTCACTCTAAGTGTTATTTATGACGGTGCGTAAATAAGAAGAGTCATCTTCGTACAACAAAGCCACAGGTGTTTTTGTATAACGAAAATAGGAAAATATAATAATAGTGGTCATCATGATGACGATGATGATCCGATAACATAACCGGTTTATTTACCTGCTGGTAAAAAATAAATTGGTCTTTATATTATAATATATTACTAAATGTACTTACTTACATATAGGTATATATATATAGTAATATATAAGGTATTAATGATAAACATTGTAGGTAGTTTATTAAGTTTATTTACATGACATGTTGTTTTTATGTAGTGAAAATCGTCCGTCGATGTTAAACAAATTACAATTTCTATAACGAAAACAAATAGACGAACTAGTTATTAACATTAGAAACGAAAGTTCTTAAACATATACCATTTTTTATTTAATACCAAAATTTAATAAGTAAACAATATATATTACACAATTTTATAATTCTTTTTTATCAATACAAAATATTTATGTCGCGTACAATGAAAAATATATAACCGTAGGTATAATCAATATTGGATATCCAATACGTTATATATAATACATACCTATAACATTATTATTCTAGGGTTTAAAAGTTATTGCCTCTAAAAATTTAAAAATATGCATTTAATACAAAAATTATAATAATATATACCATTGTACCTATCTATAATTAATTATTTTATATTTTTATAAAAAAAAAATAATAATAATAATAATATTAGGTAGGTATAGCGTATAGAAGGTGTATAATTAAATACTTTTAATTTAAAGATTAAAAATAAAAAAAATAAAATGCGGTCGTGTCAAGACATATAATATCCATATAATATTATTCGGTTAACAACTTATTTATAAAGAATAAACGAAATAGGAATATGCGTTATGATGTGAATAGTACCATCGATGTTAGTTAAGTTTTATTTTATAAATTCTGGTTTATTATTAATATGGTAATACTAAAGGGAGGTGATATGATAATAGGATTTAAATCCTTATAGAAATAACAATGATGTTATATATGTGTATGTTAATTTTATAGAATATAGTGGTTCAGAAAAAGTATTAGTTCATAGAAAAATCTTGAGCACATCTTTTAAAATGTAGTAGATAATTTAGTAATAATTTCACCAAAAATCTGTACAGAATTGTTATTAACAGGGTGAGAAAATTGTTCGAAAATGCAATAAATGTTTAAAATATACAAAAGTGTTGTATACAGTGACGCCAGGGGCGTCCCTGGTAGTTATTTGAGGGGACGATATGATTTTTTTTTAAAAAAAGTTCTTATTCGTATTAAAATATTTATTGTTTCAAATATTATAATTTTATATATTATATAATACATTATATAAAATCCAGAGGATCGTTCACCATGTTGCCCCCCTAAAATACGCCCTTGAGTGTCGCAACTAGTGCTAAAATTTAGGGGGCTATAGATTCACATTAAAATATCTTTAAAAAATAAGTAAGGAGCTGTCATGTTATATTAAAGGGCTTGAGTATTTTTGAGAGGCTAAACCCCTCCCAGCCCCCCCTTAGTTGCGCTTATGGTTGTACACTCAAATCATATATACGATGTTTTATCACGAAACTTGTTACTTAACTATAAACATTTGTCTATAATACCAATTGACCTATTCTAAATCTTTGATAACTATTTTAATAAGAATATGTTAAATAGGGTAAAGAGGACGTTACATAAGGTTACGTGTTTAAAATAAAGTTTTTTAAAGTGAAGATACTTATTAGTGTAACTCTTAAGACGAGAAACATAGGAATTTTGTGTATAATTAGACGAAGAAATTAATATAAGGAGAAAAACATAGGGGATCTTAGGCATAAACCGAAAACAACCTTAATTTGTTAGCCTATGTTCCAACGGTGGAAAGTGGAGGGGTACCAATTTTTCATTATTTTTTGTGTATGATAATCAGAATAATATGAAATAAAAAACGGTAATTGCGGAAATGTTAATATCGAATAGTTTGAATCTATCTCGGTCAATACGTAGACGTGTTATATAATATTAAAGGTATGAGAAGTTATTGTGAAAAGCAGACGACGCCTATTATAATGATGAATAGATTATTTTTAATAGGCCATCTGGTCTATTAGTCTATTCCTAACAATTTTCTCACGAAGGATTCTTAAACCAAACAAAAAATAAAAATTAGAAAAAAACTCCCACACTGACTAATATAAACACCAAACATTTACAATACCATATTCACGATGATTGTGATAATTGTACATCGATTGCTCGTAAATCGGTTCCAGAGCCAGGCTCAAGGTTAGTGATCAGGGTGTCATACTCGTATATCACCCTATGACCTTTTTCATATTATAAATTATTTTTAAAGGTCTAATATATTTAAGTGTTTACATGGATGATATACATTATACACAAATATGTACCCTACCTTCATTTTATAATTATTAGATGTGTTGAAAATTAATTTGTTGTTGATTGGAACAAAACATGAATTTTTAACGAGAGTTTCGACAACTAAAGTTATTGTGAGTTTATCTGTTGTTAAAAATTTATTTTAGGTAAAAAATAATAATCTACAATTTAATTTAAATTTTCACGTATTTAGCTTAAAACTTAAAACGAACCAAAAATTTTGATCCGTTTGAATAGGTATAACTAAATATTGTAAATAATTAATATTTACAAATTAAAAAATACATTGACAGCTGATAGGACTATCTGATCGGTTCGGGTACATTATTATATTAAATAATGAATATTTGTCGAAATTTTTTTTCATTGTATATTTGTATATTGTATATTTATTTATAGCCGAGAAAATGTGCCGTGAAGGTGTGAACATGTCCTTGTTTATTTATTAGTGTTTAGTGTTATGAATATCACCTGTGACCTTTTTAAAGAAATAACGTATTTAAACAGGTACAAATGTATTATATATTTATACATTTTTTCATTACAAAATTTTTCTTTTCTGTAATCGCAAGTAATGTCTAATGCTATATTTATTATAGGAACTGTTTGCAGTAAAATCAACGAAATATAATTAATTGGTGATCATAATTTTTTAGTTTTAATATGCGAAATAGAATAAAAAGTATATCTAACATGAAAAGTGTATCATTAGGGCTATGAATTAAATACATTATTTAATATAACTTAACTTGAAATGCATTCAATATCTTCGCCCCCTCCAGAAAAAAAAACCATTTAAAATGCACTAGTTTTGTTTTTAAATGTTTAAAAGATTCTCTACAAACCAAAATGTTAAAAAATAAGAAACTATTACTTTTATGTTCATATTAATTTTACATTTTCTATTTATTTAGTTAGTGGTATATTTTAATTTATAATAAATCCAATGTTTTGTATTATCATTAATTAAAAAACGTATTTATTTACATTTACACTGCAATTAATTAGAATGAAACTGATTTTCTGCTTTTCAAATATGAAGATAAGTCTTTTTAGTTGTTACTAATAAATTATTACGATATTATAATGCATAATATGACTTTTTATGGTATTCACGCTTTATTCCAAAACAAATAGTTATATTTAGATTATGTAATTTCAGACTTTAGTTGATTTAAGCCATATATTAAACTTTTTAAATAATGTTTAAACAGATTTGTAAAAAAGTGTATTTTAAAATAAATCTATTAAATCTAGTGCTTTCTGTTTTCGAAATAACGTTTCTTAAATGTTTGTATGTGATTTTCTAGTGATCGACATAAAAAAAAAAATCAAATTGTAATTTTAAATCTATATCTTTTTTTCTGTAAAATTTAATTTCAGTAACTTAAAATCATATTATAGTGGTCCTTTAAATCACGACTTTTATATTATACTTATACGTTATCTGTAAAATCTATATTTTTTAATATTATAGTAACAAATTATAAAAATGTTTATGATTTATCGTTGATATTGCCATGTTAAATTATGATTAATGTATAATAGAATCTAATAATGGTAGTAAATAATAATTGCTAGGCTTTCGTTTAAACATACCTATGAACGTAACATTATATTGATTATATTATATATTAATGGCTGATGGCAAATAGAAAGACGTGGGAAACCGGATTGTACGCATTAAGGATGAGGGCCGACCCTAATAATAATTGTTGGTTGTCGGCGATGCGAGAGAAGACGATTAAATCCGTATATAATTTACGATTATTGTAAATTTAAGATGGTATATTATTATTTTCTGATTCGAATCGAGTGTTTGATTAACATAAATCGGAGTGGAAAATATATAAAACACGATAGGTATAATGGACGCGTAAATTGAATAACAAAAACGAATTTCAAGTACCTGCTTAATAAACATATTAATATAATTATTATCCGATACAACTATGATTTTTTTTATAATTTTTTTTTTTTTATAACTTTTTCGATTATAAATCGAAATCTTTGTCTCTGCGTATACCTAAATCGGAGCACTTGTTGTGCAAAGGTAAATTTAAATAAGATAATATATAGGTAACTCCAATATTTTTACTGGAAATGACTATAATAAGGAGTAAAAAAAAAAAACGTATAATAATATATTTAATATTTCAAATAAGAATTATTTGTAGAAAAGCACGGAATATATCTATTGAAATAATTTTTATAGATTTTATTAAATACAAATATACAATTAATTATCTATTGATACCTAAAACATATTTGCATTTGTCTTCGGTCTTCGGTAGGACAGTAGTCGTATTATACCTATAGATATGATAAAAAACGATTTAAATAATTATTTTCATCAAGATAAGATTAAAACCCTAATTTTTAACTAGGGGATGGCCATTAATCGATTATGGTCTAAATTAGCTATTTAACTATTTTATTCGAGATTATTATATTTATAAAAATGCAATATAATAAGTAATAATTCGTTGTAGTAAAAACTAGAGAAAATATAAATATACATTTTACTTAAATATCCACGACGTATATAATAATGTACACAATATGATGGTGGTTTTAAATATCAATATAAAATAATTATTATATCTATTAAAATGTGTATAAAAAAACGTATTAGAATTAAACTGTTTAAAATTATATTATTTAAGGGTATGCATGCAATATTAATTAACTTGTCTACGTGTACTTAAAATAATGTGTTCGTCAAATGACAAATAACTTCTTTACACTGTTCAGGAAATTTTTTAGAAAGTTTTGTTGCAGAAGGTCAAGTTTTTAGTAGGTATAATATCATGTTATATACAAAAAATTAAAAATACACTATAAAAAATTAAACGTTAGTTAAAGATCAATTATCTTTGACATCATAAGTAATCGATTTATACTATATAAGTAGGTATAACCATTTTCAAAAATGTTTTCATAAATGTTGTCTTTTAATAAAAAACAATTATATTTATGTAATAAAATTCAACAGAATTTCTAAGTTCTTTGTTTTTATATTTTTAAACTTGACTTTCTAACTGTAGTGTTAAGTACATTTTAATTTATTTTTTATTATAGTATTATATTATTTATTAGTTGTTAACGGCCTTAAACAGTGGCGTCATTTGAGGGGGGGGGGCACACATACATTTGCCGTAGTCTATAATTAGCTAAATCCTAAGTCGGCAGATTTCAAAAATAACAACCCCTTAATTGATTACCGCTTACAATAAAATAAAATAACCATAAAAAAATGACCCCTCCCACTCCTGTTCTTAAAAACAGTCGGCAAATTTATGGGTCTGCCCTAGTCTAGTAAAAACTGAAATGACGCCACTGGCCTTAAGCCAGTTTTTACAAAATAAACGAAATTGCATGTATTACATTATTTTTTCAAGCATTATTTTGTTTATATTTAATTGACCCAGATATTATTAGTCGTAGAATTAAGTTGATATATATAATTTGATAAACGAAAGAAATAAGAGAGACGACGAACGCGAACGACGAGTAAAGACGTCATCGTGCCGTCGTGTTATAATTATTGTTTCTATGTACTTACTTTAAATATTTTGGTGTTTTATTTTAATATATATATATAATAATGATTATAATAATACGTCCGGACATATCTGCTTATTGCACCCAACAGAAATTTAAAAATCAGTTATTAATATTTTATTTCAATATTATTCATCGGACGTATATTTGGTTGTTGCACCAATCAATAGAGCATTTTTTCTCTCTACATTATTGTGTTAAAAAGTATTTTTGAAAATTTTGGACGTATCTGGTTATTGCACCGTGCCCTTCAATTTGTAATATTAAATAAAATATTTTATTTGAAAGAGTGTGCAAATTATTTAATTTCCTTTTTACTAAACGTTGAGAAAAGGAGTATACGGGAGTATATAAGTAATATTAATGAGAATATCGCGTTACAACATAACAAATGTATCCAAACCAAATTTCAATTAAGTTAATTTGTAAATATTATTTTTCATATGAATTATTTTATTTACACAATATATAATTTACGTGCTCAGCTAAAGGTAATAATATTATTATGATACATTGATACAGCTAGAATCTGTTTTGGGCGTCACAAAAATCGGAATATTTCGAATATGATACATTATAGAAAAAGGCAGAGTAAAAGATATTTACTATTTATATTAAATTGGATAGGTACTTACTAATTATATGGCTATATGTCTATATATCATATGTATATACACTATATAACTATAAATTAAAAATTCATGGGTGAACTGTCGAATTAAAACCAAAATAATATGTCCGGGTAAATAATTAAATTCATTATTATTTATAATTTTGTTGAAACGTATACTAATATTAGTAACAAATAACGATAAAATTATTATTTTACTATTAAAATATATTAAGTTTTAAGTAAACGATCATTGAAAAATACGTTTAAAAATAATTTTGAAGATAAACATGTTGCGTTTAAGAACTAAACGTATATCAAGCGCTCTTTGATAGATTAACGTCTAATATTATGAGGACGACATTACATCCACGTGTTTTGTAATTAAACTCGATAAACTATCATTAACTTCTTTGTCAAGAGATATTTTTACAAAAATATATGACATATCTCGGAAAAAAATGTGTTTTTTTTTAATATTTGATAACAGATTTGTATACATTAAGGGGGCTAACTGAAACGTCCCAATTTGAGCTTTGCGTTGTTGCGATTTTGCTATATCCCTTTCCCTATTATCCCGTTAGATACAAAATGTCAGCATTATTAGAAAAAAAAAAACGTGCAGATATAACGCCATTTAAAATAGAAATATTTTGTCGAAGGATATTCGTAATATTAAAATAATATTATGTACTGGACGTAAAAGGGTGCAGTCAAATATTTTTATGAAACTGCACTGTAGATATATAATATAAGTAAGGCAACGCCCGTGATAATTAATTCGTATTTGAAAAGGCCGGTCATTATATTTACGACGTCCGCACCCTGTTGATAACAAAAACAAAAACCGACCCAATGTGTTACCATTATGTGACCGTGGTCGCATTGCAGTGGCACCAGTATCTTCCAGGAAACACGTGTGCGAGCAACAGATGTTTTTGAACGGATTTCGGATATCTAAAAAAAAAATACAACCCTCCGGTAAAATTAACGAAAGTCTGTAATTATTTCCCACCATCTACAATAATTTCATTGCAAATCAAGTAATTTATAATAATATTATACATAATATTTCATATAAATATTTAAAATTAATTATTTGATTTTTGAATAATATAATCACGAGTAACTAATTACCTATAAACCTAATAAGTATTAACGGATATTGGTATATTCATAACAAAATAAATAAAATAATTATTAGAATTTTATTATCGTTTTGATAACTATCTTCCGATACAAAGCATTCTTTTGCATGACACTAAAAATTGATCCTCTATAATATTATTAATAGAATAGTAACTTATAATGCAAACATTAATTTACATTTATTTTTAGTACTTTTATAGTAAAATAAAAATTAATGTAAATCATTAGGTTATAGGAAGAAGAAAAATATGCGGTGTTACAAGAAACTTGGCAGTTTAGTTTTATTATTAATAGGTATTGAAATGGTAATTGTAATGTAAATAAATTGTTTAAAATATGGTTTTCAATGACTAAATTATTTTAAGAATAAAATAGTGTTATAGAATAAACAGAATTAATACAGATCAAGATGTCTCCTGTTTGTGTAAACAAACAAATATTTACTGCTCTTCAACAATATATTTTAAACGACTTCAATGATCTTGGCTATTGTTATTTTTTAATAATTGATGTCCTCAATTATTGTAGCAATTTTTCGCAACCTATATTTCAGATTACAATACACGAACAAAGGCATAATATTAAATTTAAACAGAATGACTGTTGGAAAATTGAATGACATTTAAATTACTTTACAATAGAGAAAATGTTTGTCAAGAATTACCCATAATAGTACCGACGTGCAAACTACCGTAAAAACGTCTACAAATATTGTGATATTTTAGACAGTTATATTTTGAAAAATGAAAATGGATTTCGAATTTTCGATTTGTCTATTTTTATTATAATATAATTTTTAGTTTACTATTATTAAAATTTAAAATGAAATACCTACATTAAATAAAAAATAATTTGATAAATATTTCAACTTTTAATAGAAAAATCAAAAAAATCTTTGATTCATCGTTAGAAGACAAAATGATGATTCTAAATTTTTATTCCAGTGTTGAATCCCATTAAAATATTCTATTCGAGACGCGATAAATATTGTAATTCTTATCTATAGAAAATTATAATTATAATCATGTGTTCATGTCTATGTAAAAGAAAACATCGTGTTGGTAATAAATATCCATCGCTTATTTGACCTCCCCTATAATTACCTACGTGGCTACGTATATAATACAATTCATATTTCGATGTAAGAATACAAAATCTACTATAGTGAACATGTCTTCCACGTGTACCCGGGAAACAAAAATAATAATTAACTGTAATTATCGATTTTCAAATCGCTATAATGGATAATATTCTTATCGATCATGCAAGAATATTATAACGCCTAATTTTTATCGATTATAAAATAACAAAATAATAAATGTTTCTTAAAAAACTCCATAATAATATGCACGATTAACATAAAAGTGTGTAAATTTAAACGTAAAAAATCAAGTACTAATGAAATAAAATATTATAATAAAATTAATAAAAATTGGTAGTTTAATTAACGAAATATGTTTTATAATTTGCTCAGTTCATCTCGACATTATGTGACGTCACACGTCTGAACAAATGAAGGTTTTTTAAATCAGACGTAGTGGTTGCAAGAATGCCAGGTGTCAAGATGAATTGGACAAGTTAGAATAATTAAGGTTTTTTTTTTCTTTTCATTAATCATTCAACATAAATATCCAAACTGTCTTTAAATAAAATACATAAAAAAAAATTGACTAATGTTAAGAAAATAAATATTAAATTTTCTCACCAACACATTTTGAGGGTGTTTAAGCAACAATACAATTTTGATAAATTGGTAAATTTTAATTTATTTTTATTAACTAAACTGATTGAATAAAAATAAACAATAATTATATACATAAACGCTTAATTAAGAATTTACGTATTATATTTTGTAACAAAGTTGTTACATAAAAATATAAATTACTTAAAAGTGTACTCTTCTTTTCATCTTATTCAATGGTAAATAATAAAATGTTTAGGTTATAATCATGAGTATAACCAAAAATAATAGATCTAGGAGAAATAATGAAAAATAATTACTGAAGAGGTTATTTTTGTGTCGAAACTAATCTTACTAAAGTCAATAAAATACAACTATCTATTATTTTGGTATACCTAAAATTTTAATATGAATAAATGTTTAAGTCAATAAGGCAATAATAGAAACAAATAATGGCTTCGAAGAGCCATCGATTAATTAATCGGTGACAAAAATGCGAATTAATTTTTTAACGTGGAAAACTTAAAAAATATAAATATAAAGTCAAATTTAATATGATATTGTAAATTCAATTATGTAACATTTATTGATGTACCTATACATATACTATACTGATCGATTATTTTAATTAAAACTTGTAATCGAAAAATTTATGAAATACCTATTAATATTGTTTTAAAAAGTAAAATAATGAATTCATAATATCGAGCAAGCATAATAAATTACTTAAACTATTTATAACAATACGACTTTTTTTTATAAATATTTATTTTTTCATATACGTAATAATGTTATCCAATCGTTTGGATTTCACAACAGGTAATAACTTACTATAAATGCTATATTTTACATTTTTACGCATATATCCACGCAAAAATTAGAATGAGAAACTTAAATTATTTTTAGACACAAATTGCAAATAATGTGTCAAAACTTTTAAGTTTACGCAAATATACTCATAAAGTATTTGTATTTTTACGCAACATGATGCGATTAGAACACATTAATGTTCTTGCAGGAATCGGTTAATCCTATACACACAGCGTTCACGAATAATATGAATATTTACATAATTTGTCGATGAAATTATCATTATTTAAATACGTACCGGTTTGGTGTGTACTTACGCAATAGCAACTTAGCTATTGGCTCATAGGCTTAAGCCGCTCAGGCCATTAAAAAAAACGATACACGTTCGACATTCGTATATTAGGAATGTGTGTATTGTTTTTGTAAATATCGAGTTAAAATATAATTATGTAAAATTATATTTAAATACCTAGATGGATTTGTAAAGAAATATAGTTAAATCCGATTCAACTATACCGGATACTCATTTATTACGTGTATTTGCTTTTTTAGATAAGTAGATTTGTTTTACATTAACAAATAACAACATAAGCATAACTGATGACTGTCATTTTTATAACTCTCATAGCCATAAACGTTTTTTTCTTTTTTTTATCTCTTTTTCTGTAAAAAAATAAAATACTTTAAACATGCACGCACTGATATGTAAATTGATATAGGTACCTACACAATTTCTATATAATATTCGTATATTTCATTTAAACATAACATATTATTTCAAATGGTGAACAAATCAATAACTTCATTACTATTACAGATTTTAAAAATACCGTTTTGTTGCAAAATTTGCACAAATTATTAATTTGTCATCTGTTTTATATGTTGTATCATTTTTGTTTCATCCTTCGATCAATCGTAATTTACTCGGGCGCAGACTATAATAGCAAAAAAAAGTATTCGGATAATACCGCAAATTTGTTAAATATTTATTTTTACTGTACACAGAGCCTGGATTAAAGGGTAGGCGAAATGAGCAATTGCTTAAAAAATGGCCGAAAAAATAAATATTTTATATTTTAAAAATAAAATTTAAGTATTTTCTTTCTTGAGAATAGTAATGATTTTATATCATAAGTAATTTAATACAATATTTATCAAATATATTGTAACTATGTTAATTGTATCAATTATTTCATTATTGCAACTAATATTCCAAAAATATTTCATCATATTAATTTACCATTATGATCAGTATTCATTAATTTATTACAATTTTCTATCGCGACTCATGTTTTTCCTAAAATTCTAATCAAATAATTTGATACGGCCGATACGGTCATAGGTACAAATCGTTATTATTATAATCGGTAATATAATATGTTATAATTTACTAAACTGTTTAGGTGAAAATCATCGTAATAAAATACACATTGACACGTCAGGCACACAACAACTTAGACAGTCTTATACTCGTAAATTACTACATTCGTTGACAATTGTAAAGTGTATGCGTAATTCCAATTTTCATACGCAGATACTAAACAGTCATATAGATTCATACAGATTTCACATTTACATACGGACAAAGGTATGCTTAATTTAATACATTAAATATTAATTACTTAAATTATAGACAAAATTAAAAGGAGAAAATTGTATATTATATAGGTATCATATTATAAATTTATGAAATTAGAATACAATACTATTTTATAGTTTTTTTTTTATATACAAAAATAACTGAAAATTAGAATGTCAAAATTTAAAGGAGGACGGGAGAAATTAAAATGATACTCAAATAAAAAATTAAAAAATAAACGAAAGTTAAAAAAAAAGTTATTCCTCTTAGCTCTTACCATATAATTCAAACCTAAAATTACTTCAGAATCGGATAATTCAAATACTACTGCTTCTAATTCTAGTATTAATAATAGTAAAACAATTATTTAATATTTCTGAAAAAAATAAAAATTGTGCAAATAATCATATAAAGAACTAACTATAGAAATATATATACTAACCAAACTATGATGTCACCGACTATTCTTATATTGTATGTGTAATTTGTTATCAGCGTTCATTCTGATTATTTTATTCTGTGACTTAATTGTAGAAAATTTGGAATATTCACCCGCTTAATAGTGAAAGTTGTAACCAGAGAATATTACTTGAAAATTGTAAAATTGGCTGCGTGTTATTTTATATGTATAAACATCTTGATGAAAATTAGTAAATTAGTTTATAAATTAATTGAAGTTTAAAGTTTTATTTAAAAATCCTATTACAAAAAAGTATCATCACTAATGAATTTTATTGAATTTTAACGCTGTAAACTAGTAGCATGTAATGAGTAACGGCAACTCAAGTAATCTATAAATTATTATTGTTAATTTTTCAAATTAAAATATTATTAGAATAAATAATACCTAGATATCAAATCAATATTATTTTACTACCTATCTAATAGTAAAGTAAACATGATAGCCTCTTTCATTAAACTCAATAGAATAAATTTTATAAAAATAAAGATGTAACTTTAATACATTTTATTAAATCTTACCTGTATTAATAAATGATGAAATAAATATATCAATCGTTTAATCACCTCGATTATGAAATGTTTTGAAATTATTCTTCTCAAAATTTTTGTTTTGATAATATTCAGTAGTCTATATCTACTGACAACTATAATTTAATTGCATGTTCCACACTTCTACCATTCTTTAAATATTAACACTTTAAATTCATCAATCTATCGTCACAAACCAGTTTTTAAAATGCTACTTTTAAATCCACAGTTTTAAAATTTGTCGTAAATTAATAATTCAAATTTATACAAGAAATTATTTATTTACTTATTATTATAATTATGAAATTTTAAAATAAGATATAAAATTGTGTTTTAACCTAAGTTTAAAATTTCATAAAATTATGTACCTCATAGTTAAAATATTAAAAATATTTAAGTTTACACGAATTTTATAAGTAATAATTTTTATTCATGAATATTTTATTGTTTATTAAAATGAATATGAATAATAGAAAATTAAAATATCATCGTAAATTTAGCTGTCATAATATTAATATCATACACTTACACAAATTATATCATTATTCATTAATTTAAATTCACCAACTAATTGAAGATTAATTAATAAAGTTTTAATAATAATAAATTTATAATTTATAATAAAGTTTTTGTTGGTTATACTTGCTGAAACATTTTTTTAATCTTAATTACCAAAGTTCTATGAACCACATTATTCAATGATTGTCCTAGTAATAGAAAAAGTATAATTTAGGAATATAATAGAGTCATAAAAAATATAGGTAAATACCAACAAGTGCAAAGGTATAAATGTATAAATCATATTTTATTTCTTGTAAAAACATTCTCTACAGTCTTTCTTTATGAATATGTTAAAAAAAAAAATTAAAAATAATAATAGTTATAATAATAGTTTCAAATATAATATTAAAAATATTATCAAAATAATATTAATCAAAAATGTATTTAAATAATATGTTTTTTAATAATATATTAATTATTTACCCAATGTGTTTTATACAAATTTCTAATTTGTTTTTGCAAAAATAACCGCCTAAGCGGTTTTACATAAGCTCTTGAAAATAATTTAAAAAATATAGATATAAATTAAAACAAATGATGTGAAATAAATAATACACATTTTATAAATTTAGGATTTAAAACAAATGTTTAACATGAAACCAAAATATTACAACAAAATTATCAATTACACATATACTTAGTTATAAATATATATATATATATATAAATAAATAAAAACAGTGAAATAATAAAAAGCAATTAATACAAATTAAAGACAAAGGTAATTAATAATAGCTAGTTATAAGTAATAATTATATATAAACTGGCCAAACTTTCTGAAGTATACAAAAGTAAAAAAAGTAGGTTAGGTTGTAGTGGAGAAAAAACAGTTGTATGCATGGAGATAGAATAACACATATCTATTAATTACAAACTTGGAAATCCTCGACGGTAGCAGTGATTGTCCGGAAGTTTTGAATTTGAAGGCGTATCCATGGATCCATATTGCAACTGTAGGAACTTTTGGTAATACTCTTCTTCGGTGAGCGGCTGTTGGTTTCGGTGTTCTTGGCCTCGTAGTTCCATTTCTCGAACCAATCGTTCTCGGCGATCTTGACGACGATTGATGTTATCAATTAACCGCCGTTGTTGTCGAGCCAGTCTTGTTTCTTCTTCGTTACATACGGATTGCATCGTACATACACCAGATACGTCATCAACGATAAACGCGTTTAATCGGCTAACGGGTGGTAATAATTCAGGGTTGCCAAAATAACAACCAAAGTTATCTTGGTCGTTTTCGTCGTTTTCCCGGCCCTCTTCACCGTCCGAAGACTCCTGATCGAAGAACGCGAGAGCGGCATTGTTCGCCATCGCTGACTCCGCCGCGGCCATAGTACTGGTAGTCACCAGCGTACCGAATGGGTTGTGGCTGTTAAACGGGTTCTGATAAAGTGGTCGTCCACGTTCCACGAAGAATCCATTGGCCGACGCAGACTTTGCAGTAATAACTGGCATTGTTACTGTGTTTTGTGCCGGTATCGAAATCGGCTGCGTCTTAGTAACCATTACAGAAGTTGTATTGGTGACATTAGACGGAGATGATATTTCCGTTGTCATTGTGGTTTTTTGTGGTGGTGGTGGTTTTCTTTGTTTTACAGTCGTCGATGCTGTTGTCACAGTTGTCATTGTTGGTGAGTTGCGATTTGAGTTTTTAATAGTCGACGGAACCATGAGTGGTATTTTAGTGATCTGTTTTCTAGCTGGAGAAACAGTTGTTGATTGCATACTAGTAGACCGAATAGCTGTAGGGAGTTTACTAGTTGATGGCACCGCGAACGGTAATTTCACAGACAATTGTTTATGAGTAGCTGATGGTGATAACGCTGCAGACGATTCACTAACAGACGGAATTTTTATAGAAGGCGTCCTTGGTTGTGTATCACCAGGTACGATACATTTGGTTATAGTCAATGTTGCGGGTCTAGTTCTGGCCGAAGTTCCTGACAATGATTGCCGCGGTATTATCGTTTTAGGTATCAAGGAATTTTTAGTTGATTTTGGCCTCAATAAACTTCTCGTACTGGCTGAAGTACCCTTGTCCGCAGACACTTTCATAAGTGATGGTTTAGATTTTACTGTAGATACCTTATTGGTGAAATTCTGATTTTTATTAGTTTTTGTTGTCGTAGTTGTCGTTGTTGTCGTGGTTTGCGTTTCGACTACCGTCTTCACTGTTAATACAGTTGATTTGTTTGATTTATCGTCAAAGATGATCGAAATTTGTTCTTCAGGTTCTTGTTTTTCGATATTTTTGATGGGTTTTGGTCTTGCAACGTCGACCTCTATAGTCGTACTCGGAAACGAAGTACTAGCATGGATCCATGAATATTCAGGAGTAGGTCGAATGTTTTTATCTGCGGCCATTGCTGCCTCAAAAGACGCTCTTCGTCGTAATTCCAATGTCCCGGCACCACGACCAGCCTTCGACAATCGTTCCTTAATCATAGCTAGAACAAACCGTTCACACGCGGATGCTACCAGAGTACATGCTTCTGCTGTAACTTCCATTGGTGGAGGAACAGTAGGATACCGGGTTCGAGTCACAGTTACCGTGCGTAGTTCCTCCTCCGTGATAGTTGTAATCATGTCGTATTTGTCACCAGTTTCACCTTCTGTGTTTGTGACCAAGTTTTTTTTTATGTCATTTACTGTTAACGTTGTTCCTATTTTACTTGCCAATGGTTCAATTTCTCTTGATGTTATATGTTTTGGTTTGTCAGATACATCCTGTTTTGACGTTGTAGCCTCCACTGAAGTAGATTCTTTATTGGGAGGTCGTGACTTCAGAGAAGATGGCTGATTTGTGACTTTTGTCTTTGGATTAGACTTTTTATATGATTCAGTGGTTTTTAAATTTCCGTCAGATACTGATGGAGTAACGGTAGATGTAGTAATAATTGCAGACTTGGATCTTTTGTTAGATTTTTCTATTAAGGTTGATGATGCCATTTCAATTGTTTTTGTAGTCGATGTAGTAGGGGAAAGCAATGCGGCCATTGACGAAGACCGCTTAACTGACCTTGAATGTCCCTTTTTGTAACCAGATGAGGGTGTTTCCAATGGTGGTGATATTTTTACGACAGCATCTGTAACCAAATCATTGGTGTCTAAGGCTTTAGTGGCTATTTTATCCGACACAGTCGCGTCTGGAATAATTATTGATTTTGTTTTAATTTTGTTTGAGTTTGGTAATGCCGATGAAAAAGCATCAGACGCAGTTCTTTTGGTTGCTCGAGTTCCTAATTTTCCTACTGTACACTTTGAACCAACAAGTTTTGATTGTGTTTGTGATGGGACTGAATTCATTGTGGTACTCTCTGCTACTGATTCTGTTTTAGTAGATATAGGTGTTTTGGAGGTCTTGAGCTTTTTCCCATTATCATTGTCGATCAAAGTTTTAACTACAGTTGTTGACATAGATCTTCTTAACGCCAGCTTTGTAGGTTTCGTTGTGGGTTTAGTAACAACTGGTGTAGGTTTTTTTCCTATTGATCTTGTTCTTTTAGCTGCCATTTGTGATGGTTTGTTGACTTTCATTTCATTATCTGTTATGGCCTCAGAATTTATTTGCAATGCAGCGATCCGTGTTTTAGCTTCTTTTGCTACTGTCACTAAAGAAGAACCAGCAGTTCGGGCGCAACCATTCCATAGATGAACATCATGACAATTTGAATGTATAGGGGCTTCCACGACTTTCTCCAATATATTCATGACGGAGGTTAACTCTACTGGTGTATTAGTAGACACAGATATTTTATTATTGTCTTCATTATTAACAGTATTATTTAAGTCATGTCGCTTTATAGTTGCGCTTATGGACGGAATCCATGGTTGATCTTTTGGTACGTATGACGCGATTGAGTGTGCTGCATCCATAGCCATTATGGTGGTCACAAATCTACCATGGACTATCTTTTCAGTAGTTCCTTCCTGGAATTCATGATTGCGGAACAAGGGCACTGAAAATCCACGCTTGTCCACTGTTATAGTTTTGTTTAATCGTCGACGCCGCCACACAGTCTTTTTACATTTTGGAATCTTGAGCAATTGATGGTAGTTTTCTTTATTAATAACTTTTTTCTTTGTGTTGTTCTTATTTTTCATATACAAGGTATTTCTTTGTTGTATTCTTTTTAATTTATCTAACTTACGTTTTCTAATGTTTTTTCTGTAGGTTGTTTGTTTCGTTGATTTAAGATCGGTCGTTGTTGGAGATTTTTTAGTTACAGCTACCACATCTGAGTCTGTATCTATAACAGCAGTTATAATGTCATTAGTAGTTACAGTTTCTGATGAATTCAATGTAGCATTGCTATTAATTGATTTATCACTACAAGGCACAACCTCCATTGGTTCATCATCGTCATCATGGTTCATCATCGATAAATATTTAACAAACATAGCTCTTATTATTTTTTTGTCAATAATCGATATTTCTGTTGGTACGTTAACAGCAGAAATTGTGTCTATTGGTTCACTAACAACCGCTATTTGTGTTGGTTCACAAATAACGTTGGTATGTAGAAATGGAGATTCTGTATCATGGCTAATCGCCATCGGAGATGTTATATTAATTATGCTTTCTTTGAATATAATATCGTTTGTATTTTTTTTGTTAATACTATTTATTCTTTGGTCATTTTCTTTAGTTTCCTGGCTTTCAACTTCAATGTTTTTGATTAATTCAACATTTAAACTTGAAATGTCAGTATCATGATGTTGCAAATTATGGTGACCGGAATTTACAATCGATGAATTATTTATATTAAGGCTGTTATTTATAGTTTCTGTATTGCAAATAGGATCGGCAGCTATGGTTTCAATTTCTTCGTCAGAATCTATAATGGTAATTATACTTGAATTTTCAGGTTCCGGTATAGAACTTTGTTCAATATGTAATAATTTTTGTTTCAGGCTCAAAAGTTGTTGGGGATTCAATAAATAAAGCCATGATTTTAAGCTTTGTCTTGAAAATGTTGACAAATCGTATGGTAGAATACGTTTATCAGCATTTGAAAGGTTTTGCTTTGGCGATAATAGTTGGTCAGATAGTGGTTTCGATTTAGAACTAGAAGGTCTCTGTTTAGGTTCTATTCGAACAACATGTGGTTCCCATTCGTCGCCATCTGGTGTATGTGGCGTAAACTTAAAAGTATATGTTGGTATATCAAAGCAGGCAGGATTTTGAATATTAAATTTTGTTGAAAACCTAACTATTTCTTGATTATTCCGCATTTCTGACGGTATCATAATTTTCAATAATGCTTTATAAGTCAAAGTTTGTTTCATTGGCCGTGGGATTGAGCTATCTAATAACTGGAGTTGTTTTTTGTCCATGACCATTGATACTTCTTTGACTAACTTGCGTATTTTTAGATCCCGCCATTGCAGATATTCATGGATTCGTTTTAATTGTTTCCATGACGACAATATAGTGCTATTGTTTACTATCTCTGAATATTGGCTAACATTTCGAAATTGATTTTTCTGTTGTTGACTCAAAATTTCTAGTCTCGTCTGCTCTATATCATCCAACTGTGCACACAGCCAATCTTTGGGGAATTGAACCAAAAGTTTCCTTAATTCCACCAATGGTTTCAGTTTTTTAATTACTTGGTCAATTTTTTGTTCCAGTAAGAATTGTCGACTTTCATTATTATATTGTTCTTGTTGAAGATATAAGAATAAATTTGATAATCCTAATGCTTGTCTTTTTAGTTGTTTGTCTATTAATTGTTGTTGATTTTCTGACATTGGTTGTTCTTTGGTGGTAATTATCAAAGGAAGTGTTGATGACTGTTGTATTGATGTTAATGGCTGTTCTAATGCAAGAGTTACAATAGGTGTGTAATTGTGTGGTAGTTCTTTCAATGTTGGAGGTTCAAATTTAACCAAAAGTACAAAATTTTGGTATTTCAAAGATGAGGATTGATTTAGAGAAGTCGATGAATTATCTTTCGACGTCGATAATTGTTTTGATGATAATATCACCTGAGGTGACGACAATGGATAGTCTTTCGAGGTCGATGGTTGCTGTGGGGTTAATATCATCTGAGATGTCGAAGG
>CM023362.1:12130013-12156835 GCA_013282895.1 Eriosoma lanigerum
ATCTGAGATGTCGAAGGATATTCCTTTGAGGTCGATGGTTGCTGTGGAGTTAATATCACCGAGGTCATTGGTGATTGTTCTTTTGTAGTTAACGATGCTATAGGTATTAATTTCACCGAAAGTTTTAGTTTCTGTTTCTTCGAAGAATATTGTGGAAAACTTAATGGTAGCTGTGGTGTTAATATAACTGGGGTTAAAGATGGTTGATCGGGTGTTAAACCGGTAGGAGACATAATAAAATGATTTTTCAATGTAGGCGATTGTAAAAATGGTGATATATTCCAATCAAATTTATTAATTGAAGTTTCACATTTCTGTGAAGACACTAATTGTTTTTGTTCTTGATTTCGATTGTCTGTGAATCTATTATTGTATCTTTCCAGTTGTTTCTGTAACATAACTTTTTGGTTATTCAATAGAACTGTTAGTTCACGAAGTATTTCTATACCAGAATTATTTTTTGAATCATATTTTTCTTGATTCTCTTTTACATCTAAAGAATTTTTTTTTATGAGTATAGAATTTTGTGTAGGCTGTGATACATTTTCTATTTGAGATTGAATCATTGGCAATCTTATGTTTTGCAGTTGGAACTGGTACCCTTTTGATATTGGTAATCGTTTTTTAATTCGTCTTTCGATAAGTCTTGTCCAATTACTGTCCGATTTTATAATTTTCTCCGACATAGAGTTTTTCTGTTCAACATTTAATTTTTGTGGTGACATCAGCTGTATTGAATTTTGTTGAGTTACTAATTTTTCTGGTGGTATTTTCTGTCCATTAGCTTTTTTCAATGCACTGTGTTGTACAATATTTGTTATTGATGACTTTTGGTGCTTACTTACAGTATTCGCTTTGTCATTTGGTTTTTCTAGTGCAGGCGAAGGCTGCTGTTGCTCCTTCGAGTTTATTTGTAAAATTGGTTTAAGCGATTGTTCGCGAAGAGATAATAATTTTGATCGTTGAATTTCTAACTTTTGCAAGTTGGATGGTTTTAACATCTGCATTCTTTGTTGTAGTAACCGCCGCTCAGTAGGTTGAAGTGATTCCCGTTGTAACCATTGAATTATAGCTAATATTTCTGGATTATTTTTATCGGGATTTTGTAATTTTACCATACGGTCATATAGTTCCCGGCAAAAAGTCTTATTAGTCCACTTCATTAAATATAGTTGTCGAAGATTTTCCTTCCACTTTGTTTGGAATTTTAGTCTATTTACTTCCATTTGTCCCCACAATTTACTGACATTTTGCTGCGAGTTATCTACGATTTTCATTGTTTGTATTTTACGTTTTACAAACCTATCTTCAATTAAAATAGGTGGCATGTTATGTAGTTCTCGTCCTTGAACAGATGTTGCCAATATATTATCTTGTAGTATTTGGCTCGATTGTGGTAACGTCTGATGTACCGGAAATATTGAAGATAGTGTATGTTTTTTTTGTTCGTCTTTTTTACCACGAATCACCTTTATATTATGTTGTTGCTGTTTATTATGTAACATCAATAACTCCACTTGCTGCTGTTGTGCTTTAATCATATCATTCCAAAATAAGTTTACTACACTGTCAACTTCTGAAATGTTGGCTTGTAGCTGTACTAACCATTTACCTTCTATTTCCGACACAAAATTTGTCATATGGGGCGTCAACAAATTTTTTAGTTCTCTTATCTCAGCAAATGTTGACCATTTTGAAGTGGCCGTCCGATCATTAATAACAATTTTTGGCGGAACTAAACCAATCTGCGGTTTGGTGTTTTGAGTTCTGTTGCCAATTGGCAACGTTGACACTGGTATACATTTCTGATTTGGTCTGTTTATATCATCAAACACCAAAGGCGATATTTTCCGCTGCCATCCCACCTTTATCCACCACCGATAGGATCCTTTTCTTATAGCATACATTGGATTTGTTTTAGATTTTGATAGAACTGGCTTCTGTTTTAAATTAGCAAGTGCTAATGCTGTGGTAGAAGGCCGACGCTTTTGTTGCTTAATTTTACGTATTCGTGTAATATTTCCTTCTTTCACCATTTTAAGCAACAATTGCTCACGTAGGGGTAGATGCTCATCAAAATACTGAATAGGTAATGTTAAATATTTGCCTATAGTCCAATAGCATTGAGTGTGTTGATTCTGATCAACAATACTCTTATCATCGTATTGTCGTTTTTGGAGTTGTCCTCGTTCAATAAATTGCATTTTTCGTTCATAAATTTTCGATTGTTCATGGTCCTCACTAATTATTTTTTGTAAATGTTCTTCTAGTAATTTCTGTCGTTGTTCCAACTGTTTAATTCGTTCAAATCGAGTACACTGATTATTCTTTTCTAATTTTTTTGGATTTTCCGGATGTTCATCCACAATATTTTGTACGTCTGGAAATTTTGTGTGACCTTCTAATTGCGCAAGTTGTAAGCGCTGTCGTCCAACTTGTCCAAGTCGCCGAATTTGTTGTTGTGGTGGACGTTTAAACATTTGACCATATCTATAATCACAGTTATACTCATCAATGAATTCACAAGTTGAGTTCATTTGTTGATCAACGTCCGTGATGTTATTATCAATTTCTGTCTTGTCTTCATGTGTAGGCCACAAATCTCGCCAATATTGTACGTCGTCAACATCGTCCTTGTTTTGAAATTTCCTTTTATCTGTAGTTTCATCATCAAGGGGATAATCATTTTTAAAAAATGGTACGGATTTATACATCACCTCACATTGCTGTCTAATTTGTATTAGAAGTTCACGCATACGTTCTACAGTTTTTCGTCCTTCTTCCTCTCCGATCGGATGCAAAGGTGATGGGTGTTGTGAATCATGGAAATCATTCACCTTATGGCAAGACTGATCATTCGATTCAATAACTAGCTGCTGTTTCTGTTTTCGAAGATTAAGTTCAAGAGATGGTGTAAGTTTTTCGACCGTATTTTTAGTCGTTGATGGTGGTAATTTCTCCTGTAATTGAAGCATTTCTCTCATTCTTCGAGTGGGAGATAAAGGCACTACGAGTTTTTGATATTCAAGCATGAGTCTTCGAATTTCATTACTTTCATGTTTTTGTTTGTTAATATTAGAGAGTAACTGCAGATATTTATCAGCTAATATTGTTTCCGCATTAGAATGTTGGTACTTGTTTATAGTCGATAATTCATGCATCTGTTTTTGATCGTTTGGAACTTTGTCAATTATCAAATGATCATCGGTTGTATTTATAAATCGTAGTGAATTTTTGTTTATTAAAGGAGCTTTACTCTGTATCAATTGTAATTCTTCCAAGTTTCCCGTTGTTTCAATTGTTTTTGATGTCTCAGCATTTGTTCCTTTTAAAATAGTGGTTTCGCTTTTATATAACTGCTTTATTGTTTGATTGCTATTACACTCTAGTTGCTGTTTAGGAATGGACTTAATTCTAGTGTCTTGTTTCATGCCCCGTTTTTGTTTATTTATGGGTTTTATGGTGTCCTGATTAGTATCCAATAAAATTTCGGTACCCAATATTTTTTCTATTCCAGATTGTTTACTTTCATTAGGTGATATCTTTAAATTGTCTGTAATTTGACTCTGATTCTGTATCTTTGTGACAATATTATGATTACTTTGACAGTTTTGCGTATTCGCTTTATGATGCAGTTTACATGCATCCGTCATTACCGTTTGTTGGTCACTAGGAAATGACTTGCCGTGATTGTTTTTTCGATACATTGATCCAACTTTCTCGATTCTATTGGTATTTAATTGTTCTGAACTTATAGTTGATGGATATGGTGGTAACTGTGGTACTAACACACCGTCTTTCGGTTTATTATAAAAGTTTGTGTACGGATATAATTGACTTTGTTTCTTTTGTCGCCCAAGATCATATTCATGGTCTACCGAAGTTTTTTCGTCATCACGATGTCTAGAATAATACAATGACTCTGATTGTTTTGATCGGGTTCGGACCCCTGGTGGAAGTACAGCTGCAGCTGGAACGCTATTTGCAGGACGTGGAAATTGGTCTATTCGGAGATCATGCAACAATGGTGGAAACGGAGGGTCGACGTTTGAAGATCCAGTTACTTCATCGTCTGACGACGAATAATCGTTGGCACCGTAATAGAAGTAATAATTTTTCTGTTGCCGTTTTTCCTCATTTTCACGGATATTACTGGATTTTGAACTATATATATCATCATGACTTTCATCAGTTAACAAATAATTAAACGTTAGATCTTTAAAATTAACTCCAACACCAGTATTTTCCTGCCTTATGTGGTGGCGCTTATCATCAACACGCTGTCGCTTTTCCTCTTCCTCCCGTCGCACATGCTCCAACTGCCTATGTCGATCTAGAAGTAGTTGTTGTTGTTGCAAATATCTGGCACCGATACTAGGTTTCTTAGGAATAATTGTTGCTTTGAGTGGTGTATTTAGCAAGGGATATGGTGGTGGAGGAGGCATTAGTTCACTTGCTCTTTTATTATACTCATCCTCGTCAGCAATTGAAGTTTTAACTACATTTACTGAAGCTGCAGCTGATGTCGCAGCCACCTCATTGTATCTAAGTCTTGTACGGCGAGACGACGCAAGTGCGGCTTCTGCTGCACGGGCAGCTGCAGCTGCTACTTCAGTTGCACTCCTACGATCCTTTGGTGGTGGTAATCGGTGTACTCTTGACCGTGTTGAAGTGGACTTTTCATTATGTACTATTTCACAATCGTTTCCCGTTGTAGGTATCATCGTTGTTGTAATTGGGACTTCCATGGTAATAGGTCTAGTATTTAACACTGATGCTGATTCATGTGTAATATTATGATCTGAAATTATACTTTGTTCTGTATTTACAATTAATTTTTTAACCGAAGATTTAGGTGATGCTATCATTTCATTCTCTGCAAGCGAAGCAGTATTGTTCATAACTGTACCCACCTTTGG
Source organism: Eriosoma lanigerum (assembly GCA_013282895.1). Taxonomy (NCBI): domain Eukaryota; kingdom Metazoa; phylum Arthropoda; class Insecta; order Hemiptera; family Aphididae; genus Eriosoma; species Eriosoma lanigerum. Next base: position 12,134,933 of record CM023362.1, read on the forward strand.
TTTTTTATAAACTGTAACTTTTGATGCATCAATTTTTAATTTTTCGGCTTTCAACTTTCGCCTTTCCATTTCTCTCTTTTTTTTTTCCTTTTTAGTCATTTTTTTTTTGGGTTCTGTCTTTTTTACTTTGGGCTCTATTTGTTTTATTTCAATTTTAGTTGTCGATAACTGTTCCTCATTTTTGTCAGTCTTATCATTTTCAATTACTTTTACTTCATGTTCAGAGCCAATTTTAGTTTCAATCGTTTCCAACTTTTGAAAACGTAATTGTTTCCGTAAATGTTGTATTTGTTTTCGATATCGACATGGTTGATTATTTGTTACCCCACAAGGACAATGTTTATGTCGTAGTTCTCGAACATGTTCAATATGCCTACAAACTTCCCAGCACTCTTGTCTGACTGCCTGTAATATTTGACGGTTTGCTTGGAATCGTCGTCGGTCACGTAACAATTGTATTGTCGAAGCTGAAGATTGTAGTGGTCGCCCTCGGCTAGTTGACTTGATAGAAATTTTACTTTTCATATTTAACGGTTTTATTTTTGTATTCGCTTTCAACAACTGGACGCTATGTTGATTTGAAAAATCATCATCGACCACATCATCTTCATCCGTCTCATAATCGTCGATGTTTATTAACGCATCTTTGATAAACTGACTTGAAACTTTATCTTCCGGTTGTTTTTTCAGAGATGGATTATAATACTTACGTATCCGATTACGTAATTCTAATTGCCGAATCTTGAACTGTTCTAATACTTGTCTCCGTTGTTGGGACATCCGTTTTTGTAGGATATTGGATCGTTTCATTAGCTGGTTTTCTTTATTACGTAATTCTTGTCTACGAACTTTAAGCTCCCGTAATAACTTTGCATGTCCATCTCGTAGTCGTATAACCATTGCCATTCGTTTTTGTTCTCGCAAACGTTGCCACCGTAAATTATTTGCCGAATTCATATCGAGTTTTAACCTTTTTTTGGGAGGGTAGTTCTCTTGTTGTGCAGCTTCTGTATTTGCAGCTATTCGCAATAATAATGGCAGCAAAGAACGTGAAGGTGGTCTTAGTAAAACTGCAGCAGCTTCAGCATTAGCCTTTTCTTGATACTGTATAGATTGAGCAGAATGATGATTGTAAATATTATTCATCGACAACAAATTACATGGCAATTGATTTGGCCAACACCAACGAGCCAGACTACCCGGCTCATCGGGAAACCAATGGTCACTTATTCCCCGTGCTTGAGGCACATCCGCATATGTAAATAATCGTAAAGGACATCCTGTCTTGTCGACATCTCGTGCTCGAAATGCTTGTTTTTCAAGTTGTTGAGAATTAAGTGGTATCCATGCCATCAAACTAGTTACCAATGCGTTATGTAATAACACTCTTTCCTCCATAACGACAGTTGAATCCGATGTTTTAATATTTTTGTTTGTGCCTTCTTTATTTTCTATTATTTTTTTAAATGGGGAATCCAACAATTTTTTTATTGAATATTTTGACATAGATTTTATCTTAGATGTAGACGCTACAACTCCAGTATTTTTTGACATGACAACTTCTGTTTTTAATCCACCTATTTTTAATGTTGAGTTAGAGATTACATTTTTGGTGTCATTAGAAACAATCTCAGTATCTGTGGTCATAATAACATCAGCATTAGATGAATCACCTTTCTCATTACCTCTACCTTCTAACGTAAACTTCCATGACAAATATAAAACTTTCTGGATTTCACGATCAAACTCGTCTTGTAATAATTGACCCTCTAACCAATTTCTTAGTAGTAGTTCGTATTGTACCTGGTATTGAGGTCCCAATGCTAATGACATTTCATTGTATCGTTGACGGACTAGATTTTCAGCGTCACGAAGTAATTGCTGTTGTTCCAATTCCAATTCATCATCGTCGTCTTCATCCGAAGATGACGATGACGACGACGATGACGATGATGATGATGAAGATGAAAATGAGAATGAATAACACACATCCTCTGCTCCTTCATATCCCTCTTTATCGACATAGGAATTGGTTTCAGTTCGAGATTTTTCACATAGTGTATATTTTGGTACCATCAATTCATTATGATCCTTCTGTTTTATGTCTTGAGGATGATCTCCTACTACAAGGGAAAGACGATTATCTGAAGCCTGTTTTTCAAGTAACAACTGTTGTTGTTGCATGGTTTTTTGATATTTAAGATGTTGCTGCAATAACACTTGATGTCGGAGTTGTTGGTGATGCTTTTGATGAAACTGCTGCTGTTTGATTATTTTTTGTTGTTCATTCTGCTGTTGTTGATCTTTTTGCTGCTGTTGTTTCTTTTGCTGCTGTTGTCTTTGTTGTTGCAATAAGTATTCTTGTAGTTTTCTTCGTTGTAACTGCTGTTGTTGTCGGAGTTGTATTTGTAATTTCTCTGGTTCAGGTCGTTCGTGTCGCTGAAGCTGTCCAACAATAATACCAGTACGACGTGGATTTTCAATTTTCTGCTTTTGTTCCTGCTGTATTTTAATATTATCTGGCTGAAGTAACGGTTGCTGTGATTTTTGTATTTGTTTATTTAATTGTTGATGTTGTAACGATTGTTTTTGAGACGGTTTTATTTGCAATTGTTGTAGTTGTTGATGCGACTGTTTTAGTTGCGATTGCGGTATTAAATTATTTTCAGATGTTATAGTATTATTTTGTTTTTGTTGCTGTTGAGAAATAATAACACACTGCTGCTGTGTCACCTGCTGTTGTTGCAGTGTTTGTACTAACTCATTCTGATTCTGTGGCTTAGATTGCAATAATTGCTGGGCTAGTTGTTTTTGCAATAAAATTTGTTGAGAGCCCTGTTGTTGTGACGGTAGTTTTAATAATTGTTGTTGTCCTGATATGATAACACGTTGCTGCTGATTTCTTGCTACAATAGGTAGTGGCGTCCCTTGCTGCTGTACCTGACTGATAACGACACCACGTTGTGATGTTGATTGTAATTGTTGTGTTTGAGGTGATTTTAGTTGTCCAATAACAATGCGTTGTGTTGAAGGTTGAAGCTGTTGTAGAATCTGTTGTTGTTGCTGACTTGAAGCAGAAGTGACAACAACGCGTTGAATTTGTGGTGCCTGTTGTTGTTGGCCACTAGCAGAAGCGACAACAACACGTTGCATCTGTGGTGGCTGTTCTTGTTGACTACCAGTTCCTGTAGTAATAACGTGTTGCATTTGTTGTGGTTGTTGCTGACTGTTAGATGCGGTAATTACATGTTGTATCTGTTGCTGTTGACCACCAGATATTGCAGTGATAACACGTGGTAACTGCTTTGCTTGTTGTTGAATAGATCCTGAAGCAACAACGTTATGTATCTGTTGTGACTGTTGCTTAATAGTACTTGGAACAATAACATGTTGTATCTGCTGTAATTTTTGTTGTTGTTGACTAGCAGCTGAAACGACAACATGTTGTAACTGCTGCTGTTGTTGACCAGCAGCTGAAACAACCACATGTTGTAACTGCTGCTGTTGTTGACCAGCGGCTGAAACAACAACGCGTTGTATCTGTTGTGATGGTTGTTGTTGTCCACTATTTACAACAACACGTTGCATTTGTTGTTGCTGGCCAGTGCCTGTGACGACAACACGTTGTATTTGTTGTTGCTGCTGTTGCTGACTATTACCTGAAACAACAACACATTGCATTTGCTGTCCTGTAGTGTTAGCAGCAACTGTACGCTGTTGTTGTTGTTGTGATGGATTCCCCATAACTACAATTCGTTGAGGATAAGTCTTGTTCTTCATTAATAATTGCTGTAACTGCTGCTGCAATTGCTGCTGTGTATGAGGCGGTTGTGGTTTTGTTTGTTGTTGTATAGACACCGTAGTATACTGATTCTGTGCTTGCTGTCCGTTTTGAGATTGTTGTAAGGTTGTAACAACATGAGGTTGTTGAATAAATTGTGGTTTCATTACGAGTTGAGGTTGTTGTATTATCTGAGGTTGTTTCAAAATTCGAGGTTGTTGTACATCATGCACTTGTTGTTGAACAATTTGTGGTTGTTGTTGTGTATATTGATAATGTTGAGACTGCTGTTGGGTATGTTGTACATACTGAGATACATGCTGCTGCTGTGGTTGCTGAACAAGTTGAGGTTGTTGTTGTTGTGGTTGCTGAACAAATTGTGATTGCTGTTGAATTTGTACATTTTTTTGTTGTAATAACAATAACTGTTGTTGTTGTTCTTTCTGCTGACGTTGTTGTTGTTGAATGTGCAACTGTTGTTGTTGATGAATAATTTTTGGTCGTTGTTGTTGTAGTTTCAGACGATCCTCAAGTGGTTCATCTTTATCATCATTATCTTCCTGCAGTTGTAAAAGTTCTAAAAGTACTTGTTCTTGCTTTTGCTGACGCTGAAGAAGCAGTTTCTGTTGTTTTAAATGCTCCTGATGCATTAAAACTTGATTGCGCTGTTGTATTTGAGGTTGTGATTGAGATTGTAATACCTCTTGCTGTTGTTGAGATTGTAATTGTAGCAGTTGTTGTTGCGTTTGAGGTGATTGTTGTTCTTGTTTCTGTTGAATTTGATCTTGTTGATTATGTTGCTGAGGTTGTTTCTGCCTAACTTGTTGTTTTTGAAGTTGTTGCTGTTTCAATAATTGCTGCTTCTGCAATTGTTTTTGTAAAAGTAACTGTTGTTGTTGCAAAATCTGCTTTTTATCTGGTTGTTGGTGCTCTTGACCAGAATCCATTGTTATACTTGTTAGTATTTGTCAGAGTAGAAATTTTGATTTCCTAATCCATCTATATAAAATAAAATTACAATTTTCAAATTTGCATTATTATAATAATCCTTATAATACCTGCATGCACCCCTATAAAAATATATACTGTATAATCTTATCGTTTCATTCCCATGAACACTTATGTCTAAATATTATAAATATTTGTTATCTATATGCTGTTATAAATTAATAAAAATGTAGGTACAGATAAAGAATATGATCAAATTTTAAACTCAAAATATTGGATATAATGAAGTTTTATGACTGTTAATAAAAGAAATATATTTATCTTGAAATTTAACTAGTATAATTATAAAGTACTCGTATAACATTACTTTTTAAATTTTAGATTGTAATATATAATATATAGAAATTAAGAGTTGTGAATTATAGAACATAATAATAGATAATAAATATATATTATATCTATACTTTATGGAAAAACGAACGTAAAAAAGGGTTTATGCATTTTATATATTTTAATATCCAATACATTATTGTTATCTCAGGTATGAATAATATTAAATTAAAACTTATGATTAGCTCTCAGATTATAATACAAATTATATTTATTTTTATTTTGGTTAGATTAAGACAATGTATTTCAAGTACATGTAAGGAATTATTTTAAAGGATAGGCTAAACACTTTGAATGTTTTAGCATTTTTATGTATATTTTATATATTTTTCTTGTATATATAATATTTATGATATATAATTTAAGATTTAAGTGTCAAATTATGTATTTCTTTAAGAAATCATTTCAAATTATTAGTTTTGGGTAATTTTTATTTATTCCAATAGTTAATCGTTGTTTATAATTTTAATCACATCTCTATCCAAAAATATGTTTTGGAAGATTTTAAGATTATGTTAAATAAAATTATATAAGTTGATCTGCTATATACATTTCAAATTTAAAGCATTGAACAATTAATAAATAGCCTTTAAACGCGTTGTATTATTAACGACAATTAATTCTTCGATATAAATATGCGATTCTCCAAATTTCTCCAAACCTATTCCAAAATTTTACTACACCTGTAAATTCCTAATTTTAGTACTGAAAAAAAATTTCAAGTCCTTACGATCAAAACTCAATTAGTTTTCGAATGCAATAACCTTCCATTCAAATCTTCATTATAATAAACCACTAATTTATCCGAGGACGGATGGGACGAAGGAAAAACGTTCAGAATCGACCTCTCCGCTTTTTGTATTTTGCTAGGTCTTTGTTTTTCTGCAAATTTGCAAACAAATATGTACATGCTACTAGACGCCACACTAGCATTTGATTTGAGAAAAAACGATGTAAAAATATTCTTACAAATTTGCTAGACTTTGCACCTGTCTCGGTCTTGCATGTACACATAACATAGGAAATCGATGTACCACATTGTTACTTAGTTTATTTAATAGTTTATTGTATTAAATTATAGTATTACAAATTAATCAATAAATTACCTAATTTGTAATGCTATAATTTATAAAAAGTGGGAATGTCGATTGTGGACGTTCCTCCTTCGTCCCTTCGGGCCTCGGAGAAATTAGTAGTTTATTATACTTAATATTTGAATGCAATGATATTGCATTAGAAAATACGATTCTGAGCGAAACTCAATATATTAAAATATGCTATACTGATAATCCATTCTATAATTTTACCACGTGTATTAATAACGAACGTAAAATTAAAATAAATTTCGATTTCCTACGATCTAAACTTATTTAGTTATCAAGAAATAATATAATGTAACCGTAATTTTGACGACTAAAAATTCTTACTTTATAAAGTCATGAAATGAAATTGTCAGTCACGATTATAAAAATATTTTGTAAGAAGATTAAGTAGTATATGTCTAGACTTCGATAACCTTTTTAAACCAATAAACCATAAATTGCAGGAAATATTAAATATTTTTGGAAAAAAAACCAAAACTATATACTTAGTTAGAATATCAACCATTCGTTTCTAAATTATTTCTTGTAATGAAGTTCACCTAAGTAAATACTCAAAAAAATGTTCAAGTCTCTACAATCAAAAATTAATTAGTTATCACGAAATTAAAAAATTTTAAATAATAAAACCGATAATTTGCCGATTTTCAAGATTTTTAACTTTAAAAACTTATAAAAAAAATTGTCAGTTACGATTTTCAAAATATTTTGTAAAAAGATTAAGTAGTATATGATTATACTTCGACAAAATTTTCAAAGCGATAAACCAAAAATTGCCGGAAATATTAAACATTTTTGGGAAAAAGATCAAAGTACTATACTTGGCCAAATAATCAATCGATCCGTTCCAAAATTCTACCACACTTGTATATTAACTATGTTAAAAAAATTTCAAGTCCCTACGATCAAAAATCAATTAGTTTTCGCGAAATAAAAAAATTTTAAGTAATAGAAATCGTAATTTTGCCGATTTTCTACCAGTTTTTGGTAGTTTTTCTCCTCACATGGAAAAACTTTTGAGAAATTCAAAAAATGAGTCAAATAAAGGTCCAACTAGACACGATTTGCTACCGAAAGCATACTCTACTTGTGTTAATCGGACCATTATTTCTGCCCGAAAAAGTGTCTTCGTATATATAAAAAAAAATCTTTGTAAAAACAATACATTCTTTGCTTCACTCAGAATCTAAAAATCATATGCATTTGAAAAAATAAGTTATATAACAGAATACTTATAATACAAGTTATCCTAGTATTTCACTGCAACTGTGCTCTTTAAAATACTTCCCTCCAAGAATAGGGTTGCTCTTACTACTGAACTTGTTTTTTTATATTGTTATTGATGATAATATATTATATATCATGTTGCTGAATTTTGTGTTTTATTGTATTAAAGTGTGAACACAGATCATATGTTTTTAGAAACTATAGAATCTAAATAAGAAACCATGGTTTTAGGCCCGTTTCAAAAGATTGGTTTGTGTAATATTAGTGTAGCTGCTACAATAATTAATGTTAACATTTTACTATTTAGTATTAATATATTTATTAATATTACCAATATTGTAGTATCAATATTGTTAGAATCAGAAAATAGATTTAGTTAGAATCCATTAATAATAAACCACTTTTGTTTTAATTAAATAATATAACAATAACGAAATAATTATAAATCCGCAAATCGAAAATTATTGTCTATTTATCATTATTCCAATTAACAATTAATTCGATTGATTGTAATATAAAAACTTCTTGCTCAAATTAAGCTAAATAACATGCTCGAATGATAAAATATAAAAGAATTAATATATAACAGTCGATAAAGCATTTCTACCTTTGTGAATTATGAAAATTTAGAATTTACTTCAATATTTGTAATCACTCGAACGTTGTCAATCGGAATCGTTTTATATGTGTCATTTGTATAATATTGTATATATTATATAAATTTATAATATCTAAGGAATATTATTATTATAGTATCGTGTTATTTTTAATTAATATTATTTTTATAATGCCAAAAATTAAAACTTCAAATAGTACTCGTTTACGTCCATTTTTTTCGGAAGTCGGAAATAATATTTTTTCAACAGACGAATATATCCTTTTTTTGTAAAATTTGTAAAGTAATAGTAGCCGCGAAAAAAAAATTCACCGTTGAACAACATATTTCAAGAATAAAACATATAAACATATGAACATAGAAACATAGTATTATAAGAGTAAAAATTAAAAAATCAAAGTTTAATTACTACACTGTCAAAAATCTCTACTTTTAACTGTGATTTACAGCAAACCCTTTTAATGGGTAATTTTCCGTTGAATAAGGTTTCAAAAATTATTTTCCTAATTTTTTGGTCAAATATACAAATAAAAGCATTCTTGTAGAATTATTTTAAGAAAAACGTACGTTTTACAATGTTATGAAGAGACTATAAATAAAATAAAAAAATATGGGTTTCAATTGACGAAACAACAGATGTGGAAGGGCGGTATACAGCGAATGTAATTATTGGCACATTGGAAGTTGGAGGCTCTGGAAAAATATTTTTACTTCATTTTGAAGAATTATAATAAATTAATCATACCACCATCGCAAAATTATTGGATAAATTATTTCATATTTTATGGCCTCACAGAATAAAACATGACAATATACTATTATTTTTAAGTGACGCCGCACCATATTTGGTTAAGGCTGGAAGAGGTATTAAACTAATGTACTCTAAATGAAGATTATGGTTAGGTTAGGTATAAATAGAGGTACATAGAGTTGCAGAAGAGATCCGAAAAAACTTTCCAGAAATAGATCAATTAATTTCAAATGTTAAAAAAATATTTTAAAATGTCCATCACGTATTCAATATTTTCGGGAAAAGGCTTCTTATATACCTTTACCTCCTCAGCCTCTTTTAATTAGGCGGGGAACGTGGATTACTGCTGCTGTATATTTTTTTGAACATTTTGAGATATTAAAAGATATTATTTTGGGCCTAAACTAAACAAACAAGGAGGAGCAATTGAAATTTTTTTTCAATGATCGTAACTTACAATTTAATTTATATTAATGCAAATTTTGCCTAATTCTATCACACAGTTGGAATTATCAGAACTTAGTCTTTACAATTCAATACAATGCAAAAGACGTAGAAAATAGAATTGGACAAAAAATAAAAAAAAATTAAATCTGTACTGAATAAAAATACAGGATTTAAAATTCAATAATTTAAAAATATTGAATGGTGAAGAAGCTCCAAGAGATTATTTTGCAGAAGAATTAAAATTAACTACATCTGATTTAACTCATTTCAAATTTGCACAGATAACTTCATTTGACGTAAAAAGGAATTTCTCAAAGTTACAAATTTGTAATCTGATAATCGACGTTCATTAAATTTCGAAAATATTAAACACGACGCTTGTCGTTCAATGTAACAATTTTAATTAAATTCTATTTATTATGTAATTAAAAATATGTATTAATCAATTCTTAGTCTATATAAATAAAAAAAAATTAAAGAATAGAAAAAAATTATTTCTAATTTTAAAGAGGCAAATATCTAATTAAATTATATACCAATTTGATTTTTTTATAATGAAATTTTAAAAAAATATATTTTTTTTGCATTATTTACATATTTAAGTCATTATTTCTTATTATTATCCATCTTTAAGTCATATTACATTGTCATTTTTTTGTATTTTAGGTTATATTTTGTAAGTTTTTAATGTCATTTTTAACGATTTTATAGGATAATTTACGACCTCTATTAATAATAGTCAAGTGTTTTATCTAAAAGTTCATAACTTAAAATAATTTTTTTTCCCTTTAGAAAGGAATTCACATTATTTTTTAACAGCCCTTGTATTTATAGTATAATTAATAAAATCCAACAAATTATAGTTTAATAATAAATACAATGAAACTTGCTAGACACCAAAAGAACAAAATTCAAAATTAATCCAATTGCCAATAGAACAAAAAGATAAATAAATTAAATTACAAATAAAAATATTTTTTCACAATTTAAGTGAGACATTTAAGATTTTATACATTAATTCTGAACTCCTTAAAACACTGAAGTTATTGAGGAATTAAATAAATTACAGAAAATTTGAGACACAATTCCATAGATATTAGAAAAGGCTTTTGAAAACCAAAAGGATAAAAAAGATAAAAATTTAAAAAAATCAACTTTAAAGTAGATAAAATAGATGAAAAGGTCTTAGTTTAAATACCAATAAATAAAAAACGAACGGGAAGATCGATTTTGGACGTTCCTCCTTCAGAAATTTTTGGTTTATTATAATTTAGATTTGAACCTCAATATATTATACTGATAACCCGTTCCAAAATTTTACCACGTGTGTAAATTACCTATGAGAATACTCAAAAAAATTTCAAATATCTACGTTCAAAATTGCATTACTTATCATGAAAAATCTAAGATCAATTTCGTCAAAATTAGAATTTCCGTGAATTTTGCCGTTTTTCTGTATACTTTTTGGTAGTTTTTCTTTAGGAAAAACTTTTAAGAAATTCAATAAGTGAGTTAAATAAAGTACCAACTAGATGTAATATGCTACCAAAAGCATACCCTATTCGTCGCAATTGGACCATTATTTCTATCCAAAATCGTACTTTCAAACATAGAAAAAAAATCATTGTAAAACCAATAAAAAAATATACTTAAAATATACTAAAATATACTTTCAAATAGATATATAATGGACCGTGTCGACAGACTTGCGTAGACAGGATTTTTTCGTGAGGGAACCATTAAACACTTATTAATGGAAATGAAACTTGTGGCATGTAAATATATTTATGTAATAAAAAAATATAAAACTTTTTATTTATAGTATTATATTTAATTTTCTTTTTTTATGCGCTATATCATCCAATACTTAGTATACAACAATATAAGACACTAAACAAAACCAATAAATATGGAAACTTGTTTATCATACAGAGTCAACTTTTGTTTTACTCGAAATAGAATCATCAACGAATTATCACTTGATTGTCAGAGCAAATTTTTTTGGAATTTTCGACATAATTTAATAAGTATTTAGGTACAAATTTATAATCATATATTATCTATATATAATAAAATAAATGCCAGTAATCTTTGAGATCAATTTTCTCAGGAACTGCAAAATCGATTGACATGAAATTGTAACATCGATATTTGTTTCGATCTAAGGAATATTAGTCTCGACTTGATATATAAAACATAATCAAAAGTAAGCAGTTATATTAAATAAAAGTATACAAAATATTATAAATTATTAATATACTATCCAATTCCATTTCATGTCAACCAACAAAATATATATGATTACGATAAGATAACGATATCTTTAACATTGTGGTCAAACCAAATTAATGAATTTTAATATGAAATAAATGACATTATTGTCATTCAAAATGTAAAATTTAATTAATTCAATGGTATCAGGAATTTATCTTTACAATGACTAGTCACTGTTGTAATTAATCCCACCTAACATACTTGATGTATAAAAATCAAATCAAATTGTATGTGCTCAAAAATTTACAAACACATTAATAAAACAATAATTTTTATATAGACTTTTTAATGGTATGAAAAATGGGACAAAAAAATAATGAATGTGAATTTGCCATTTCTGTAATAAATATATTAGATATATACTATTTAAAAATTTTTTAACTACTTTGATAGATACAACAGTATGAAGAATTTAAGAATGAAGTAATTGCTAAGCTTGCACATTAATGATAAATTATAATATACGCTTTTATATTAAAAAATCAATGAAGGTAAAAATACAGAAAACATTACAACAATATATAGACAAATTTATGAAGAGAAAGAAATAATTTTAATTGGCAATCAAGTTAAAGATAATAAAGTATGAAAGATTTGATAGATAACATTTTATTATTGAATTTTTTCAGGATATAAAAATCATTAAAATGAGATTATAGGAATTAAAACTGCCAAAATTGGAAAATATAATTACTTAAGGTTGAGAAATTTATCATTATTAGTAAAATCAATTGTATTGATAGATCCAAATACCAGAAGATGAAACATAGATATATCTACAATATCTATTTAGGTTCTACTCAAGGTAATCTACTGGTCTACAAATTTTATCTTCTACCACCTTGGCTATACTACAAATATGTAGTATTTAACTGTTCTACAATACTAAATACATAGAATGTATTGGTTTCACAAAGATGTTTTTTTTTATGTCTGAAAAAATATTATAAATATTAAATATTGGTCTGATTAGTATAAGTAGGGTTTGCTTTCAATAGCAAATTGCATCTATAGTTGGTACTTTATTTAGCTCATTTTTCTAATATCTTAACAGTTTTTCTTACTTAGGTAATTAATTTTAATTGCATTTAAATTTAAAATTATAATTTATTAATGTTTTAAATTTTCGATTGTTTTTAAATTTTTGTCAGTAGATTTTAAATATTGTATCAAATAAAAATATTACTTACAAATATATAATTTTTATTATTTTTCAATAGATTTATAACAGTTTAAATTAGTTTATAAATTTTACACGTATTAAAACACAAAATTTAAAATTTATTTCAGATTGATACATAAAAAAATTAATTCCATAAAATCTTAAAATAAATCTCAGGATAAATAGATTTATCTATTAAATTTATATTTAATAATTTTTTTTTTAAATTTAATATTGTAAGATTTTACTAAAAATAATGTACAATAATAATTGTAATAATTATAAAAAAAATACAGTCCACAAAAATTTTCTAATTATAACATTTATAAAAAAAAAATAATATATATAGGTAAAGTTGTTATATTTATTGAATACATATTATTATATTAATAATTATGAAATGTAATTTGTTTATATAAATTAGACAAACACAAAGACAAAAGCGGAAAATTAAAATAATAGTATAAATGAGAAAGAAAAAAAATCTGAAGATAAATATAATAATGATATTTTGTTTTTGAATGATAGATCTACTTCCATTATTGGTAAAATTCATTTTTTATTATGCCAAATTCTAATAATAAAGTAGAAGAAAAATTATCTTTTTTTAATAATCATCTTATTCAACCCTTTTTATTGGCTGATGATAAACTTCCTTTCGTTCACAATAAAGATAATTTCCAAAAACAAATACTTATGAAAAAATTAATTGAAAATGGTTAGGTATATTATATTGTTCTTTAAGTAAAAATTTTTTTCACTACTTGTTCAACTTTTGGTAATACTCTTGATAATGTGAGTAATTTAGTAACTGAATTGTTAATTGAAAATCTTAAAAGTATGTATGGTAAACTTCATAAACATGAAATATCTACAAGTCAGTGTGCAGCAGCTTCTGCTTTACTTTAACCAAATTAGAAAATAATATTTATAATATAATAGAAAAATTAGAAAAATATATGATGGTTGTGTCAATATTAATTTAAAAGAAAACTATTAGTAATTAAGTGACTTATAGACATAATTTTTATTGGTAAACAAGAAATAACATTTAGAGGTAAATAGGAGACTACTACAATTAAAAAAAAAAATTAAAATGATAGATCTGTAAACCATAAACTAACTTTTTAGAATTAGTCTGATCAATTAAGGATTATGATCCTTACGATACTCTTCTAAAAAATTGGACTAAATTTGTAGTAATTCTTACAGCAATAATTCATTTAGATATATTTTAAATTTAAAGCCACTAGTTTCTAAGTTCCTTCAATATTGTTCATTAAATTATCTTACTGTTTTTAATATAATTATAAAACTTGCATTTTTAAAAAAAATATACCTGGTGAATGGTCAAATATTCCAGTATGTGGCAGGTTTATAATTAAACATTTAATTATATTCATGTTATAATGACAAATAGTTTAGACACAAATTTCTACAAATTCTTTATTAGAAATATCACGTTTATCAAATATTAATAGAAACACTTTGACTGAATTAATAATATTATTATTATTAATAATTAATAATACAATTTGAATCTATCACTTAAATTGTTTAAAAATACTTATGATTTTCAATTTTATAACCATGAATATAACACATTTTGAATATCAATTGGTTAATGGACCTCCTAATAGTTGTAAAACTTGTAACAATTGTTATATATATAAATATGTATTTAATATATTATATGAAATAATCAGCAATTAGGTTGTTTTAATAATATTTATTTTGCATATAAATTTATTTTATCACTTTAATTTTATAGTAGTAATTTATATTAGTTAAAATCTAATATGATAACAATATACCTACCTAATAATTATTAGTATTCAATCAATTTAAATTTAAAATAATATTTATATTAACATCACTATTGTCCATTGAAAATGAAATGGTAGGACAATTGATTTTGATACAGTGATTGACGATTTTGCTCTGATCAAAGTAAGAAAAATTACAACTGTAATAGTTTATATAAATGTATTTATATTTATAATTATAATTATGTAATATACAATACAATAATTTTAAATTATTTAGAGCAAAGAGTATTTGTTGTTTTATTTACTTTTTACCTATTTTATTTTTTTATAAATTATGCTGGTTAAATAACAACTTTATTAATATAGCAAATTTATGTTAAATATGGTAATTACAAATAAAATAAAAATCTTTATTGTAATTTTGAAGGGATAGCAAGCGAATCCATCAACTTTATAAAATGTAATTTTATGTGAAAATGTCAAAGGGGCGTTACTTTTAATATTTTCCCCAGGTGTTAAAATTATTAGATCTGGCCCTGCTCATTAGCCACACTTTAAATGGGAAAGGAATATATTTAATTATTATTTTTAAATATAACAGCACAAAGATTTTTTTTTACAGTTGGCTAATGTATAGCTTTTAGATATAATACTTGGAAATTGTTTTGAAACCCATTGACGCCGAAGTCAATATTATGCATAACAGTTTCCATACATTTAAAATTGTATTCTAGTAGTGGGTATCTGTGGGGAAGGTGGTCTGGAGATTGTACCTAATGTAACTAATAAAAACTAATTATAATTGGTTAAACAATAAAAGTAGTTATAAAAATAGTTTAAATGACTTTAGAAATAGCAGGTAATTTTTGCCACATATATAATTTTTGATTTCAGCGTTACTGTTGAAAACTGTGAGCGGTTGTTTGTCAAATGGATTACTACATGAATATTTAAATTAACTTAACATCAAATTCATAACGTGTAGTAAATGCGTTGTACTTACAGGACAATCACAGTGATAAATTAAAGATGACTTGTTTGTTGGTTGATAAATATTGAGGACACGTTGTCGTCGTCATTATCACCGTCTATGAATATAATATAATCGGTGAGACACTCCGTCACTATAGTTTTTGTCTGCACAACGACGACAACGTGTATTTTATTTGTATTACAGTAACGCGATTTTTAAAACGATCACATAGAAAACGAACGTTTACATAAACAACATTATTATCCATAAATAATTAGAGTTATTACTAGCAAAAAGAGATATTTACATTAACGAAGCAAACGCGTTAGAAGAAGAATTAAATACCTATTTAAGTAAACATTGCGTATAATTGTAATATCAAATATACTTAAAATAATAAAATTAATAATAAAAGACAGCGGATCATTCATATCGTTATTCGTTGATGCTGTTATTGTTGTTGTTGTTTATATCAATATGTATTATCTATCAAATTAATGGTAAGGCGGTGGCGTTATCAACAGTAGCTATCTATGGAGGTGAAAACGGCACTTACCTATACACTCTGTGTGATATAGAAATTATTTTGAATGTCGAGTTTTTTCGAGAAGAATACCTGCGTAAAAACGTATATTATTATATTATCTAAACTTAAAAAACTCGATTTGACCAATATTATTTATAAAATTATAATAGTAATAGACCAGTTTTGTAGAAAGGAATATTTTATAATATATTATTATGACATAGGTGAAAGGCTCTAAAACTAATAATATTAAAAAAATGTTATTTAACGTTAAAACAATTTATTCCGTGCACATTTTATTTTGTTTAATGTTTAGACATTATTAACGTTATTAATTGTTTGTGTATAATGTTATTGGTAATATAAACGTTTAATGTGTTTTTCGTTATTCGTTATTTTTAATTTAATATAATAATTAAATCATATTAACCCTTTCAGACCCCAGGCACATTGCAATGTGCATACAATTCAATAATTGATATAAAATTGAATGTGCACACAAGTATCTCCATGTTGGCCCAATGCACATTATAATGTACATAGCTGTATCTTTGGTCCAGATAGTCATAATCTCTTCAAACTTGAAAAGATTCTTAATCGAGTATCTATTATAAAATATATATATTAAAAAAAAAAATTTTCTTTGGTACAATTAATTCGGGTCTGAAAGGGTTAAGAACATACCTAGGTATTTATTATAAAATTAATTATATTTTTAACGTAATATTTATTTATAAAAATTTAAAAATATTAAACAATAAAATATTGTTAGGATAGGGTAGGCCAGTGGTTCCAAAACTATTTTGGTTCACGCCAACCTAAAAATAAAAATTGCGCCTCCCACGAATAAATTAACTACAATTTTGTACTATTTAAATACTTTTATTTTTATGATAAAACTCAATATTTACTTTGCGCCTCATAGTTTGGGAACCGCTGGAATAGGCGATAACCACAAATCCACAACACATGGATTATTTAAATTCCAGATAATATTACAAATCTCCTAAAACTTTAGTAAAAATTATATCTTTTATCTAAAATTATTTAAAAATGTGTAGGTATAATATATTAATATAGATAATATATCATATATCATATTATATTGATAAATGAAAATAATAGGTTCCAAGTGGAATAAGTTACATAATAAACTTCGTGATTTCTAATCTTAATTTCTCTATTTATTTGAGCATATTTTTCGTTTCAGTGACATACCCATACACAGAATTGATGGGGGCTAAACAAAATTAATTAAATTAAAATAAATTATTTAGCCTACTTTAGTTATATAAAATGGAAAATTAAGACGTAAGTAATATTCATAAAATAAATAGTATTGAAAAATTTTAACAAAAATTATTAATTAATAATTAATACTTTATAATTTTGTAGATCCATTACTTAATGTTTCTTAAAAGCCCGCCCCAATTTTTTTTTGTGTACGTACTAGGGTATTTTTTTAATAAAATTCAAGTACTACATAATAATATAATACAGTCAATGAGAGCTGATACACTCCTAGAAGAACACTTTTTCTAATACCTATCGATTTATTTTATGCACGAAATGTTTTAAATTTTAAAATGTTTTTAATTTTTGTATAGTTTATAGTATTATACATCCGTATCCCTCCTCTAAAATCCCCAAATCGCCACTGTAGACTTCTAAGCTTGCAACAATAACATAACAATTAGTTATTTAAACCGCAGGTCAAAACATTGTTTTAATTAAAAACGGCTTATTGTCAGTACGTGTTTTCGTTATACAAAAAAAAATGTTCCCGAAAAATTACCTACCTTATAGTTTTATTTTTAATTTTTATTTCTCATTAATTATACCTTAATGACTTAGTACTTACCAGCTAGTCCAGTGGCGTGTTTAGAATTTGGGCGGGGGGGATATGCGTTGGCTAAACTTTTATTTTTCCGAATAGAGTGGGGGATAGTTGTGTTATTCGCTTACTATCACCAATACTACAATTTCTCAAAAATTATAAGGGTTAATATTACTATGAAATTAGAACGTACATACTTAAAATCATTAAACTTATTTTTCTGACAAAATATAGTAACAAAATTAAGTATGTGATTGTATTTATATATTTGTATTATTAATCAAAGATTATTATACAGAATACACTATGCTTATAATATAAAATCTAATTTCCTATTCTTCAAGACTTCGTTCGTTAAGACTTCTTCTGATGAAATTGCAATGTTTCGATGGCATGACAATAGTGCGTGCTAATCCATTAAGTCTATTCTTATAACAAAATTAATGTATCTATAATATAATATTTTAGTTATAATACGTATAATTCAATTTATATATTATATTAAATAATAATAACATATTTATTTCTGCCATACTATTTGATATTTCTAAAATATGTTTTAATCCTCTTTAATGAGGAAAAAGACCGTTCAAGTGTGGCAGTTGAGACTGGAAGTGTGCAGAATATTTTGAATTTTTGAAGGATTTTAATATTTATAACATTAAAGTACACTATATTGGTCGTTATCATTTACCACAAATCAACAATACACGAGCTATTCCAGTAAACGCTATTATTTTAAGAAATGTGTTATCGACGATATAAGTATACATTATTACAATATTTATTATATTCTAGCGTTACCGCCGGGCGCCGTATTTTAAAATATTTATTATACATAACAATGCCCTAATAAAAATAAATTGTGGTAATGTCATTAATTTTATTTTCTATTTCTGTAAAATTACCAAAAATATTTAAAACAATTAGATAAATCAGTATGGACTAAAAAAAGGGGAGATATCTATCCCCCCCCCCCCCCCCCCCGTAAATACACCACTGCTGGGCTACTGATCAATGTTATTGTAGCATTGTAGGTATATTATATTATACCGATTTATTTTTATTTGTCATCGTCAATAAAGTTTAGTTATTAGGTAATAATTAAGTAATAAAAGTATTAACCTTAACAAACTTATACAATTGTCAATCGTATTTATTGTAGCACGTATATGTAGGTATAGGTAGTAACTATAGTTGGTACAACGGTTAGTGACACAAATAGCGGAAGGAATTTAAAGGTGCTTAGTTCCCTTAATATATGTTCAAACTCCTTGTAAAAAAATAGATTTTTGAGAATTGACTATTTCACTGGATCATAAAAATTGAATTCAATTTTTATTATTATTTATGATTAAATTATATCTATTAATTAGTACTACATTCTACGTATCATCATATATTAATATTAAATATTCTTAAATTGTAGGGAATTTTCTAAATATACCATAATATTCTATTAAATAAGATATTAAAAAATGTTTTGAGTATACAATATTAAATCTAGAACCAATTAGATAACATATATTTTATTACATGATAGTAATTTATTTCCAAATTAAAAGAAAATTATTCAAATTGCCATCACACTGCCTGTTAGTTCTTCAAAATGCGAGAGATCTTTTTCTACGATGACACGCTAAGAAGCTGACATGCTAAGAAGTTGTATATATTAAGATAGGATTAGCAATTTGAACATTTTAAATAATAAACGCGATATTATTATAGATAATGAAAAATATTAGAAACATTTTAGAAATCAGAAAAAAATTTAAATTTAAATAAAACGAATAAACCTTTTTAGTAACATTGATATTTCCATGTACTTATCTACTAAGTATACTTAACTATTATTAGAAATAATATACCTAACTAAAATATTTTCTGATCAGAAAAAAAAATACATTCATAATAATATATTATATTACAAGAAAAATAATATAATTACACCTACTTAAGTACATATAATTGAAAATAAGTAATCTATACATTTCCTTTTAAGACATACAATATACAAAATTTCTTTATTTTTTACATTTTTCCTTTTAAATAGTGTTTAGTAATTACTGATTACAGATTGTTTTTCTTATATATATACACGGAAACATGAATATCAATATCAAAAAATATCTCCTCGTATATTTAGAAAAAAATACTTGAGAACTTAAACCCCCATAACGACAAATTTTACTATTTACGCCACTGACAACGGTCTACGATTATAAAAAAACTTTATTTAATTGATAAGTCTATAATTGACTAATAGGAATTTGTTGTTAATACCTATATTTTTAATGGTTTTTGTAGATGGTATGAAATATGAATATAAAAAAGTAGGAAGGTCGATTTTGGATGTTCCTCCTTCGTCCCTTAGATCCTCGGAGAAATTAGTGGTTTATTATATTTAAGATTTAAATGCAATGATATTGTATTAGAAAATAAGATTCTGAGCGAAACTCAATATAATACAATATATTATACTGATAAGCCGTTCCAAAAATTTACCACGTGTGTAAACTACATACATGAATACTCGAAAAAAAATTTAAATTTCTACGATCAAAACTCAATTAATTATCACGAAATAAAAACTTTAAATTAACGATTTTTCGTCATTTTTTGATAGTTATTCTTCTCTCAAGGAAAAAACTTTTGAAAAATTCTAAAAATGAGCTAATAAAGTACTAACTAGATGCAATTTGCTACCGAAAGCATAACCTATTTGTGTTAATCGAACCATTATTTCTATCAAAAATCATACTTTCAGACATAGAAAAAAAACATTATAAAACCAAAATACATTCCTCGCTTCGTTCAGAATTTAAAATATAAAATATGAGCCGTACAATTACCACATGTCGACAATCGACATCATTATGTCAAATATAGTCTCAATTTACTATTTAATTATAGGTAGGTAATAACTCGTAGTTATATATATATATATATAGAATTAGAAATTTAAAACACTTACCTACCTACTAAATGCCAAATATTTTAATTCATATTGAACAGTTTTACATTAATTTAATTTATAATTATAATATATTTATTACTTCTACATAGTTTAGTATATATACATACAAATTATTGTACCTATAACCTATGTCCCATTCGTTAAAACTTTAAGTTATATTAAATGACCCCCTACCGTTTTATAATATATAAAAAATTAATTGCAAACAAATTTTAATTAACATATTCTCTATCTGTATACATTATAATACAAAATCTGAAACAGGTGGCAAAATAATATTATTAATAGGAATTTTTTTTGGTCATGAGTTTAAACCCATTCGACCCCTCTCCCTCTCATAAATACGCCTCTGAATCTAAGGCAGTGTTTTTAAAACCTTTTCAAAGTGACATCCCAAAAGATTTAGGAATGTTATTTTTTCAGTAGGTACTACAAAATTTTTAAAATATTAAAGTTTAGTTTAGAATATTACTTAACTCAACTGATGTAAGTATATAAATTATTATCGGCGAGATAATATGTTATGGTACAGCGGTCCTTAAACGTTTTAGTACGCGGACGTAGTCCGTTTAATGATTTTTTTAAATATATATTAATTTAATATTTTCTTTTAGCCTTTTATGTACATAAAAAAACATCCATGTTACTAATTAGTAATTACAAATATACATTTTATTAATTATTTCAACTATATTTAATATTATTTAATACATAGACATTAGACATTTAATATTAACCATTAATTATAGTGCTGTGGACTACAGTTTAAGAACCGCTGTTTAAACCATAAATATTTTAACTATTATAATAATAATGTAAAAAATAACGTGTTAATATTATAAATTATAATATTAGCAAAAACAATAAATTATTCAAGTACTTATTAAATACCATTTAATATTACTCACCGACTGTATTGAGACGTATCGAAGGTCCTAAGGCCTGGTTATACAAATACAATTAATATATTATGTAGAACGGAACTAGGTATAGTTAACAATTATGATTTACATATTGAAAAAGAACGAAGGTAATAACTGAGTTTGTGTAAAAAGAAGTAAAATAAAATAAACCACTGTAAAAAGTTCTGTTTATTTATTTTTATTCGTAGTAAGTTTTAGACGT
>CM023362.1:12156845-12328496 GCA_013282895.1 Eriosoma lanigerum
AAATAAAATAAACCACTATAAAAAGTTTTGTTTATATATTTTTATTCATAGTAAGTTTTAGACGTAAATCGTCCCGCGCGTTGTTTCTCAAGACGAAGACGCACATACAGCACGACGTTCACCAACCGACTGTAGTGTACCGTGTACGGCATTGTAGTCTGCTACAAAGTATACACTAACCAGTAACCAGTCTCACCGCTACCACCCTATTTAGTTTTATTAAGCGGTGACCACCAGGCTGCGACTACAAGGAGTTCCTCCTCTTTCTACCATGGTTAACGTATGGCGTGTGCCAATCGAGTGTTCATAGTGACGGCATAAATGTCTACTGCACGCATATTATACTATAATAAATTAATAGCTACTCAGTACTCACTAATTCGTTAACTGTAGTAAGCTAATAACTATCAACTTCACTTAACTATTTATTTGTTTTCTACATAAATATTATAATTTATTATAGTTAATGTCGGCTAATCGATTATAAATTTCAATAAAAAACACTTGCCATCAACAATAAATAATAAAATATACTTAGATACTTAATTAATTATACAGCGTGATATATTTATTAACTATATAGTTACAAGTAGGAAAACTTTATTTTACTAGTTTGAAAGTAAAATACCAATTACCAACCACTAAATATAAAATCACTAGGAAATCTAATTTGTTCTAAAGATCTAGGGTTGTGTTAATAATCTTATTATTTGTATCATATTTATAATATTTTAGGTTTGTAATTTGTGTAATTAACTAATTAACCATTTTTAAACCATTCTGTTATTGAATTGAATTGTTTAAATGTTAATTTAAGAAATTTATTATTTATTATAAATGTATGATTTTAACATGACATTATTAACAAAATGTATATTTCTTATTACATTCTTAAATATTTAACTTAATTAGACTTTTATTAAGAATATATTATTTTATAGTTGATTTTTAAGATATTTTTGATATTCAATAACATATAACATCAAGTTATAATATTTAAATTTCTAACAAATACGTTATTTTATTCATTCAAAATGAATAATTAAAATATAATACAAATAATTGCAGATAATCCTAACACAAAGTAAATCAATATTGTTCTTTATAAGTCATAATCGTAATAGATCTTTTATAAAGATAATTGTTATTATTTATTTAAACTTAACAATAATATAAAGTTTTAGTTTAATAATTATTTTAATTTTGTTGATAAATAATATTACCTATATTTATAACCATATATATTTACTTGCCTATTTCTTACCTGTTATATTATATGTTTAAATAAATATATTATCATAGTGATAATTAATAAGTAAACATCATTAATTCAAATTTGACACTTATGTACTTATATTTATTTTAAATGCAATTGCAATATGTAATAGTTGTTTGATAGTTGTTTCTAGTGATGTATTGGAATGTATACGGGAGTATACGGCGTATACTCATAACAATATTTGTATAAAAGTACGTATACGCAATATAAATAATAATTATATAAGTATACCATAGGTATACGGTCAAACAGCCTTAATATTTTATAATTTATAAATTTGTTGTACATTTAATGTCAATAAATGTAAATAATTTTAATATTAAGTGTATTTTAATAATAAAAATAAATGTATAAGGTATTATGTTTCCATTAGTTAATTCATGTATTTAGTATATTATATAACTCTACAACTTAAAATTCTCATTTAACAAAATGTAAAATTCTAGTTATAATTTATTTATGGTTATTATATATAATTATTAAGGTTACAAACACTAATTATTTGATTAAAAATATAAAAAAAAATTAATGTCATAATCATTTCAAGTAATTTTTTTCTTTTTTAATGTAATTTTGAGAAAAATATGGCTTATACTCAATACATTATTTACCAATACTTCCCTGGTTGTTTCTATTCATTAAGAATACAATTTGGAAATTCAGAAAAGTAAAAGTACCAATAGGATAAAATATATTTTTACTTATTTTATTACTAAAATATATTCATAATTTATGTTTTAATGTGTTATACATTAAAATTACAATAGGATAAGACAAATATTTAACATACTGTTGTATCACAGCACGGAATCAGATATAATTATTAGTAACCAATTGTATTGTGATAAATTGATATTACAGTTATAATTTAAATAAACCTCATAATATGTAATTAATTATTAAAATATAGTATTCAATATATTATATGACATTTAATAATTATTTATGTAGTTGTACTATAAGTTGTATTTATTAGATGTATCAGGGGCGTAATTTCAGTTTTTTTTTGGGTGTACAAGATTTTCAAATGGCTATATAAAAATATGTTCACACGAATAATAGTGAATTATTTCAGCAAGCCCATTAGGTTTTATTTAAAAATTAGGGATGCAATCGCACACTTTGACCCCCTCAAATGACGCCCAGAGTTGTATATAAATACACTTAACAAACACTAACAAGTCACAATGTATTTTTATAATAGTAATTAGTTTAATTGCCATAGTAATACTACCTTTATTTAAGAAATAAATATTATCACCATGAAATACGTAAAGCTAAAGTTTTTGAACATTAAGTTTTAAAATTAGGCTATATAATTTGATTTAGACAGTCGGCAAATAAAAAATTTAGTAATAATAATAATGATAAATGTAATAAATCTAACATACAATATAAAAATGCAGACATATTTTTATTAAGTCAATAAACTTATTGAAATATATTAACCATGATTTAATTATTGAGTCATTACATATTATAAATAATATTTTTAAAATTACCCATGTATAAAATAAAAATATATATAATATTTTGTTTATGTAAAAATTTTTAATAAACGTAATTGCAAAATATTCTTACATTATATTGTAACAATAAAAATTATTTTTGATATAGTACGAGGTAAACATTAATAATGTTTGTAAATAATAAAACAGTTATCAAACTATATAATATGATGTACAAATGGCAAATCCAAATAAAATCATACTTGTTTTCTTATTAGAAAAAAAAATAATAATAATGATAAAAGTAATGATTAGGGCCCAGAACTAAATTTTAATTATATTATTTTTTTCACAGATAGTAATTACTATGTAAGATAATATTATCATAGTCGTAGAAAACAAAAATATATAATACATACTATAGAGATCACTAAGAACCCTATGGACTAACTTTGTAATTCTTTATAAGTCTATATATTATTGATTAGGATCCAGTATAAAAAGATAAATTAAATAGGTAAGATAATTTTTAAGTGCACATAAATTTAAATTATTTAGTAATAATAATAAAAATTTGTATGCCAATTATTATTCTATTGATATTTATAAATACCAAAAATGTAGTACGTATCTAGTACAGTAATTTTTAGAGCATAGCTTTATGCAAATTAGATAATTAATTCTGAGCTCTAGTAAAAACAATTATTACATAAACAGTGAGATGTAATTCAACAATGCACAGTAAAATTACAGTAATAAATTGAAGTAAAAATTACCAAGGTAAATAACATAAAAAAAAAAAAAAATATATAATAGTCAAATATTATTATAAAATAATTAACGGAATATTTAAAGATAAATTCGAATGTTTTCAATAGTAAAAGCAGATATTAATCTGGTGGAATCTTTTAAAACTAACAATTTATAGTCCAAAGTGACTGGTATAGTTTAGCGATGTAATATTGATAATCAATAATGACCAATAAAAAAATATATTGTTGATTTATATATTGGATTACTTATAATATGTATTGATTATATGTTAACATTTAATGGGCTATAAATATAAAGTAAATTAATTATCACAGTGTTGTCACCCACTAATGTAAGCTACACTACTGATTTGTATAATATTGATAAGGATCTCCACAGACTCCATAGTTGTATTGATAATCATCAGCTCCTTCAATAAGCTCTTCTACAGCATCATCTGGGTATAGGTGTAAAACATTTTCTAGATTATCAGCGATCTGAAAAAATGATTGATATAATATAATATTCATATTTATTTTTATAAACTAGATGAATGAAAAAAATAAGATTATGTTATAATTAATTACTGTGGTACATTTTATATTAGTATGGAAAACTATACTCTATTAGAAATAAGAACAGGCTACGGCGATCGACTTGTGCACATGGGTAAAAACGAAGCAAGAGCAACGTAATTAGTCAATCATAGACCACCGACATAAACAAATAACTTAAATTGCATTGTATACCCTGAAATAGATGAGGTGCAGAGCAGTACGCCGTGTTGTATTTTTCCGTATCGTCACTCGCGCGCCACATAATCATTTACATATCATACAAACATGTGGCTGATTAAGTGGGGGATACAAATAGGCGGTGCCTGAATGCCGCCCGACGTAAAATGGTCGCCGCTGTAGCCTGTTCTTATTTCGAATAGAGTATAGGATATAAACGAGCCTGAAATGTTGTTTAGTACAATAATGAAATAAAATATAAAATAATGTTCTTGACCTGTAGCTTTTTAGTTAAATATAAATTATCCAATTAACTTCTCACTACCAATATTTGTACAATTTTAAACAATATTGTTGATTTTTATTGATTTATTTTTGCAGTTTAACTAATGTTTTTCATATTAAGATGCTACTGTCATCACATTTAATAATAACAAAATGTGAACATATGTAGTAATAATATACTCACTTTTCTGTAGAATTCAATCTGACTACGCAACAGCTGACGGGCATGGCCTGCCATTTGGCCAAGTACGTGATCCCGGTGAAAGTGGTTGATCTCAGCTAACAGTGAGTAAGATACCAGATCAGTACGACGTTGAACTTCTCGTAATAGTCGCCGCTGTTGTTCTGGATCCGTTACTGTTGAAGTACTTCCTCCACCAGATCCTAAATTCGTTCCACTAACAGATCCTCCTGTTCCATCACTACCGCTGCCACCAATTGGTAAACCATCCGAGTACTGGCGTTCACATTCTTTCCGCTTCTGAACTGCATTCTGTTACAGATATGATTATTTTATAGACTATTATATATCACAAGTGTACAGAATAGGAAATATTTCATATATAAGTTTGACTAATTTCTAATAAATTGTATAATTAAAAAGAATAAAATATTATCTTAAAATGTCTCTATACACTAGAATCTAAAATAAATAATTTTGGATTTTTATTAGTGGTATATAATATGAATTCCAAAAACACTTCTGATGTTTACATACAGATTAATACTCACTTTATGCACAGCTAGAATGTCAGGAAACCCAGATGAAATACCTCGGTACACGTGTAACATGTCGGCAAAATTGTCCCAGCCTGCGCTGAGGTAATCATCCATTAGTCGACTACCCATCTCATTATATGCGTCACCTGTTTTTTTCAGTGCAGACATCAATTGTTTGGTAGTCCTGCTTATAGGGTTACCACTACCGCCAATGTCTACTGTTGACGACAATGAGGATCCTATAATAATACAAAATAGTTTATTATAGAAATTTATTTATTTTTTATTATTTAATATAATTCAAAATAAAGGACTGTATAATATTATTACAACAGAACTAAAAACATTGTATATATTATAAGATGGTGAGTAGTCTTGTTTAATTTAAATGGTGTAAGCAATTTTTATGATTACATATAATAAAGTATACATTTATATACTTTATTCAATAGTTTGCTTATATATTTTAGTTTCTTACCACTATATGCATGACCCAGTGTGTAAAAAGACTGGCCTAACCGCTGAGCATCTCGTTTATAGCATGTTTGAATACGCTTTGATTGTTCTGATACTGTTTGGGCCATAGTTTTGAGTGCTCCATCTAGAGTTGCCACAAATTTTTGAAACCCATCCAATTCACGATCCCTATAAATAATAATAATAATATATTATATAATAATATAAAAAATTATAGATTTTATATTGAAGTGAAAGTATGCATACAATAAAATCTGATTTATAGGAGGAAGAGGCTGTTCATTGTTGCTGTCTGAAGATATAGCTCTGATAGCAAAAAATATATTTGCTCCAGCGAGTGTTTCAGCGCTTGTATTTCTTGATTCAGCCTTTCGTTTACCTGACTTCCATCGTTTCTCATCTGTACATGTGATAAAGTGCCTGCGCCATACCCAGCCTCTAGATAAAACTGGATGCCGACAAACAGCATCCACAAATGCCTGTAACTGTTGCTTGCGGCGTTCAATAAAATGTTCTTCATATCTGCCTAAGTATAATAAATAACAATTAGTTACAATTTTATTATTAGATATGAAATTTTATTGCACCAATTGCTAGGCAATATCATTATGTCAATTATTATTATTAAATTAAAAATATATTATTGTGTATCATTAAAATATTTACATTTAATATAAACTAATGGTAATGATAAACTTATATTAGAGTACCCATTACTTCTATTTAACTTACCCGATATCTGTTTATCAGGTAAAGGGGGAATCGGAATTAAACAGCAGTATTTATCCAATAAACGTTCATGCAGCCAATCGAAGTGCTTATATCTTCTAGACACTTGTAAGTTGTTAAACTGTAATAGACACAAACAGAATAGATATAATATTAAATTTATTTTTAACATAATTAATAATTAATATTATATTTATACTAAATTTTCATGATTAAGACCAGATAGAAGGTATTTAATTTTTTTTTTGTTGTCATTAGATAACTTCTTAAATCTGATCAAATAAAATATGTGCACATATCAGATAGTTTTCCTATCTAATTTTATGTTGCAATTTTGTATATTTTACCTGATTAAATATATATTATTTAATTATTATTTTACAACTAATTTTGTAATGTAAAAATAACTACCTTATTGTAAATTTTTATATATTGGACAAACATAGGTGTTAAACGATCATTTTTATTATATATAGATATTTTAAGTAACTGACGGTACAATTTTAAAGAACAAAATATTCTATATAGAATTTTAAATTTTAATTTAAAAAAATAATACAGCTATATATAAATGATTTAATATTTAAAGTAATCGAATATGATTTTACTATGTAATTTTCGGACTTTTACATTAAATTTTGACATATTTGTAGTGTAACTAACTTCGGTCTTTAATCACAATAATTAAGATGTATAAAATATTATTTACTGACCGTTGGAGTAAGTTGGTATGCAATAAACGATTTCAAACCCTTAAGTTTAGATTCCTTCTTTGGAGATGCCACCAAACATCGATATCCATGTGGTTCATCATTATCATAGGACCACTCAACATCTACTGCCATAGGATTACTGCTACCACCACGCACAACAATTGTAATCTGCTCTGTTTCAGGTATGTGCATAGGAGGCTGTATAGAACCTATTATAAATGATGCATCACCGCTACCAATTGACTTGGAAAAACGAGAGCTACTGCTACTGGTTGTCACAGCTGTCTTACCTAAATCAATGTATTTTTAATTTAATGTACCAAATATTATTGATTATATTTCTTATAGATAGCTCACTGCAATTATAAATTTTATAATATGTATATGATCTCGTTTCTATAATACACTTATTAATTGTATTTTGTATTTCATGATCTTGCTAATATGAGTAGAATTGCCAATTTTTCTTGTCATTGATAGTAACGTATTTTACCGAGGAAATTTCAAATAATATTAAATCATATGAAATGCATTTATTTTAAATTTAATGCTATATTGTATAACCATATTTTAAGTTATAATTTATAATAAATTGTTTGTCTCTTAATTTCATAACTAATTTTTCGCTTCCGTGTTTAAGTATTATCAAAATATACACACCTACATATACATAATATTATATATGTTAATTTGTAACCATAAAAGTACAGGATATTTTTAGTTTAACTAAATATATATATACAATTTATTTAGGTTTTGTGTTATTATTCTAATTGTTATTTGCTTATTGATATTTAGTATTAATGATCATCCAATTTCTTTAGTATTTAAAACTTTAATTAATATTATTAGAACTATAGCCACATAATATATCAATCTTACTTCAGATAATATTTTATTAATTGATCTCACTAAAAAAACCATGAAGAAAAAATGTCTATGCAGTAATCGTTTTAATGATGATTGTTATATGAATTTGAAATGCCAAAACAAATTAAAACCATTAATACCTATACCTAATAAATATTGTGTCAACAATACTTGTGAGTTACTAGTTACATAATTTAAATTAAACTTATGACAAGCGGTAGTAGATTAATGTAGTATGTTAATATATTAAGTTGGTAAATAACATAGTATTATGTTTAAAATCTACATAGATAATTAACAAAAATTAGTTTGGAGTCCAAGTCCACAAAAAATATATATTTTAAATTCTAAAATACAAAGTGGGAATATTTATAATACTTAAAAAAAAAGATTACAAGACTTATTAATTTAAAAAAGGGTTGAAATATAATATTGAACACACATTATTGTTAAATTACTAAAATATTTTTTACAATTAAATCTATATTGCATGCAACAAACAACATATGAACAGTTAATTAAAAATCCTGGTTGGAGTCTGGAAAAAGACATTTGATTTAAGTCCAAAAAATTATTTAAAATACATCTATATTTCCAAACGTCCCAATAAATATAATATCATTAAATAAATTTAATATCAATAAGAATAAATTATTAATTTAAAATATTTTAACGTTATCAATTTTAGAATATGTTCATAATCATTAGTGTAGTTCATTAGAAATACTGAAAATATTAATTCCAATCCAAACCTTAAGTTTATACAATTTAATAGGTATTTGATGTGATATTTAATAGTCATATGAAACAGATTATTATAAACATCTAGTAATTAAAGATACAGTATCACTATTTACCAAATGTTTTATAATTAATTTAATAGAATGTATAATCCCTAAAACAAAACACATATTCTACTTTATGATTTGTAAAAACAAAAAAATAATAATTAAAGATATTAATGAATCTCAATACTTTAAATAGAAAAAAAAAACAAAATTTATATCTAAAATTTTAAAGAACATTGTAAATATGTTTATAAGGCAATGGAATGAAGATGAAAAACAAATGTGTACTTATTATAAATCTCCTTCAATCTTTAAATTTATTCGTAGAAATAAATTGTACTACCTAGTAAAAGCACCATTAGAAGATGGTTCAAGATAATCGATTTTCTACCAGGATATAATAAAAATTATGTACCTCAAATAAAAATAAAAGTATCCACCATGTCATGTTATTTCTTTTGTCAAAAAGCAAAATGTGTAATTCTATTAGATAAAATAAGTTTACAAAAAGTTATTACAATATAATATAGTGTAAAATTATAAAAATGAAATAGATTTTACATTCATTGTGGATGATGAGTGCTTAACAATTAATAAAAAGACATTTTTAATTTTTATTTGGGTTGATACAAAAATCTGAATTAAATTTAATATTCTGAAACATCTTCAAACATTCTCTTTTGGCAATTAGTTCTTTTAAAACATATTTCTTATGGCAGTGAGCTATCTATAAGATATATTATAATCTATGCTATTAAACATTATTGTTCTATTGTCTTTAATAGTCACATATATTATATGCTAAATATAATTTTAATTATTATTATTTGATTAAATTTCCAATAGTCTAGGCAACAATTACCTATAATATCATAATATATAAAACATATTTCTTAATAAGTTTGTGTATAAAATTTAATTTACTAGATTCAGTAATCAAAAATATTTACCTTATCCTTAACTAATAAAATTATTATATAAACATTTATAGATACCAGATGTTTTTATCATAGAGGTTGTTTTCCCAATTGCTGGGTACTGTGTTGTTGGAGTTATCGTAGCTGATGTTATAGTACTACTACCACCACCACATTCTGAATCATCGTCCCACTCATCATCATAATAGTCATCAGGAGACTAGAAAAAAAAAAATTTATCTTATTAAAATTAATACACTTACAGAAAGTCAATCTCACTCGATAAAATAGAATTAAATAAGACAAATAATTTAAAAGAAAATTTTAACAGTTTATACGTTTTAAAACAAATTTATTATTAAAAGTGTTAGTAGCTAATTAAAGAATAGGTTTTTTTAAGCAAACTCACTATTGAACTATAAGTGGAAGGTAACACCTAATTAGCATGATTAGTTTAATTTTAATAAAAATATATTAAATATCTTTAATCTATTGGTAATTTGTTTTTTTTTTATATCTGAAAACATTTT
The DNA here is from genome assembly GCA_013282895.1 of Eriosoma lanigerum. Taxonomy (NCBI): domain Eukaryota; kingdom Metazoa; phylum Arthropoda; class Insecta; order Hemiptera; family Aphididae; genus Eriosoma; species Eriosoma lanigerum. The sequence continues at coordinate 12,167,089 of CM023362.1, forward strand.
TTCGGTCAGAAATAATGGTCTGATTTTCACAAGTAGGATATGCTTTCAGTTGCAAATTGCATCTACTTGGTACCTTATGTAGCTCATATTTTAAATTTCTTAAATGTTTTTTCCTTGGGGCATGAAAGAGTGCTAAAAAATAATGGAAAATTGTTATTGCTGTGAATTTGAGTTAAATTATTTTGGGATACCTTATTTGTTAGTTTTGAACGTAGAGACTTGAGTAAAAAAATATGTATTCTAAATATGAGGAAACATTTTGGAACCGTTGTATTGATTTTTATTATTATTATTTTTGGAAAGTTTTTTGAAAATTAATTAAATAAAGAAATCCAAGTAAATGTAGGTTTAGTATATATACGACATACGTGGTAAAATTTTAGAATGGATTATCATTAAAATATATTGAGTTTCTGTCAGAATCGTTTTTTTGAAATAATACCAATTATAATAAACCACAAATTTTTACCTAAGGGTAAAGGAGTAATCGACCTTCCAGTTCTTTTTATGTTATAAAACAACTTTATAAAAGTGAATAATATTTATTACTTAATGAATTAATATTCATTAAATGTTCATTTTTATATAATTAAAATAAATTATTATCTAATAAAATATAATAAATTATATAGGTATTCATCTTCTTTAAATAATAATTAAAAATATTTGTAGTTTGGAATTATCTCTTGATGTTGTATAAATTTATAAATAAATAAAAGCAAAAAATTAGAACTAACTAACCTGTTGGTTATATTGATTACTAGGAACTTGTGAATAATAATCATTTTGTTGGTCGTTAATATCCCATGGATCTGTTAAAGGTGGTAATGGAGGTGGTGGTATAGCTGGTGGTGGTTGTCCTTCATCTTCAGTATTATCTGTGATGTTATTGATAACCTATAAGTATTGAAAATACAAATTAATATTCAAATATTACAATATCTAATTTAAATTCTACAAATTAAAATATGAGAAAATACATACTTCCGCATAAGCAGCTGGAAATAGGCCAGTGCGACCAGATTTGCTTGTCCCTTCCCACCAGCCCTCACCAACATCTTGACGGGTCACCAATAATGTCTCACCTGCAGTCACTGACAGTTCTGATGAGCCAGGTTCACCCACAAAATCGTACAGTACCAATACCTACAACATTAAATTGCGATTTTAAATTCATTTACTACAAAAGTTTCAATTATTTCAATTTGCCATTTCAAAACTAGAGGCATTCATAGTAGAAATACCTATGTTTTCATCAAATGTATATATTTCTTGTAATTTAAAAACTGGCCTTTGTAGTCTTCGGCAACAACAAATAAATTTTTTATCAAAAGGTTTAACAAATGCCTTATGACTTGACTTATTATGAGTGACACAATTAACGGTGTATTGGAGTGTATATGGCGTATATTTGTATAAAAGTGCATATACACAATATAAATAATAATTTTATAAGTATATGGTAGGTATACGGTCATAATATTTTATAATTTTTAAATTTGTTGTACATTTAATAATAATAAATGTATAAAGTATTATGTTTCTATTAGTTTATTCATTTATATAGTATATTACATACCTCTAAGACTTAAAATTAAAAATTTTTAAAACAAAAAAAATTCTCATTTAATTAAGTATAGAGTTCCAGTTATAATTTATTTATAGTTATTATATATAATTATTAAGGATAAAAACTAATTATTTGACTAAAAATATTATTATATAATAAATTAATGTATCATAATAATCATTGCAAGTAATTTTTTTTTTTAATTTTGAGAAAAATATGGCGTATGTTCAAGACATTATTTATTAATACATCTCTGGATATAATATGGTTGGCACATACTATCTTTCCATTACTTGTGCAGAAGTGTGCAATGGTTCCTTTTTAATATTATGTTAAACAATAGGGTATATAGGTATAATTAATTTATTTAATTTTTTATATATATATAAAAAAAATTATAGGTACCTATATTTTGCTATATAATATATAAAATATATAAAAAATGGTTTATACAATTTGTTATTTTATTTTTGAACGCAAAGGTATACATTTACCATTTAAATAACTTATCTCAAAATAAATTTTAATTTTAATTGATTTTTCATACTAGGTAATGACAAGAATGATAAGAATAATATTTTTATGCTCCTACCATAATTAACACATTATTCATTTGTAGCAATTATTTTGGGTTTTTTTTTTTTTTTGCTTCAATACAAAGTACAGTCGAATCCGCTTATTGCTATGTATAGTATATTCCAGATAATATGATTCCAAAAAATGTATTTGGTTTCATATGTTATGTGTAGTACTTTTATTCGTATATAACAATATCGGTTATAATGATAATCCTGATATAGCGATGTTATTTTGAAACAAAAATTAGTTTTTATAATCGTCAATAACAATTAATAATAGATATGTAAAAAAATAGTAAGTGATAATAATTTGGACATGGAGTGCTTTTCTAAAGAAAACTTACAAAATTTTGCGAAGGTTGACGATGCTTTTGACCAACGAAGAAGAAATTGTCAAGTCTATTTTGAATGCAAATGATTATAAATGTGAACAAATTGACAAAGAAAGCGTATTTTAAGTACAAGAAATGTATTTTTATATTGATCTGATGCGTAATTTTGTTTCCAGAAGTATCAATGGCATTAAACTATATTTCTAATTTTGTTTAAAAAATCTTATTCAAATTATAAACAAACCACTATAATAAATTATTTATCAAACAAACCGTAAACATATACTATATATATAATATGTAATTTTATAAAAAATTATAAATACCTTGAATATTAAAATATGTATTCTTAAATAAAATTATACAGTAAAAAATTTGTTCAATAAATTAATTTTTCAAAAAAATTAAGTTACTTTTTATAATCAGGATATAACAAATAACGGTGTGATTCTCAAGGTCCCTTGAAGATAATTATAAGCGGATTCAACTGTACGTATATTAAATGTTCGTCATCAGCTTTTGGAACAGTAACAAAAATGCTAATATAATTAATACAATTTTTTTAGTTTTTTAAATATGAAAAATATAATATCAAGTATTATGTTATTTATCATAAAGTTTGTAAAAAGGTAAAAATCGAAAAATAAGACTTAAAAATGTTATAAATAATAAACATTTTTAAAATAGAAATATAGTAATATCTTATACATAATCTAGAAATATCATGTGAAAAGTTATCAATATAAAAATATATATTACATATTAATGTAATAGAGCAATATATATCACAATTTGTAAAACAATTTTTGTATGTTTTGCAAGTGTACAAATCTGTAAAAATTACATATATATGATATGTAATATAATATTGGTTAAATTTTAAAAATTGTAGGGTTAATCAACAATTACCATAATTTAAAATAATAATACAAATGAATCATTGAAATAATTTTATTTAAAGTAGTATCAAATAAAATTTAAAATGTTTATTAGGTATTATTTGTTATTTATTACTTATTAATTTTTATAACTTATTGTATGAGCTCATACACATATCATAAAAGTATAATCTCTCATGACAATATACGTCTACTGCTATCACATCTTTTTGATAAATTTATAATAATCATACATGGGATTACTATTGTATAAATATGGTGCATGTAAATTTTGGTTAGTGTAATAGTTTAGATTATAGAGAGTGGACTATGATAATTATTGCAGAGTGATGCAAACTATAATTAAATTTGTTTGTTATTTTTACAATTTTTAAAGCGTACAATGTGAATTATACTTACAAAGTATATTTTTTTGTACAATAATAAAGTAAAGTTAATATACAAAAATGTTTGGAGAAATTGCAAGTATAATATAAATCCAGACTTTGTATGTAACATACCTATGTATATATTTATTTGTTTACAATATTAAAAGTGGTAGCTTTTGTAATGGTGTACCACCTTAAATTTCAGTAAATAAGGTATATTATTAAGCTAATATTTTAAGGGAAAAAATGTAAATTAAACTACTATACTTATTGTTATTACTATATTATATTATATTACTGTAAAAACTTTGTTGTACGTATAAATTATACCAAAAATTAATGCTATCTTATGGAACTATCGTCACTGGCAATTTATACAATTATAAATGAAGAGTGAAGAGGGGTGGTATAATACATTTAAATCAATAATACAGTAATTTAAATTCAGTAAAAATTTAGTGTTGGTTAAAATAAAAAAAAAATAATATCATAGAGTTGACTAATGCCATAACATTACCTTCATTCTGATTTTGGTGTACTGACTGTATGTGTATATATAAAGTTGATGTTACAACCACTGCTAATAGTGCCAAACAGTACTATGTAAAAAGCTTGTCGATCTTTTCTACTGCTAATTGTCCACTGCTTAAAGCAGCATCTGTTATATCATAATAATTGCTACTGCCACTAAAGTATGGCCACTACTTGCTGTTGATTAGTAACTAGTAAAACAAATACAAACAGGAAAATAATTTAATTAGATAAATAACAAGCCATTATATATGTATAAATTGTATCATATAAAAAATAATATTACTACAGCATTTACTATTAACAATGATGATAATTTAAGCATCACAAAATGCATTAACAATCAAAATCTTATTTAACGTCCAAAATATTGACGATAATAACACTGCTGCTACTGCGTTACCAACAGCAATTTTTTAATCGCATGCTCCAGTGTAATTACCGTTTTATACAATGTGCATTATATATAATGCACCATCTTTGTTGTACAAGCAGTAATACGATAAATACGATTTCGTAGAGACAAACAAAAGAATTATATTATAATATTAGTTTTTAAGGACTTACCCGGTTCCAGCACGACACGGCAAACAATATTGTACGCGTTAACTTATAATACGATTAAACGAGACAACGACGACGAAGAATTAATCCGCGGGTAGGCGTCTGTTGCGCGACCGGACACCACCAGCTACGAGGACAAAGGCAATGATAAACACTAACAGGGATCAGACGGAGGTGACGGAGGAGGCGGTAACCGTTTCAGTTATCACTGTGCCGTAAAGTAAACAATAAACATTGACGTGACTCCAACGACAATATGCGCGCGAAATTATTATTATTATTATTATTTTTATTTTAGTAATGAGCGTTAAAATATCATTGTAAATAATAAATATTTACGGCGGAAAAGTACTTACGGTATACTCGCATATACCACGAATGTCGATTCAATTGGTCGACGCCATATGCTATGTGTGTGCCAACGTATGTGGAATCTTCGAGAACATTTGATTAAATTAATTCGTAGAGAAATTATATTTGTTTATTGTTATCAACTAATATGATACTTATCATGGACTTGTACACTTTGGACAATACAAATTATAATTTAATTGTTTCATTGTTTGTCCAATGATAACGATGACCCGCCACAGGCGTTATCACTATAACACAGTCCGCTTAGGGTGACCCAAACACTTGCTTATTCCGGGTAACTTGTTAACGTCTGTCTATTGTGATTATTGTTGTGCCGTAGATGTTACAGAATAATAATATTAATAATAATAATAATAATAATAATAATATAATATCTATATTAATTATAGTAACTATTTAACTTGTAGACTACATTTTTTATATATATCAGTGTAACATCGTCGTAATATGATATATACCATATACTTATATTGTTTGAATTTATGATATATGATCATAAAGTATTAACTGTTAATATACCTATATACCTATCCCACAAAATGTGTTTATACTTTTTCAACATAAATCCTATACACTTCCTTCACGATAACAAAAGACAAAATACTGTCAGCAATTTACAATATATAATATGAAAAGATATTACATAATATAGGTTGTCACTGGTATACTGTGGGCACCGTCATATTGTCATAATAAGTTATTGAAATAAATCTGAGAAAATCTGTATGTTTTTATTTAATTTGAATATTTTTGTTTTTACCAAAGACAGTTGTCTGTGATGTAAAATGAAAAAGTGTAGTAACCGACAGGGGACTGAACGTCGTCACACCGGTCATGTATTCCCAATAATTAATATTATTCATGTTGTCCAATGAATAATCATTATTATAGGTAACGGAAAATTAATTTAAATTAAATTACATACTCCGTAAAGATAGTTTTACGAAATTTTAATACAATAGTATAATACGATTTATTATGATGACCGTTTGTTCAAGTAGGATTACTGAACGTATCGCACTACTGTCGCAGTCTAAGACGTGTTTGAGTCAACCACAATATTGTAGAATAAGGATTGGGAAGTAAACAAAGGAAAGCCGGCATGAATCTATGTCGTGCGGGTAGTGGCAGCAGCGGGGGCGTCGATCGCCGGTATCATCTTTGATGAACCTGTGGGGATCGAAAGAACGCACAGACACGGTATACGGTAAGGATTGCGCTGTTGTTCACAGAACGATCAACGATTGAACAATTTAAAATATTTAATAAAAATCGTTTTTTTTCTATCTCAAATAACTTTGTCAATTACCTTTGCTACTTTCGTATTTTGCATAATGTTATAATTTTTGTCAATATTGTTTCGTTCGTCGATTATACACATGATAATATACGAGACGATATTCGCCGCCGCCGCCGACTCATTCGTTTGCGATGATGTTTACGCCAGTCTGAAAACAATATTACGACAAACGTCATAAATGTACCAATTACATTTGGTAGGTAAAATTATTTATATATTACATTTTGTAAGGTTCGTCTTTATTATTACGCCTACATATACGATAAAATCACGTACACACTTCGGTCATCGATAAAACAAACTTTAGCTTTTGAACCTTTTCGAACATAAAAATTATTTTTACTTATATAAACGTATGGTGCATTACCTATTTTTACTGAGATTTAATCGTTTGATCATATTTCCTTAAGTTTGATTGTTCCACAATTTTAGTAGGATTTCTCGAACATTGGTATTGTTTGGTTGTTATAAACAAATTTAATTATTTGTTGATACTTTTAATTTATAAAATAAGTACATTCTTATGTCTGTTCATATTATATTATAAATAATTAGTTAGGTAATATTTAATATAAAATATTTTTTATTATCAAACTGAGTTTTATTTATAGTACTGAAATAATTAATTAATTACTTATAGGTACTTTCATTATTAAAATATTAAATTGGTAGTTATTAAAAATAGTTTAAATAATAGAATTTTAACTAACTTGATTTGTGCATTTCTATTTCAATTTAACTTAGGTATATAAACATTTAGGTAATTCTTTAATAAAAATTATTTTTATAATATTGATTAAATTCTGATTTATAAAGTAATATAAATATATTATAACAGTGATGGATAATTCATTGGTATTTATTTGTTAGTTGTTACTTATTATAAATTGTTTTTTATTTTTTCTTATTATTATTTATCATATTAATATTATGTGTTTTATCGTTGCAGTATGTAATATGTTTGGGAACTAAGAACAACATAGTACCAAATATTTTCAAACAAATTACAGAAATACAGTTATTCATTGGCACAAAGTCTTAATATTTTGAGTAAATATTTTTTAGTAACTAGTATTTTTAAGTAGGTATCTATTATTATCTTGCAAACACCATGTTAAATAAATAGTTTTATTTTTGTTCTCTTACAGAATGTTTAATTGTATGCATAATCATTACTACTTACATTAGATTAAGGAATATTTTTATACGGACATGATATAAGTTGAATGTATATCATAGAAACTTTTTCAGAATTTGTGTCAAACTGTCATGTACAAGTGCCAGTAAATAAATATACTTGTATATTAATATATTATACATATAATATATGTAATCCTTTTTCCTGGTAAGTAAATGTTGCATACTAGTTTGAAGCATTGTAATTTTAATTGGTATTAAATCATTTTTTTTTTTTTTTTTAGAAATAGATCAAATTATCATTATGAATAAAGTAAATCTCCAGTAACTTCTAACACTAATGGTGAGATGTCTTAATGGACCAGAAAAAGTGCTGTAACAATAGTGATGAGCAAATCCACGATGAACAATATAATTATAGGTTCTTTGTAATTATACAAAAATGATATGGCAGCTGTTATTTCCAGTTTTCTACGCATCATATTCTTACACATACACTCTAGCCACTTGAACTGGTGATTAGTAAATTATAATGATATATAAGTTCTAGTGTTGTTGTTGAAATACCTTAATTATTCGTTGAATTGATAATACTTTCCCCTACACAATTACTTTTTTAAGATAGGTCAGAATTTATCAATACAACTACTACTAATAAAAAAATATCACATTTGTTACTGTACCCACAATATTATATATTGTGAATACATTTATATGCATTAATAGCAACAATATCATTGTTGAACTTCTATTATCAATAGTTACAGTACAAGTAGTATTATATATTTAACAATTAACAAACATTATGTACACAATGTAATCATACTATTATTGATGAAAAATTATTACCAATGGACACTAAATCATAATCAGACATTGACGTTGTATATAAATTTTCAAATGTTTTAGACAGTATATGTTGATTATGAACCACCATGATACAGAGTCGACCAGTCATCGTGGCCTGTTAAACGGATTGGTTAATGTGGCAACAAGATCTTGGCGAAATGGTCTTCAACCTAACAGTCAAAATTTAAATGCTTTGGTATTCCCTACTGTTGCTACAGCGGCAAACACTAGTCTAAATAGCCGGAGTTCAAATACAGACGGTGTTGCTATGGCTGAGGAGCAACATAGAAGACTTCAGCAACAGCAAAATCAAGATCATAGGCTCAATTTACTTTGGTATGGTGGTGATGATTTACATCAACAGCAACAACCTGCACCATCACTTTTTGAATTGCAAAATAGAAATCAGTCAACGGACGATTGGGAAAAACAACCATTGCGGCAACAACGCTGGAAATCACAATATAAATCGCGTCGTCGACAATATAAAAAAAAAAGACCAAAATTGCCTATGGTACCGATCGTATGGGCTTCCATGTTACATGTAATATACACAGCTACTATGGCAACAGTGTATTACTTATATGGTGCCACTTTTGGTAGTGGATGGATTTGGTTAAGAGGCATTTCCAGCAGTAGTGATGGTATTTCATGGTGGTTACGTCATATATCACCTACGTGGTATTATATGTTTCAAGCATTTTGTGCGGCTTCTATTGGCTGTTTTCAATATTGGGGATATCAGCAATGTCAACAACAAAGGCAACAACGATGGTTCTGTTACATATTACTTATACTATTTAGCACCGCACTGTTTCCATCAGTACCGCTTGCTGAAGTCTTTGGTGACAATAGTAGAATTACATCAATGATGGAGTTGAAAAATTCTACCTTTAAATTACAACAGCAATCATCAGACTTCAATGTAAGAAATTTTGATGAAAATCGATTGTCATTATATGAAGGTTTGTGGCAAGTTGTGTTTTTTATATTTGTTGCATATTGTTTGGTGTTCCCCATAAATGTAAATGAACATCTTGACAAAGGAAATGATGAAAATATAAATGAACACCATAACGAAAACCAAAAAAATATCAATATTAATGTCGAAGGAGACCATCATGTTACAATAGCAATCCTATCATTTACCTTTGTGTCCTCATTTGGACATATAGCTTTAAACACATACATTGCATACTACTGGTACTACCAAAAACACCTCAATCAAGATGTTAATTTAATGCCATCCATGGCTGCTATACGACAAGTTAGTTAAATTTGAAAACATATAATATATCATGTTACAAACAAATTATGTTTTAATTTTTACATTTGCAGCAAGTCATAGCTAATGTAATAGTACTGGTTTGCATCAATCTGATTGGGTGGCTATTACACCAGCATATTGTTCGAGATCGTGCAGAAATTGGTGGTTATCAAAGTTGTGTAAAACCCAATAGCAAAAACAAACAATTACGCTTTACCTTAAATCGACAGGTTGAAAAGCTTGTAAGTACAAAATGTATATTATTACAAAACAAACCAAAATTATGATGTCACATATTACAAAATTATTAAAAACTAATAAGTTACTGACAATAATTAACTTATAACTTGACAAGTTACTTTTTTCTCTAACCTGTACTGAAAACATACTTTACTCGTAATTGGACTATTATTTACTTCAGACATTATAAAAAAAAGAAACATCTTCATAAAACCACTAAATTCCTTACTTCGCTTCAAATCTAAAAAGTAAAAAAAAATTAAAAACTTTTTTCTATTCTATACAATACTAAGCAGTATAATATATACTTATGTACATTATTAATACCTATAACAGTGACACAAGTGACTACTATTACTAAGTAATACAGATATTAATATACATGATTTTTATTAAAAATAGAATAAGCTCCTGAGGTCCTTGCTGCCCAGGCGCGTATTTTTTGAAATGAGATATGACATCGTCACTGATGCTGCACGATCCTGTGATACAATTTATGGTTCTACTACTAATGACTGTCCACCATCTCTCATACATTTACTCCAACCTCAAATAGAATTAGAGTATTTACAAACTCCACGTTTACCAAGGATGTATTTGAAGGAATACGAGAATGTTAGTGTGGTATTCGCCAATGTAACCAAGTTCTGGGATAATGTATCAACAGTTCTGAGTCACAGTGAATCTGGTACTCAAATGTCTCAGCAGTTCATAACACTTATTGATCGACTGTTGATTGATCTATTTCGTGGATTAGCACGTCGTAATAATTGTCTCGATATACGCTTACTCGGCCATCGTATATATTTTGTAGCTGGGTTACCAGTTGAAGAAACCTATAGTTATGATGATGATGATTGTAAAAACATTAAAATGGTGTTGGATGACAATGGCCATGCCAATAATGCTATCCAATTAGGACTTGACCTTGTAAAAGCAATTAAGTATGTACTCAAATAAATAATATATAATTAATAATATTACTACCCAAACATACATTTATTAATTCTTAATATTGATTAGTTATACTAACAATAGGTTATCTAATATACAGTCATTTCATTTCTAGGGGTGGATTCCTTCATTATGTATTAAAATAATAATTAATATTTAATATTGTATATTATAGTTTTAATATTTTTAATTTAATTTTTCTATGATTTTTTTTAACTTAGTAACGTAGTTCATGACATAAGCCGACGCCGCAGTGGCCACAAAATCAATCTTAATATCCGTGTGGGTATACATTCAGGACAAGTAGCATGTGGCGTTATAGGTTTTGCAAGAAATACTAGACACTATTCAAGTATTGAAAATCGTTGGCAGTATGACGTGTGGGGGCGTGATGTTGATATCGCATCTTGTATTGAGTCCAGTGGTCGTTCAGGATCGGTACAAGTCAGTCAAGCTACAGTCGACCAAATTATTAAAAACAGAACCGCTGACACTCATATAAATAATTCACCACCAAGCAATTCTCTAGACTCGAATGACAGAAAAGATAACTATACATTTGAACGGTGTCCTAAAGATAGAAGGGATCATTTCCTTTGTCAAAACCAGATTGATACATATTTTGTAGTGCCTAGTGAAAAGGTAAGGTATATTTATGTCTAAACTTAATAATCAAGTTAACTTTTAGTTTCATGATTAATTTAACAGTGTGTATTAAATATTCTTACATTAGAGTCTCAATTCATCTAAAATTAGCATGGATCTGCAAGAACATAACAAGGATACTAATTATTATAGTGAGGACATTGAATCGCTGATTCTGCAGTCAGTAGAGCATCAATTGCAACTCATTAATTTAGCACCAGACATAGAAATTGCTTCAGGACAAATATTGTCAACCAACTCAAAAACAGCCGATGTAGATGTGTCGACAGCTTCCTTGATCAATACTGCTTCTGTAACCAATAAAATGATAATGAACCGTCATAGACGGAGTAGATATGAACAAGAACTATTGCCCACTGGGGTTACAAAACTTAATACCAGTACTGCTATCTCGTCAGTCATGGTACATATCACATATTATTTAATTTATATTAATAGCTAAGATGGGAAGGGGGGGGGGGGGGTTATCAGGTCACAACCCCATATTACCATGACCTCAAATAGGGTACCTTTTCCGTATCAAATTTCATTTAGTTGGTACTTTATTTAGCTCATTTTTTTGAATTTCTCAAAAGCTTTTTCTTGAGAAACGGAAAATCGGCTAAATTAGTTTATTTTTTATTTTTTGATCACTAATTCAGTTTTGATCATAAGGACTTGAAAATTTTTTTGAGTACTAACATAGGTAATATTTACGTTAAGTAAAATTTTGGATGGATCGGTTGATTTTTTGGCTAAATATAGAACTTTGAATTTTTCCAAAAATGTTAAATATTACCTGCAATTTTCAGTTTAACGATTTGAAATTTTTATAGAAATCTACTTATATTCTATTTAATCTATTCAAAACATTTTGAAATCGTGACTGACAATTTTTATCATGAAATGATAACTCTTTGAATTTTGATTGTAGGGATTTGAAATTTATTTTGAATATTTACATATATAATTTACGCATATATAAATACATTTACATATATAAATTTTGGAATAAGTTATCATCATAATATATTGTAAAATATTGAGATTCGCTCAGAATTGTATTTTCTAATGCAATATCATCACATTCATATCTTAATAATTATAATAAACCAATAATTCCTTTGAAGATCAAAGGAACGATGGAGGGTATCCTAAATTGACGTTTCCGTTTTTTTTATGTTTAAACATTAGTCAATCATAAAGCCACTATTTCGATATACTGTACTACTAGCATCTATTATCTGTATAGTGTCTTATTAAAACATATATTTTTATATAGTTACAATATTTCTATACTAAAATAATACAGTTTTATTAATAATAAAAGTATAAATTGTTAGTTTTATCTAATAGACTAGTCGTATTTAAAGTACCGTGCAAATAAAAGAGAAAGGACAATGTCGACTGGTAAATGTCTGTTACATGGATTTTTGCTAATCCTATAGAGATTTATATAAACACCAACAAAATTTGGTAAACCCACTCCCCATGAGAAAATCCTGGCTACATACCTAATAGTAGCTAATGTCAAATTAATTGTGTTCATTGTTTAATAAATGCATGTTACAGCTACTGTATTATTATAGTTAATAAAATATACTATAATGTACAAACATTAATGTTCTTATATTGTACTAATATATATTTAAATGACTATATTTGTTAGAAGCATCAATGGGAAGATGATGTATTCGGAGTCTATGATAATGACAATATCAAACAATTTAGAGGTAAATCAGATGATGATGACCTCTTTCGACTGGCTAAATCACAATTACTGCTTTTATGTGTGGTTATTGCATTATTTATTGTGAATGTTACAACTATGCCATGGACATTATTACTTGGCATCACATTCATAATACCATTCATTGTAATAGCTGTGAGTTATTTCAATGGATTAATTATTAATAGAATTGTTATTGTATTTCTAATCAATTTAATTTGTATGTGTTTAGGGAGAACTTATTTATGTAATGGCATTATTAATTGGTTGGATTCCCCGCCCTAAATTCCGCAGTAATATATACGCTGCTACAATTATTACTGAAGATGACGAATATTATAATCATTATGATAGTGATAACTATAGTGATAGTAGTAGCAGTAGTGATAACAATAGCAGTTGTTTAAGACACTTACTAGTTTGTCATTTTCCCAATAATTGTTTATTATGGACCTGGATTCTCAAACCATTTCGTTGGATCATTAATACAATGATGCCCAATCGTAATTCGTTAGAAAATAATAATGGTCATCGTCAAAGATCTCCCAAATGGTACCATGCCTGCTATTGTTATGGAAACCATAGCTGGTTCACATGGTGTTCTAATGATAATAGAGCTTCATCTTGGATGTCGTCTGATGATAGTGATATTGAGTGCAGACTAGGCTTTCGGAATGAAAATGCTGTAATTGCAGCAACAGCAGCGGTGCCACAATCTCAACTTCAAAATCAGCTTCAACATTCTCAATCAATAAACATTAATAGAAACCACAGCATTAGTCGGCAACGTCAACGACATCGGCGTAAAAAGCTAAAATATGAAGACCAAGAGAGACGCACTAAATTTTTTTGGATAAGTGCCTGCGGTGAGATGCTTGTCTTGCTGCTTGTATGTGTGTTAGCTTTATTGAATGCTGTGAGTATTTTATTATTATTATTTATCTATTGTTCATTCACTCCATAATTGTTATATTATATACCTATAGATATATAAAAATATTATGTATATTGTTTGTTGTTGTTAACTGTTTTGTAATTTATATGTACTTTTTTTAGTTCACCTGCGAACCAGTAACAACTGCAACAAATACTGTTTATTACTCGCAGCATATTCATAACATGATAAACAATAGTAGTGATGGATTTAACACTACACATCAAAACCCTCGTAATCCGCTGATTTGTCTTTGGCCTCAGTATGCTGTTATCACGTGTTGTCTAGCATGTGTATCTGTAGCGATTGCATTCCCTATTTACTATGGGGCATTACCGACATTACGGATGAAAGTGGTTACATTATTAGTCATGATCTGTGTGTTCGCTGTAGCGTTTATTCATTTTACACATCGGCATGTATTCATTGCTGCATCAGTATCATCGATGCCATCATCATGTTGTAGTGAAGGGAACAACATCATTGATAACCAAACAACAAATAACACCAATTCAAGTAATAATCATCAGAATTTAATCCACACTGCTACCCACCAGGATCACTATGAAGAAGATCAAAGAATGTGAGCATTTATATTATAATATTTATCTCTTACTACCATACTAATAATAAATTATTTTTATTTATCACGAGAATTTATTTTGATATGTATTACAAAGGCTTATTAGCTATTTGAGATTTATTTGAAAATTAATATAATTGAAGTAAAATCACAAATATTCTATGATTCAATTGTTAATTGTTAAGAAAAAATACATTATTATAAAATGAATTCTGTATATACAGGTTACGACTACAAGATCAAGTAACACAGCAACAACTTGCTGCTAACTTGAATACTGCAACTGCAACAGTGTATGTAATTGTATTTATTGCAGCAATTATTACTTATTCAGTGTATGGACATTGCTTACAAAAACAGCGGGCTCATCTTAGAATTAAAGTTGGTATTTGCATTAATTAAAACATTGTTAAAATAATTGTTCATTGTTCATATGTATGTATTTTGTATCTTGTACTTGTTTAAAGACTGACCGGGATATGAGACGATTGGAGGTATTGCAGACAGCCCATCGAAAAACACTACGTACCATTGTTCCTGACCATGTAGCTGATTCATTGCGAAAATTTTACAATGATAATGTCAATGAAGCTAACAAAAAGCATGGAGAAACTAGAAATGACCTACCAGGAACTATCAATTCTCGCATTTTTCCAGTTAGTACACACATTTATATAATATACTAAACATATATCTATAAAAATATATTTTTTTACTGTTTAGTGTGATCATCTAAGTCAAGGGCATATCCCAGCAAACACTTCCCCACCTCTATATCATTGTAGTTATCGTGCTGTAGTTGTTGTATTTGCCACAATCGTACAACAAGATCAACAGTCAACATCCACCTCTACCCATAGTCATTACAACAAATATTGCCATCGTCATTTTACATTTATTAATGACATCTTCAGTGAATTTGATCAAGTAATTATTCTAAATTTGTTAAAACTGGTGTATTTATATTATTTTATTATTTATAAAATATCTTATTATTACAGTTCAGATTTATATTTTCTTAAAACAGCCGCCTATAATATAATGTTTATATTCATTACAACAATGTTAAGCTATTTATACAAAAAAAAAAAAAAAAAAAAAATTAAATTCCCAAAATACCAACAATCAAGGAATTTAAAAATCATATTAAAATAAATTTAATATTTTTTAACATGCAATAATATGTATATATAGCCATATTGTGGCTACTATGTATTATTAGTAGTTACTGTTTATTGATTGACATTTTTAGGAGTAAAGTTCATATAGAATCAGTGAATATTGTATTTTATATGATAATAATTTTTTTAATTTAAAATTGAATTGAAAGATATTATTAAATTAAAAATAGAAACATATCTCATGTGGGATTTTTCATTTTTGTAAAGTTTTATCTGACAATGTAGTTGTTATACTACTTGTATTTAATAAATGAAAAACTTTAAACTTAAAACATAATTTTGTTGTTGGATAATATTTTGTAATAAATTTTTTTAAAGTTTTTCTCTCTTATTGTAATGTAACATCTTTGAAGAAATATTCTTGAATTAAATAAAAATATTAAAAATATTCTGTAATATGTTCTTATATAGACAAAATATGCAAACAAAAAGTGAGGAAAATACAATTCTGCAAGTTATTTAACGTTTTATTTTCTCCATAGCGCATAAAAAT
The DNA here is from genome assembly GCA_013282895.1 of Eriosoma lanigerum. Lineage (NCBI taxonomy): Eukaryota > Metazoa > Arthropoda > Insecta > Hemiptera > Aphididae > Eriosoma > Eriosoma lanigerum. Next base: position 12,183,618 of record CM023362.1, read on the forward strand.
ATAGTTTTATTCATAGATGGAAACCTAGTGTTTGATAAGCATCTCAAGATAGAGTGTGCTCGTTCTTTACTCGTTTACTGTGTATGGGACAGTACTATTATTATCAACACTTCAATATTTTATTTTTATTTAGTAAATATTAATATATTAACTATACTTACTTCAACTACCTTCTTAAATTAAACGATTAATATTAATTCATTTTTTTAAAACTAAAATGTGGTTTAAATGTAATAATTAAAAATTCCTCGTTTCGCTCAAAATCAAAAATTGTAGTGTGGCATATTATTTGTAATTAATCGTTGGTCTTCGGTATAACAAGCTACATCACTGTGTAAAATATGTTGATATGATTCTTGCAATGCTACTGTTATGTGTATGCTTTTACTCATGACCAATTTAATAATAATCTATTTAATTGAAATTGAAATTTATATCTGCTAATAAAGATCATTATTCTTATTTTTGTTTACAATATTGTAATATTTCATTGGATTAGGTTGATATGTGGGTCCTTGAATCCTGCATTTCCCTATAAATTGTAATTGTCAATTTATTATTGATACATTTTTTCCTTTATTTCAACAGTTACTCGACAACCAAAAGTTTCAAGGCTTAGTTGAAAAGATAAAAATGGTGGGCACAGATACATATATGATAGCTATTGGTTTGCAACAGCAGCATGAGCCTGAACATTTACTAAACATGCTACAAGAAAAAATGACTGAAAGAAATATTGAGCAATATGGAAAACCCAATTTTCATAGTTTCAATGGAAGTAGAGTTATGGACAACAATATAACTAATGGATATGAACTATATGATGTTATATCAGCAAATTACATTGTATTTGCTTTAGATTTTATTCGAGATATGCGTCGTGTGTTAAATCGGGCAATTTCTCCAAACGGAAATTTATACTCACAACCAACACAATTGACTCTTCGAGTTGGTTAGTATACAATGCTAACTATGATATAATAAAATTATTTATTTAAAGAAATAACATAGTCAATAGCCATGAATAAGTTTGAATGTTATAATTTGTTGAGATAAATATATTAAAATTGATAGAATTAAAACCTAAAAAATTTCAATTTTTGTTTTATGGAACAATTATGATAATTGTTTACATAAAATTAATTTAAAATTAATAAGAATACTCAATCCAAATTTATAATATAGTTTCATATACAAACATAAATTTATAGTATTCAGTCATATTCGGATTAATTTGGTATCAAAATCTTAAAAATCATTTACTTACTTTAAGTATAGAAATTATTCGACAGAAACACCCAATATGATTTAATTTAATTTAAATTTGATTCCTAATACTAGGGTAGTGTTATCTATATACTAATAACTATTATTTATTAAGGCTTAACATCAATAAAATGTAAATTAATATGTATTTATACATTATATATTTGTTGTTTATAGGAGTAAATGTTGGACCTGTTGTTGCTGGTTTAATAGGCTGTAATGATGGGATCTGGAAACGACCTCAGTTTGATATATGGGGCAATACAGTAAATGTAGCTAAACATATGGATATCACTGGTGTGCCAGGTTGTACACAGGTTACAAACTATGTGGTTGAAGTAATGAGATCATTAAAAGAACCAGATTATGAATTTGAAATCCGAACTAAGGTGTCCAATGTTAACAAGAGGACTACATATTTTCTTCGTGATACTTTTAATGGCCGTGAAAATTACTTTTTGACTCATCAGCAGCAATGTTTCCAAGACAATGTTATCCATAGAAAACCTCAACGTATCTTAAAACAACATAAACATCTAATTCCCAAACAATCGTCCCTTATTACACATCTTACAATACCACAACTTTTTGACTATGATCAATCGTTACCAGTATCTCATAATATGGTGCCAGTAGTCGCTGTACATCCTCAACATCCTTACTATAATGCAATGGTACAGCAAGACCTTCGTAATAAATGTTTAGAATCTCAAAAGACTACATCATCATCACCACCACCGCCGCCGCCACGTAGTCCACCGCCAGTCAACATGCGACGGACACAGCACTCTAACTATCCATTATTACAACACCAACATAGTGGAGAACAATATTCAGACCAACGGCAACGGTCACGAGGTAAACATTCCTCAAAAATATAAATGGTTTAGAAGTAGACTTATTTAAATGCCATGAATCTATTTTCATTTTGATAGGTAGTTAATTATATATATATATATATATATATATAATATAAAATATAAAAACTTAATTAAAAGATGAAATTTAGTTTTAATATTGTTATAAATAAAAGAAGGAAAGTCGATACCACCGGGTGTTACTCATTCGTCTCTTCAGCCGTGAGAGAAATTAGCGGTTTATTATAATTAAGATTTTAATACAATGATATTGAAATTGAAAATATAATTATAAGCAGAACTTAAGTCGGGTATACGGGTATATGTTATACTTATAATCCATTAGTAAATAAATTTTACCATCTATGCTTGTGGAAATCTGATCATTATTTCTACCCGAGAAAGTGTCTTCAGATTTTTCAAACACAAAAATCAAACAGTTAAAATGTAAAATGTTAACGTTTGAAGAAGTTTATAAAAAAAAAATTTCAAATTTTTTACATGGTTATTCAAGAGTGTATCATAAAACACAACAAATTTTCAGATTAAAATATTAAAAATCAATTTTAATATTTATGCGTTAAAACTTAAAATAAAATCATAAAAATGATCATAATATTCAATTCTACTAGAACTTCTAACTTTAGAAACGTATAAATAAAAAAATTGGAATTGTCGATTTATAAAATATTTTATTAAATTATTAGGTTAAGTAGTATATAATTGTTTCTAGAAAATTTTCAAACAGTTCAAACTAAAATTGTAAATATTATTTAATATTTTTGAGAGAATAATTTTATTTTTGGTTAAATTTCAAAGGTGTATATTTAGACAGAAAATAGTAAAAAATTTCCAATTTCTTTCATTCAAAATTACATTAGTTATCATAAAATATTTAAAATACAATTCGTTAAAATCACAGTTTATTTTATTAATTTCCCAATTTTTACAATTATTTTTTGGTAGTTTTTCTTATCTTAAACTTTGAGAAATTAAAAAAATTAGCTGAAAAAGTAGGTACCAAGTAGATGCAATTTTTTACCGAAAGCATATACCCTTTTCATGGTAATCGGATCATTATTTTTACCTGAAAAATGTTTTCAGACAAATAAAAAAACATTTTTGGTCTAAAATTAATATATTTCTTGCTTCACTCAGAATCTAAACATCTACCTAATCACCTAGAATATTTTTACATAATTGAAATCGACATTTTTATACAAAATAACTTGTATTAGGTTTCTATATTAAGTTGTAATAATTTAATCCTAATATTTCGTTGTATCTATTCATCTTTACTATTTGTAGGACTGAACATCAATAACCAATATGAATACTATATAATATTTATTGATATATCATTTTCATTTACTAAATACTGTATGTTTGATTATTATTGATTTAAAATAAACATGTGTAACAGTAGTAAATAAAATAAAATTACCTTCAATAACATAAAACTATATTATATCTAACATGACAATGTTGTCCAAGAGAGGTTTTTATTTTCACAACTTAATTTTTGTGCCTTTGTGGTTTAGATTACATAAATATAAATATAAGACTGACCTTGGCCGTTCACATAACAAAGAGTAAAATTGTGTTAGTCATTTACTCGTATAGTCATATTTGTTTTTCTCAATCACTAGTCAAAACGTTACTATACAAAATAAAAGTTAAAATGTCAATGAATGAAACAATTTTACTTTTTGTCTAGTTAAGACTAACAGAAAGTGCAATCATTTCAGACAGTGTTGGTTTAGTCTTGTTTAAAGCAAAAACGTTTTTTTTTTGTCTTTATGTATCAGATTCAGAGTATGTATGTAATGTAATTTCCTATGTTCTATTTTTAACAAATCGTGTTAGACTGACCAGTTTAACAAAGTTTTGCTCTTTTGGTGTACGATAGGCTTTAGAAACTTTATCTTATGTTCGGGCAAAATGTAAATGTTGTCTATTCAACCATTAATCACATTTATTTTTCATTGTGGCCACTCCACATACAGGTACCCATTCATCACAGGATAATCAGCAGCAAAAACGCCGTACACCAGATACAGCTATTAAAGCTACATACGCTCGTCCATTACAGCAACAGAACAACGATCGATTGACTTCTCAACCTAGTATGGGGCCGGTGCCCCGTGGCCTAGTTTTGATGTTCGGTGACGATTCGCAACATGTAATTCCGCCTACCGCCAATGTCAAACCAACAGGTGCATCATCCAACGATCGTGTGCCAACTGTGGCCATTGATACGAATCATGAACGTCAGCAGCAGCTACGACGGCCAACCGTTTTAGCATTAGTCAATACGACTGCAGACGTGACTTCAGTTGGACGTAAAAATTTCGATGCTGATCGGCCTCTGCCCGCACCGCCACGATCCTCTGACACCGTAGCCGGCCGGCAACGACACCATCATGATCCGCGGCGCAGACGACGGCGACAGCAGCACAGCAATAGTAACTTTGTTGGTAGCGTCGATGATCAAGAATTGCGACCACTCCGATTGGATAGCGACGATCAGCGGCCAGCTGCATGGTCGTTCCGGTCACCAATCAGTGCTGGAAGTCTTGTAAGCGTTCCATCATCGCCACCTCCGCCATCATCATTATCTTCGTCGTCGGAATCTACCGACGCTGGAGACACCACTACGTCGCATAACAATTATAACACCACCACCGGTTCGTCATCATCGTCGTCGTCGTCGTCTTCATCATTGGAAGATAGTTACGGTCGCGGACCACGACGAGACACTGAAGATTATGATACCAACCCGGCCTCATCGGCAGCTGTGTCACCCATCCATAACCGTTACCGGCAACAGCAACAGCAGCAGCGTATACTGTTACGCCAATGGTCGCCGGCCACTACTACGACGGCTACAGCCAACTCGTCTCCGGTCAGGCGATCCACATCTTTTCGTTCCCCGTTGTCACCAAGCGGCGGTGTCGGCGACCATACCGCTGCGTCGTCTTCGTCACTGCGGTCCCCGCCGGTCGCCGGACCTACTGTTTCCGGTACATCTGGGTGTAGTATTAGTGGAACACAATCGTTGAATCGCCGTCGTGTACGCTCGGGCAACAACACCGCTGCGACTGGTGGCGGCAGTTCTGGTCGTCGCCGTCGACGCCGTCAGCAGCAAAATAACGCGACTGTACCAGGCCGATCATCACCGTCTGGTGGTGTTGTTGTGAACGTTGTAGGTGTTGCAACCAATACAACAATTACTGAAACCCCACCATCGTCGCCTTGGAAAAAACAGCAACAACGACGACAAGTGACAAGTAAAGACCAAGGAACCGAAATCGCTGGAACAGGCCCAGATTTTGCCGATGAGATACGTCGTATTTTGCTGTTAGACCATCATCGTGGCAACGTTCGGCAACAACAACTGTTCAAAGATGGAGAGGAAGACATTAACAAAATATACCCCGACGAAAAAGAGTGAGTGATTGAAATATTTATGTCATTATTCCAATTAAAACGTAAGGTCTAAGATATATTAAACCAATTATTAGTTATATCATTAATTGTATAATATATTATATAATCAATGGTTATACACGAGTTTATATATATATTGGCATGGTGGATAGTTGAATGTTAAGAATGACCTGAATTTGTAACAACTGTGCCACATTTACTTGTATAGACTATTGACTAGTAGTTTTTAGCTACCATATATAAATTTTGATATATATATGAATTAGTTGACCACTATTATTAAATCAAGGTAATGTAAAGTTTGTATCTAACTATGTACCAAAAAATTATGTAGTTGGTTGGGAGACAGGTTTTTTACAAATCTAATTACTTAAAAAAAAGTGATTTACAAAAAATGTTTACATCTAATACAATTATTCCCAATAAAATTTAGTTAGATACCAGTTTAATGTGTAAACTCCTAAACGTTATATGTGTTTTTGTAACAGAAGAGTTGTTGATGTAGCTGTTAAACAACCGTTAGAACAAAATCAACATCGAAATGTTGTAGTAGCGTCGAAGAATCAGAAATCCAATATTGAATCGAGTGATCGACAAAATGAAAACAACATTGACCCAGCAACTATAATATCTGAAAATATATCGTCAACGTCGTCATTTGAGGAAAGAGAAAGAGAAATTACAGAACAAGTTAAACGACAGGTCAGAAAAAAAATCTCTTCTGTATTGTACTTTAATAAAGTATGTACAAGTGTTCGATATTTTGCAGTAGTTTTTGCAAACGTATATAGGGACAAAGTCTAAAACAGTCTCAATTTTCATGTTTTATATATTGAATATTAATTATATAGTATACAAATAAAGAGTCACGGCGTGTTTGTTCGTGTAAATAACTTTTTATGTTAAATATTTCCAGTTTATTTAACAATAATTTTTAAAAATATTTAATAGAAAAATGTTGTAGGTGTAATTAAATACGATTAACTCACAATGATCAACGAACAATTCAATAGATTTGAAAGGGAATCTAAAATTTTACTAATATTTATATTAATCTATTCTGAGCGTAAATAATCCATGAATTTATACCAACTATACTAATTCAGCCCTTATTAAATAAGCTTCAAATCTATCACTGCCTGTGCTTTACATATATAATATTTCTTTTTTGTTATATTTGTAAATTACATTTAAAAATCATATTAAACTTATTTTGATACTATTTTAGTAGTACTCTTTTTCAGTGTTAATTATTTTTTTTAGTTTCTTTGCATTAGGTAATCATGCATATACACTGTTCCCACAAAGTTATTGCCTTATAAATTGTTTATAAAATGTTTATATTTCAGCAAGCTGAAGTAAGACGAATATTGCAAGAGCACAAGAACAATGTGGTAGCAGTTGTCAAAGAAGTGGCAGCAGTTACATCCGAATCGGTTTTACATGGACGTCGACCTCGAGTTCCAGACACAACGCTTGAGTCTTCCGAATGGAGTGATGACGAATCAGTGGAACCACCATCATCATCATTATTAGACCACGATCGCCATAAACTACACAATATTTATACCGATAATATTGGTGATTACGAAGCCAATTTGTTAACTGTAAACACAGAATACACTACCTGTGGCGATGGTGATGGTTATACGACTGGTGGCGATGGTGATGGATATACTACCACTGGATATACAACTGATGATGCTGCTGTCATCGATTGCATGGATATGGAGATGGAGTATAACCAAGCTGTTGATTTACCTGTCGCTTCTTTAGCACGTCAGCTCGATGATAACTTATCCACAATGAATGACACAGGATTAACAGACGCTGAAGGTAAACAAATACTATTATAATCAGTTTATTAATTTGCCCATATATATAAAATATAATTATAAATTTAATTTATGTATGTTTTTATATAGCTGCATTAAGTGATGTTAACTCAATGATTAACTACAATGATTGTAATGACAATGACCATTATAGAAGTCGTCGCCAGAGTAGTTTGAGTAGTTATATTGGCCGATATGCAAGCGATAGTTTTTGTGATGATGACGATGATGATGATGACAATGAATCCAATGATAACAATGAACTATTTTTCCAAGAAAGATATCACATGGAAGATGAAGAACAGAATTTATGTAATGAGGACAATGATAACAGTAGTCGTTATAACGCATGTCGTCTTTTGCAGCAACAACAGTTGTTACAACCACAAGAACTATTGTCATCAACATCTGATGATTTGTTTACAGATAACATTAATAAAAGGTATATTGCCACATTTTAAAATATTTAATTAGATATTAATATCAAAAAAGTATATTGAAGGTTGAAACACATTTTAGGCTTGAGAATATACAAATAAATAATAGATTATGATATATATATATATGTAAAGTTGCTATACATTAAATAATCAACTTTATACTTCATTGTATAATAATTCTTATTAATGTTTTTTGCCATATTAATGTCAATTTGAAATAATTCTCCCATATATGTTATTTACAACTATTTATTTAGTTACCCATTTTTCCTAGTCTGAGAATTGTACTTTTTATGGTTCAAATTTGCTACTTATTCTTTATCCAATGAAATAAAAGGTAATATACATTTTAATTGTCATTAAAGTCTCTTGAGTTAATTTGTATATCTTTATTTTTAATTATTACAATAATTGATATTTAGAAATGAATATAAAATAAATATATAAAGCAGAAATCGGGAACAATTAAATAAAATTAATTACTAGGGTTGGATTATAATTGATTACAATCAAAATTTATTATAACACAAGTAGTAATATTTTATTATTTTAATTTTGTAGTGACATGAAGTATGTATAGATCAGTATATTATTCTGGGCTTTGATATGCATTTACATGTTTTTTTTTCCTTCATCATATAAGAAAATGAATTCAACCAAAATTTGTTTGTATTATTTATAATTCAAATACAAAATCTTATTTTGCATATTTAACAGGTTAAGACATATAAATGCAATTTTTCATGGTTTCATCGTATTAATTATTATTTTCTTAATATTTATATTTTCTCAGTCAATCTGGTGTACATTCTGTTATAAATGTTTTTGTTTAAAATATAACTTTATAGTTTTGATGAAATCGTGTTTAAGGACTATTCATACAATAATTTAAGTATGTAATTTTATTAAAAATGGTCTAATTTTTCTATAAATTTGTATATTTTATATATAACTAGTAGAAATTAGTTTTGATAATATCTTACCTTCATTTCACAGGAAAACAAACTAAGTAATACTTGTCCCATATTGATGAATCTAACCTATTCAGTATCCAGTTTCCACCTGAATCATAATCAGTGCTTGAATTAGAGGTGTGAGGGATGTAGAGAGACCTCTTCTTTCAAAAACATTTTTAAGCGTACCCCTTCTAATTTTTAGAAATCCCCATGAGTTACGTTAAATCCTACTATTTTAAAAAATGCTATTTTTTCTTAAGTTTCATAGTTCCTATCCTTTTAAGTTTTACCACTGATCATAATAATAATAATTTGACAAATAATGAATATAAAATGAAATATTTATTATAGAAAATCGAAATATAAAATAGGCAAATGCCGTCTATTATACTTGTCTAAAAACATTTTATTGTGTAGAAATAATGATCCAATTACCAATGCTTTCAGTAAAAAATTGCATATACTTGGTACTTTATTTAGCTCATTTTTCGTATTGTGCTAAAGCTTTCCTTGAGAGAAGAAAACTACCAAAAAATGACCGAAAATCGTCAAAATTATGATTTCCGTTAATTTGATTTTAAAAATTTTGTGATAATTAAGTCAGTTTTGATCGCAGGGAATAGCAATTTTTTTAAAGTAATTCCATAGGTAATTAACACGTGGTAAAATTTTGGAACAGATTACCAGTATAATATAATAATTGTATATCTGACTACGTTTTGTTCAGAATCTTATTTTCTAATGCAATATTATTACGTTCAAATCTTAGTTATAAAATCCACTAATTTCTCCGAGGACCGAAGGAACAAAAGAAAAACGTCTAGAATCGACCTACCCTCGTTTTGACTATACCCTAATGATGTTTATTATTAATTATTATCCATTATAATAGAATGTATTGTTTTTAATCAATTATTTTTTTATTTGTAGATTATACTCCCAGCAGTTACAACAACCAAAAACACAGCTGACTGAAATTAAAGATACTACTCAAAATATATTAATTAGTACTGCCGAAGCAGCTACTAATACAAATATGGAAACTAACACTATTTCTATTACAAATAATATAATTAGCGATACATCCATACCTAATATAACAACTAACACTATTAGCAACACCGGATTAGATGACACCATGACTACCATTACTAATGATGACTTAGATATATCATAATTAATTAAATAAAATACTATCAATAAGTTGTAAATTGTAAATTAATACTTAAAAATGATATTTGCATTAGTAAATATCTTTAATATGAATGAAAATGAAATCAATTAATTAAAATAGAAACAATGTTGTAGATCAATGGTTTTCAACTAATGCTGTAGAGTGAGGTGTGACTGTGATAGCAGTAGCAGACCTATGTAGTCTTGTTATGCTCTGTTAAAAAATGTTGTACTGGAAAATAAGTAACAAATATAAAAAAAAACGTAGAGAAACATTAGTAAATGTACATACAATTAATTTTCTAACCATAATGCTATTGATACTTTAAATATATTTAAAATTAAATTCATCATAAAAGATTCCAAACACAATATGGGTTATCACTATTGGCATTTTTCAATCAACTATAAAAAATATTTTGAAATATATTAAATGAAACTAACAAATTAAAAGATAAATAATGATTCTGCAAATATGAGTTAAATGTACAATATATGTCATCTGTAATAACTATCAAGGGACCATTTAAAATAAGCCATTTTAGAGGATTATTTATAAACAAAAAAAATTTAAAAAACTTATTTTATTTTATAAATAATACTTGTTTATATATTATAGGTTTATATGTATTTTTAAAAAATACACTGAGAATAAAATAAAAAATTTATCAATTTACACTTCTATTTCAGTTCTTTTACTTTGTTACAGCTTATCATTTAAGTATTTCAATTTCATATTTTTATGAACTCAACAATATGTTGTTATCGATTATTTGTAATATTAGAATTTTTATCAATTGTTCTGTAAATATACGTCATTATTACAGTCTCATCGCAATAGATGTGTTGTAATAAATTAAAATAGCCTATTAATAAAAGTCAAATTTACTGGGAATTTCGATCTGTAGTCGTTACTACTTATAATATTAATATTATGTCATTTTAACATTTAGTTATTTTAGTTTATATATTTATACTGTACTTAAAACAATTAAAATATTATCGGATTATAACAAGATAAATTAAAAAGTAATATTTTTAATGTACTTACTTGTTGGTAAAAAAACACTTACAGTCAGTGTATGTATAAATGATGATTAAAATCATTTTCTTTTATCATTATAATTAGTTGTAACAAAATATTGTAATGTTATGTAATAAAAATGAGTACATTTTGATGGTGTAAAACCTAAATCCTAATCAAATTATGTGCTCTGTATAATTGAATTAATCTCAAATTAGAGTTTCAAACTTATGGAAACAATCTTATTAATTATAATTTTTTTTTTTTTTTGTATATATAATTGTAAAAATAACCTTGTAAATAAGAAAAGAGCTTAGTATTTAGAATGAATAATAGTTTTAACTTTAAGATTAACATAATTATATTTTTAAAAAAATACAAAAAAATAGTAAATATTTATAGTTGTTGATTTTATTTATAATTCTAATATAAGTTATACAATTATACATACATCCTACATAATAAAATATATACTTATATAATATACTTGCAATTATGCAAAATTTATAAATTTATATATATATATATAATTGAATCAATGTATGGTAAAATGTTTATACATTTTCAGGTAAGCAATTTAAAAATTGAAATTCTATTATTTAATTTTAATAATATAATAAGTATAGTAATGTAATGATGTAATTAATGGATTTCAATCAAAACTCAAACTTTGAATGCTTTAAAAAAAAAAATGAAATAAAGTGTTAAGTTGTATGGCTTAAATTAAAATTTTTTTCTAATTTACAACCAAGCCTATTTTAAATTTAAAAATGTATGCAATGTAATTGTATAATACAATTAAAAGCCATATATATACATATACATATATATATATATATATATATATATATTCCAATAAAATTATAATATATGGACATTATATTTGTATGAAACTCTTAGGTAAATGTTTTATATTGAAGATAAATATATATATATATTTATATAATATATTTATTAAAATTATAATCAGAAAATGCATTTAAACCATAATAATTATAATTTGATATGTAAACATTTGACACATTTATAAGAAAGTATATTAAATTATATGTTTAATGCAAGTAAATTAATGTTATTAAACGTGTATTTATTTTCAGATTTCCATTATAACAAATAACAATATTAAACAGATTTTTCTTATTAAGAACAAAAAAAAAAAACTATAAACTATGCGAGTTTAAATATTATAAGTTGTTTTATTAATTATATAGAATCTGAAATATTACTATAAAAACATGATTTTTCACACAATTTTCGTTTTAGAATTTTTAAAATTAAAAATTATTATAAAAAAATAATTTATATAATGTAATATAACGTTTTAAATTAATAATGCTAATGTTATATTAATAAATATATATTTATTTTTAACTTTTAAAAGATTCAATTAAATTTTTAATATAATTTACCATTTCTTTTATACATTTATACATAAATACAACGATATAAAATTACAATTATTACTTATTTTCAATTTTCAGCAAATTTATTAATGTTATATACCTAAATGGATTTTTAAAATTTAAATTCCATTTATTAAAATCGTTATTATTGACCACAGTTCTGTGTGATAATAATTATTAGAGCTACAATTTTAATGCTCTTAAAAAGAACAAAAAAATTACTAATAAAATTATAAAAATGAGTTGAAAATTTTGAACAAGCACGTTTAAAATTTATTTATATTAATTTAGACAATTAAAATATAAGTATAGAAAAATATATTATTTTTAATGTTTTGATTTTAATTTATAGCCTAGCAGTATTCTACTCGTATCTTCTAAAATAATAATTTAACAATACATTTTAACTAATTAACTAATCATAATTTTTTATGTCGATTATCTTAGAGAATATTGTTCTTACATTGCATAATGCTGTTTAATATATTCCATTAAAATCTTTGGCCTTAGATAGGATAATATATTGTATGTAGGCAGAAAATCTTTTTACATTAATTGATGTTAAAAGAGTATAAGATATTTAAAATATTTAAAATATTTTATCTTCTGGAATACTCATATTATGTTCTTGGGGATTCTCATCATTTATAATTTTACAAATATTCCGTAGTAAACCAATATTTTTTAATAAATACCTACGTTGATACGTGTTTATATGTATTACAATGATAAAATTCATGATTTGACAATAAATAGTTGTTACAGTTATATTTTATTTTTAATAACTTTATTAGAAGAAAAGAAAATTGTTATGTAAAATGCTCTGAAAATAACAACAAATTATCTAAAGATTTTAATTTAATGGAAAACATCAAAAAACGCAAAATAAAAATTACATTACAATAATCAATATCGTCTAAAACATATTTTCCAATAAAGAGCTTTGAAAAACGTTTTGTAACACCAGAAAAAAGATATTGCATCAAAATCCCAGCACTAATAATATAAAATCGTATATTATAGTTTAATTAAATAACTATATTTTAAAATAAATAAAAAGTAAAAAATACAAATTAAGCGATACAAAAATATAATAAATTAAACGTTACTACGTATTATAATGGTATTTTTTTCTTGCATATAATTACAATTAAACAAAACAAAATAATCATTATGTATAGGTAATAATTTTTTTGGTCGAGAGGTGCCTAAATTGGCGTTCACGACTTGTTGCTGACCACACTCCTGCGTCGCCGTCGGAACGGATTCCAGGACCAACTGTCCATTTTGTTGTTAGAGCCGTCAACGACTGAGTCGTTACTGCCGTTCGCGTTGGGCCGCCGCTGGCGACGTTGCTGTTTGGCAGTGGATTGGGCCAACAACATTGGTGACGGCGGCACCGGGACCAGTCTCGTTGGCGACACAATCGCATGTGACGTCGTCCGTGCTGGAGTCATCCTTCTCCGGGGATGTAACTAAATAATAATTGTCGGCATGAATTAATTTTATGAAATAACATTGCCTAGATTTATTCGCAAAATCAGTATGATGAAAAATGTATATCGTTTAATTACTTACTATGTTTTCGTCGTCTTGGGATTGTTAATCGAAATACTTATAATATCATAATAATAATAATAATAATAATAATAATAATAATATTATACCTACAGAAAATATTATATTATTTTGGAATTGAAAGTTTTGTTTATTATAAAACACAAAGACTATAATAATCATTAAGAAAATTAATATAAAAGAACGACGAATTTGAGGCATCAGAGACAATTAGACGACCGCAGACCACAGTCGAACTTAAAAGCAGACGAGTAGGCGAATTTTATTGTATATTTACTAGAATTATTATTGTTCAGAATTTATAAACATTTTTATTATTTAAAACAGTTAAGTAGTATAACTAAATTTACGTTAGATTGTCGTGTTTAAGTTTCAGATTCTGAGCGAAGCGAGGAATGTATTGGTTTTACATAGGTAGATTTTTTTTTTTTTTTGATGTATGAAAACATTTTATCGGGTTGAATAATGGTCCGATTACCACAAACAGGGTACTTTTTCCGTGACAAATTCAATCTAGTTGGTACTTTATTTAGCTCATTTTTCGAATTTCTCAAAAGTTTTTCTTTGAGCGAGAAAAAACTACTAAAAAATGTCGAAAATCGGCAAAGTTATGATTTTCGTTATTTAAAATTTTTTTATTTGATACTAATTACGTTTTGATCATAGGGACTTGACAATTTTTTTGACTATTCACATAGTTGTTCTACATAAGAAAAAAATTTGGAAACGATTAGTAGATTTTCAGGCTAAATATAGAGCTTTGAACTTATTTTTAAAAATGTTTAAATATGCAATTTTTGGTTAAATTTACGGAAATCGTATAATTTTGACAAAATTGATTTTAAAGTGTTTATGATAACTTATGAAATTTTGATGTAGAGACTTGAAATTTTTTTTGAGTATTCTAATAAGTAGTCTCCATACGCAATAAAATTTTGAAACGGATAGGTATATTTTCTGACTAAATATAGATCTTTGCAATTTATCCAAAAATGTTTAATATTTTACTTGAAATTTAGTTATATCAGTTTGAAAATTTTACATATGCACAATCATATACTACTTAATCTTAATCTATTTACAAAATATTTTGAAAATTGTAATACATACGTATTTTTTTCTAAGTTTTTAAATGTATAATAATTAGTAGTATTGAATATTATGATATTTTATGGGATATTAATAGTCTGAAAACGTTTTTTCGAGTAAAAATAATGATTGGATTACCACGTATGCTTTCGGTTATTAATTTAGCTCATTTTTTGAATTTCTCAGAAAAAAAAACTACCAAAAAATGGCTTAAAGTCAACAAAATTACAGTTTTTGTTATTTTAAATTTTTCATTTCATGATAACTCCTTGAGATTTGATCGTAGGGACTTGAAATTTTCTTTGAAATCTAACATAAGTAATTAACACAATACCTAACCACTCAACCACTAATTTCTCCAAGGACCAATGGAACGAAGGAGGAACGTCCAAAATCGACCTATCCGTTTTTTATTTGCATATCTATATTTTTAATGACATAATTTCAACGGTCAGTGATGGTACCTGGTTTGGATCCATTGCGGTCATCGAGTGGCTGTCAGACGCTGCGGTGATCGGGGTGACGACTTTTAATTGCACCACCGCCATATTGCCGCCGTCGCCGGAACTCTGCTGCCGACGCCGCCGACGCTGACGGTATTGTTGGACAATCAGCTCGGCCACCCGGCGACACGTATCCCATCTGACGTCCAACGTTCGATCGTCGCTCGTACACTTTAACGCCACCACTATGTCACCTCTTCGCAGGCCAACATGCTGCAAAAACGTCAAATCTACTCGTTATGGTCATAATAATAATAATAATAGTATATTATTCGAAAAAACAACGCGGTGAACAATTAAGTATGTAATTTATTCTCTCTAAGGACTGATTTTTGAATCGAATTTTTCGGTATCAGACAAAATAAATGTCAAATGAAAATGTCCGTTCGTCGCGCTCATCGTGATCATATTTTTAATTTAATGTCGAATGATTTTCAATATAACAATTGTATATTTATTATTATTACTTGTGCCTGAGAATTGGATCGCACGTGTCCCACTGTGGCCGGCGGAACAGCGGCCGCCGTGCCGCCGCCGTGGCTACGCAATTCGATCCCGAACAACCGGTCCACGAGTTTTATGGGATCCGCAGTCGATTCGTCGTCGTCGCCGTCGTCAGCAGCTACTGCGTTTATCGCATCACCGGCGGAACGGTGGCCACCCGCAGCCACTAATTTCAGCCACCGCGGTCTCGAGCAACGGTGTCGAGCCGAAAACACGGCCACCGGACCCAGGCCGGCGAACAGGTCGGCCCTACGTTCTTCGACGTCGACGGCTCCGTGGTTTTGTCGCTGATCGTCGTCGTCGTCGTCGTCGTCGTAATCGCCGTCACCGGTGTCTGTGAAATCTGGTGCAATCGCCATCAAACGAAATCGCGTCCAAGCTAAATGACATTCGAGTATTATAAGACTAATATAAATGTACCTACACATACTAAAATGTATTGTATCTTACGATTTTACTAAATTATTATTGTACACTCCAATGACTTATTTAAAGTGGAGAGGGGTCAACCTGGGTTAAACCTCCCTACATATAAATAATATATTGTGATTATGTTTTTTATACTATAAAACGGGGAGAACAAAAGTCTAAGCATAATAGGCATACGAGTATAAAATATTAAGTGATAGTTGTTTCATATTATGTAAGACGTAACCTGTTGTTTATTAATTACGTTTAAATATACCTACAAAATGGATAAAAACGGTTACCTACCTACCATAAGTCAATAGGTAACTTGCCTCGCCCGTTTTTAAACACAAACGGACAAATGGTTATGACCTTATTGTACTGTATACAACTCACGTCTTATCAGCACGCCGCGGTCCACGTCCAGGCCGGGTATGGTGGTTATTCCTGCCGCGGTGAATTCATCTTGGTCGGAGCCGCCCGAATATTGATCAGCGACCGTAGCGGCCACGCCGTCGTCGTCATCAGAGCAACAGTCGTGCCAAACGTCGATGTTATGTGGACTCTTTTTGTCTTCGCCGTCGTCGCACCACCGACGATCGCAGCAACAACAACTATCGGTATCGTCACCGTCGCCATTGACGGCGCGCCGGTGCAACAACAACAGTCGAACGGTCCGTTGACGTTCTCGGTCCAACACGCCGGCCAATAATCCGCCGCCGCCGCCGCCTCCGCCACTTGTGTTTCCGTCGGTTTTGGCCCGGAGTTGGCGACACAGACGTTGTACCCGGGCCGCCCGATCGTGAGCTGCAGCCGCGGCTTCCAATAAAAGTTTACCTGCGACGGGAACAAGATTAGAATATCAATTTACGTATAATATATATATATATAGGTAATGTAAAATTGCTGTTCGATGATTACCGCGGACTACCGTTTATAACAATAATCATATTATATTGTATTAAAGATTTATCTATTTTTTACAATTAGGTACTTATTACATAATTTTTTGTTTTTGTTGAATAAAAAACAGTGCGAAAGTTAGTGGCGGATTCAGAAATATTCCACGAGGGGAACAGATAAAATTAAAAGCAATATTATATTATATTATACCCATAAGCGAAATAGCACTAGAGTTCATTTTCATTAATATGACGGCTTTATGATATAATGATATTGCAATGGTATATCTAGAATAATAAATGATAAAATTACCTATTTAAGTGTATTATTCTAGAATTAATAGTTTTGTTATAAGGAAATTGATATAAAAGAATAACTAAATTGAAACGAAGGCAGGCTATTGTAAGTATCTAAGTCACATCAGATGTTTATTGTATTTTGTATGTGATTATTTTTAAGAACTATAGTTATTTAACCTTTTACGAGATTTAACAGTTATATTTAAGCTAAATAAATAAATTAAAACGTTTTAATTGAGTAGATAGTACATTTTATTACACATTTTTGGTTTCAATCAAATTGAATAAGTTAGCACGCAACACTATTATATTTTCAATATTATTACGTACCTATCAATATAATTAAATTTTTCCTCAAGAATTTATCTCAATAATATTTTAAGAATATATACCTTTTTTTTGTCGTTCTTACCGAGTTTTAAGGAATCGTAATGAGGAAAAGCATTTCTCTGAAACTGTTTCTCCCAGAACGAGTTCTTATTTTAGGAAATAAACGGGGAACAGAACGAAAGCTTTTTAAAAATGAACTTTCCCAACACCACGATTAACTCACCCAATTGCTTGCGGCGTCGCTGTTGCACCGCAACCGATGTTCTATCGCCGTCGTCGCCGTCGTCGTCGTCGTCGTAGTCGTCGACCATTTCCAAACCAACCGCCGCCGCCGCCGACGTCAATTCGGTTAACAAATCGTCGGCGTCCGTCACGTCACCTGCACTGTCAACTTCGCCGTGCCGATGGCCATAACGGTTTTCACTGCACCGGAAGTAAGGGAGCAGCGCGCACGCCGCGTAACGGTACGCCAACGCGGCGTAGTGTCTGTCCTTGATCCGGCATACGGACAGCCAGGCGTCCGGCAAGACCGAGGTGGCGACGCCACCGTTTTCCTTTATAGCCTGCGCGTCAGAGCTGTCGCCGGAATGGCAACTGTTGAACACGACGTCTGCGTACACCCGCGAAACCTAATAAAAATTTCAAAACTGATGAGAAGTGCAGAAAAAGAGAAAGAGAGAGATAGAGAAATGTCTACAAGATAATTGTTTAAAAATAGGTTTAGATCAGTGTTTTCGTATAAAAAAAAAAAAAAAAAAATATTTTTTTATTTAAATTCATCAAATAATAGAGTATATAAAATATAATTAAAATGTACAAATATTTAGTGTGAAACGTGTGTACGACGTTTTTTTTTACATAATAACTAGATTCTATAGGAGGAATTGATGACAAACACATTCGCATGTATTGCTCAATAGTCTTTTTCATTTTTTTCGTTTTGATATTGATGAGCGCATGATCGAACGTGTGCTGCAATTTTTAATAATCGTTTGCCGCGATAGAAAAAGATTAGGATCACTGGTTTAGACTCTAGCCGGGTTGCGTGAAACTAACCAATAAGAGGAATTATCCTATCATTTTAGTTTATTTAAATCGTTGTATTCAATCAACATAATTTTGTTAGTACGAATACTAGGTTTGATATTACTCAATAAACAATTACAGACAAATGTTTCTACATATAAATTCCAGATTAGGGATTACTAGATTTCATAAAATAAAAATACAGGATAACACTATAAATCATTGAAGAATGGAGGATGAAACCTTGGGTATCAATTTACCTACCGTTCCATAATTTTAGATTCTGAGCTAAGCGAAGAATGTATTGGTTTTACAAAGATTTTTTTTTGTATAAAAACACTTTTTCGAATAGAAATAATGGTCCGATTACCACGAATAGGATATGTTTTCGGTAGCAAATTACGTCTAGTAGGTACTTTATTTAGCTCATTTTTCGAATTTCTCAAAAGTTTTTCCGTGGGAGGGGAAAAAATACTAAAAAATGATGAAAACTCGGCAAAATTACAGTTTCTGTTATATTAAATTTTTTAATTTCGTGATAACTAATTGAATTTTAACATAGGTAATATACAAGTGTGGTACAATTTTGGAATGGATCGGTTGATTATTTAGCTAAGTACAGAACTTTGAACTTTTTTCCAAAAATGTTTAATATTTCCGGCTATTTTTGGTTTATCGCTTTGAAAATTTTAACGAAGTATAATCATATACTACTTATTTTTTTTACAAAATATTTTGAAAATCGTGACTGACAATTTTTTTTTATAGGCTTTTAAAGTTAAAATTCTTGAAAATCGGCAAAATTACGGTTTCATTATTTTATTTCTTGATAACTAAATAAGTTTAGATCGTAGGAAATCGATATTTATTTTCATTTTACTTTCGTTATTTATACACGTGGTAAAATTATAGAATGGATTATCAGTATAGCATATTGTAATATATTGAGTTTCGCTCAGAATCGTATTTTCTAATGCAATATCATTGCATTCAAATCTTAAGTATAATAAACCACTAATTTCTCCGAGGACCGAAGAGATGAAGGAGGAACGTCCACAATCGACATTCCCACTTAACTTTACTTTTTTAGTTTTATACAGTTTGTTTTTTCAAAAATATTTTTTAATAAATCATATAAAAAAAATTCTTATTATTAAAAAAATCAACTCCTAGTTAATTTAATTGTAATTTTTATTGGACGTTGTAGTTTTAACAACGTAAGAAAAAAATAATATTATAGTCAAATAAAATATAAGTAAGCAGGTAATTTTTAACAATATATAATATTAATTGTTATTTATTCAAACAATTAAGACGTATTATTTATTTAAATAAATGTACAAATTTAACTTTTATAACATTACTTGTAACAAAATTAGAAACCAACATAAAGAAATTATATAGAAAATTTAAAGATTCAAGTGATTTTTGATCAGAAATATTTTATTTGGTAAATGACTAAAATATAGTTAAGGAACGTTTTTTTTTTACATTTTAGTAAGAAATAATAATGTGCTTGATAATTTAATAATACAGACATATTTATAATACAAAAACTCTTTTGTTTCTTTATTATAATATACGGTTGACTCGTTCTACGCATATTATTATAAATACATGTGATGGGATAATTTCAAGTGAGATTTGATTATGTATTCTTAGAGACGAAACTCTGTCGATGGTTATAGCGATGAACGATGATGTACGTCAAAGAATTCAAGAATTACATTTTGAATTGCGATTTATATTTTTTAGTCTTTTAGATCGAGACAGCTAATAATTAATAAAATAAGTATTATTAATTTTTTGTATTCTAGTCCGTTTATTAGAAATACTATATTTCGTTATTAAACTTAAACCGTACGTAACCGTAAACTATAATAATACTCTACTTACGTGAGCTGCTTCGCGGGCAATTTCCGTCCAAGACAACGGCGCGTGTGCAGTGTCGTCCGAGTCGCCGTTGCCGCCGTTGGCGATGCCCGTTGACGTCCGTCTCGTCGTGGCGTCTCGGTTACTACGGCCACGACGTTCGGCGCCCGGTCCGATTTCAGAATTGGCCTTTACTGAAAGTGTCCCGCTACGACCACAACTTCCGGTTCCATTTCCGTGATAACGACGACAACGGTGCCGGACGGATGCCAGTAGCCGCCATTGTAATTTCTCGAAATAACATTCGTTTGCTTGAGCCTGAAATGTGTGTGTATATAACAGATTTAAATTGTAAAGATACATTCGAATATCGATTATAATATTATTTCAATATACTATGATGTACGTACTAATGTAACTTATCTGCACGAGTGTCGTAACAAAAATAGTATAACTATGTATAATACGAGGTTACTCGTATACTATGGTATAAGGATTATGCCGAAAAAAGAGGGGAATGTCGATTGTGGACGTTCCTCATTCGTCCTCGGAGAAATTAATGGTTTATTATACTTGAGATTAAGATAAATTAAGTTGTATATGATTGGGGTTCAATAAAATTTTCAAACCGATAAACTAAAATTTGCAGGAAATATTTAACATTTTTGGAAAGAGTTTAAAAACTCTATACTTAGTCAAAAAATCAACCAATCGTTTCAAAACTTTTTCTATAATGTAGAACACTTATGTTGTACTCAAAAAAAAGTTTCAAGTTCTTACGATTAAAACGTAATTAGTTATCACGAAATTAAAAATTTTAAATAATGAAACCGTTATTTTGCCGATTTTCGGGAATTTTTTGGTAGTTTTTACTCTCCCAAGGAAATACTTTTAAGAAATTCGAAAAATGAGCTAAATAAAGTACTAACTAGATGCAATTTTCTACAGAAAGCATATCCTATTCGTGGAAATCGGACCATTATTTCTACCCAAAAAAGTGTTTTTATACATAAAAAAAAAATCTTTGTAAAACCAATACATTCTTCGCTTCGCTCAAAATCTAAAATGTTAAAATGATTATATTGTAATATAACAGTTTAATTTAGAGATATTAAATGAAATATCAATATTTAAATTATAATTAAACATTTAGATGAGTAGGTACGTATTTAATTTAATTACATAAAACACAAAAATAGTGTTTGATATTTATTAACTATTGGAGAAATTAATAAGAATACCTACCAAAATTAGCTTCAGTCATCAATTGTGCAACGCTTATGGAATAGCCGATAATAATACAAAAAAGTATTCAAATTTTTTTTAACATTTAAAATTCACATTTCTGTGTAACTTTTTTTTACTTAATAATAATTATTAAATATTTAAAATAACTAATATCGTTAGTCTTATCCTATACGGCTATACAAAATTACAAAATGATCACAATTTAATGTTATAAAATCGGTTGGATATACGTTTTTAATGTTATCTCTTGCATTATTGTTTCATTCATTTCTGATCACTCTTTATAGTATAATATAGTATTCTTTTTATAATGAATATCTATATCAGTCTGCAAATTTGGTATTTTTAAGATTTTTCATATTAAAAAAAAATCGGTTGCTTAGTTTATTCCCAAAATATATTATCACATCCTGCAATAATAAACCAGAGAACAAATTTGATTGTATTCGGTATTTAGGTATTACGTGTTTAGCATAATTAAATATAGTATAGGTACTATGATATTGTTATGATGCCGTAATAATTGTTTTTAACATTTTAAAACGAAAATTATTTCGTTTTATACCTTAATTTTTTTCGTCTATACCTTAATATTTATATATGACGCAGTTATTAGATTTTTAGTTAAGGTCCGAGCTGATATTATGTTATAAATTTATAATGTTATAGCTAATAAAAGGTTTGATATTTTAGACTTTCATATCAAATTTTATTCATATCTTAGTAATAAACGGTTATATTTCCTATATACCACTAATATACGTCTATACCACTAACCGGTATATAACCGTGGTAACCTAACATACGAGCAATAATGTATTTTATACTGACCATCATCACGGCGTACAAGACGCCGGTGGCGCGCAAATCGGCGGCTCGGGCAGGCGCGTTGGCGAACGTGTCGCCAATGTGCCGATACGCGCCGGCAGCCCTCAGGAAACACTGTGCTGCGGCCGCGGCACCGTCCGCCGGCTCCGGTCCGGTCGACGTCGACCACGAGCCGGTCGGTCTACCGGAACCGCTGCCACTGTCGTCGTCTCGGCCGCTGGAACAGCGACGATCGTGCTTGGCGCCCATTTGCGTGTGCACCGCGGCCACGTTGAACAGCACACACGCCTGTTCAAACCGGACGGTACGTTGGCCACACGACGGAACGGGTCCGCCGAATGAATCGTACCTGCGCGAACAGACGAGATTAGCGGTCGAATCGTTAAATCCGCAATATTCGGTTGATCAAACTTTTGTTTTTCTATCAAGCGCTTAAGTATTTTTTTTTTTATAGAAATTCTTTAAGGGAACGCCATACCAGCATTAGTTGTCTCAGTTTATCCAAAAGGAAATATAGCGAAATCAAGCACGTATTTGAGGGGTGCGCGATAGGAGTGATCGCATTTAATTTGATTTTAATATAATTATTATATAAACAAATATATTAATATATATATATGAATATTAAAAACAAAACAAAACCACCTATCACTCAAAAAACAAAAATAATAATAATAACAGTTTAGATACGTGTCTAAGCGAAATCAAAGTTATTTAGATCTTAAATTGTATTAATCTTAGGTTTAAAGTTAAACACACATTATCAAATTTAAGAAATGGTACATTTTTGAGATTCATTTTGAGTGAGCTTTTTGTAAAATTTCATCAAACAATAAACTTATATATTTATAATCTGAAAAATATTCAAATACTTATAACTTCGTTGTTATATGATATTTTTCAAAAAGTTCACGAAAGATCCTCAAAAATATTCCACTCTTTAAATTTAGTAATAAGTGTTTAATCTGTAAGTTTAACATAAATATCACAATTTAAGTTTCAAGTGACTTACTTTATTTTGCTATGTATGTGCAAATTATATGCCAAAATATAACATCCTTTTTTGTTAAATAAAAAGGTATTTGTTTATATTGGTACCATAATTGTACAGACTTGTAAAAATTCGAATAAAATTACTAAAAAAAATATATTATTATACTGAATATTTTTTATAAATTCAATTTGAATATGTAAATATTTTGAACGAAATGAATTAGTATTTTGGCACGTACTCTGGAATTATACGTTAAATATAGAATTATCACATAACACAACAGGAGGGTGAAGTTTGAATAACATGGTACATTATAATATAGGCCACAGGTTCGATGAATATTACAATAAAAATTACTTATAAATAATAAACAATATTATCACATATGACACATATTATTTTAGAAATTAACGATTGAAGTTTTAAAATAACAATAACGTCAATAAGCTAAAGAAAACTATTAAACTATTGAAACGAGTATATTATATATATATATATATATATATATGTATAAAAAGTGGACAAATACACGAAACAATTAGACGATTCAAATAATATACCTGATAATTCTAAATGTCTATGTTATTTTTCGTATATTATCTGAGATATAGTACCTTCACGTTCGTATTCAAAGTTAAAGTTTTATTATTATAATAAAGTAAAATAAATGTTAATTTAACCAGACAAAATTGTGTTTGAATTGTTTAAAAAAAAAAAACCATTTATTTGAGCATGTGTTCTGAATATAAAAATATATTAAACGTGTACTAGTACTTAAACTATTAAGTTTGCATGAAGTCAATGTGACGATCTAATATTTGATTTTTCGTCGACGTCGTAGGTAGCACGTCATTATAAAATATAATGAATTTCACACTATCTTAAAAGTCTATAGAATAAAATTTGTTAATATATACTAGTTTACAGAGGCGGCTTGATCATGCATTTTGTGGTTCACTGAACCACCAATAATTTTGGGGTGGGTGTCATTTTAATAGATGTAGACTTGGTTTAGGTTACCTGGTCTTAGATGGTAATATGAAAATGATAATTTGATAGCCAAGTCATTGCTAGCAGCAAATAGATACAATCACCAAAAATTGAATAGCATACATTAACTGCATTAACGATTAACTTATATACAGCTTTATAATGAAAATATAGTCACGTATTAACCAGTAGAGGATCTAGAGTTAAATTTTAGGGGAGCCTTCAAAATAAATTATTACTAAGTAAAATAAAAAAAAAAAACCTAGTTTTGAAAATAGTTTTTTTAAAAATAGTTTTTAAATTATTTTAAACTATATTATCACTTATATATAATTATATATTTTTATTTCTAATGTTAAATTGTTTGATTAGTTATTTACAATTCGGTACTAATCATATTAAAACATTGACATTTCTTAGCAAGTTTTAGTATAAATAATAATCGTCAAAAAATTATAAAATTAAGTAAGGTTATGTAGTTTGACTTTTTTGTAGGTGGAGGTATTTACTAATCTTGAACCACCAACTGAAAAATGTCAAACCGCCTCTGCTAGTTTAATATGTTTTTGAATTATATTTTTTTGACGAGCATTACCATTCAAAATAGATCGCCGGTTGTGTTATAGACGTGTCAGTGACAACTTGTTTACTATGTCGATAATGATTGTCTTGCTGCTGCGGTGGTTGTTGGCGGTGATTATTTTGATTATGTTGCCGTAAATTAGTTGTTGTTGGTACCGCGGATGGCGGGAAAAATCTGCGGTCCACGTAGTACAACTGTCGGTAATACCGGAGCAAAAGTCGAACGCCATCGGCGTCTCGGCTAGGCGTTTGCGTGTCCTGTAGGCAAATTCAAAAAACGTCCGTTAAGGTTAGATAAAGTCAGGGCAGAATAAATAAGTTTAAAATAAAGACATGTATATATAATGTATGTATCCAATGCAATTTTTATAAATAACCTTTTCTTTTATAAAATTTGATTTAGTATAATTTCGATGTGTAACATTTTGCTGAAAAATTTACCGTTCTTCAAGTACATTTAAATAATGGAAAAAAATTAAATTTTTTCGAAAAAACTGTTTTTTTTTTTTTGTATATTTTAATTTATCTTGGAAAATAGTAGATGAACAAGAAATTTTGTCTATACATTTTTTATGTAGAATAATATGATCTAAAATTTAAGTTCTATACATTTTTATGTCAAGAGCTATAGTTTTTAAATTAAACTCAAAACTATAAAACTACCCCCTTGAGCTATTTAAAAAAACCCAAAGTTTCAAAGTTGATAATAGTATTGAATTAAAATCTTTGTAAATTCACTAAATTTTGTAAAAAGATTGTTACACGTAAGTGTTAAGCCTCTATGTAAAGTGGAAAGAGCTACAGGGGAAGGGACGCATTGCCTTTTATATAGGGACGAATAATAACGGCAGTCGGTATTGACTCGACTATCGTAACGATATTTTGTAATGTGTGCAAGTTTTTCGTTCTAGACGCTAGTCTTAAGTTTTTTTATTAAATTCAATATTTAGTCGTGAAATAAATGTTGAGTGTATCATAACTAAACTATTATTATCGTTAGTTTATATATATTTTTATTTTTATCATAAAGTTAAAGATGAATATTTTTTTAATTAGTTTTGTCTTTTTTGAGAACTATGTTCTAATAATAAATGTACTCTGCTACGGTTTTTAGTCAAAGTAAAAAGTAAAATGGGTACCGAAATATAGGCGGCGCCCTATCGTTACACCGAATTAATTTACTTGGTTTGACCATGGGATTATATAGTAGTTATTAGATTATATATAGTATTCTTAATAGAGATTGGTGGCATAGCATGTTTTTTTTTTTGTAATATGATAGCAATCGATTTAGATTCGTTTATACGGAATCGCCATAACCTGAACTAAATCGGTTGATATGAGTTTATTTGTCTTTAGACCATTTTTCTCGTATTTGTTCCGAGTATGAAAACATGGTACCATCAGCAAACATGGAACAATATCCACGTTACTAAGATCAAATAAATACTTACCAGCCTGAGCTGTGTTAATTCGTCTATGGCTTGGCGTAATGATAGCGGTCGTCGCGGTCGTCGCGCATAGTTATTGCTGTCTTCTGCATCGTCATACCCATCATCGTCCTGTGCCGCCGACAAATCTATGCCGTAATGTTGGCTAATAAATCGCTTTAAATAAATATAAATTGTTAAAATTAGAATGATTATAAAACAATATTAAAATGTTTTGTTCGGAGATTAACGCTCGGTACGCCTCTTTAAATTATGATAATATTTATATGCAATCATACCAGTTTGCATTTTTTTTTTTTAATACAATTAACCGCTACTCATTAAAATAATGACGTATAATTTAGGGGTGGACCGATCTTAGAACCGATACTTGGTATCGGCCGATATTAGAGGTATCGGTTTTATAGGTATTAGTTTTGATAAAAACCGATATTTGAACCGATACCGAAAAAATAACCACTAGTACATACAATATCATTATCAATAACATCACAAAATATGGGTAGTAAAAACTAAAAATAGTGTATTATTGATAAGGTAGCAAATGACACAAGACCGCAGTCACGGTTAAACATTTTATTATTAATAATATTATTTATTTTAGGCATTTTAGGTAATATGTACTCGTTATAACTTAAATTTAAATTCTAGTTATTGTTTTTTTTTTTTCGTTAAGTGTAACACTGTAATAGTGAAATATAATTTTATTAATAAAATATTAATTTTTTAATATATCGGTTATCGGTTGCATCCTTAGTATAATTCCCACCAAATGATTTTCTCGTTCATTTTATAAATTTCATAACTTTATATTAGTATATTACTCGTTAATATTATTATTGAGAAAGACAAAACGTGGTCAATACACTATGAACAACATTAAACGAACTTACTTCGAGCGGTAATCTGAAATCGATGGGTCTAGTGTCTTTTAGAGGCACGGCAATCATGGGCATTTGCCGTTGTCGGCGTCGTTGTCGATTGGTTACAGCTGTTCCGTCTGCCGTCCCGCGAGTCGATGGACCACGACGGTCGATCCCATCAAAATCGTCTCGGTCATTGTAATCGCCATCGACGTCGTCGTCGTCGCAGTGCTGGTACACGTCCACCGAACCGTTCAACTCGGCCAGCTCGTCGGCCAATAACCGAACGTTGGATTCTAAGAAACTCAGCTCCAACGCAACCGTCTGCCGGATGAGCTTCCTGTTCTTGTTCTTGTTCCGGCAGCCTCCGCTTCCGCCGATAACGCTGCCGTTGTCACTACCGCCGTCTTTGGTGGTAGCCCTACGAAAAATTTTCGAAATTATAATATACCGTATGTACACTACTATAGTTCATAATTCTTTAATAGTTTTGAAGAGCGCTTCGTACCCGTGATTTTAATGATAATGGGGAAAATGAGAAAAAAATATTCTGAGATGGTTTGAACGTGTTATAATGAGAGGTGATTGACAGAGGCAGTGAGATTTGTTATAGAAACGAGTGTTGAAGGTAAAAGGGAGAGTTAAGACCGAAGAAAAGGTGGATAGATAGAATAGATAGAAAATCAGATGAAATAAAGAGTGATATGATAGGACGAGAGGTATAAAATCGAGATTTATGGAGGTGTAGGACTAGTGTTACGGTCACATTATGCGACCCGAACGGCTGCTCCAATTTTTGCCAAGTAGGCATAAATTCTTAACCGCCCGATCTCAGTACGTATGACAAGTGGGGAGACGCAATATACAACACGAAAATAATATAAACAAATAAATACGAGAGTCGACTTATTACCGTCATTGCGCGAGGTTTAAATTATAATTTTATACTTAAATTATTTTATATTTTATTTAAATAATTGTTGTCTGTGCGCGTCGTCTCCGCCTGTCATTCGGATTTCCATTGGTCAATCGCTTGGATCCAGATATCAGGTGTATAATTTATATATATATATATATATATATATATAATTACATAGGTATTTCGTTGCTAAATATATATATTCCATTGTGTTGCTAAATTGAGAGTTTACTTATTTGAACTGAGATTAAATACGAGTCCTGGGAGTTTCTGTGGAGCTATATAAATTAAATAGAGAACTTTAGATTTCCTAGTGCAGAGATAGCTTAGCCAACTATATCCTCAGGATTCCACTAGTCAAATCTATCGACGGACGTTCACTAGACGAACAGTACCGTTACACTAGTGTAACCAGGTCCACCCAGTTGAGAATGTTAGTAGGGATTGTAGAAAAATAATACAATTTTTAAATAATATTCTCACTAGCTCAGTTATGAATCAATCTTCTCCCCGAACTTTTTTTTATACTTATTTGACCATCTAATATTTTAATTCAATGTAAAATATAAATATTAAAAAATTAAATAAAAATAATTGTTAAATATAATACACACCTCAATAAGTTCTCTGCTCCTTCCCGTAACCGAAGTTCTCTGTCCATTTGCCGATTTAGAGCGGACCGAGCTCGTTGCAACTTGGCCCGACAAGTGGCGGCCTTCGGATCAGAACCCTTAAAAACAGACAATTTAATATAAATTTAATCAGTTATGAAATAATTGTAGTTTTTATAACATTATAAATTATTTAATATTTTTTAGTATGAAACTAGATAATCAGGTTTGTATAAACAAGAGGCGTTTTAGGGTATATGGACCAGAAATCTTAACCCGTCGTACGGCGCACGGAGTAAATAATTACCCCAGACATATTTATATTTTGCATAGGCAATAGAATAATAGATTTAAAAGATTGTACGCATCAATAGCCTCAAATAATACACCTAAAAACAGACTGTTTTGGGTTTTATGTTATTTCTGTACATTTTGTATTATTTAGAATGTCAAAAAGTCGCTATCATCCGTATCTGGAAATTATTTGCCCGATAAGCGTATTAGTTTCGTTTTATTGTTATGTAGTGCAAACGTGTGTATTATTTCATTTTTTCTTTAATATGGACGAACACCAAAGGCAGCAAATAGAAAGTTTATTAAACGAGTGTGAAGATGAAATATGGGGCGATTTTTCTGATTATAATTTGGATTCCGACGAAAATGAATATGACGAAATTGAATGTTCAGACAATACGGACACTGAACGATCTAGTGCAGACGAAAGTGACACAGAATTAGAAAATTTGTGTTCTGATATTTCTTTTCACGAATCCGATGACGATTTGCCTCTGATTCTACGAAATAAGTATTTTGTTGGAAAATATGAAACTAAGTTGGCACGAAGACCGCCAAACCAAAGAGTAAGAACATCAAGAATAAATATTGTGACGGAAAAACCAGGTGTTGTAGAATCATCTACAACAATTTGCATTTTTACTGATGCGAAAATGCAAATTCCATATTAGATGCATGGATTTTATTTTTTATTGATAAAATAATTGAATAATATAATATTATTACTTTTAAGCCAACTAATAACTGTTCTTTATTTTTACTTGTAGTTTTATACTTATTGCGATTATATTGAACATTGTTAAAAAAAAAATAATAATCACTTTTTATAAAGTATACGCTCTCTGTTTATCATCTAAATAAAATATACATTATAAATTGTACTGAAATATGTACGATATTATTTTTTAATATTAAATATTTATTATTCGCGAAAACGATAGTAAATTAACCATGAAATGATAACTATTTCAGTGAGACATCTAAAACCGCGCGCCTTACGACGGGTATTATGCCTATTGTGTTTTGGCTTATGTGCCAGTAGAGTGTAGATACTAAATACTAATTATAAACACGTATTACTTTTTATTAAAATTTTATGTTTAACTCATTTATAAGTTTTGATGCAAAAGATAAGTATTTTAGATTATAAGCGCTAATCACACATCGAAAATGTACCATCCATATCGAGGAATGTATTGGTTTTACAATAATGTGTGTATTTTTTATTTTATAGGTATGTAAACACTTTTTTGGGTAAAAATAATGGTTCAATTACCATAAATAGGGTATGTTTTCATTAGTAAATTTTTCTAATTGCCCATAGTTTTCTAATACGGTGTGAAAAACTACTGAAAAATAACGAAAAATTAAAATAATCGTGAAAATTATATATTTTCGTCGAAATTGATTTTGATTATTTTGAATAGTTAACGAAATATAAAACGTAAGGACTTGAAAATTTTATTAAGTGTTCACACAGATATTTTTCATACGTAGTAAAGTTTTGGAATAGCTAGTTTATTTTTATGTTTCAATATAGAACATTGACATTTTCCTAAAATGCAATATTTTTTTAAATAATAACACAAAATACAATATGCAATAATGAATTTTTACGTTTAAAAATTTAACAGAAGTAAAAAATATAATAATCTTATAATACTTAACCTATTTACAAATGCTTTGTAATCGACAGTCCTAATTCTTTTTAAGAAGTTTCAAAAATGGTCAAAATGTTTTCAAAACGGAAAATTTGATATATGTTTTATGACACACTCGTGTATGAATACACATATAAAAAATATTCGGTAGAGAATTGGATCTTTATATTTAAGTCGTTATTGAAATTCTCAATACTTTTCCAATTAAACATAAAATACCACTAAAAACAGCGGAAAAGGGAAAAACACGGAATCTACATTTTTTACGAACTTGACTTATATCGTAACTTGACTGAACTTGGCTCAGAATCGTTTTTCGAATGCAATATCATTGCTTCCAATCTTAATAATAATAAAATAATACAATATCCTTCAACCACTAATGTCTCTGAGGACCGAAGGGACAAAGGAAAAAAATCTAAACTCAATGGCCGTGCTCGGCTTTTTTTATTTATAAAACACAATATACAATTATTTTAACGGTAAATTCAATCAATAAATATTATTGATTACTAATTTAAATGGGCCAATGAATAATTATAATAATATATAGAACAAATTATTATAATTGAAGAAAATTAGCGGAGACGTTTAAAAATAATGAAACGAGGTTATACCTGTATTACCAATATAAAAAATACTATTTATTAAATGTATAACTAAACAAATTAGTAAATCATAACTATAAATCAAAATAATTTAACAAAAATCAAATATAATATAAGTACCTAATTAATACCTATCTGATCAATTTGACTTTTTTACTACATATTTAATTATATTACTTATTTTGAAATATAGTTTTGTACATTTTTAAGTTTTTTCGTTTATTTAATAGCAATTAGATAATTTATACGTTTTTAAAAAGGTTCTCCAGTTTTTTGCGACGATTATCTCCCTTGATTTTGTATATCAAACGTGTATCATGTAGCTACAGAATCTAATTTGTTCTCGCTTTACTGTATTAATGTGATGGTTATTTTTAATTTTCTATTTTTACGCTTCTGATTTTAACCTAAATCAAGAGATTATAAACACAACGACAAATATATTGCAGTCTCATTTTTGACGAAATTCTCTGTTCAATGACTTTTTAGAGGAATTTATTCATGTTTTATATATTCTCGATATAATTTTTGAACGTTTATGGTTATTTTTAGTTTTAATATAAACACTAAAACATTTTGGAAATGTAAATATGTAATTATTTTTAGTATACTAAAAAATTTCTAGTATTTTTTATACACTTAATACAATTTTTAATTTTGGTTTTTGATTTTTAAGATTTTCAAATATAATACAAAACCAACCATAATATTAATTTTAACAAAATATAAAATATATTAACATTAAAGTTTCAATTTCTAGTAAAATTTACTATTACATAAATTATGCAAGTTTCAATAACAAATATTAATTTTCATCTATTATATTGCTGATCTATCTTTTTCTGGCATGTAGAAATTGTAATTTAAAAGTATAGTGATATATATATATATATATAATGTACTATAATGATACAGACGTTACAGTTAAGATATGCAATGCAAATATCTATATATTAAATTATTTCGAAATATTGGCCTTTTATAACAATAATTTCTCCGATTTATACTTATATTAATCGAGAAAAATAAACCAGTTTTTGAATACAATTAAGGTCGATGATATTATTTTTATGCAAACTATACCTAAAATGGCGTTAAATTCGATATTATTATAGTTGCATTATTTTATAATTTATATTATATGAGTAATCAACGTAGTACGTGCCTATATGTTATAATGGTAAATTACGAAATTTACCTTTGGGTATAATACTGTATGACGTATTAACCTCTATCATGTTCATTCGTTGATGAGAATCTCTCTATAAATTGTTTTTTTACGATCAACCGGTTATTACCGCTATAACAGCCGTACCCAAATACAAACGCATAAGAAACAAATTAAACTATTAACTAATATATTATAATACTAATTGAGAACAGAATATTATTTAAATTGTTTGCATTGAATTAACAAAATAAAAAAAGATTAATAAAAAATATTACACATGGAATCGGGTTATGGTTCAATTAATTATTTGTACTAATTGTATGTACGTTATGTGTACACATTAAATTGTGATTGTTTTATAAAATAAATACTAATACAAATTGGCTTATTAACATCTTTTAAGAAATAAATGAAATAGTTTTTATATGTCCTCTGATACATTTATTTACATTTTGAGTTTATCATTTACAATATCACAAATTCTAGTCATTCATATTTCTACATTAATTTATTTTCCTAGTGTTACAATATAAGTTCTGTAGATCACTTTCAATTACTAACACATCAGATACCAAACAGTTTTGAGTTTTTGACAGACCTTGTTGTTTGTAAAACAATACTAAGTTGCACTATGTACATGTAAAACAAACTGCTGAAATTTCTTAAAATACTAAAAATCTCTGTTTGATTATTAGTTGACACTAACCTAACCTACATATTAAGAAAACAACAACCAACGGTAAAGAAATAAAGCATATCTCTTTGGCTACGTCACTGAGTGTACTTATGTCTGTAGATACATACATAAAATTAAATATTATTTCAATTAATTTTTTTATAGGTACCTATATAATTCAATAGCGTATTTACAGGGTTGATATGAAGAGTAGATCGCTCCCCTTAATCTATTTTTTTAGTAATATTTTTCGAAAACTAATATAAAATAAATTATTTTATACAACCATCTATAATAATACTAAATTAAAGAAAATTAGAATATCGAAATTGCTAACACGCATTGTTTACGATAGTGAGAGAATGGGGGGGGCTTCATCTTGGTCAATGACATCCCATAACCCATATTGACTTCCTCCCCCCAGTGACAAAATTCTAAATACTCTACTGATATAATTTACAAATTTGTACACGTCCAAACTTTTGAACTCAAATGATATATTTTCCATTGTTGAGTGATGAATGATGATATCTATAGAGTATAGGCCATAATAAATAATCATAAATTAATCTACGTATAATAATGACCATGTGCGTAACCAGGGTGATTGCAGGGTATGCAGTAGCCAAAAGAACTTTAGAAAAACAAAGTAAACACTTAAATAAAATGTAAAATATTTAAAAAGGTAAATTAAATTTAAACTTGTATAGTGGAGGCTCGTCAGGGAAGTCTTTGAGACGGCGACTCCCCCCCCCCCCCAAAAAAAAAGTAGTAACGCAATCAAAAAGTCTGAAGAAATTAGAAAATCGTGGTATAATTTAATATTTTTATCCATTTTGAAAATAATTATTATGATTTTTTTTATATTAATATTGCTAATATAATATTTTGTATTCTATTTTTACTAAATTAACTAAATCAATGATCAACAATAATAATACGAGCGAAAATTATCGATAAAGATGACGGTCGATAGTTCGGAAATATGCCGTTCGAGAGACTCGATTGTGTATACAAATTTCATATGCATAACAAGGTGCAGGACGGGAGTCGATTGTAAAGATGTTATTCAGTACATTGAGACTAGACTCATTCAAAGTTTCTGCCGTTCCCATCGCGGTCACGTTTTTTTCTATAAACACGAAAACCTGCAGCGTGTCGTGCGTTCGAAGAATTATCTATAATTATCTTAATAAATTATCTATGCTTACAATTAAGAAGCTATTACAATTATAATAATAAAAAAAAAGTTTTTTTTGTCATTTTTGTATTAATTTTTTTCTATTAAATTTTCACTGTCTCCCCAATGAATTTACTTGCGAGCCGCCACTATACAAGTTACTTGCATACCCCCCTCTTTCTGAAAAATAATTTTGCACACCCTGAACTGGAAGTCTGGCCTACGCCTATGGCCACGACCAGTTTCTCCGTTTCTCCTGTTGCGGTTAAAACCTTATAAAATGGTAATAATTAATTCTACCCGAGTATTTTTTATCAAAGTTAGCAACGCGTATAATTACCATTCGACCTGGTTATAATTTACAACACAGCGAATGATGACATAATATTGTGTATAATTTTTTTATAAAATTATCGGTTATCGTTAAAATATAGATATTTGCTATTTTTACCGTAAACACGTCGCGTGCACGCATCCAAATAGATTGAAATATTCGTGACCGAGTTTGGTGTGGATACTGCGTTTAGCGTTTAGGCTTTAGAGGTTTCTAATACTATAATAGTATATACCTTGTTCTCAAAGTGGAAGCAACAGCGGTAATAATTTCGGACGGACCGTTATACCAGGTAGTTACACGGTTGTAATATTATAGTCGTCCGACGAGCGGACTGGTGAGGGAGACTATATAATATTATAGTGTAGGCATCAGATGTATATACTTTTTATTATTATTATTTATATAGGTATACGAATAAAACGGACAGTTCGACAATGGGACAGCTAACCGCGGGATACGCACTAATGAATTTAACTATACCGATGCGGTCATTACAAAAATATGTTAAAAACATATATTTGCTTTAAGACTACGGTGAAAAATGTCCGTGACGGAATATGCGCGTAGGACCGCAAAAAAAAAAAAAAAAGAAAAAAACTCTAGTTATTTTTTTAAACGAGAATCCGCCTTATATCCAATGTACCTACCTAATTGTTAAATGTAAACGTAACAAAATCGTCGCAGTCATCGATAAAATACCGAATTAAAAGTATTTGGAATAAATAGCACTTGAATTATTCAAATAATAATTATGAAACTCGAAAATTATAATAAATGAAAGGGTATTTGAAAAGTCAATAAGGAGACCTACTTTCAATAATACACTATGATTTCGAATACCTATATTCTATATGTCTCGAATGATTTTAATATGATTTTAAATCCATGGCAGACATTTTTTTGTTTTCGGGAGTGGGTTGTTTGGCGTTTGGGTCTATAATATTAATATTATAAAAGTAATAAAATTGTTAAATACATAGTTAGTTATTTAATTGCTTTATGAATTATTCTTCAATAGTTTGTCCATTAAAATTAAAGTTTTAAATATTTAAAAACATAAAAATATAAAAACAATAAAACTTTGTTTTCTTGGTTGAAGTTTGAAATATCGATTGGAACTTTTTCTAGGTCAATAAAAAAAATACCTTAAAATTCGGTGGTCGTTTGAACACTAAAAATCACCCTTACCTACGTCCATGTTTAAATCAAAATGTGATACGATTTATAAATGAATAAAATACAAATAGGGGAGAATAGTAAAGTAGGGGAAAAAGTAGAGGAAGGTACTTCACCTCGATCAATGAAATATTGCCATCGGATAAGGAGACCTTGACAAAATCCTAAATACACTACTTATCCGAATCCTTTATGTCTTATGATATTAATTTTTAACAGTAAAATTATACAATATTTCATTTTAATGTTATTTTATAATTTTTTTTAAAATAAGTTATAATAATTATTATAATACCTATATAGCATAAATATTTGAATGACTGTAATCATAAAGATATTTAATTATTATACTTGTTAATATCACGCGATCCGTGAACCGAACTATTCGGTTGAAACCTTATGATATTATTAACAATATTAACATTATAATATTATTATTAGGTATTTATTTTAAATAAAATATTTTGTTTACAAAAATTATTATTATGATTGTTATTAGTACTTAAATAAATCAAACTAACACGACGTTAATGATTAATCAATATGGATCAACATAATATTCAGAATAATTATTAATCTGCAGACGTACATATATAGCTATAGTAATCACTAATCAGTATTCACTAGATCGTATATTGTGATGCGACTTAAACATTAATCATTATATCTTAGGTAGGTACTAAAAAAGAGAACTATTGGAATATTTTTTATATTTTAGGCAGCGCAGTACGGTTTACAGAGATGGTTACAAAATTGTTATGTAGTATCCTTAATATTTTTTATCACAACACGGTAAAGTATTTTTTTCGCTTTTGGTTATATTATATCATATTAAAACGCAGTGATATCATTAGTAGTAAAACACTATCAACACAGAGATTAAAGACAAGCACATTTACATAATTTTAAAAATCAGAACACTACACGTAAAATATTATTCCATAAGTATACAGAAAAAACGTCGGAAAAAACTATATATTTACATAACAGTTTCGATAAAATAAAAATAATAATTGTTGCCCATAAATTTCTTTGTATTGTGTTAGGTATTGTTCTTAGGTTTGTAGTAGATCTGTATCTAGTTTTGTAGTCTGTTTTCCCAATTAATCCTATTCAAGGCCACAGTTATACAATTTAATATTTGTTGTGATGATGTATAATATTGTAAGTACAGGGTAAGTATGAATTTGATTTTTGAATAAACTAAACATATTAAAGATTATTACAATTATCATTATAAATACTCTATTTATGCGGTAATATTATATGGTAAAACCATAAAATCCGCCCCTGCTCATTGACATAGCCTCTCCTCCAATAAATACATACCAAGATTATAATAATTGTAAGCGTAGTAGGTTACTGTAGGAAATAAAAAGTTGTAAAAAATAAAAATAAAAAATGTTAAGAGTTGCTTCGTAGTTTATATAATAGAAATTACAACTATAAAACTTCCAATAAAATGCTTATATTATATATGCATAAAAGTGAAGGGATGAAATGTAAATGGATAGAGTCCCCCTGTATCCCTGTTTCGATCACTGATATTATAATAAACTACCAAAATATAACTAATAACAATATTATACTTGGTTCAATGACGCGACGCGCCCAGAAATCTTTTCTTATAGGGGGAGGGAGGGGTTCCGTGTTCGAAATACCACTAAAAAATTGGACAGCATATTAAATGATACATATATTTTTAAAAAAAAACAACAAGATTTTTATTTAAATGTAATTTTAATATAAATTAATTTAAAATTAGCATATTCCCCCCCCCCCTCCCGGAAAATTAATGCTGAACATTGTCCCCGACCACTTTTGGGTCTTGGATACCAAGACACTGTACCAAACATATACCTAAACCTATGACGTATACATACCTTTGCTACGGCCCGATTCTGAGCTCTGGCCACGGCTCCGGCCGCGGTCGCCATCGTCCTCTATTACCGCGGTCCACCGACACGCTGGTCGACCGTACCGCGTTTAGTATTATACCGTATTTTACCTACGCGACGCTACGGAACGTGTGACCGCCACCGTTGCATGAAATTTCGAAAAACGTTACCTGCGGTCGGGCCGGAACGACAGCGGCGAAACGTTCCAGCGGTACGACTGGCGAACGGATAATCGTTGCGTGCCACACTGCGGGCCCCCTACTCGCGCGGACGAACAGTAAAACGGAACAACAACAACAACGAAAATAATAATAATAATAATAATATACCTTCACCACCTCGAAGACGGCCACGGACGATTGCGTCGATGGGAATATTATTACAGTCCGTCGGTACGGGTGGGGAGCGGCGAGGTGACGACCGCATACCCGGTTATGACGACATGGAAGTTGGTGGCGGTGGTTAACAGGTATTCGCCGTCGAAGCCGTCTTCGACGCGCGCGTATAATGGAAACAATAATATTACAGCATTACGATGACGTGCATATCAAACAACAGAATAAAACTTAAAACATTCATTACGATTTACGAACTACACCTACGTATCAAAGACAATATCATATTATTACGAATGATTTGTAAAATCTAGTGTACTTAAGCCGAGTGAAATGGTAAGAAAAAATTTTTTTTTCTCAAAAATCGTCGTATAATTACTTTCCTCGAGTCGGAGGTGCAAATGATTCGCAGAAATTAACAAAACAATCAAATAATAATAATAATAATAATGTTTTTTAAAAACCACGTATTATTATAATAGTATATATAATATTTGTATGATGAGGTATAATATTTTGTAATACCTGTTGCCGGACCGGAGTAAACGTTAACTATATATACCTGAATCTATATTATAATATTACGTATCGCACGGGAAACGAGTCGGCACGCACCTGCCGACACGTTCACGTTCGTTAATGATGTTTGTTTGTTTTTTATTATTATTCTCCCTACCAGCCCCCACGATTAATGTTCAATTTGATCGTTCAAACATATACGTACTATTATCGTTATTATAATCAAAGTTATTATAACCCATAAATAAAAATTCAGAGGGGGAGGGGTGGGGGAGACGAAAAAAAAAATTATTTATTTTTTCAAATTTCGCTATTTATGTAATATCTGTAATATTATAGTATTACTATAATAATAACTATCAATATAATTACAAAACGGCATTATGATTTTGCTTAAATTAAATTTTTAATTCACATAATGTCCACCCCAAATCTAATTGGGGAGGGGCGGGGGAATCTACCTACCATGCCCCTCCAATGATTATAATTATGTTTTGCTAAATGTTGTCGGCCACCGGTTCACACACAAACACAAAATTACGCGGCGGATAATATTGTGTGGGGCACCTAACGTGAATTATATTCTCACCGTTGAATGTTATTAGGTATTAGGTATACAATATTATATTATTATTAAATTAATATCTAGACAGTATAGGTAACCCGTTATCGTTCGCCGTTGGAACGACGAAAACGAGATGGGCTCGACAATTATTACAATATAACTAAACCTATATATGCGCGACCCGGATGAAAAAAATGGGAACGTCGTATATTAAAAGACCGCGAGTGTTGTTCGGTCTCTGATGGAATCTTTTTAATGGAATCTTCTCATCGCTATCTCTGTCCACCGGCCGACTTGAAAACGACATGTTATTGTTATTACAAATATATTATACGTATCAATATGGTTACAATAAAAATAAATATTCGATTATAATATGTCATTGTAATATTATTGTACCTTGCTTTGTTGAAAAAATGTCAAAAAAATGTTTTAACAATTTAATCATTTTACTCGAATATGTTACAAATTGACAATTGACTTCAACATTGCATTAAAATATTAATATACACCTACCTAATGTAATAAATTAGTAATAAATAAAAGTTATCTCACAAAGATTTACTCCATTGTAATAAACTAAATAAATAATTTTTTAATTAGGTATAAGCTAGTACATATATGCATATATAGAATTATAGATTATTATTATTTTCTTCATCTTCTGGATTTGGTCAAGTATTTTTAAATTGATTATACTTCAATTATTTAATTGATTACCTTTAATACTGTATATCATACAGTATTAAAGATATGTGATTAAAAATGTTGTATTACAAATAAATAAATACGTTTTTAAACAAAAAAAAGAAAAAAAGACTGGGTAAATGAGTACTTCTCACGTCAAAATAACGTAAAAAGGGATAGGGACGCTGATTATTCAAAATTTAATAGAGTCCCTCTATTTTTTTTCCAACTCGAGTACTGTTTATATTATTTTAGTACAATAAATTTAACATAAATTGGGAATTTGTGATAAGTATATATTATGTTTATTAATATAAAAAATATCAAAATTGACACCGAATTTAGCTATGACTAGATTGTGTTCACATGACGCGCATGCACATTTCGGTTTCCATTATTCGGTATATAAAACAATATATATGACAAAATAATATTTTATTTTTTATAAAATATTTATATTAAATTGTACACAAATAAACGTTACCATTACAACTCACACGCGCGTGGCAACTAAACGCGCCCGCGGAACATCAAACTCGCGACGTTGCTGCGACCGACGCGCACCATGGAAAATCGCTATAACTAAATTCGAACAATTGATCAATCTATATGTGAATCTGGCTAATAAGCCATAATTAATTAATTGGCTCATAAAAGCATAGTGCATAGATAAAGAACAGAATCCAATAGGTCTCGAAAAGTGAAGTTGTTAATAAAAATATTTTTTATTGAACGAAAATTGTTAATGATCTATATAGTTTAACATTTATATAATCTTCTTTATTATTTTTTAAACAATTTTCTTCTTTAACCTTTATGGGCAATCGCTTCAGTTATCACATCTAAATATCAACATTACATTTATATTTTCCAACTTATAGTTTTAATTTTTTTTATTTTCATATATAAACTGATAATCGGGAGGAAACTGCTTTCGCATTACTTCCTTCCGGCCGGGAGCCATGGTTTATTGATAAAAAAATTCACAACAATTAAGTTGGGGGATAATCTTCGCCCCTTCTTTTTATAAATTAAAAGTACACGTACGAATGAACTACTTGATAGTAGGCTGTTGGCCTACTTGTTGTTAACACGCACACGGTGCCTGTGCTCGCGGCCTGTCAAGAATATTCGTGCTGGTGTCCGTTTGCTAACCGCCGTTAGCATCTAGCTCCGGCACAACTGCTTCGAGCAGTCTTGCGTCATCTTCTTTGTCGTTCGAGTATTTTGTCAACCATGGTGATAAATTCGAATCTCGCTTTTGTGACCTCGCCTCAAAGATTCGTCGGTACGTCGGCAGGACGCACAGCAGGTCCATCGAGTCCTCCGAACCGTGGTCCCTATGCAGTCTATGAATTCACCGATGTAGAATCTGTGTGTACTCCAGTGCGAACAACATAATATAGTGTGTCCCTTTCGCGATTGCAGTAAATACAATCCACACTTAGGGATCTATTCGTTTTCCATAGGTAAGGGCGAAA
Organism: Eriosoma lanigerum; assembly: GCA_013282895.1. Lineage (NCBI taxonomy): Eukaryota > Metazoa > Arthropoda > Insecta > Hemiptera > Aphididae > Eriosoma > Eriosoma lanigerum. The sequence goes on from CM023362.1 coordinate 12,225,608, forward strand.
ACACCCATGGCCAGTATAAGCGCCTGTGTGAGGTGGATATTTAAATGATGAATTGGCGTTTTGGTGAACCACCTGTTGATGTCCGGAAGAATCCAGGAGATCCATCTTCCTTTTTCAGAGGGGTCCCATCTATACTGCCAAGTCAATATCGAAATTTCCCTTCCTGCCTTACGAATGAGAGAACCTGAGCCCTTTCGTTAACTTCCTCTCACCGAAAGTGGTTATTATGGTTAGTAATTTTGTTAGTGTTAATAATAGGTAATTATTATTATTATTTTGGATGTTGGTATTAAAATTTTATGTTGTTATTAACAAATGTTTTATATTATTATATATTTCTGTTTTTATAATAGTAATATCTATAGATGTCTTAGTAGTTTATCTACTGTAGTAATTATTTATTTAAATGTTTTGTATTTTTAACATTTCATTAATGCAAAAATTACTATTATACCTAAGTAAGTTAGGTAGGTTAATCTAAGTCCATTTCCCAGGCCCGCTGGAAATGATGGAATTTAAAATTTTTTTTATAGTTCGTTTGTGCTACGTTTGTGCCGTTTGTGCTACCTAGTCCTACGTTTGTGCTAGGTCCACAGCCCGAGAAAATCTAATTTTAATACTGCTGGGGCTGGAGAAACGTTAGCCCGGCCATGTTGGAATTAAATTTTTTTTAATTTGTTTGTGCTAGAAAACAATTTTTATTACTGGGGGAGAGTGGCTAATATTATAATATTAAAAATAATAAGTAATGAAAATAAAGTACATTTTATTGTATATATAAATTACCTATTCTAAATGTATACAAAATAAAATAATAAAATAATTTATATTTATAAATAAAAAACATAAATTAATTATATATATTATCTTATAAACATTACAAAACACATTTAATTTTTAAATAAATAATACAATACACATTATAATATTGTTAACCTAATACCTATAAAACAGTTTTTAAAAATATTGATTATAATAATTTTTTTTTTATTATTACATAGAATCTTATATTGTGTAAATTAATAATAAACAGTGATTTACTTTAATATTTTTACGTATAGTTCTTATTGAATTACTCAGATCATCATTTCTTTCTTTATGTATAGGCTAGTCATACCAAAGAGGGCTGGCACTCGTCGTTGCGCTCCTCGGCGCCGTCGCTTCGCTCCGCAAATCGAAAATATCCCTTGTTGTGAAAAATCACGGCGGATCAGTAATATGGAATAAACAATTTATTAAATTTTCTCGGACTGTGGACCTAGCACAAACGTGAGACTAGGTAGCACAAACAAACTAAAAAAAAAAAATTTTAATTCCATCATGGCGAGGCTGGGGAAATGGACTTGATTAATCTACTTATATAGATAATTTATAAAATTATGGTGTATAACGCTATGCTATATACCTACTTGTATATTATAAAGTATCATTTATTCATTTCCATGTTTGTATTACCCATTGTATTTGTAAATTTATAATATAAGTTATTGAATTCCTTCCTATAGTTAAATCGTTTTTTTTATGTATATCCCCCTAAATTTTAATTTTAAAAAATGCTCACATTTTAAAATTTTAGATGCTGCATGGCGAATCCATAATTTTAGTTATATGTTTTTAATATATCTTCGATGATTACGTAGGTATAGAGTATTGGTAAGTATTATTTTTTAGTTAAATCTTATATGTATGTAAACATTATATTTTCTAATATAAAGGAAATAAATTATCAGATGATTGGATTACTATTCACCACATTATTCCACCTTTCTGGTATAAAATTTTGTCTAGATAATATAGGTTATAAGGGATTTCATTTTTCGGAATACCTAAGTAATATTTTTCTTAAGTAGTAGAAATTTATTCGAATATTTATATAGTCACTTAACATTTGTTAACATTAATTACCTTTAGGTTAAATTTTAAATAAACCATACAACTTTGAAAGTTTGTAATTTTTGTTCTATAGTTAGGTAATGTTTAAAATGCTTATTCAACTAAATAGGTAGGTACACAATTTTTTGTAAATTGGAAATCAAAACTCTTTTTAAGCATTTAGTCTTTAAACTTTTAATTTTGAGTAATTTAGGTATGTACATGTATTTAAATTTGTTTTTGTCTAAAAATCTATTATAATATAGAATATTTTTTCAGATTAAAAGGTAGGTATTATAAAGCAGCAGTGAGATGAGAATGCCTAAGAATGCTTAGATGAATGTGTGGAGTGACTAGAGCAAGTATAATAAGAAATAAGTTGCACCAATTGCGAGTATACGTAAAAAGAAATGTTATTTTTATTATTCAATGATATCTTACCTACGCTTTATCGTTATGTTGGCTCAAAAATACGATAGACTAGGAAGGTAAAAAGCGTAGTCCATATGGTTCTATGTCATAATTTATTTGCGGTAATAACACTGATCGTGGTAAAAAAATAACAATCATCGTTACAAAAAACTGGTCTGATGTCCTATCCATTTCTCATTTTATAATACGAGTATGTTTTATTTTACCGCATGTTCCGTTTTCGTTTTGTTCGCTGCACATATTTTTGGTAGATGTTTAAAGCCGTGATGCAAAGAGTCCTAGTTCCACGTTGGTTTTTCAATGACTCATACAAAACGTGCAGATTCGCGATAACCACAAAAATTAAGATAGTTGAATTCAATGCTCTTTTTAGAAAATCCATTTCCTTAAATCCGATTCGATAAAAATTTTGCGCAATTTATTATTTAAAAAAATGTATTAAATAAATTTAATGTAATAAATACAAAACAAATAATAAGTACATTTTCAATAATAAATTAGGCAAAATTTTTATCGAATTCGATAAGTTTAATAACTTATTACAACCAAATTGAATGTTTACTATTCGATTCTATAATTGTACGTGTTACAGTATCTATAGATACGTGGTTTATTTTATTATATTTTATAATTGAACCAAATAACAGTTTATGAAAAATAATTAATTATTGTCATTAAATATTTCATATCGGTGTCGAATTCAATGGTTAAAGTTGGCGTTCGGGGGGAAAGTTTTCAAAATTAATGTAGTGCAGATTTTGCGACCTATTTATAGTTTTAATTTTTAAAAATTAGTGTCGTTAGTGCACCTATAATTGAAACTTTGTTCTATACATTTAAAATAATATTTTTTTAAAGGACTCTTCTATGTTTCTTTATATTTTCCTCATATTTAATTATTTTAGTGATTTTAGTGATTTGAACAATGTGCCGAGTTAAATTAACTAAATTTTAAAATGTGTAATATATCACAATAATTTGTTTTATTGTGGACCGACACAATATATATATAATTCGTAAAACCAAACACTAATGTTTGTACAAAATTTAAAGAATTAAAAGTCAGCTATACTCTGAGACATATAAATATATATATTTCTGAGTGTATTTTAATATTTTGAGTTATATATTTCAGTACTTACAATTTCAGATTAATTTTTCTTTTCAAGAACTGTGGGACAATGAATGAAGTTATTGTGTTCAATGTCTTGTTTATAAATTATAATACATGCAGTTTTCGACGGAAAGCAAGCACACTTTATATTAGATCACATTCACATATTAACTTCTCTTTGTAGTTCTACATTGCACATTACATTCTACATGTGCATTTAAATAACACAGAATGTTATTCAAGAAAGTTATGGCTAGTATATTTCGCTTGTTTACTAAGAACTTCACGTACTTCTTTGCTTCTTCAGAATTTAAATTTTCGAGGTATGTAAGAGCTTCTATTTTAATTCGCCAAAAACATTTTAAATAAGTATTAGATTCGAAAACATAATATAAGTTGTGGAAAAATATGATTACATTCATAGACAACAACGATAAGCGACGAATCAAGTAATTTTACGGCACCGTTTATTTGGTATTTCTGTGTCGAACGTCGGCAGAGACAGCGTTATAAATTTATGATAAATTAATTATAACAATATATTTGCTCTATATGACATTTGTTATATGAGTTATGAAATAACCATAATTTGAGTTTGAGAAATCAAATTATTATAACTTTTTTTTTTATTAAATTGAAAATTAATAAAACATACTTATCAAAGAAAGAAAGTTGACGGCCTAGATTTCGGTCTTCCGCGATCCACCAGTTACCAACAATTGATAGAGTATAGAGTATAGACAACAATAGACCACAGACTACGTAGTGTACAATACATAATATACATCGTGTATACACTATACAGTTTATGTCTATTATCAGTGGCGCCGAGTTCAGGTATGAACCAGACCATAATTTGAGGGAGTGATGGTAATATATTTTAATTTTATTGATTTGGTACCTAATAAATTGTTTAAATTATTATGAAATATAATATGGATGGTTGTTAAGGTTAACTTAACTTTGCATTTTATTATATTGACCAGACTATTTCAAAACGAATTCGGCGCCACTGTCTATTATACATAATATACTATAAATGATCTATACGTCATATAAGATATAAAATTATGTAATCTAATAAATTGTCTAGATACTTCTATATATAAATACCTATTTTTTTATAGATCATTTATTTACATATTGTAGACGCACGATGTTCATTGGGTACTACACTAATAATCATTTTGAAATCTTGCCTCTTTATTTTGATTAAATTCTACCTAATAATTTTAAAAATAAATAATAATAATAATAATAATATGTATAATATTATATTACTATTTATTAATTATTTAACTATTATACAATCTATAAATAATTTTGTAACTAATCTGATTAGTATTAAATTGAAAAATAATAATTTTTTTATTTATACAATTTTCATAGTAAGATTTAAATTTTATAAATATTATATATTTATACATGTAATTTAGTTTCAAATGAAATTGTGGGATCACACTATCACAGTATTATAATAGTTATTAGTATACCTATTATTTATGTAACTAATAAAGAATATGGATTAGAAGAAGATTTTTCCTACTATAATACTATAAAAATTATAATAGTATAATATATATTACTATAATTTCATGGAGATATCCAAATATATGTGAATAGTTAATAAGTTAGAAGTTAATTGTTACTTTTTGTTTTTAGGTATATCGAATAATTGACTAGGTATATATTATTTATTTAAATTTTCAATATATTTTTCAACTCCAAAATCTAGTTGATATTTAAAAACTTTATGTATTTTACATAAGCTGCATGTATAAATTAAATTCGTATGTATTAGTTTTCAATTTCATGATTCTATATTTCTACGATTTATTTATTGTAGGAAGGCTAATATTATTCAAAGGCGAAAATAAAAATTAGAAATTTATATATTATATCTGTATAATAATTATTAATATTTACTTTCTTAATTTAAAGTAAAAAAATATTATTGCTGAAATTATTTGTATAAAACAAAATTATAAAAATACATTTCAACTCAATTTTGCTTGCTTATATAATATACTTATCCGAGTTCTTATTAATTTATACACCAGAAACTGTTGGTAATAATATAATGACCACTTTTTACTAAAAATAACCATTTTGTGTAGTTTATTATAATTTTATAAAATTACACTCATTGTACATAAAAGAACGTCTATATTTTAGATTCTGAGCGGACCGAAGAATGTTTTGTTTCTACAAAGATTTTTTTTTTTTTATGTATGAAAACACTTTTTCGGATAGAAATAATTGTCCGAATTATCACAAGTGCTTTCCGTAGAAAATCGTGTCTTCTAGGTACTTTATTAAGCTCATTTTTTAAATTTCTCCAAAGATTTTCCTTAGAAGACGAAAAACTACCAAAAAATTGGCAAAATTAAGATTTTCGTCATTTTTTATTTTATGATAACTAATTGAGTTTTGATTGTAGGGACTTACAAAATTTTTGAGCACTAACATTGGTAATATACAAGTGTGGTAAAATTTTGGAAGGAATTGGTTGATTTTTTGGCCAAATTAGAGCTTTGAATTTTTTTCCAAAAAAAATTAATATTACCTACAATTTTGGGTTTATCTATTTGAAAATTGTACAAAGCCTAAAAATATACTACTTAATCGTTTTACAAAATATTTTGAAAATTGTAACTGACAATTTTTTTTGTAGGGTTTTTTTAATCTTTTTTTCTGATGCTTGAAAACTTTTTTTCGAGTAGAAATAATGGTCCGATTACCATAAACAGGGTACTATTTCTATACTGAATTTCATCTAATCGGTACTTTATTTAGCTCATTTTTTGAATTTCCAAAAGATTTTCCTTGAGAAGCGGAAAATTGGTAAAATTACGGTTTACGTTATTTTAAATGTTTTATTTTTTGATTATTAAATAAGTTTTGATAGTAGGAACTTGAAAATTTTTTTGAGTACTAATATAGGTAATATTTACATTTAGTAAAATTTTGAAACGGATTAGTTTTTTTTTATTTTGCTAAATATAGAGCTTTAAATTTTCACAAAAATGTTTAATATTACATGCAGTTTTTGGTTTAAAGGCATGAATTTTTTTAAAGAAGCCTACTCATATACTATTTATTATTTAATCAATTTACAAAATATTTGAAAATCGTGACTGACAATTTTTATCATGATATGATAACTCCTTGAATATTATTCGTAGGAATTTAAAATTTATTTTGCATATTTACTTATGTAATTTACATTCGTGGTAAATTTTGAAATTGATTATCAGTATAATATATTACAATATATTAAGATTCGCTCAGAATCGTATTAGAAAATGCAATATCATTGCATTCAAATCTTCATAATTATAATAAACCACTAATTTCTCCGAGGACCGAAGGGACGAAGGAGAAACGTCCACAATTGGCCTTTCCCACTTTTTTATAATGTACAATATGAATATTTCAATATAATGGTATTTTTAAATGCAATTCTAAATTTTTTTTTATAAGAAGAACATTTCTCTTAGTAGGTACCTATTTTTATTTTCAAATATTAATATATCATTACAAATTTTAGGCACTTAATATTTGTTTAACTCTTTGAAGCACGGTTCATAACTAAATATTCACTACCTATATGCACAGAAACTTTTTAAAAAAAAAAAATTTGAAATTTTGTAAAATACTTATAGTAGTGGGTCAATAAATGATCTATGTACTACTATTTTAGTAAAATTTAAATTACTTACAAAGTTATTTAAGTTTTAGTGGTGGTTACATACACTAACCACCATGCATACATTAACAACATAATTTTTTTTTATAAATCAAATTTCTTTATTACTAACATTGTAATATACTGCTACTAATTTGTCCGATAAAAGTGTATTATAAATGTTTCTTTTGAAATTTTTATTCTTTAAATGTTCCACATTGGGTAGTTCCTTATGTATAATAAATGCATTTGTTATTGCACAATCTACAAAATGGAACACCAACCTCATATACCACTTAACAGATTTTCTTACGTTGAAGTTGAAAATACATAAGTTTCTAATGAGTTTGCTGGTAAAACAATATCATTCAAATCATTTGAATCGTCAGATTCGCTGTCCGAACAATCCAAAACAAATTCTTTTTCATAATCCGGATCCTCATCAGTGTCATCGGCATCTGATGCCAGTTCAGAACCAGAAGGAAAATCTTTTTCAAGATATTGAACTACATCTTTTTGCGACAATCTTGTACGACGTGACATCTTTGAAACTTTTAGAATATGATTCAAATTTCAAAGTGAAAAAAATAATTTTTAAATATTTATAAATGCTTATCAGTCATCAATAATGTGCATATTTGAATGGTGGTTACGGCTGTTAACCACTATAAAGTATTAATTTTTATATCAGTGATTGTTGCTGTGTGATAGAGACTGATATGAATGAAAAATATACTTATCAATACATATGTCAAAGATATTACAAACAAAAAATCCATTTTTAATTTAAATAAAAGGAACGATAAAGATAAGCAGCTGCAACGCCGTGTATCGTATACTATGACACGAAATGTAAACAGTTGGGTAAATACAACTATTTATAAATCAAAACGTTGGTATATTTACTAACCAATTGAGGTGGTAGAATTCATTAACCACCATGCGTAAACAAGATAAAATTATTTCCTTGAGGTGGTTAGTAGTCATAACCACCATGCAAAAATTAAAAAAAATAGGTGGTCAATGCAACTTACCACCATGCTTCAAAGAGTTAAACTGCTAACCCAGAGGTTCACATATTTTGAGATTTTTGTTGAATTTATAATTTCGTTCTTATACAAACTTGTCGAAAATTATATAATGACCAAATTCTAGACTCGAAGTTTGTGTAGATACTAAAACTGTATAAATTCAAATGTACTAAGTATGTTGTTTGTTATACTGATGTAGAGAACATTTGAAATTTCTCGTGTTGCCCTCAAGGTAGAAAAAACGATTATCTGCTCCCAAATAGATGCCACCAAGTTATTATTTAAAAATTATTGGATAATATGAATTTTACATTCTACGATATAATCACAGACTTTATGAAATATATACGCTATAATAATGACGTCAGAAATATGATTTTTCCTATAAATAAAAAAATTCTAAAAATTACTACATATTGATTAAATTAAAAAGTTGATCCATCAATATTTTCATAACAATTTACTTTTTAAATATGATAAAACTACCTTCAAATTTTACATAACTTAAAAAATAAAAGTTAATTTTTTTATGAGATGTATATTTTTAAACAAGTTATAAAGGTAATAATATAGACCGTTTCCTAAATAACAATTTGATAAAATTATATGATAATAATTAGTAAATAGATCTGGGACATTCTGGATATAATATATAATATATATTTAATTTGTAAGTTATAATATATTTTTTTGATTTTAATTGTACATTTTTTTTTTATTATTCCCTGTATATTTTCAACCAATAAAGTTTTATGTATTTTTACTCGCTTACGAATATCTAAAAGGAAAACAAATTATTATGTACTTATACTAGAATATAAAAAATATTGGTAAATGCGGAATCTGTAATGGTCTTACATCGTATTATTTAGCGAATAAGTATAACATGAATGAATGAAAGAAATACTTTTCGATTCACTCTTTTCTACAATAATAAACACAATCACAATGCTCTAAATAATGTATTATACTATAAATTACAATATGATTTCCGGACCAAGACAGTATTTTTTTTTTATACTAGATATACTTCCTAGGTTGAATAGTAAAATTGGTATAAACGTTTACACACAAGACACAATACACTATATTTCATTTTACAACAGATTGAACGTGTACGCTACATCCGATCAGCGCGTAAAACATAATTACGATTAATATAAAGAGTACCTATATCATGGCCTTATTCAGGGGGTGGGAGGGTTCCGTGTTCGAACCCCCTTGAAAATTTGACGAAATATTAAATGATATATATTTTATGAAACAACAGGATTTTCATTTTAATATACATAATCAACAACTTTATAAAACCCCCCTTGAAAATTAATGCTGAATACTACCGTGACGCATACATCGTATATTTGCATCTTGTTTGCAGGACTCCCGGGTAGGTTAATTTCCCAAAGTCACGGACAATGGGTGAAGGAAACACGCTGGCTTCCGTCACAAATATGTATCACGAAAATCGCACCGTACACGATCATAATATGATTGTTATTGAATATTATAATATTTTTTTGCTCGTTTTTTTATTTTTTTATTCTGTATACAATTTCGAGAAACTAATACAACACAATTAAATACACATGTAATACAATCAATTTTTCGAGAATTTCTGTAATTCATCACTCCGTTGTTTGGTGAGCAGCAAAAAAATTGTACTCAAAAGGGCAAAAACGAAAACACCAATGTGCAGACAATACGCATCTACAACATGTTTAAAAAAAGTTCCAGAAATTTAAAGTAAAACGTCTATTTTTTTTTTTTTTTTTTTTATCTATTTATAGAAATCGAAATTACCGAAACGCGGATAAATATATAGTATTACGTATACGATGTCAACAAAAAAATTGTTCAATAACGTCATGTAGCCGGCAATGAAACTTTCAGGCAACGGGAACATCATCTCGGCGCCCATTTCGTACAAAAGACTTTGGCTGCACCAGCAATACGGAAACGCCATCAGGACCACGCTCACCAGTGTAGCTGTGGAGGACGAAGAATCGGTGTTAATTTTTTAAAAAAAAAAAAAAAAACGATTTATCGATGTAGTTTTGCATACTAACTGGTCGTGAGATTGGCGTGAAAGTTCATCATGAGCATCAACCAGAAGAGGAACACAACGGAAACGATGCGAGTGAACAGAGCGATTTCCTTGCTGTAGCCAGGGGTACGATCGGCGAACGTACTTATCGACAGGTTCAGGGCGAATGTGTGAATGATCACAAACAGACCGCATTTGGCACTGAGTTCCTGGGAAGAGAAAAATAGAAATAGTTCGCGTGTTACGCGCTTGGTCCGTGTGGAATAAACGAATGGGAATGGGGAAAAAAAAAACACCGCCGACGACGGATTACCGTTGGCACTTGAAGTTTGGAAAATATGGACGGCAACATTGCGGACCAAGGAGCCGACATGGTATACGATAGAGTGAACGCCATAACCAGGCACCAGAAGTCGAAATCTCTGACGGGAAAATAACAATACGTTTATTCATATGTGTACGCGAACGCGTCGTTTTAAAAATTAAAAGGTACAGTGAAATACCGTGCGAACTGCGTGTTGTGACGATAATTATTATATATAGGTAGTGATGTGAGTAAGAAATTTCTATTGAGAAATTTCTACTTTAGAAATTTCCATTTAAGAAATTTCATAACAAAATAAATAAATATATATATTTTTTACGTACAACTATTTTGTTTTTATAAATTAGCAACACAGTTATTGCGATATCTCCAATCACGGACTTCTAATCGTATATTAGCGGAAAAATGTTAATGTGTGTGATTACTGATTAGATAATTCGTTATAGTGTTGTACAGCGACACAGCGTCTTAACAATAAGTATTTTAGTAATATTTAACTCTAAAAGTTTAAAATATTATTCAATCCTGTATTCTTGACTCTTGTTGAGTTATTGTTATTAACTAGTCATTATTATTAAATATGGAATATTCTCATGTCTTTCTTGGAGTTGAAAATAAAATTGAAAAAACATTTTTTTTTTAAATTTCCCATACATTTGTTTTATTGTTTTGAACTTTTGAATAATATTTATTATTTAAGTATAAAATAAAATAAATTGTTTTGACTAAATAAGACTAATAATAAAGAATTGAGTCTATATCTATTTAAAAAAATATATATTGATTATTATTTATTTAAATTAAATTTACTAATACCATTTAAAAATTAGATCAAATTAGGGAATAAAATATTTGTCTCAATTTAAAGATTAATTTAAAATTCTTTAAAGCTAATTAGCAATAAAATTAGGTTTGATAAGTTAAATTAAAATTAAATTTTAAAGAAAATAAATATTTTTTGAAATTTCCACTAGGAAATTTCTGAAATTTAACATCTCTATATATAGGGTGCATTCGTCTTAGACGCTCAAACGCTTACGGTACTTACGCTCACAACGAACATATTTTACGTTCATTTTGTAATTTACGCTCGCGCTTTTGTGCCAACCAACACGAACGTAGAAATAACTTACTGTACGTTTGATCGATAAGGTTATCAGAAAACAGAATTCAATTTTGTCTGACTGTTTGCAGTTTCGCAACAATTTTTTAAATATTTTTTAATTAAATAACTATATAATAAACAATAATAGAAATAAATAATAATGCATAGCCAACAACAGGTAATTGGTGTAAATTTATAGTAATAAACATTATTATAAATTTATATTTTATACAGAATACAGCCATACTGGTAATACAAGCATGCCCGTGGGTAGTGGCGTGCCACATATATATATGCATGTAAGTTTTGTTAGATTTAAGATTTAAGTATTGAGCCTGTAGTCTCCCAGAAAATTTGTCTCAGTTCCGCCTATGCTAAGATTTTTCTCAAGCATACTCAATCGTGTGGTGAGTAAAACAAAAGGTGCACTAACTGCGAAAAATGTCTAGGCAAGCCTATAGGTAATATTAACAGTCTTGTAAAGTATTCGAATAAAAGTATTTGAATACTAGTATTTAAATACATTTTGAAGTATTTTTCGGTATTTAAAATCCTTTTTTTTTAAGTATTTTTTTAGTATTTTTAATACATTTTAAAAGTATTTTATACGAAAAAAAAACTACTTGTATTAAAATAGGCACCGATAAAAATGTTTTCTTTGAATTTTATTTTTATACGTTATAAAATTCAGCTACTATGAAAAATTCATAATTTTTACACATTTCCTTGCCATTTTTTAGTAATGTACATCAGGACTGAAGGTTATGAAAATAACAAGTATTTTTCATGTAAAGAATTAGTTATATTCAATTGGGTAAACTTAGTAGATATTTTTAATTTTTTTAAACACTAGTTAACATATTTAATATTAACGAAAGAGTATTTTTAAAAGTATTTAGAATACAAATTTATTCCAATTTAAATATTAGTGTTAAAATACTTTTTCAAAAGTATTTTTTACAAGACTGAATATTAATTATAGTTATACTCAACGAATAAACAATTTAACGTAACGAACATAAATTTTAAAAACAATTTTTAGTGTTTTTACGGAGTTATCACTTTTCAGTTATCACAACGCTCACACTGCCCTACCTCGATAGAAAAAGCGTTTGTGAGCGCCAATCAATGACGTAACAGCTATTGATAACGACGTCACGGTTGTAGTATGAGCGTTTTGATGCGCCAAAACAAACGGCATTTGAGCGCTATTAGACGCTTAAAGCGCTCAAAGCGTCCAAAACGAACGCACCCATAATATCGTTATTGTTAATATTATTATTATTATTATTATTATTATTATTATTATTATCACTGACATGACGAGGATTTTTAGCGAATGGAACAGTTTGGCACTCTGGTGCGATGCCATCGACATCTTAGACGTGTAGCTCACCGGCCGCGTGTGCTTCGGGAATAGAATATAGACCAACAGCGTAACAAATATGTTCAGACCGAAACCTGCAGTATTTCAATAATGCAAGTAAAACGCAATGTTTACCCCGGTGTCCAGTCGTGCAGATACGTAGAAATAAAATATTTGCCGACATTTATTTTGGAAAATATAAGGTCAGGTTGGGTTCGATGTAAGTACAATAATGCACGTAATGACGTAATATTATAAACAAACAGAAATAGTTGTTGATTAATATTAACCATTCGTATTATGCATGTTATTTAAGTTTTATAAAAAAAAAATTATAAAAATTATAAAAAATTATTTATAAAATTATTATAAAAAATTTAGCGATACGTGTCTACGTACACACATATAACATTCGCATGATCTGACTTCTCATCATGAACGGATCCATCGATCCGTTGGTTTTCGCCGACGCTACTTTGGGACTGATTATGTACGTGGCTGCTGATCCCAACATTCCCACCGCCGAACCAAAGCCTTTATAAGCAAATGCACGTTTAAATTAATGATCATAACAAAATACATAATTTAAACTGTCTAATAAGGTAAACGAGGAAAAAATACCAAGGTAAAATGTCAAATTGCATTTTTTTAATACTAAAAAAATACACACCCATTAGTAATAATTTGCATAGGGCGGATCCAGGAAGGACGTGTCCACTCAGTCGAAGACCCTAGACAAGTTTTGGGATTGCTTTATATTATTATAATTTTATATTTAGAAGTAATTAAATAAATGCATATGATCTACTATAATATTTTAAAAGCGTTTTATTATAGGAGACAAGAAGTTACTATAACAATTTTATAAATATATTAAATGGTTAATTAAAATTATGTACGTATTAAATATTTAAATCTGTATTAAAATATATTTTTTATATTCTATATTAATTTCAACATTTTACAAGATTTTACAAAGTATAAATAATATGCCTCCTTGTTAAAATTTTCTGGATCGGCCACTGAATTTGTACCATATTTATAAATTTAAAATATAATATTGTTATATGTTGTTAATTATTAATACTATTAATTTAATAGTTATATAATTAAAATTATAATTTAATAAACCTAGTTTTTTTACGATTTATTTTACAACATACATTTGGTTGGTGTCTATTATTACTAATGGATTTTCACCCCTATTATCTAGGATATTCGTGGTTTTTTCAACTTAAAAAAAATTACAGGTAATTACTTACCGGTAGCCATATTCCTTTCGTTCTTAGGAAACCATTGTGCTGACGTTGTTATCATCAGTGGTGTCATGACCACACCGCCCGCAGACTGACACGCAGCCGACAAGTGTAAATAACTATATTATGTAAATACATATTATTTTTTATTCCTATCAATAATATCTTATTATTATACTTATTTATATGGGAGTTGGGTACCATTTAATATGTGGTTTCACTCTATTCGTTCGATATACATAATTATATTATTAGATATATTATATTGTATTCAGCATTCATTTTTAGGGGGGGGGGGGGTTTAATGAAGATGTTAATTATGTATATTATAATGAAAATCTTGTTGTTTCTTAAAATAAATATAATTTAATATGTCGTCAAATTTTCAGATGGGAGGGGGGTTTGAACCATGGTATCTCCCCCACTGAATACAACCATGTTTTATTTTAATTTTGTACGCCCGTCTTATTATTGACAATCGAACTCATCGAGAAGCGCACGCTCTATATAGATAAAATATAATTTGAGTATTATACACTCCCATAACCTAACCAACAGTTACCTATAGCTTACATACTAATACAATTACGTAAATATAAACCGTTGAGACGGTATATTATATAATACGTTTCCGTCGACGATTCCAACGAATAATACGACATAAATAAATGGATATAATTTGTGGGTGAAATCTCACGTCCATGTACATTTCGGAGGTTAATATTTTCATGTACTCGTATCGTATATTATTATTGATCTCGGTAATGATTCACTCACAACGTTGACGAGTAAATGGAAGGCAAACATCGTACGCCTGTGCCTAACGTGAAAAAACAGCATGACCACAACAAGCTCACTTTCAGTCCTGCAGTGACAGATAATGTTTCGTAAAGAGTTAAACGTGTAAAAAACCGTCTATAATACGAACCGATAAATGTAAAATACAAATCGTATTTTTACCGTATTTATTGATAAGGAGGCACGCTGGAAATACTAAAACCGCAGTCATTACGCTACCCCATATGGGCAACAGGGTCAACGATCTGCTGGTCCAGTTCGGAAATGCAATGAGTGCTTGCTCGTAAATGGGACTCCAAATGGACTGGGAAAATATCTAAATTGAACGATATAGCACGACAAATTATTTATTAACTTGTATATTATCATTCAATTGTTTTATCCCATTACAGACACTACACAAATTTGGTGATTTGATATGAACAATTATTCATGTTTTAAAACGTGTAATGATTACGATGTACAGCAGGTGCGTAGCCAGGAATTTACAATTGGCGGTGACGGGATGTTATGAAAAGTAAAATTGAATAATTGAAAAAATAAAATATTTATACATAGGTTTGCAATTTTTATTTGAACATTATATTATGCCATTTACATTTTTAAGTATACAGACCGAATTGTAAATAATTTATCTTTCACTATTTTATTATAAACTTACATGTAAAAAGTAAAAACGGTCAAGGTGGGTGGTATTTCTACACCTACAACCCTCCCCCCTTCGCTACATCACTGATCTATAGTGCATAATAATCAGTATATTATTTTACTAGTTCGTTATAATATCACGTTCGTGGACGTACACACATATATATATATATATTATATTATAATAAAAATCTATGATGATGTAAACTTTTTACTTGAATAAAAAATGCTACGGATGTTATGATAATGACCACGAATCTCATCTTGGTCGGACCAACCTCCTCACTATCAAAGTAATTACTAGACGATATATTGTCCATGTTGTACAATGAAGGATCCGAATAGCTGGGCGATTGCGGCAAAATGCTTGAATCTTTATCATATTCGGATAACAACTTATAATCATTCGTTTTCTATAAAACGTGCATTGTATATTATAATTCATAGAAATTAACTGTAGTATGGTTTATAAACATTTACTGCAGTTATCCTCTAAAACTTTTTAAAACACTTTCAACATTTTGCGAAATAACAAATAATACCGTAATACAAAATGTTTTAAAAGTATATGTCTACATAGGATCGTCTTCGTCTAAACTCTAAGTAAAGTAATAGATGATTGGATAGCAGTAATATAGAAACCGATAATGTAATCATGTACACATACTTTAACATCGTCTGCGTTTAACAATTGTGTACCCATTCGAATGCTTGAGTGTTTGTTATACAACAAATACATCGAATTATTTTCCGTTTCATCAGATACTGTCGATTTTGATTTGTGAGACGCCATTTCTACACGAGTTTATTTTTTATTATTGTTGTTTCACAATAAAATCGATTGTAAAAAGACAAAACAAACTTAATTATATTAAAATTTGTTTACATTATGTGTATGGTAACGATATCGTTATATGTATAGTAAATAGATTATAAATATGAATATATAATGATACATCCAGGGATGTACTGGTAAATAATGTCTTGAGTATACGCCATATTTTTCTCAAAATTACAATAAAAAAGTGGGAATGACGATTGTGGACGTTCCTCCTTCGTCCCTTCGGTCCTCGGAGAAATTAGTGGTTTATTATACTTAAGATTTGAATGCAATGATATTGCATTAGAAAATACGATTCTAAGCGAAACTCAATATATTACAATATGCTATACTGATAATCAATTCTAAAATTTTACCACGTGTGTAAATTACGAATGTAAATATTAAAAATAAATTTCAAGTTCCTACGGTACTTAGATATAAACTATTTTAGTTATCAAGAATTAAAATAATGAAACCGTAATTTTGCCGATTTTCAAGAACTTTTACTTTAAAAGCTTATAAAAAAAAAAATTGTCAATCACGATTATTAAAATATTTTGTAAAAAAATTAAGTAGTATATGTCTAGACTTCGATACAATTTTCAAATCAATAAACCAAAAATTGCAGGAAATATTAAACATTTTTGCAAAAAAAACCAAAACTCTATACTTAGTCAGAAAATCAACCATTCGTTTCTAAATTTTTTCTTGTAATGAAGTTCACCTAAGTAAATACGCAAACAAATTTTCAAGATACTATGATTAAAACTTAATTAGTTATCACGAAATTAATAAAATTTAAATGTCAAAAACCGTTATTTTGCGGATTTTCGCTATTTTTTAATAGATTAACTTCTCTCAAGAAAAAGCTTTTGAGAAATTCAAAAAATGAGCTGAATAAAGTACTAACTATATGAAATTTTCTACCGAAAAAGTACCCTACATGTGTTAATCGGATCATTATTTCTACCCGAAAAAATAGTGTCTTCATACAAAAAAAAAAAAAAAACATCTTTGTAAAATCTATATATTCCTCGTTTCGCTTAGAATTTAAAATTAGTTGAACTGATTATTATGACATTAATTAATTTTTATATTTTTAGTCAAATAATTAGTTTTTATCCTTTATAATAAATATAAATAAATTACAACTAGAACTGTACATTTTATTAAATGAGAATTTTTTTTGTTTTAAACATTTTTAATTTAATAAGTCGTAAAGGTATATAATATACTATATACATGAATTAACTAATATAAACATAATACCTTATACATTTATTTTCATTAATAAACATAGACGTAAATAGTGTTTGAAATTTGGAGGGCTGTAGCTCAAGACAGGATACTGGATACTCTTATGATTCTTTTAAATTATTACAAAACCACTAAATTTTTTACTTTTTTAAAGGTAAAGGCTTAGCCCCTCCCAAAAACCCCCTTATTTGCGCCTATGTTAATAAAATATACTTAATATTAAAATTATATACATTATTATCATTAAATGTAAAACAAATTTATAAATTATAAAATATTATGGTTGTATGGCCATATACCAACCTATACTTATAAAATTATTATTTATATTGCGTATATGTACTTTTATACAAACATTGTTATGAGTATACGTTCCAATATATCACTGGATATATCCAATAAAAAGACGCCACACCAGCACCTGTTTTCTCAGTCTATCGAACAGAAAATGTAGCGAAATCAAAGTTACTTAGATCCTAAATTGTGGGATTTGAGTTAAACTTAATGATTATCAAATTTTAAAGAATGGGATATTTTTGAGATTATCTCGTGAACTTTTTTAAAATATCATCTGACAGTGAATTTATATTTATTTAAAATATGAACAAAATTAAAACACATATAATTTTGTTGTTAGATGACATTTTACTCCACAGGAGATCCTTGAATATGTTTCATTCTTTTAATGTGATGGCAATACCTAATAGTGTTTTATCTGTAAGTTGAATTCGAATGTCACAATTTAAGTTCTACGTGACTGTGATTTTGCTATATTTTCCGTGCACCGCAACGTATATGTACACACATAACCGCGTATTATTATTGCGTTAATATTAATGTATTATAATTTTTATTTTATAGATAGCCAATTACATGGACGTGTTTATAACACGTAGTTATGTTTTAGAATATTATACCATGTTTTTCGATAATTTTATCATGAGATTTAAAAGAGCTAACCTTATCGATAATCACTCACGTTTATGCGGCCTTTGTAGACGGATTAGTATTAATAATTATACGTGTATTAATTAAGTATAAGAAATAAAATCGGTGTCATTGGCAATATTGTAACCTTCCAAATTTGTTAATGAGGTGATGACGAAAAGAGATGGTTGAACTTAAAATCGCATGTTACAATATTAAGCATGTTATTATATTAAGTTGTATTTTCTATTGTATAGTTTATAATTTTGTAGAATATAATGTACAACGGTTTCTTAAGTATAGTATAGGTAGCTATGTATATTATATTATATAATTATATTTAATTATTTTATCATAATTATTACAGTTTTAACGATATTGTCTTCATCCTGAACATTCTCGGTAAAAAAAATGTTTGTTCAACGAATATAGTATTTAAAACCGTGGAAAATACCGCCATTGTTTATAGAATAATTTTTATAGTCTCTAAATGGAAATATTGAAGAAGAAAAAAATTAATAAACGTATAGCTGACATAAAGGATAACATAATGTAAACAATAATATTTTATCTTATTATTGTGAAATTACAATGTTTTACCAGGGAAAGAATCTTGAAGGACACAATCATATTTAAGCCTCTAAATTCATATAAAATATAGATGATAACATAATCTGTACACAAACTGCAGAGTCCGTTTTTTGATAATATATTAATACATTAATCATTTTATCATTTAAAAAAAAGGATAAATAACCAAATTAAAAAAATGAATAATTGTTTAACCAATCAAAATGTTTAAAAAAGGGCCATGTTGATACACATATAAAGTTGTTGTTGTGTATCTGGTATTAAATTTGTCAACAAAAAAAAAAAAAACCGGTGTGTAGCGAAATTGAATAATGTCCTAAAAAGGTCGTATAAACGTGACTACGAATCGATAAGGTTAGCACTTTTAAATCATGATAAAATTATTAAAAAACACTGTATAATATCCGATAAACCTAATAAAACGACCATTTTTTTGTATATACTAGAACGTGCCTATAATATAATATAATGGTAATCCGATTTCCTAAAGCGAAATATTCGACTAGTGCGTTCGTCATCCTCTCGCCAAACGACTCCACCCACGACCAACCCAATTGTATTGCTTGTCCCACTACCTGCCAAAATTTTAAAACGTATTATTATATCGAATTATATACTAATATTATAATGCTAACAAAAATAAACAGAATACTGAATGTGTTCAATTTGCAGCGGTACAGACATCTAAATAATATCGTGTTGGCGAACAATTGAATAATTGACAATTCATTTGTATCAATATTGTTTTTTATGACAATTATTTCAGTTTTGGTTTAATGAATTACATTTATTTTTTATTGTTCGATTACCACAAGTTGTGTATGCTTTCGGTAGCAAGTCGTGTCCTCTTGGTACTTTATAAATCTCATTTTTCGAATTTATCTAAAGCTTTTTCCTAGGAGAAGAAAAACTACCAAAATATGGCAAAATATTGGCAAAATTAGGATTTTCGTTCGTTTTTTATTTTTTATTTCAAGATTACTACTTGAGTTTTGATCGAAGGGACTTGAAATTTTTTTCTGTATACTAACATTGGTAATATACAAGTGTGGTAAAATTTTGGAAAGAATTGGTTGATTTTTTAGCCAAATATGGAGCTATGAATTTTTTTCCAAAAAAAAATTAATATTTCCTACAATTTTGGATTTATCGATTTGAAATTTTTATAGAATCCTAATAATATACTACTTAATCTTATACTAGGATATTATGTCAATATGAATTATATATTATTATTTATTATTTATATTAATTTTAGATGATCGTATAGCCAATACGGAAATAATAAACGGCTGGATTATATTTATAAATAAAAATTAGATAGAATTTAAGAAATTTCTCAATAAATAAATAATAATATTATATTTTACGGAATTTTTTTTGGTGGACGGCGGTGATTATAACTTGTCATCTGTTTATAGAAATTAATTAATATATATTTCACAGAATATTAATTACTAATAAGTAATAAGTATTTAATAGGAAAAATGTATAATCTTTACAGAATAACGTCATACATTTTTAGCCCGGGATGTTATTTCACGTACAAGTTGTGCCTTAGATAATGAGAATAAAAATGAAACATTTTCGAAAAAATCTAGCTAATTTACACAAAAAAATTTATCTAAAATAAATTTATCTAGAAAAGTAAAATTTTTAGCTAAAATAAATATTTAGATAACTTATATTTATTTATCTAAATAACCATGTGTGTAAACTACGTATGAGAAAATTCAGAAAATTTTTTAAGTATTTATATTTTCAAGTCGTACGTGATTGCGTAGTAAATGACCATTAGTACCTACTTATATAGAGGACTTGTAGCATATCATTTTTACAGTCACAATTATTCGTTATGAAAAAAATAAATAGAAAAAACATTTTTTTAATTTTTTTATGTGTAAGGTATATTGTATTTTACATCTAGTAAATAATAAAAATATAAATATTAGTATGTTAAAATATAAAAGAAAAAAAACTGTAGTAAGTAAATAATATTAAGATAATTTATATTTTTACACATAAATTAAAAAAGAACATTATTATAGACTTATAAGTACATATCTCAGTTTTAATCACAAAAAAAAAGAATTTTGTACCAAAATTTATATCATACACCAAACATTATGTATTTATTCTCTTTGCTTATGCTTAATGATTAAGCATATTCTCTTCTTTTAATTGTAATTTGTAATTATTTAGCTTTAACATTAAAAATATCTTATCTTTGGAACATTCACTGGTTTGTGTTCAACATAAGAAATTAGATATATAACACCCATGATCTATGATATTTTAAACAGCTAGTTTATAATAATACACACATTAATCTCTATTGTAGTAAACGACGTTCAAGAAGAATATGATGGTTTGATATAAAAATGATGGTTACGAATACCGAACTGTTTTTGACTAATATAATTTTCGATGTATCTTTGCTATTAGTTATTGTATTAAAATAACCAGATGTTTTAATGAGATTACTACTTGGTACCATACATACACGAGAAACTGGATCCTGATAAAATATTTACACAATATATAATTAGATATACGATTAAAACATTTGAAGATAAGTGAGTAAATTAAATTAGATCATTATTATGTTTTAAGGGAACTATTCGCTAAATATTTGGCGAATATGAAATAATATTCATATTTATATCAATTATACCTGAACTAAAAATGGGTCATAATTAATTTCAGTAGTTGTAGTACAAGAAAGTTTCAGCAAGTAAGCACCAAAATTACCACGAACCCGAGTGCAATCTATAAAAATCTATAACGAATATGAAAAATATTATTATACAACATAAATAAAGTTCATAATATGATTTTAAAACATATAACACAAATATAATTTTTAAAAAATTAATAATTATTTCATTTTTTTTTTTTTTTTTTTTTTAAGAAAGTTATGAAATAAAATGTAATAATAATTAATCATGAAATATTTTCTTTAATTATTTAGTTAAGTTTTATAAATTTAATTTTAAATTAATATTTACTCGTCCTTCATGCCTTAAATATTTCAATATTAGCCGATCATCGTCATATATATATATATATAATCTTTTCTTCTCGTCTAATCTTCTGTCTAATAAAATCGATTCCCTTACTATATTATCCTTGGTTAACTTTAAAGTCCCTGCAGGTTATATTATTTTTTACATTTCATATTCCTCATGCTAATGTTAATTGCCTGAATAACTCTTCTCTTCTACGTTATATGAGAACGGCTAATAGTGATACTTCCTTTTATTTTTAATTTGTAATTTTATTGTCTAATTAATAACTAGCATTTTATATAGAGGGTGTCCCAGATATATTTACTAATTGCAATATCTATCTCCGCGAAAAATTAAAATTTTTTTCAAATTATTATTAAGGCAATGGACTATAATTATATTTTAATTACTTATTTAAAAAACTCTATATTTTTTAAGTTATGTAAAAATTAAAGAAAACCATTTTTTAAAGTATATTTATATGAGAATTTTGACATGTCGATCTCATAATTTAATCAAGATTTCGATTTTTAGGAATTTTTTTTAATTATTAGAAAAATCATATTTCTTTCATTCATTATAGTGTGATAAAGTGATATAATCATAATATTCTTATGATTTTTTTTTTTTTTTTTTTGACACCTAAAAATTCGTAGATAATAAAGATATAATTATGTATATGATGACATTTAGTAAACACTGGGAGCGTTCACGATAATATTAATAAAACAAATTTTACGTGCCATGATATTAAAATATTAATATTAATGACGTCAGAAATATCATTTCTCCAATAATTATTATATATTATATTTAATATCAAAAAAGTCCCTAAAAATCGAAATCTTGATTAATTATACTCTTTAAAATGGCTCTCTTCAAATTTTATATAACTTAAAAAATAAAGAGTTAATTTTTTTATGAGACGTATTTTTTTAAATAAGTGATAAGAATAATATTATAGTCCGTTGCCTAAATAATAATTTGAAAAAAATTGGATACAAAAATTTCAATTTTTCGTGGAGATATTCTAATTAATAACTAGATTTGGGACATCCTGTATAAATCTATTAGAAATTGTTTTCCATTTTATTCTTGTTCCGTATGGCCGTATAATATAATAATATAATATAACTAGTATAATTAAAAAATTTTATAACATATTAACATAGCATACTCTATAATATACAATAAAATTATAATATTTATTGTATTTCATCATTTTATCTTTATGAAGAAATAAACATAACTATATTTTATGAAGCAGATGATATACGTAATTAATCTGTGTTTTTAAATAAAGTACTAGAGTAGACACTACATTATTTTACTTAATAGTTTAGATTAAATAATCAAATAATTGTTGAGATGTATAAAATTAATTTACGATCGCTTTATATATATATAATTAGAGACTAAATTAAATACTCGTACATTAAATGTACTTTTTGATTTATTTATTTCCTTGAACATGTATGTTTTTACATAAAAAAATTAATAGTATTATACGTATTTATAGTATACCTGTTCAGAAAATTGTATAAGTTCATCATGTTTAAGAAAGAAGACATTTTTCATGTTATCCGAAATACTGAAAGCCCAACAAGTATTACTTTTTTGATCTATGATAACTGATAAAATGATAACACATGATTTAATTTAATTATTTTATATTTATTATAGAATAATAAAAGAAAATACGAAGTACTAAGGATTGAACTTTATTAATTTTATAATATTTTTTGTAGGCAATTTATTAATTAAGTAATTGCATAGCGTGATATAAATTTGTTATAAAGTAAAAGATCCATATGGTTTTTTCCACAATAGGCGTCATCTATATATTGCTACCTGTTATCAAAAGTGGCATGAATATTTATTTAATAAGGCAACTAAGCACCTATAAAAAATATTTGCTTAGGTATAACAAACAAATTTGAAAAGGATATTATTAAATTTATCTATCAATTATTATTTTAGTTCTAATTTAAATTATTATAATTAATTTAATAAACATGATATTTTTATTATAATGTCAATATCAGATAAATTTTTTGATTAATTTATTAATTTCAACTTATTTTTAGAATATTAACATAAGAAATGTTGTCAATATATTTAATGCAATAAAATTCAATCCATACTTATACAAATTACTACATATAGAATATAGAAATGATAAATTATATACTTTGAACTGTCATTACTGCACTTGTGATTCTCCAATCAATACTTTTTGGTAAACATTCCAAAGGCATATTCTTATAATCTAACCTGCGTCTTTTAGGACGATGGCCACAAAACGCTTTAAATTCTTCATCAAACAAGTCTGAAAATTGATTTATACCAACTGTGAATCCACGGTTGGCACGATTTGTCCAATATATGAATCTAATACAAGCACATAGGTATTATTTAAATATTTTCATGCAAATGAGTAATTCATGAATTATTCATACCGCGGGGTACCTCAAGTTTTCGCAGAATTGAATTTTACGTTTATAATGTTCTGCTGTTCCTTTAATATAGGTTTTCTTAAAACGACGTTTATAAACATCAAACACATAATCTATACGTTTTCCATAGCTATACATTAATTCCACTGCTGGATCATAATTATAAATATGACCATCAAGAGGTCCAGGTAAATATTCACATTTGGATACTAAAAATCATTTAAAAATATTTTAAGTCTGAAATAATATTACATAATTAATTTACTTACGTTTTAATTTATTATCTTTACCTTTGACGATGCGGATGTCTGAATTTGGTCGCACAAGCGAGAAGTTTTTGTTTACGAAATTGTAATCATTGAAATTCGATAAAAATGTTAAATTAAATCCTTTCATATTGAATCGTAAAGTATAAATACAATTTTCCTAATTAAATTAAATTTAAATTTAATATCATAATCTTATCATACAAATTAATTATCTAACCAGACCCTAAATTAAACATTTTGTCCACCAAATACGTTATATTAAATGTTTTATATTTAATTTTTTTACAACATTATAACAATATCATAACATCTAACCATTTTTTAAATTTTTATTATACCATGTGCATTAATAATGTTTTATTCCCCCTTGTTTCAATTCAATTTCTAGATATGGCATAGGTTTGATGACTTGATGTTTGATTGAATAGTTTTCATGTTGTATGGCATAAAAGAATCTCAAATGACAATTCCGTATGACCAAATAAAATTTCTAGAGTTTTGTATTTAAAATATTAATGATAAAACTATAAATTATAATGATAACATCGCAATTATTAGTAATTATTAATAATCGTGTTAACACTTGTGAGTTTTGACACACTGACGCATAAAATAAATGCATAATGACCGACACCATGAAATTATAAAATAAACAGAACAAGACACGGAATGGTGGGAGGACGTGGAGTGACTACCCACGAAATTATATCATCGAGGCCGGTGGAATTCGAGTAAGGAATAAAAATGTGATTTCTATTCGAAATATATTCGTGCACTAACCTGCTAAATCTTAAAAAAATCTAACTGAAATTAAATATATGAATTTTATGAAAAGCAAGTTTCAAGATAGGTTGTTTTAAAATTTATGAATTATGTGAATGAAATTATATTATGTTTTGTTATAATATACAAACGAGTTAAATAACAATATTATCAAATAAAATTCGTAGTCGCCGAAAATCATATTTCAAACTTATTGTTATTAAAATAGAACATAATATTAAGCTTCTGCGCTGCAGGAAACAAAATGAGATGCCCTGATTGCGTTCTTATTACGAGAATTTGACATTTTTTATAATATAATATTTTAGTAATGCACTCTGCGTATTACTAAGATACCAATATAATTTTTTGCACAAAATTGCAAGTATTTTATTTTATGTAGATTAAGTAAAAGATCTACTGCAAGGCGACAAAACTATTATTATATTTGTATATAGCGACGTAATAACATACGAATATTATATTTCCTATGCGTATAAAATTACCAATTAATATTGACGATGTGTCATCATAAATTCGTTTGAAATAAGTTTTTTTATGAATATTATATTACTAAATTTAGTAACAAGTAGGTACTAAAACGTTTATTTTATTCAACTGATATTAATGTAGGTATTACATTTACTTGGACAATTTAAATACGATCAAGTATAACATTTTGTTAAGAAATATTATTAAAAACATTAGGTATCCCCGTCGTTTTCTGTTGTGGGTTACAT
Source organism: Eriosoma lanigerum (assembly GCA_013282895.1). Taxonomy (NCBI): domain Eukaryota; kingdom Metazoa; phylum Arthropoda; class Insecta; order Hemiptera; family Aphididae; genus Eriosoma; species Eriosoma lanigerum. Next base: position 12,252,120 of record CM023362.1, read on the forward strand.
TACATTTCGCTTAGGTATACGTAAAGGAAAGATCTTAAAGTCTTAAGTACAGTAATAAACTATAATAAATGTAGGTAACCGGTATCCAGGTATAGATACTATATGTACCTATTTATATTGTTACATTGTCCTTTGTTTCGCGATCATTCGGATTATGTGTTTACACATTATTGTGTTTTACAAGCACAATATATTCAGAATCGTGTGTGAAAAACAAAATTATTATATTACATTATAGGTAAGATATTTTTATTTTTTTTTCATACGTTGATAATTAAAATATTTTTAAATTTTCACAATACGTGGAGCCAATCGCGATTTTACTAACCATTAGGTTGTTTACCAATATAATACGTACAATGTCGATATATCCAATGTCGATAGTGTACTTATATAATATAAAATACCTATAATACTCACATCGCAACAAAAGATAAAAAATATGAAACGTGTTAATAAACCTATGTGATATCGTTAAGAACAATAATTCGAAGAAATTGTCTACCTACGTATAAGTACTACTTACCTATAATTTCTTTGAATATTATTGTTTGTGTTAGCTTATAATTATTAAATACACATGTACAATAAAATACATATACCTATAGTACTTATAAATAATATTATATTATATTCATATAATACGAATTCAAGCGAAAAATCATTTTAAATATCAATTTTATAGAATATAGTGTATGTTTCTTCCGTACTTAACGCTATACATGTTAGATGCCAAGAACAACATATTTATAATATACTGTAAAACGTATAGAAATTAAATATCATAAAACGTAATGTGAAAGAAATTTAATAAGACTGACAGTCAATGGTGTCTTCGTAGAGAGCAAGTAGGGGCAGTTACTCCCTTAGATTTTTTGGGATCCATTATCATATAATCATTATGTAATGTGAAAAATCACAAAAATAAAACATTTTTTATCGTTTTTACGTTATTAAATTACCTATATACCTATGAAAAAAAACATCTCACAATCTATCCAACTATAATATAGGATTAATTGGATTTGAAATACGATTAAATATCACAAATTAGATTATATAATATAATCTAAAACAAATTACAAAACAATTAACAAAAAAGAAAATGATGACTGGCAGTAGATGATCTTAAAAACTTAATTAATTTATAAATACGTATACAATATTTTATATTAATTTAAATTAGAATGAACATACAAAATGTGTAGTTTAAAATTAAATTATATTGTAATTAATTGAACAAGAAGTGGGAAGGTCGATTCTAGACGTTCCTCCTTCAACCCTTCGGTTCTTGGAAAAATTAGTGATTTATTACAATTAAGATTTGAATGCAATGATATTGCATTCGAAAATACGATTCTAAGCGAAACTTAGTTAGATATATAATATATTATTCTGATAATTCATTTCAAAATTTTACCGCGTACACACGTTTACACAAACCTATGAAATTACTCAAAACAATTTTCAAGTGCCTACGATCAAAACAGAATTAGGTATCACAAAATGTTTAAAATCAAATTAACGGATATTGCAATTTTGTTGATTTTCTTCGTTTTTAGTAGTTTTTTCGCCCAAGGAAAAAGTTTTGAGAAATTTGAAAAATAAGTTAAATAAAGTACCAAATTGATGCAATTTTCTACCGAAAGCATAATAGGACCATTATTTATATCCGAAAAAATGTTTTCTAAATATCATATAATATTCAATTCTACTAAAGAAAACATTATAGAGAACATTAAAAGCTTATAAAAAAAAAAAATTGTCATTTACGATTTTCAAATATTTTGTAAATAGATTAAGTAATTTATGAGTAAGTTTTTTTTAGACAATTTTCAAACTCTTATGTTTAAAACAATTTGAACCTAAACTGAGCATTAGTGCGTCGAAAACTTTCATGTGTGCTCAACATACATCACATATATAATATATATTATAGCATTGTCGTTTCTTTCAGGTTCTACTATGAATTATGATAATATATTAAAACATTTTAACATAGCTTGTTTTATAAGATTAAACACATTATTGTGGAATTGTGATATGTGTATAAAAAAAAAAAAAAAATAGTTATATTGATTAGGTATCTATAAATTATCTAAATACAGAAGCGTTGTGATTTATTTTAACGACTCGGAATTTCAACGATTACCTTTATTTAAAATTAAGTGTACCTAATTTCCTATATAAATAAAATATAATTATTACTTAAAGTTTATAACATTTCAATATTCTGGATACGTTTTATTGTTTATGCTCGACTTACAATACTTGATTGTAGACATTAACAATATATTACCTATATAATAGATGATAGAATTAACGCCATTGATGTATAAATGTGACGGTAAATCACGATATTTGGGTATCTACGTCTTTGGCCGGTCAATGATGAAAATATCTAAATTTTCAGCCTATTTACATAAACGACTGGCTATTATCGTAAGTGTCCAAACACAGTACAAATAGGAATTTAACAACAATAACCAGATATCGTTATTAATTACCATATAGTTCAACGGACAAACACAAGAATGATCGATAAGTTAACGGACACGTTCTGTGGATCCTTGATTTTGATTGTTTCTAGATTTTCCATGTACAATTTTGAAATCGCACCACAATACATTAAGTTAAGTAATAATCGAATTCACTAATTCCCTACCGTTATCAGGATGTAGTATAACAGCAGCTCTAAAAGTAGACCTAAATGACGAGTAGTGATGTGCAATTTTTTCCGCTCGTTTGGTCTTTAATGCTTTTTATATTACAAATTTTTTGAAATAATCCTGATAGTTTAATATGAATCGAAATCCATCAAAATTTTGAGACTGTATATATCAATAAGATCGATCTGAGCACGTTAATTTAACTTAGAATGCAATATAGATTTGGACACTAAGCCTCTTTTACGATCAACAGTTTTTTTTTTTTTGACAATTAGAGTACAAAGTCAAATACAACATTATTGTTTCAATGGTTACATTACAATAATTAGTTTTTAATTCTGAGCACATTCGATTTCGTCCACCATGACCAATAACAGAATGTGTTTTAGAACAACATGGAATAATTCTTCTATCATTAAATAATAAACAACAGAAGTATACTATCATCATTTAATATTGGTTTGATTAATCGCTCTTTTCCATTAATATAATTAATAAACAATATTTACGAACTAATCTATACTCCTTTGTTGTTTTTTTCCAACCAATAGTTTCTAATATCATTTTCGCTTGATTAGTATTTGTAATTTTTGTTTTGTCTTCGATTTCACTTAAAAATAATTTATTGTCTTCACGTTTAGAATTTATTATTATTATTATTATTAATAATTTATTATAAAATGTATCTCTCGTGGTATTATCATCCATTTTGAGTTTAAAAAATATTTGAATTTAAAATAATATATAATTAATATTGATCACTACTTTCAATTAAATCGTATTATAAATAATAAGTAATCACCTGTCAAGTTAAAACTGACAAATAACAATAATATCTATAGGTACCTAAATGCTTCAATAAATGTCGACAAATTCCTTAACGTATAATAATAAGCAACATTATCCGTTTTATCAGGTGACGGGCATTATCGACACGTACAATTCAATCGGGTAATTCACGATATTATCTCGTAGGTAATAGACGTTAGGTTACCGTAACATATATAAGTACACGAGCGCCCCCAGTGATGGGCAGGGGAGTGAGAACTCTCTCCTAGATTTTACTAGGATAAATATTCAAAAAATCGGGAAGGTCAATTTCGAATTTTCGTACCTTCGGTCCTCGAAGATGGTTTATCAATGGTTTATTATACTTAAAATTTGAACGCAATGACATTGTATTAGAAAATTCGATTTTGAGCGAAACTCCGTATATATTATACCGATAATGCATTCCAACATTTTACCACGTATGTAAATTACCAATGTAAAAATTTAAAATAAATTTCAAGTCCCTTCGATCAAAATTCAAGGAGTTATGAAATAAAAAAATTCAAAATAACGAAAACCGTAATTTTGCCGATTTTCAGCCATTTTCTGATAGTTTTTCTTCTATTAAAGGAAAATTTGTTCAAGAAATATAAGCCAAATAAAGTATCGACTAGATGCAATTTACTACAGAAAGCATACCCTATTCGTAGTAATCCGACCATTATTTATACACGAAAAAATATTTTCAAACTATTAAAACCCATAAAATATTATAATATTCAATATTACTAAAGATTTTGTAAATTATGTGTTTATAGTTCCTTTACATTTTTAATAAATACTTAGTTACAATCGCGGAACCGTTATTAATTATCTGTAATTGATATCTTATAAATGTCAAGGATGGCAAGTTTAAAGTCTAAACTTTATACTATTGTTAACTATGAATATCTATTATTTTCTTTCACTCGATATTTTCAACAATAATTTACTAAAAACAACACGCAAAAATTCACAAAAAATATGCCGATTTCCTACGATAAATCAGAAATAACGTTAGGTAACAAAATTAAAACCAGACACCTCGACAATTCTGTATTTATAAAATTTAAAACCAAGTTGGAATGATAAATAAACTTTAAGAAGACGATTAGATTACTGATTAAAACTATAAACGTCATAAATATTACGTTTAATTTTTTTCGTTTTATCGATTAACGTTCGAGTTGATGATAGACTAGTCAGTATAGTCGTATAAATATGAATTATTTATATTAGTCTGAAAATGTAATGCGCGTGAACGAGTAAATCGTTGGAATTTCGTTACCGTTATGTGTTTTTTGATTTAATATGATATAACAACACTCTGGAAATGTTTATTAGAATTTCGGTTTTGTGACAACGAGCGAATACGAATACTTTTCGATTTTTTGTGTACATTCATCATTTTGCCGAATAAGCGTTTTGAATTCTGCAGTCTGCACGCAAATGCGTAGGTAGGTATTTAAGATGCATTGATAAAACGTTTAAAAATTAACAAATCAATTTCGTGTCTACATTTCTAAATCGAGGTCATATATAGATTGCACTACTGTAGAAATATTTAAAGCATCTCATTTCGATTAATTACGATATTATAATATATTAATATCATTATTTATGATGATTGACAGTTTATATAATTTAAGCCAAGAAAATGAAAATGATAATTTTAATTTAGATTTATTCTGTTTGATATAGGTATGTCATAATATTATATAAAATAATAAAAAAAATCAACGTCAAAGAACAAAATAAAATATGTATGTAATTATGAAATTCAAGGACGGAAATAGCGAGAGGCTTGGTGATAAGCACCACCAAATTTTCTATTAGCCCCTCTAAAAATTGTTTGTGTTTTACATATCTTTATGAATCGTCCATTGCTTGTGTTGTTCTTAAAAATATTAGGTCTCCAAAAAATTGTAATGAATTTCCACCAATGTTGAAATTGATATCTTTTTATGCTGTACCTACTTCCAACGTCTGCGGAAAACTCCGAAAACTGATAAAAGCAAGTAAAAATCATTTTCTATTATACGATTAATACGTCATACTCTAGATAAAACACATTCAACAATCATATCCGATTGTCGAATGACGAAGAGCAATTTGAAACTCAAATGGAACAGAGGCGCCATTTGGGGGGAGCAGGGTAGGCCACGGCTCCCCTATTTTTTTTCTTGTGTTTTATTGCACCGATACACAATATGTAAACACCGCTTTAATAATCTACAATCACATGGATTTATACCTGTACCATTTCTGTCGTTTGTATAATTGTATGGCTTGATTATTAGTAAATTAATAAGATGTGTTTAATAATAATATCACCAAAAAACTTTGTACATTCCTGTAAAATGCATCAATATTCTAATGTATTCTATCCACTTTAGTTACTCCACATATTCATCAAAGCGTTCTTATTTCTGCTGCATTCATCCTCTGTTCCATTGTTTTGGTTCATTGAATAACACTAATCCATACAACATTGCTGACCTCACTACTACTTTTACATCTTACCATATCACTATACTCTTAACATGTGCGACATATATTTATGAACATGTTATTTACAGTAGAATTGATTAATATTAAAAATATTTTATCTATTTAATTGATCAAAATAGTGAATATTTATATGTAACACAAACACTGCATAGCAAAATAAAATATATATAATCCTTATTTAACCCACCTATATAAATGTGATACATACAATGTGATATATATATATAGTGATAACTTTTAAATTTCGTAATCAATTTCAATAAACTGTATTATACAACATTATATTTTACATTTAATTTTCCAAAATTAATTTTTTGAATTTGCTTTGTAACATTGCAATTAAAAATTTGATGAGTAATTCACATAGATGACTATTTAAAAGTTTTATCAGAATAATTACATTTTATTAAGTTAAATTGATTGTTTATTTTTATTGGCCGTTTATATATTATTCATTTTTACATATTATATTTACTTTTGAACTACACAACAAGATGAATACAAACTAATTAAAACAAAATGTAAACCATTGTTACTCAAAATATAATAATTAAAACAAGGATACACAACCGACTAAAATAATATACATAACACAAAATATTATTACTATTATTATTATTATAATAATTATGATTAAAATATATAATAATATTATTTAAACTCATGACAATATAGTGTACATGTAAGCATTGGCTAATAATAAATTATTTATATAGTACATAGTAAAATTACACACTAATAATAAGGCGAGGAAGGATCAGTAAAATGTATATACATCATATAACTAATTTAGTGATAATGATATATACTAATTTTATAAATTTGTTTTCCCTTAAAATTATAGCATCCTGATGTTGTAGTTGTTGCTGTAGTCGACTTGACAAACAAAAATAAAGAATCATCATCACCGTTGACGAGACACTATGGCCATAACAATTACTGTAGATATCGTTAAAGCTGCTGTCCCTGCTTTGGTTTCCGATGCACTATTTTCAGATGGTGACCAAGATACATCACTATCAGTTGCTTCGTTTGTTGGCTTTTCACAAATGTTCTGTAATGGGTTATAATTATTATTAGTAATTTTATTCAACAATTTTCTACTACAGTTTATCCCTAAATAACACACAGTCCTGTTAAACCTATTGAAACATATAAATAATAATACAATTTATATAATAAAATGAAAATCTATCTTTAAATTACTTAACATAGGTAAATTAAAACATATTGATATTATATCCGAAGATAATGCCATTATGAGAATAAATTTTTGGTTTAGTTGCCTATGAAAAATAAATTTAGACCTTCTACTTCCTAACTAAAAGTTCAAATTTTAAATTTATTATTACGTATAAATAATTTTTAATGTTAAAAAGAAACAGTTTTATAGAATTGTGTAGATATATTTTTTTTTAAAGTCCAAGTTTAAAACTATTATTAATATACATTATATTATTATGTATGATGTATATATAATTATATATTATGTTTTTTTTTTAAATGTAACATTTAATATTTCTACTCAAAGATTTCAAATTGAAATGAGATTATCAGAAAGAGAAATTCATAAAAAAAAATCATATACATATGTAATTAAATGTTTTACAAATTTCTAATCTATTTAGTGTACGCATACGTAATACAACTTGAATTTTTTTGAACGTTAACATCTATTTCCAACATAGGATTTGGAAAGACTAATTTTTTAATCGTTTTGATATTTTAACCATTATTCTAAAATGAAATTTAACTTAATGATAATAAGATAAAGTTTCAATTAATTCAACAATTAAATTTTTTAATGTGATATGGAGTTGTATTTTTATTGTATTTATAGTCATAATTACAACTTGTCATGTAAAAAAAAATGTTGTTTTAGTGTCAATATGCAATTATTTTTACAATTATTAATTATTTATTATGAATACTACTGACAAGTAATGATGAGGCCATTTGACTGAGAAATTGGTTGGCAAACTCTTCAGTTTCTGCTCCGCATGTAGCGCGGACAATACCGTTGACGCACTTCAAGTGTCCTTTGAATGAACTATTGAAATTGATACAAATTAATCAATTATTAAATAATCACTATGACTATGATTGACCCAGAATGTACATAACATAAAAGTATAAAGAAATTACCTGCACAAATGGGCCAAATTCTGAGTTATTTGGTCAGGACTGGTAAAAGGTGTTGAAGTCAGATCTGATCCGCTTTTCTGTTGCTGATGTTCTGCCATGAGGGCAGCAAGTTCACTCTGATGACGACGGCCACATTCTACATACTCAGTGTAAACGTTCCGCAAGCAAGCTGAGTGTTTCAAGTACTCTGTGCAAAAATTCAAAATATAAATTTTATTAATCATGATCAATATATTATATTATATAGGTTATGCTCATAAGATATTAAGTATCGATATACGGTACCTATATCACTAATTGGTGGATCGTGAATTTGTGTTTAATAGTAATAGATATTAAAAAAAGAAGCTGAAAACATTGCATTGTGCAGTTCTGTGATGGAAATCGGATAGGTAACGTGTAAGCGCCATATTAATATAAAATGTAAAACATACAATTTACAATATAAAGTTTTGTCGTAATTGTAACGCACAAGGTAGTAAAAGTTACTTTGTGATCGCATAGATGAAAATTTCACGTTCTATCCAGGAAAACAATTTTCAATTTTTGGCTTGACCCAAAAAATTGTCAATTTTCAATATTTTCTCAGTTATTACCCCGCTGTAGAATATTGAATAAGTTCATAAATTTTATATGTTGTTTAAAATATTGTTATAACTGTTATCTTAATCAACTATACGAAGATTATACGCAACTTCTGTGCGTTAATTTTTTAAAATTAATAAATGAAACGATATCGATTTGAAATAGGTACTAACCTTGTCTGTAAGGTCCACCCTCGGTGCACAATTCCTGCATGTCCAACGTGGGTACCGAATATAGAGAGTAAAACGCTCGTCGCTGAGCGGACGTCATGCAACGTCTGGTGAATACGTCTACGCATCTCAAATGGCGTTCCAAGTTCTTGTATCTGTATTCAGTAAAAATCGGGGAAAAGATATAATAATAATATTAAACTACAATAAACGCACTCGTAAAATTTTAAAATTAAAATAATAGCGTAATATAACGTAAATAAAAACATAATTAATATACCATTAGTAATATATCTTGGAAACATAATTTTTTTTTTTTTGCTTATTAGAGTTTATTCGGGTTACTGTAGCTCGATTCTGTAACTAGTTACTGTGTTAATGAATGAATTAGATAAGTGCTTATTACCTAATAATAATTATTAACACTCGATAGGGCTAAAGGCTACGATTTCTAAGACGCGACCGGTCTTTGCGACCTGTCGTTGATGACTATATGGTTTCCTACACAAGAAAATGGTCGTCGAGATTAGTCATAGTAATGTTAAAAAATACTCATATTCTGTATTCAGTTTCATTGTGACTTTCATTTCGTATAGAAATGTATATTTTTTAGTTTATACTGAGTTTATCATTAAAATTATGAAACTTTAATAACTAAATATTTGAATGAAAATTATTCAAAATTTCGCGTGTTTTAATAAAAAAACAATTTGTTTATCCCTTATTGAGATATGGTTATAAAAAGTTCTGCATTTTTTCTAATTAAATCAATTAACAATATCTTATATTGTTCACCGGAAAAATATACTCTCGTCACGATTATTCGGCGACGGTCGCGCGACACACTGCTCTCGGACTGGTGTTGTCGCCGGTCGCAACACTCGCAACGATTAATTTCTGTCGCGTGTAAGAAACCAGTTCATAGAAATTAAAATATACCAACAGTGAAACAGCGACCGGTCGCGGCCTTGGTCGTACCTTTATCGGCCGTTTCAATTGGTCCGATACAGTATTAGATATATTCGATAATATTTCGATACTTAACGTTTTATTCGATATCAATTATTCAGAGAATCGTTCATTTCTACGTCTATCGTTAACACTTACTATCGAATCGAAAATATTCGATAAGGTTGCTTGTCGAGTTACAGCATCGAGCTATTGGATTGAAACCGGTGAAATACGATTTTTGTGTAAATATATTTTTTTTAAACATTCTTTGGCCTGATTGATTACGATTCAGACTAGTCCATCATTAATTTTACATTTTATCACATTGCTTTAAATGTGATATTAGGCACGTCCAGTGATGAATAAACTTAGGTAAATCGGTAAGTACTAGTATTATGATTAAATACAATTGTTTATTATAAATTGCCTCAAATAGCTGTGTATAATCAAGTTTTATTTTTCAAATTTAATATTTCCTTAAACATAATACGATAAGTAATATAAGAAAAAAAAATTAATTTTGTTTAATAATTTAATATGCACAGAGATCTATTGGTCTTAGGTTTTAATTTTCCTGTCTTTTGGCCAATCATAAACTTCAATATTAAGGTGTTATAATAGTCCATAATTAAAATAATTTGCGCAATCCTGACAAACAATTATTATAAGTTCCCAAAATGAGAATCACGAACAAATGTTTTCGAGTCCCAAAAATATGTGAATGTAAGTATAATATTCCATATAAATTGTTAACAATATTATTTATGTAATATCACTACATGGTTATCAGATGATTATTGAATAGATATGGATAATTTCATGTTACAAAAAATGTGGGAATAGCATCCGTTTTCAAAGTTATTTAAATAATTTTTATAAACGAATGTTCTGAATTCTGATTCCTGTAGCTAGTACATAACCTAACCTAAAATATTATCCAATAATATAGTACTTATAAATTTAGAAAAAAAAACGATCAGCCTATATAAATTTCTTATGAATATCTAAAACACTTATAGCGAAAATCGCATAAATTTCAAATTTCAAGGAGCGTACCTTTGACAAGTTTGAAATCTTCTGAACTACTTATAAATGATTGATAGCAATGTGTACTGTTAGGAATAGACATAAATAATTTTTGAGACTTGAGATTTCCAGAAAAGGAAAGAGGGATGAAGTCCAGGCCTACATTATCAGCTAACAACAACAACAACAACTCATACTTAATCTAGCCTAACCTGTTACGAAAAATGTAAACCTGTGCCTTTTCTAGATCTTCAAAAATAAAAAAGTTTCCTCTGCACATCGACAATAGCAATTTTTAAATTTGTTTTTTCTAAAATATAACTTTAAGTCTAAGATCTCAAAACGCCCATTCACCCACTCCACACGAAAGTCGGTGACAAGTAATAAAATATAATAACTAATAATATTACAGTAACAAATCAAAACAATATTAACGTTGATAATACACGATGATAATGGCGAGAATGGCGATAACGGCGATGAACGATAACAGCAACAGAAACAGTAAATAATATAAGACGACGATGACGATAATGACGACGACGAACAAGAGCAATAAAATCAACAGCGACAAATAGAACAGATAAAAACTGTCGACAAGTTTTAAGAAGATCAACCAGAACAATACGAATATGATCGAGTTACGGTAACCGCAGTGACCGTGATCGGACACCGCGGCGACTACTTTCGGTCCGTCCGCCGATTCGCCAACAGATTCGTCGCCGATGACAACGAGTTCGTTGTCGTCACAATCTATCATGTTGTTATTAATGTCTAAGCGCATATTATCGGATACTAGTGGCGGCTGTTGCGAAATTATTACTGACGGGCAATTCTCGTCTTGCAGCACGTCGGCGGCGGCTTCGGGTCCCACGGGCGGCGGAGTCAGATCGGTGTAGTTGAAAAGCGGCAACGTGCGACAGTTGACCACGCGCCCGTCGTCGCACTCGCCGTGCGTTTCGCCGAGCTGTGCGGTCTGCGCCTGTTGCTTGTCGTTGTCCTGGACCGCGGCCGATTCTGCGGGCGTCAACGCGGCACCACCTGTGGGGAACAGAAATAATAATAATAATAATAATAAATGATAATTTTAAACCGTAGGCCATGTTTTTTACGTATATTTTCTACGCGCAGGACACTTCTAGGGCGGCTCTATTCACAGTCCGGTTGGAGATATTTAACTAAAATATTGAAATATTTTTTAATAGTTTTTCGTTGGTTACATAATTTTTTTTTTTTTTTATAAATATTTATCGATAAAATTATTTTGAAGTGTGTAAAAAGTGGACATATTATGTACTAGTCTGACTCAACTATGATATGTTTCAATAATATATTATGTTAAAAGTTGAATTAGTACTAAATTAATAATAAAAAATTAGTCAGATTAGTGGAAATCATTTCTATTTGCCTTCCTTCCCCCCGTAAATAAAATCCTGGCTACGTGCCTAACAGCGGGACCAGTATATAAACCTAAGCAAAAAATATAATGTTTACAAGATATAATATTACTAATGGTTTATTAATTATTATTGAACGATATTATTTTAATTTTATAATTTTACGAGTGTGATTTACTATTATATTATTATATATTTTTACCGAATATAGATTCATCTGTATATAAAAATAGGTGTTTATACAAAATTATAAAGGTATAATTATTTTATTTTGTTTCTGTATACTTTATGTTCATAGGCGGCCCCAGGCATTTTTCTAGGGAGCGGGAGCAAAATTAATTTAAAAAATAAATTAACATATTTTTATACATTATTATATTTCGTCATTATTACAATTAAAGTATTACAAATAGGTATTATTATTAGAAGCTAATTTCTCATTAGGAATTTTACCAATTGTTGTGGAAATAACATTATTCTAAGGGGGGCTAGTGCCCCGTCTTGACCCCCCTGGGGATGCCCATGTATATGCTACATTCTGAACTAACTTGATGATACCAAATAACTTTAGTTCGAATAAATAAATAAGCTCACTAAAAATGTAATACTTATTTCACATAATCATGCAATTAAACTTAACACGCGAGAAACGAACTATTTAAATAATAGTATCTATAATATGTACTCGTATCAATATTCGTTGATTTTGATAGATATTTAATATACTTTATGGTCATAATTAATGATAGAATTTACGTAGGTATTTGGGTAGTTTATAATTTAATAAATTATTTACTCCAGTATTTTTAGTTTAAATTTAAATTATTTATTATTATTACAATTCTTGTTTATTAACTATTCAATTGTATAATTAGCCATAAGATTTATATTTTAACTAATCAATACTAGACTACATTTGCATAGAAGTTATAACAAGTGTATCTCGCAAGCCCGATGTAGGTAATAATTAATAGCTAATTAAATTTAATTATATTTTTATTACATTAATTTACAATACTAGATCGGAGATAGTAAATAGAAGAAAAAACTCATTTCACTACTTCTGTTATTAATTAAAAAATTGAATAAATGAATATTTATAGAACTTTTTAAAGATATTCAATAGGTATTTTAATAATAACTTGCAACATTCTTTGTAAAGATTTTTTACCATGTAATCATGACGTCATGTAAACGTTATGACGAGTGTTAGTAATACAAAGTGTTCATCTTCATAATATTATGTTAGATATTAACATGATATATTATGTTATATTATTCATTAAAACTGAAATTAAAAAATATTGAAAAACCAGTTCCAACACAAAATAGACTTACATATTATGACGTAATATTTCGGTAATAAATGGAAAATGTAATTTTATAATAGCTATGAAACAAGAAAAAAGCAAAATCTTAAGTTAATATAACTTTTATTTCCTAAAAAAATATTTAAAATTTATCAGTTTATTCACTGAACATACTCAAACTAATTAAGTACCAATTCAAAACGGGTTCGCACCAGATTTTATAAACCTGCTTAAGAGGTATCTCGTGGAAAATTTGATCCCGGTTTCAATCCGTGAATCAGAATAAAATAATATAGGAAATCACTTACACATTACCCGAAACTCGCTCGTATAAGTAAATCACGGTTTTATGATTTTATTGTTAAATTATTTTTAAATAAGTTATCATTGAAATTAATACCTTTGTTTATTTAGTAAAATATAACATTTTCGTAATAAATGAGTAATAAAAAATTATAAACCAAATAACCCGAATAATAATAAAATTGAAATTGAAACCAAAAACCAAAACCCGATAATATTTTATTATGGGAAAACTGACAAACGCTTAAGTAATAACGATACGATAATACAGTTCACTATTATTTCGCTGTTAATTTTTTATACTTCTACTAATTTAATAATAATAAAATAAAATAAAATATATTTAAAATTATTATAAATAAAATAGAATTTAATCTAATAATATGAATAGATTTTTCTTAATACCGAATGTAATTCAAATTATACTTATCGATACTAAAAATTACACGAAACTTTAATATTATTTATTTTGCATGTGGAACTATTTTAGTACAAAACGCCAAATAGGTATCGTAAAAAAATATAGAAGAGACACGAGTCCCTGATGTGTAAGCTCTTCTCATGGTTTTGTAGCAATTAGATACTTCTGCTACTAGTATTAAAAATACTAATTAGTATTGAAGGTATCAGATCATTTCAATATAGGGTTTGTTGATTATAATATCATGCCTAAGCTATGCTTTCTATTAATACAATGTAATTCTCAAAAATGTAAACAAAGTAAAAAACGGTCCTGACGGCAGAATAATCACAGAACAATAAAAATATTTCTTTTAGAGAAAATATTGTGCATCACCGAATTATGTGGATAATACAAAACAAAATATATAACACTTGTTTGATAATATCACAGATTAGATAATAATATATTTTATGATACAATATTATGGTAAAATGAGTGTACAATAAGTGTATAAATTTGTAACAATTATTTTATAAATGTTGTTACTATGACGCTAGGACGGTTTAGTTTGTTTACATTTTCAGCAAACGGCTTAGTATCCTATCTGGTTTAATCTAATCTATGATTATATCATAAAATTATAATTATGTAGTTATGTGACTAAAATATCACTAAAATGTCAGGAAAGTATGGTAAATTATTCAATTAGTCATTGTTTATAATTAAAAAAATATCATATTTTTAAGAAATTAATATTATTTACCAAAATAAATTCTTCATGCTAATAAATGTTTCATTTTGACATATAGAATATTGAATATAAAAGAAAATATAAAATCATAAAAATTAACATATTAAAATATGAAATATGATTTTATATAATCATTCATAAATACAACTTTATTAGCAGACAATTATTAAAAAATTATACTTAACTAATTTGTATATCATTTTATTAAAATTTTTATAAATAAATCAGTATTTTATATTTATGTTTAATTGTCTTTTACACTAAGCTATTGGTTTTACATACGTTGACCTATTAATGTAATACCAGTTTTATAACGGTAAAATATCCTGAAAGCGATAGGCCGTATTATTTTTTAATAATCCTCAAAAGTTTGTATATAAATTACGTATTATAGTTTAATATTAAAATACAAAAAACATCCATTGAAAAGATAAATGTACAAAGTATAGTAGGTATATAGAATTATAGATGAATTCACTAATTGTTTTTAGGCGAATCTATGCATATTATGTCATTGAAAAATGACAATATAAAATGGTAGACAAGTACCCTCACAAATAAAATAATCTAATAATAATACCAGCATGGAGGAGTAGATTCTTGAAAGTCATTGAAAGAAATTATAAGTACGTAATATATAATTTAGTAAAATGTATCACAAAATCAGTATTTAACACGAGCACGTTATGTGAATCAAGATAAATAATAATACGAATACGAATTAAGAATAATTACATGAAAATTATAAAATTAATAATGAGCCATTTTTTGGTACATATTAAAAACCTAAAACGTATTCTATTCACTACCAAAATTTTTTACATTTCAATAATATACCGTCTTTGGTAAATTAATCATAAGTTTTAAAATCAATTTGTCATGGTATAGTAATCGTAATATAATAGTACTAATTTATATAAAAATAACAATTTACAACAATAACATATTTTTTTAGAGTAAAAACATATAATAATCTATTGAACCTATTATATGCATGTCACTGAACTAAATTTATGGAACAAATATTACATATTATTATAATTCAATACGTTTTAATTATCTTTTATACATTAAATGTAATTTAATAGGATACCACTATTGATATGCATTCCGTTTCTTTTTTTGATTTTAGTAGGTAGTTTATTACTAGGTAACTTAATGTAATGCATTTATTATCTATGATTTCATGCCTCTAATCTAATGGCGATAGAATTTATATGGCAGCTTACTACCAAATTTTTATTGATAAATGTTTTCCATGAATTTAATTCAGTAACGATAGTCTATATTTGTTAAAATGCAATAATATATTTTTTAGAAATAAATAGGTACATAATTAAAAGTAAGCATCAAATATAACATATTTTTTGTTATTAATCAAGTAATTGAAAATAAACATAAAAATAACATATTCACATACATTAGTATCTATATTGTATTATATTTTGATTTAAATTATTTAAATTTATATGATTGTTAATTACGACTAAAATACGTGTTTTAGCTTAGTTTATATTTCAAATTTGCATACTTACTTTTGCTACATAATATTTAATATTTTATTATTCAACTAAGTACTTATTAGATTTTTGTTAACACACTGATTGTAAATAATAAAAACAAAAAATTATTCCTCATACTACATAAAAACACGTCAGGTTTGATTGTGAAATATAATAAGTTGTATTTATGCAATGATTCAATTCTTGATTTTTTAATCTTTTGACAGTGTTCAACAAATTGTATACATTATTAGAATAAAATTGTAATTTTTCGATTCCAGTTAAATACTCTAAGTAAAAGTATAAATAACCTAAATAAAAACGATATTTAGAAATTGTTAATAACAATATAATATATTATGTATTTATAAATGTATGTTATAATAATTGTAATAGCCATTCATGCTGATATTTGTTAAATATTTTTTAAATCCTTATTATGAAAAACGGTATCATAAATATGATTAATTCGTGATACTTAAATTCGTTTAATGAATACACAAAATAATAAATATGTATATGTAATACTTCTGTGCAATGTGTACGTACGTATGTGCTGCAGTGAAATAAAAAGAAAATCGTTTTTATTAGTATCAGTTAAAAAAGTTTCAAGTCTCTATGATCAAAACTCAATTAGTTATCATGAAATGAAAAAAATTAATAACAGAAGCCATAATTATGCCGATTATGGCAATTATATTATGCCCATTTTTTGGTAGTTTTTCATCTCCCAAGAAAAAACTTTTGAGAAATTCGAAAAATGAGCTAAATAAAGTACCTACTAGATGCAATTTCATACAAAAAGCATACCTATTCGTGGTAATCGGACCATTATTTCTACCAGAAAAAGTGTTTTCATACACAAAAAAAAACATCTTTGTAAAACCAAAACCTAAAACCTAAAACCTCGCTTCGCTCAGAATCTAAAATAGAAATAATAGAGGGATTAGAACTTAAAAACTATTATTTTCTATTCTGCCTACGGTATAATTTAATTTTAAAAATAAGGTTTTACATGTAGAAAACATTTTTATAATTATTTTTATTTAAATGGATGTTATTTACATTTTTTTTTTTTTTTTGAAAATAAACAAAATGTATTTCTTACATTATGAAAAATATACAATATTAAAATATGTACCTACCTGAATGGTATGTGTGTTGAAAATTAGAATCATATAATCGAACACTATGATATTCACGATATTTATAGGCACCAACAGATTGCATTACAATATTTTTGTAATACATTGCATTTCATTTCATGTATGTCTAGTTTATAAATATAACTTAAATAAAGTACCTATATCTCGTAATAACAACATTCTACGATATACTTGGGGTAAATGAGGAAAAATAACATATAATGTTGGATGTATTAGTTATATAAAACAAACGCAAAAAATAATGTTTACCATTATTATAAATCATAATAATAACATATTTATCAATAAAACAAAACAATAAGCATCCAACAAGGGACAACATACTCCAAGTAAAACAATAGAAGATATTCTATCCATTTCAGTGTCCAGATTAAAGTTTGAAATATTTACTTTTGTATTTAAATTTATCAATAAATTTTAAAAATGATCTTTAAAGTTTAAAGTCTTAGTGTTCAAAGTAATATTTATGTAATTTATTCGATAGATTATTATGTGTTTTTAGTATTTTACTCAAAAAATATGTTATTGAAAACTGTTAATATATATAAATTAGTACCATAATAATACTAATACTATAACAAATTAACTTTAAAACTTTTGATTAATTTACAAAGGACAGTACATTATTGAAAGAAGAAAAGTTGTCAGGTTGTTATTTTATTAAAACATTTTTTTATCCAGAATATCTTACTATAATGTGATAAACAAAAACGCTGGGAATGATTAATATTGGACTGACAATACAGTATTATAAAGTCGATGTTATGGGCATCGCTAGTTTGTTTTAAAACTTAAAATAATATTATAGTATATTTTCGTATTACGGCTAGAGAGCGTTTAAAAATACGCGGCAGAAGTTTTTCGGCCGGGCAGGGAGCAATGAACCGCTGCAGTAATATAGGTATATATCAGGCACGTCCTCCCTAAGTATACGCAGTGTCACACGCTTTATACGCGTTATCCAGAACAGTGATTCTCAACTTGGAGAGTCGCCAAATAATATTATTTAGAATCGAGTGGATTTATCTCCGGACTTGATTTTTTTTTTCTTGGTCAAATATTTTTTCGAGGGGGGTCTATTATTATTAATAGTGATTTTATTTACAGATCTCTTTCACAATTGTATAATAATATTATATTAATAGTCGTGTTTTCGCGTTCAACCAAATGTCACAAGGTTACAGAATTGTATAAGCAAGTTGTTTTCTCAATTTAACCTACATAAATTTGGTCATAATACTTTAGTTTTAGATACATAATTAATATGCATATAACATCATATATTATCATAATTGAGCAAAAGTAATGGTTATAAATTTATAATGTTGGGTTATTGATAAGATATTATAAATAATAGACTTTTACTAGTGTATTTAGATTTGTTTAGTAAATAATAACTAATAACTTATAAATAAAGAAGCCTTAAATGAATGGTATTTAGAATTTTAAATAAAATAAATGTATGTAGGTATGTTATCAATATTATTACATTATTTTTAATAAGTAATAACATAAACATATAGTTTTCGTAGATTTTTGGCTATTAATTAAAGTCTTATAACAAATATGTCTGATTAGGAATATAATCTGCAGGTTTAGCGCGAAAACACATCTAATGTTACTTGATATTTCAAATAGCTTTTATAATATTATTTTCCATCACAAATTTAAAATGGTATATCGCGTTTCAAATAAATATTTATCGTATGAGGCTAAACTGGGTAGTCGGATTAATTTCGCAAAAAATGTTGGTATTTTAATAGCAATATATTTGCTAACTTTTATTATGTAATATTGTTTTTAAAAAATCGAATGGCGTTAATTCATAAAATATAATAAATAAATAAATGCAGAGGATATCAGAAAAAATTAGAAAATATCTTAGTTTGTTAATAAATGTTATACAACAAATAAATAGTCAAAGGTTCACGACAATATAGACTAATAACAAAACCAGATGTGAGCAAAAAAAAAAAAAAAAAGAGGCAGAAAAAATAATTATTTTATTATATTATTGTGTGACCACAGCGGACGACGGACGACGCGACGGGGATATAGAGACAAACAAA
Source organism: Eriosoma lanigerum (assembly GCA_013282895.1). Lineage (NCBI taxonomy): Eukaryota > Metazoa > Arthropoda > Insecta > Hemiptera > Aphididae > Eriosoma > Eriosoma lanigerum. The sequence continues at coordinate 12,271,888 of CM023362.1, forward strand.
AGAGAAAAAAAAATCAGACGATGACAAAATAAAAATATAATAGCTACTGCGTCGCTGTGAGATGATAATATATAAAATACACAAAAACGTCTAAAATGTATTATAATAATGATGAATTGTATTCAATTTGGAAAATTAATCAATACGTAAACTCGTATTATAGTCTCGTGTATAATATGTTAATTCATAATTGCCAGGAGAATAAAAAAAAGAAATAGAGAAATCGAATAAAATATGATAACGATCTCGTTCAGATGCTGATTATCACGTGATTTTTGCATTTGTCTGAGCGACGGGACACTCTCGGATATGAGAAGCCGTAGTAAAATACAATATTGTTATTTTATTTTCGCAGTCGTCGCGTCACAATTCTAAATCATGTCTTCGTCTTTTTCGTTATTTGCGATGAGTCGTCGATGACAACAGCAACAAACGGAAAAACAATAGTACAATACTACGATATTATAATAAGCTATTTGTCCAAACGTATTACTTATAACATTTTACACAGCTATTAACGCAAATCATATCTAAACATATTTATTATTTATTATAATACATAAATAAATGATTGTCATTGTCATTAATAATATTAAATATTATTATTAATATATGACGATTTGGCACACAATCGTCGTTTATTATTAAATGGGCGTTCGTGCGTATAATAATAATGTACCGGTGAGCAGCACGCGCGACATGTAAAAATCAAATAGCATAATAATTATTACTCTGTAGCGATGCCGAAAACACGGTAGTAACCTATATAGGATTATTATTATTATTATCATCATCATCAAAATTTAAAGGTCAGATTTTTGAAGTAAGTAATTAATTTCATGTTATAAGCCTATACTAAATATTAAATTATTAAATATTACACTATTACTTATATTATTATTGAATTAAGTATAAAACTATACATATATCTTCTAAAAATTAAAATTTTAACTTAAAGCGCCAATAAAAAAAATCAAGTTAGATATACATCTAATATATTTATGAACTTTTATACAAAATGTAAGTTTGTAAACCAAAAGTTGTAATTTGTATCAAATTAGTATTTGATAAAAATAACATTTTCGAATTTTGAGTGTTTTCATTTAGCCAGTTTTTGAGTTAAAATTTTAAAAATAAAAATATCATGTCTTAAATCTATAATACATATATACATATCATATATGCCAACAACAGTCGTGTAGCCAGAATATTTTTAGGGGGGTTTTAATTTTAAAACATTAATATTTAATGCGTTAAAATGTTTGTCATTCACTAATATGAAATGTTTCTATAATCTACCTTGGTGAAAATATTACCTACATTATGTTATCATTTATCAATTTGCGTAAAATTCATCAAAAAAAATATTAAACAAAAGTATGTAACAAAATGTTTTGTAGAAACTAGTTTATAATATATTTTTGGTAGAAATATTGTCGTGGAGGGGGTGTCTTAACACCCAAAATACCTCCCTGGTTATAGCGGCTAATATGCCACTGGTCAACAATAAATAATATCAATTACTTGGGGAGTTTTCATTGCACATGTTTAAATGCCAAAAAGTTCATGATCGTATTTAAAAAAATTCGTGCAAGTATGCAGAACAATAAATGGCAATGAACTGAAAACTAATATGCCATTTCAATAGGATGCAAGTTAATATAAGTAATAAAGTATAATTACTTACGCATTTAAAAAATGATAATAATTAAGTATCTGTAAATAATAAATTTGATTAAATTTAACAATTTAGGTGAGAATAGTTTTAAAATGTTTGTAACCTTTTGAATTTTAATTCGTTTTATATTGTATATAGTATAATATATATCCGTGGTTGTTGTAATAAAATGTAATTAGGATAATAATAAATATAATGATATTTTATACGATAATTTACTAATTTTTTTAAATTGTGTTTTATCAGCTAAGAGCTATTTATTCTAGCGTTCGTGTTAGTACACACGTAGAGACGCGAGACGTCGAAACGACGAAATAATTTGAACAATTGAATATAATCTATAGAAGAGATTACAATGAATATTATAGCAATGAATAAGACCCATTTTTGATAAACAAATCAGATTTTGTTGACCCGCCATAAATTATAATACAATTTTAAGTAAGTTTAGTTTAGTTGACAAATAAGGGTGTTAGAAAATTAATAATAAAACAATTGAAATTTTATTAAAAAAAAATATAAGTACCATATATAATAATATAAACTTTACATTTCATTACTTAAAAAAGGAAATTTACAAATTTTTAGGACCCACCAAAATTTCTATCGCAACTCACAGTTTGAGAAACCTTGTTTATACTCTCGGTAACGTACAATGTATTGTAAAGTAAAATATTTAATGATACCTAACATACGTCACAAATAAATATAATAATTTTTATAATCTGATATTTTATATATAAATGAATTTATATCAATCTATTAATTCTCCAATGTTCTATCCAATTTTTAGGGAGTGTGCGGATTGTAATTTGACAGTTTAACACCGCTGTACCCACTTAAAAGTTATAGTTTATTATAAATTGTATTATATACCATCAGTAATCAAACATTTAAATATTTTATTCATATACATCAATAGACCCGTAGGTATCTATAATAAGTTACCTATAATTACATTAATTAATTATAATAATATACACTGCTGACTACAATGTATATTGTGTTTAATTATGAAGTAGTAATTCGAGTAATTGTCGAGGTATAAAATATCAATAAAAAAATTTGCATTCTGTGTACACTGCGCATAAAATATACCTAATACATCATCGAAAAGAATATTTTTACTGCAATCGCGTTGTATTTCAATATTGAAAAATCCCGTGATATAATGCAACAATAAATAATAATAAATCTTCTCTGCAATGACCCCAAATGAATACATAAAATGAAATTTGTTTTCGACATGTTAACAAATTACGAGTTACCAGAGTCCTTACTTAAGCCGATTATTATTTATGGCCATATATACCTATACTATTGCACAAAAATAAATGCAATAATAAGTACTAATAAATAGATAGGTTATAATATTAAAGAACAATACTTTTTATTTGTATTCTGTATAGAATATCCAGTTAATAAATTGCATTACAAAAATGATAACAGTTTTTAATACTGTTTTCTATTATAATATAAAATCGTAAAATTATTATATTTGTATTTGTTACATTATTTTTTAAATCATATTTTTGAGCATGTTTAACTTGTTTTTTAAGTTGTTGAAGTATAAATCATTGTGTATTTCTACATATTACAATATTAACAAATTTACTGGTAAAAAGTAAATTTCTCAAAACAGTAATTATATAAAAATAGTTAAAATAATATATCAATAATCATAATAAATTAAGAAATATATTGCCAGTTTAATGTGATTTCGTGGTAAACTTTTTAATTGAAAAATATATATCATATATTATTATGACACCTATTATGAATTATGAAATTGTAAAATCATTTATATAATTTTTATGATGTATTCGAAGATCGTATGTTATTAATTTATTATATATTATCATAAGTTATTATAATTTATAATTATAATATTATATTATCAAATCATATCTAATAATTTTGTAACGAGTAGGTATGTTTGTTAATTAATGTTTAAATATATATATCAAATTATTTTAATAAGATAATTTTATGTATAAGGTATATGCATATATTATGCATTGTTTAAATATTGTATAAAAATGGAATTATTTTATCTAAAAATGATAATGAACCTACAAATTTGCATTTTAGGTGTATTTTCATGGTGTAGTTTTGGTCTCTATTTGGTTGTGGGTGAGGACAAGTAACAATATTTTATCTACAATTTTTTAGTTGCAATATTCGTCTATGTTCACTTCCTCTATAATATACACTTAACAAATCAACAGTAAACATCCATAACTATAGCGAGCAATTTCATAAGGATGTAAAATCATCTTATATAATGAAGACTAAATAACTTTTATTCAATAAATTATAGTAAATTATCTTGACCTAAAATAATAAAATATGTTTATAGTTAATTAGACCTAGGATCTAATTGAATTATTTTCCAAGATATTCCATATAGGTTCATTACATATTAGGCTTTAACACCTTAATTTTACTTTAGTACTTAAGGTACAATAAATTTTTTAAATGCACGATTGGTACATGCAATTTAATAATATTATTTTGTTAATTATTTTACTTTATTTTTTAAACAAACAAAAACAAGTTAAATAAAGTTTAATATAGTTTTATATTACCTTTATCTATACAGTACTATTATGTATTTTATATTTATACATATATGTATAATAAATAATGTTATTCAATAATCATTAAGATTTTAGATACTAAAACTATTGATTATTTGTTTTGTAGAATTATTGTTTAATTATTTTAAATATAGAAAATACTGGGTAATGATAATAAACAATTATTATCGACTCACAAGTTCTTCACATAATTTATTCCATATTAAAGTACAATAGAAAAAGTGGCAACAAGTTGCAATCCGATCGTTGCATTCCATTGCTACACTCTTTATTATAATATAATATACATAGGTATTAGCATTGATTATAGAATAGTCTATTCTATAATCAATGGTATTAGTCATGTTACATAATATATTATAAAATCATCATTAGGCTACCGCCCGTTTAAATCAAATTTAATCAACATATCCCGTTCTTACAATTAAGTTAATGTACGCACATAAAAAAAAAAAACATGATTAGGTATTATATTTTCAAATTTCTATATAATAAATAATACATTATTATACAACAACAATGAATAATAAACGCGATAACCAAATAGGTAGTAGCTATTTATCAACCGGTAATACTTAAGTGTATATACAGCTAAAGATTATTCTATACATTGCATTTTATATAATATAATGCTTACATAAAAAAATTGATAATAAAATTAAAATGCATATACACGGACAATGTATAAGATACTTTGTACACATATACACCGTATATATACGTGCGAGTGCATAAATGCATATTTCATACAAATGATACATAATTTGATATGGAATCAAAGCACAGAGTAAATTACGAGAATTTGACAGTTTTACATTGATATTGTACAAGAAAATGCCAAATTTTCTTGATACACCCTCTACGATAATATCGCCGTTATATACATAGCGCCTTATCATAGTTGGCCTGGAATAATATAAACAGTTTTTAATGAAAGTTTTAGACGCTAGATAAAAATCATATAACGTTTTCCATCTGCCTGCACTCGTTTCACACCAACTCGTTTAACCATTACATTAGTGTATGATATCACGTGGAACATGTTTGTGAAATGAAAATACACTCACAGATAACATTTTCATTACAGAAGTACAAACTATATAAATACACGATTTTTAAACTTTTTAGCATTATAGATTTATAAAATTATTAATTAAACACCCGACGCCGCCAAAATTGACGGAGGAACTTTTCTGCACTGGTGGAACAGTAAAACGAGTGTACACAGAACCATAGATATGAAACATTATTAACAAAAAGACGTGTACACGAATGCAGACAAATGGAAAACGCTATTATATAACATAATTAACATTCTTGTATACGGTAGAAAAAATAAAAATAACGTTACGTGATGATGAGATTTATCTTGTTTTTCTTTTTACAAAATAAAAAAAAAACAAACAATACTAGTATAATGTTGGCCAGTTTTTATAGTATTATATTACATTTATCGTATACAGAGGAGCTGCGTAGATCCAGCAGAAAAATCAAACGTAAAGGGTTTTTTCACCGTGACGGAGTCGTGTTGCGCGTTATAATACTTACCTGATATAGTGATATACCTACATCATAAGTAGGTAATTAAACACTGATAACCACTTGTCTTGTCGTGAACCTTTGTATTTTATTATTATTCATATTATTACCATGCCATTTTATTATGGTATATACTTAGTATAATAAGCAACTACAAAAACAATATCATTAAATTTATTATTTTGAATATTGTAACCTTTACTTATATTCATAATCAATGTTAAATGTTATATTTAATATAATAATTTATTTTTATAATAATAATTACAATAATAATCTCAGTTATTATATTTATAATATTTAATATTAATATTTAAGAGTACCTTAGATCACTATGAAAAACAGTCGAGATTTGGCGCTAGATGTTGCTACTTTGCCCATTTTTACAAATATTTACGACATTGTTGCAAATAAAATGTAGGTACAATATTATATTTATTATTTTATCGTGTTTATAATTTCAATTCAATACACAAATATATATTTATTGTAGTCGGACTTAGAAAACCCGATTTACAACAGTCCTAGAAAGTTGGTTTAATTTAACTAATAGTAATTTCATTCCGAAAAATTTTAAATTAATAATAATAAGTATATTTATTCACGGGTAATGTAGGTAGTACGGATCTTTTGTGAAATAATTGTACATACACGTATACACTATAAACGACTATCCATATTATATTATATAGGTATACCTCATGTCCCTTCAAAGATTTCAAGATTAGTAAAGATTTACGTTCTGTTCAACATGTCATAAATGGTATATACAGTGTAATACAGTATAATATAAATCATAATATAATATATACAATATAGTGTTGGCTAGATCGATCTGCCATCGTCAGTCTAACGGCTGTGGTGTGCTGTAATATTATATTGGTATAGGTACTGAACATGAATCTACTAAAATGCATATTTTGTCAGCGATGTATAGAATAATGTGTAAGTACTAGGTACATGATGTGTTGATGTTATACGCTTGCTTGTTGATGTTAACGATGTTATTCATTTCTGGTGGGAATTTAGAGAATATTGAAAGCTGATAGAATACATTGTTTTTGTCATAAATGTTAAATATTATAACTTATTATGACGATTGTCATAGAAATTTTGAAAACAATTATTCTGATCGCTGAAACTATGTCCGATAAAGTATTAGGTATTAATAGGTAATACTATTATGATCCCCGTATAATACTTATTGCAATAAATCATAAAATGCATGTTATTATTGTCTCGGCCACAGTCGGCGGAATAAGTTTTATATAGATGAAAATCAGCGAGGTCGCCAGCCAGCCGACCGATCGGTTGCATTTGGCAATTTCAAGTATTCAACGGCAGTCAATGATTTCCCGTCGACATTGGCGAGGGGCGGCGCTTATAGATATGACCTACGTTCGTAAACGAGTATTGTGTACCCGCGGTGTAAGCTGCTGCAGAGTACACGAAAAAATCAAAATCAAAACAAAACTATACTCCGTCGACCAAAAGTGGAAATAAATAATAATAATGGCCAAATCAACCAAACCTAACCAGATTTATGCGCAACATCTTTCATAAGATTTCATTACATATTAATTATTACGAAAATAAAAATATTTATAATTTTACATTATCGAGAAAACCTACCTCAAAACAACCAAAAACAGTTATAAACATTTTATGAATTATAGAGTCCTATGATCGGTAACAGGTATTATATATTATTATTGATTAATTTATTAGTTTATTAATATAATAAAACAACAACGGCATCAATATAATATTATTATTAATTTTATTCATTGTATTGTTATTATATTATTAGTCTTTATAAAGAAAATGGGAACACTTATGACTTAGGAGGTAAAAAAATATACAGATTCAGATACTAGGGAAAATTCGATAAACATGACAAGGTGTAGGCATCAGTCAATAATATATGGAATTTTCGTGAATTTTTATCAAGCTGTTTATAATATATATATATATATATTAAAAATATTACGAGTTTTCAGTTATTAAAAAATATATATAAAAAAACAATTATACATATAATAGTTTACATTGTGTAAATAATGAATTATAAATTAATAATTCTCTTGGAAAAGACAGCACAGCAATGCAAATATTCCGTAAAAGTAATAGGCAAAATATCGCCAGCCATAGAAAGAAAAGAAAAATTGATAAAAAAAATTACAAATTCCATTTTAAGAACTTCTTTTATATCATATGTAATTTATGACACAGCCAACAATTTGCTAGTCCAAGTACACAGCCCGTCTAAACAACCTCTTGACACGATTTTTGAATTTTAATAATAATACGTTATTGGATATTAAATAATACAACAGTGTTTTTAATTATATAGCGATAATAATGTTATATCATAAGTTGATTACGTATTATTTATAATTAGTACACTGTACACTTGTACAGTCATTACACGAACCAATATATGATTATGTACATTAGGTTAAGTACCTAGTAATGGTAGGTGGCAACGATTCGACGACTGTTTACACTTAAAATATTAACATTGTATTATTTTCTAACAAAAATACGAACAACAAAAAATTTACGAACAAATTACGTTGTTCCATAGCGTAGGTACACTACGCTGTAAATAAAAATAATAATAACTTATAATGAATATTTGAATGGCTAATAAGATAATAAATATATTTTAAATTATACAGTTGTAATTTGTGAATGATATTGTGTTGTACCTAATCGGTTACCTATCGATATCTACATCAAATATAATAAATATAATTACAACTTTAGGACTTTAGGAGCTCGGACGTTTGTGAAATTACATGGTTTCTATTAAATCTATACCTATTTGATGCTAACCAAATACCTATAGATACAGATTTTTTACTTTTACTACAAAAAATTTTAATTATATAATTCAAATTTTGATACCATTATTTTTCCCATATTACGTAAAATACGTAATACGCAAATTATTAACGTTTAGGTTTTGACAAAAGTTTTACATCCACAGGTACAACTAAAGCATAACCAACTTCTTATTATGATCCTGAACATTTTTAATATTATTAACAATAATCAAGGATGATAAGACTTTTGAGTAATGAAAATATGTATCTATAATTAATATTATGAATTACTATTGTTAACATTGAAATATTCATAAATACAGATATTTTTCAAATGATCAAATGACTCAATCAAAAATTACTGCTGCGGGTACATACACACTATACAGATCGAAAGACTTATGACCCTAATAAATATCCCTTACTTGATCATAGTAATATCAACGATAACGAGTTTTCAGCTATTAATCGACAAACGTCTTTGAATCAGCTTTTATTTTACTTATTATGAAGACGAACAAAAAACAAATATTACCCAAATTAAACATTACGTCATAAAGAATATTTAAATACTATTATAACCAGAATTAAAAATACTATAGGTACTAGATGCAATATTTCAATTACGATTACTTAACTATCTGATAATACTTTAAAAATATTTTTTTCGCAAAATAACGTATATTTAAAAAAACAAAAGATATATTATTAAATTAATGTAATGAATCATAATAAATAATTAGTTTTATAAGTAAACAAAATATGAAATAAAGAAACAAATTTAAAAGTATTTTTTATAGTATACCTAATTATATTATTTGTATAACATTGAAAAAACCTTTGTAAAACCTTGAAATCAAATACTTTTGAAAAATATTTAAAATACTATTGCAAGTAAATTTAAAAAAAAATATGATAGATGTCACATTTATTTATTTGCTTTACCATTATAAATTCACAGTTCATTGCTCGTATGAATTTACCGCATATGGTGTCTACGGCCTACGGTTACGACATATAAAATGATAACATTGATAACATTACTAACAACAACTATATAACTATATAAATATGATAACTCTACGACATTATGAAAGATTGTGTACTACAACATACATCAGTTATCGTGATGTCATTAGAATCATATGGAAATTTGTTTTTCTTAATCATTTATAAATACCAAATAGTATTCTTTGAATTGGTCAAACTAGCTAAACCATTAAACTTTATAAGCATTCCATCTCGGGGAAAAACGTCCGTCTTATCGCATTGTGCGATCGAATGAATACGCAATAGGAAATTAAATAATGCGTTTTAAAGTATAGCATTCACATTGTGCGTTTAATGTATAATCGGGACGTACTTAATTAATTGTTAACATAATTAAATACTATTTTGATTCGTTATGTTTGATGTTGATAAAAGTTTATAATTAAAATACAGGCTAAAGATGCGATTTTCGAATAAAAAGGCAAGTAATATAAAATAATATTTCAGAATGTTATATTGTAAGTTTTGAATCCATAATCAATTTTTTTTTGAAAAAAAGTATTTCATTATAAATTATGCAAATGCCAATACAAACAACTTTAGGCGTAAAAATAATTTGTGGTTAATATTATATTATTATAGGGTTATTATGAAAAAATAAGTTCAATGCGTAAACGCATGGTGTATAAACATGACGCGGATGCGATTAAAATAATTCGTTTTTAAAACGCTCGTTCGAATGCGTTCAAATTGTGAAACCGCCCTTATTATTCGAATCTGGCTGTGTATTATAAGTAATATGACAGATTACTTTTTTACGAGACGTACGAAAATATAATAAACTAAACTCACAGATTACCACGAACGTGGTCACCATCAGCATGATGTTGATGAACTGTTGTAGTCCCATTGTTGTTCCGTACGTAGTTTTCAACGTCGCAGCAACTCTTTAGACTTTTTATTAATTATTATTCGCACTCCAAACAACGTTCTCTTCGGACGTGCTTGAAACAACTGCTAGGTTTATTGGATTGGATTTATCCAACGATCGTCTCTTGTGAAACCGGCGTCTATTTATTGATATTACCTGTGTAAAATACGCACCGGAACAAAATAAATCATTTTTTTTTTTTATTACTAAAACGTATCTAGACGTAAAACATAACGATATCGCACGAAATGTTTGGAGAAAAATCAAGTATACATACTTCGGGTAGGTACGCGAACGCGGTAGTGGTACTAGTGGTAGTATATTGGATGGTATACTAAAGCTGATGGTCGTATTTGTTTCCGGGTTCGACGTTCAATGACGAGTTTATAATAATAATATAACTCGTTCGAGATACTATGTCGGCGGTACGATATCGACAGACAACGATAGTACGAAGTGTGTGCGTCAAGAACGAAAACTGTTTGGTAAATAATAAATATAAAACAATTCGATTGGCTTGTCTGCGTCGTCGAAAATGTGTAACGCTATTATAACCAAAGACGTATGGCGACGGCGACGGACGAGACGAACACGAAAGAATAACAAATTCACAACTGCCGGCAATCGGTATCGTATTCGCGCAGCGGGATTTACCGCCCGAACGATCTAGAAAAACCGAATCGAACCGAACGTGTCGGGCGAGCGATCGCGAATGTGTGGAACGTCGGCGGCAGCGGCTACGACACGACGGACGCGTGTAAACGTGTAATGAGAGAAGGGAGAGGAAAAAAAAAATTCCGAAACGAAAAACGCGCGCGATCATATGAATGAAAACTGCTGGCGGCTTATTGTATATTTTTGTATGTTTATGGTATAACGAATATTATTATCGCCGGTCGTTGTTTTATAGTCGTGTAAACGTACAAGTATAATCGTAATAACGAATAATAATAATAATAATCGTAATCATAATTTTATTACGTGTTTTGATAATAATCATAATATAGTCGCCGCCGCCGCCGCTACCATTTCTATAAAATAATAATAAACACATACTCCGGGGGATTTATAAGTGCGTACGGCTGCAAACAGGTTAGTGGTTCTCATTCGTCGTCCGGCCGGTACGCAGTTGTACATGCTTGAAATTGTTACGGAACATTGTTCCTTCTAAACTACGTGATAACCGCGGTTATTGGTTACGATCGAATATTACTATTAATATTACAATAATTACAATATTGTAATAATAGTTGAGAACCACTACCGTAATATTTGGCTAAGAAGATCTGAAACCGTTACTATTCGACCGCGGCGGCGGCGGACTATCGAAACAGCTGCTTGTCTCGACACCGCTTTCCGCACATACACCGACGACGTTATCCTTCACGGCGGCGATTCAATGATATTATTGTGACAAGGACACGAGGTTATACGTTGTACTATTTTGCTTACATTATTGTTAATTGATTAAGTATTGAGTTTACACAAACGGTTCTCGTCCGTACGATTAATTGTTAACTAATAAAAATAATAATTGCAATTAAAGCCTGGAAATTCGTGCACTATAATACAAAATGTACGAGAGCATTTATGCGCTTAAATTCAAATTTAAAACAACCAAAAAATGGACAATGGTTAAGGCCATTGGCGTCTAGTACGGGGTTCAAGTATGGTCATCACCAGACCATATATTGGTGGTACAATATTTGGATTTTATTGATTTGGTAAAGAATTATTTATTAATTTGACAAAACTGTTAAAATTATCATGTAATATATTAATATGGGTGGTGGTTAACTTTGCATTTTATCACATTGAACAGACAATTCAAAAAGAAATTCGGCGCCACTGGTTTAGGCTTAACGCTTAAGCGCCACTTTATAAGCAGTGCTTATCAAGCATTTAATATACTTATTAGGTATGTACAGTTTAACTACCTACTAGAATTGTAGGATAAGAAAAGTTAATTCATAATCTCAGTTAAATTATATATTAATTTAATTTGAACGTACTGTTTGATTTGTATTGATTACGTTAGAATCTAATCTAATGATTAGATAATAATATTAATTATACCTTGAATTTTTGTCGTATATTTGCGATTATATTTTGTAAGTAGTAAGTTGTAACAAAATACATCGCTTTATAATAATTTAACCGAAACCTGACTTTTAACTTTCTAAAAGTGCAATTCAGTACTGCTAATTCTTTGTATATTTTTATTTTTTATTTAGAATATTTATTCGAATAAATGTGTGAAAAATTAGTTTGAATAATTTATATTAAATACAAATGTTCAATATATATTTTATGGGAATACAAATTCTTCACTATTGATTCCAAAGACTTATAATTTCAAATATAGCGCACTTGTATTATCAAGGAATAATATACAATTTACAAATATCGACAAGTTTAATACAAATCAGATTAGTTATTTTATATAAATTAAGAATATCCGGCGATTGTAAAATGCGCCTAATTAATTTGTTTTCGTGTAAATGACCCGGCTTTTATCTAAGTAAAAATTTTATTATATATAAACTGTTCTACGTTATTTATGATAATTTATAATAATTATATACGAGTTATGCGTATAGTAAAAAAAAAAATTAATACCTATTTATTTTTCAAACAATGGTTTTTTCTTTCCCATTGGCAGACTTAGGACTTATTAGGTACACATTTCCATTATATATAGGTATAGTTAAAAAGTATCATTGGTTTTTTAGTGATTGTTTAATTTTTGTTGGTTTAAATTCGTTATTGAATATAATAATAATGTAAGTCATTTTTATAAATTTATAGCCTTATAGCCTCTAGATAGTATTACTACCGTAGTATAATTATAATAAATATAAATAATAATAACAAATGTGTACATGTAGGTAGGTATCAGCTGCGTATGCAGGATAAATGATTCGAGAGATAAGACATATTATAGAGAATATTATAAATTAAGATAAACAACAGAGCTATGAAGCGTAGTTTATATACATCCAGGGATGTATTGGTAAATAACGTCTTGAGTATACGCCATATTTTTCTCAAAATTACATTAAAAAAGAAAAAAATATTAAAATGACATTATTATTTTTTTTTCATATTTTTAGTCAAATAATTAGCTTCTATCCTTAATAATTATATACAATAGCTATAAATAAATTATAACTAGAGCTCTACACTTTATTAATTGAACATTTGTTTAGTTTTAAAATTTTTTAATTTTAAGTCGTAGAGGTATATAATATACTATTTAGTATATACATGAATTAACTAATAGAAACGTAATATCTTATATATTTATTTTCATTAATAATATACACTTAATATTAAAATTATACAAATTTATCGTCATTAAATGTACAATAAATGTATAAATTATAAAATATTATGGCCGTATGACAGTATACTTATACAATTATTATTTATATTGCGTATACGCACTTTTATACAAATATTGTTATGAGTAAACGCCGTATACGCTCCAATACATCACTGCGATAAAATATTTGTTACCTATTGGTTAGAACTTGGTCGCAGATTATACAATATGATTTGATATCTTTCTGTTAATTGGGCGCAGTTTACGCAATACATTATCAGATGATGATTATAATTCATAATCATCGTTCAAAAACAATTGACACTCGAGAAATTTTCTGAACAAAAATACAAGTTGATTTTCTCTAAAATAATATTACCTAGGTATAAAAAAACACTTACTATCTATCATCTATATACCAAAACAGTAACAGCAGTATTTTATGTTATGCCACAGATCGATATTTAATATTTATTATTATTTATTATAAATTAAATGTTGTCAGTATTATAATATACATGAGTATGTTTTATAATAAAATAGAACTGAAAAATTGAAGGAAAGAATGTTTGAAACTTCTTTGTCATGCGGTTACCAATAAATTTCAAAACTTTATAATTATATTATTTAAGATATATGTATTCATTTTATAATAATTATTGGCGTTTATATGTATAGTTATGGTTATATTTATAATTGAATCAAATATTTAAAAAAAAAAATAATGCATGTTTTTATCTATTGGTGAATCGTAAATGTATACAAATTGACAAATTGTATAGGTACTTATTCAAGTTTAGACTATCTATTAGAAATTATAATACAGTTATAATTATATACAAGGCTGAAAATTAACTCTTTTTTTAACACATTAAATTTAATTATTCTAAAAATTTTTTAAGAGATAATATAAATTTTAAAGTAACCATAATTAAATTTAAAAAAATTAAAAATTGTTAAATATATTAATTTTTTAAAAATAAATAAATTAAATAATTCAATTTAAAATAATATTTTTGTTTTTTAATACTAATTTATATGTGTGTAGTTTGAAATATTTATCTAGGGGGCTTAGTAGAAAATATTGTAATGGGGATATAAAACTTGATTAACAGCAATTAATAGGTTACAATTTTAAGGGGAGTTACAAGAGGTTTTGAGTGCTTTAACCCACTTTGCCATTAGCAAACTACACCCATGCTAATACACTGATACTATATTTGTATATTTAAATTTATTAAAATATAAAATTTTTCTTTCAAGTTAAATAAAATATAAATAAATGTTATTTTTCATAAAGTATATTATTTAACTTAACATCATAAACAAATAACTTATGAAGAGTAACTTGATATTTTAGAAAAAAATTACCTCGTAAGGTTAAAAGTTAATATTTGAAAAAGTTAAATCGTTATATAACTTAATTAAATAAAACTTAATTTTTTAACGCCCATAGTTCAACCTTGTAATAATGTATATACTTCAGACTATCTTAAAATAGCCGTAACCTGTACATAAGTTATAATTTGAAAAAAATTTAATTTTATTGGTTTGTTTAAAATTTAAACTACCTACCTGTATGACTAGGTATGTTGTCTTTTTTCCAAACTTGTTTTATTAGAAACTAGATATTATTATACCAGTATACCACTATACCAGTATTATAATTTATAAAATAATATAATCATGATGTAAGCTAATGATAATTACAGTATTATTATATTAAGTTATAAATTTATAACAGATAATATAATATTATTATCGATAAAATGATTCGAAAAAGAAAACTATATTAATTTTTATAAGATACTAAATAGAACTGTGAATATGTTTTCGGTATACTTGTTATCACCAGCGCCGCACTGTTCCAAAAACGCTTTGTCTGAATAAATTATAAATTAATTGGAAGCACGTTTAAAGTTTTGACATTGGCTGCAGATTGCAGCGCTGCTATCCGAGTACAATTTTATTATAAATTTATAACTTATTAACTTATGAATAATTAATTTTAGACGAATATCCATCTTAATTATTATTTGATTTTGGTTTTTTTTGTCGGGTTTATGAAATAAGATAATAATAATAATTAATATAATTTTATCGTCAACATTCTACAACAGTAGAATTCCACGTGACTACACCTTACACTTAATTATGGTAATAGCACCTATTGCATTATTTTCCAAAAAAAAATAAAATGCGGTTTTGACAGTATGGAATGAGTGTGAAGTGTGACGTCACTCATTTATTATATGAGACGGTCTACATCAAAGGAAAACCGCTCAGTGTGGACTGTGAACCCATATTCTACATGGTAATACCTATGTTTCATAGAAATGTTTTTATGTTAAACAAATTAAAAATAATAATAATAATATAATTTAAATTCTAATAAATCTGTTGTTTATTATTTCTTATTAATTTATTAGGATAACATAAAAATAATACCTAGCTAAAAAGTATTTTGTATATAAATGTAAATCATTCTTCCACTTTTTATAACTCAAATTTCTTATCTCTCAACTATTATTAAAAATATGCCCTAACAACGATCTTATAAGTGAATCAGTTTAATTAACTTTCGTCTGTTGTAGTTATTTTAACCCAGTTCGACCATCGATTGTACATGAACACGAAAATTTGCCATTTTTACGATGATAATCGATTTCATGCTATTATGCTCGTATATACTCGTATGGTAAAAACAAAAATTAAACGGTAATTCATTTACAGCGTATTTCGACTTCATCATCCTTTGAAAATTAGTGATGGCGCTATGGGAGGGGGACAATAGTGGCAGTGCCTTGCGTGATTTTTTTCAACAAACTTAATATTTTTAAGTTATTCAGAAACAAGTTACACATAAGTTTTAATTTACATTGCGCAAAATTATGTTAAATAATATTAAATTTGTCATAGTGAGTTAATTATATTTATACTAATTGATCTACATATACGTTTAGAATTGTTGTTTGTTTCAGAACCTATACAAGTATTATTATTTTATTATCTAGCTAAAATTAAGAATGATTTGTGCATCACGTGTAATCATAGGTTCCGAATATTAATGCCAATTTTTTTTTTTAGTGAGTATATCAAATTAAATTAATTTTTTTAAAAAAATTTATATAAGTAGGTACACTTATACATAATATATATTGACAAATTATCAATCATTAATATATTAAATTATTAAGATACCTAGGTGTTATGTAATATATGGCTATATGTAATTTACTATCGAAAGCATACTCTATTCAGGGAAATCGGACCATTATTTCTACCCAAAATCGCACTTTCAGACATAAAAATAATAAATATAATAAAAACATCATTGTAAAATCAATACATTCCTCACTTCGCTCAGAATCTAAAATTTCATGAACTCAGTCAATTACTATTTAATATTACTTAATTATCATGTAAAAGTAAAACAATACATCATTTTATTCATCATAATACATTTATAAATTTAAATAAAATATATTTAAAGGTGATAATTAAAAGTATTAATTTAGAGAACGTCACTCATCAATAACTTTTCAATTTATATATTTTCTTTTGACATTACCATGTAAAATAAGAATAACAATAATAAGAGTTTTCTCAGAGTTTTGTGGAGGTCAATAATATCTAAAAAATATGTATACCCATGTAACAATACCGAGTATTAATTATCAATTGAAAATAAAATAATAAATATCAATATATTCTATTAATAAAAATTAAAGAAGAGTAAAGATTGTAATTTTAAAATAATTCAAAATACAATTGCTTGTAGATATTAATATATTAAATAACTGGTTGGATTCGATCTCAAATAAAATATTATTTAATTTTTTAAACATTTGGTATACAATAAAAAATATATTAATGGGTGGATTATTTTTATTAGAATAAACCAATTATTTTATTAGGTCCTAATTTTGGATCCTATACCATTGACCATTATCTATCATTAAATTTAAATATTTATTTGAAAAGTTAAAAATTAAAGATTTTTTTCTAAAAACTTAATCTTATTTACGTTGAATAAAAAACTTTATGAATGAGATTGGGATATATTGAGGTCAAGGTCCTTAATACTATCATAAATTTGTACCTAGTTTAGATGTAAAATTGTCAAGTTGTATACAAAGTAATGAATGAACATCGAAACAATTGCTTTTGACTGTTTATTTAAGTAAATTAAGTCACGTACTCATACAAATAAATAAATTATAATATTATAACCACGATCTGTATTATAATGATACAATATTGTAATATTGTTACGTAATGTATAAATAATTTGATGAAAGTATGAAACTTAAATAACTTATGTCTTATAGAAAAATAATTATACTTAATATTTGTTACATAATAAGCAATAATTAATATGAAATATATTAATATGTTTTCAATCAAAAAACTATGTTTCATAATCTTAAAAATAATAAAAGAATACCTAGTATTTACTATTTGTAAACATTTATACATTTGATGTATTTTTAAAACATCTATTTTAATTTATGACACCATACACATAGTCACATAGAGCATTTTTATGTTTTAAAACAGATTAGGTTATAATATAAAACCTATATATTATTAATTAATTAATTAATTTATGGGTTTGGAGCCCAATTCAACAGTAGGTACATTATAAAAGTATCTATAATTAGATCAATATTACTTATACTACTTATTACTACAATATTTATTAATAAACTGTTAAAAAGAAAAAAATTAAAAAAGATAACGTTAACAATGCAGTTATTTACATAATATTTAAATATATGAGAATAGAGGGTCTTCATCATTAGCCAAATCTATCATACGGTTGATTGGTTCGTTTTGAAGATTATATAATATACCTAATAGTTATTACCTGAATATAATATCAACGTAAAGGAGTAATTGTTTTCGTTTTAGCGCCACATAGTATAATATTATTATTACTTATTATTTCAGTTAGGTCCAGTAACGGATTTAAGTGGGGAGGCATTAAGTTTTAAAATATTTTGCTAATTTTATCGAAATAGATGATAATAATAATCAGACGTTAAAGGATGCTGTATTGTACACTTTACTAGTGATTATTAGTATCTAAAGTATACAAATTCTTTTAAACAAATTAAAAATTTCGGAAATTCGTCAACCCTTCTCTTAAATAATCAGTGGTTCCCAAATTGGGGGTAATTTCCTCTCAAGGGATAAACACGAAATTTCTAAGGGATACTAGCAAGATTATTTTTTATTGTATATTTAATCGTGTGTATACTACGATTTTAGTATTGTAATAAGAGAATGAAATTTTATTATTTTTTTTTTTTTAAAAACTTTTGTTTTCTTTGTTTGAATGATTAAAATCGATTTAAAATATTATATATGTATTTGTTTTTTAAACTAAACTTTTGGGGGTAATTTGCTGTAATAGTCTGAAAAAAGGTTGGGAACTGCTGATCTAGGTATTAATTAAATATTAAAGTAAATATATTTATACGAGATGGAAAGTTTAAAATGAATTGGGGAATACTGTAACAGATGAAGTTAAAACTGGGTATTTGGCAAGGACACGACAAAACAAGTACCTATCTATATATGAGGTTTCCATTTGATTTTAAAACGTTGACTTCTTATTAACAAATTTGTTTATACTTTATGTCAATAAATAAAACATGTGTATAGTTTTACCTTTTACTGAGTAGTTAATGCTATTCAATGGCGAATCTAAAATTTTCTCATAGAGGAGGGATATTAAATATGTGTGTACATATATGCATAGGTATACTTTATTAATATAGAAATACATATAAAATAATAAATTTATATTACAAAAAAGTTTTATTTTATCTACCAGGGGGATGAGACCCCTATATCACCCCGTAGATCCGGAACTGATGCTGTTGAATCATTTTTTGTTTTATGACGTTATTTTTAAATATAATATATTCTTATCATAATTAATTCACCCAAAACTGAATAATCTACACAGACTTCATAACTTCAATTGAAAATACCGATGATAATATTATGGCGCCATGTAATTATAATAATAATTATTAGTGGGAAATAAATAATGTGCAAAAAATGCGTTGCCTGCAGTATAACGATAAAGTTAATATTATTTCAGAATCAGATACTTATGTATAAAGGTATGTATAATTTTATGTATAATTTCTGTAGATGCAATTGCCGACGTTTACAACATCATCTACATAGTCTAAATTATGATATATTAGTGATTCATAATGAATATGGTCAATTATTATGGTAATATTCATATTTCAATATTTTATTGCAACTTATTTAAATTATCTGTACTATTATTTTTAGAAGTATTTACATACGAGTACATAGTTTTTTTTTTTTTTTTTATAGGTCTTTAAACTTTAACATTTTACATTGATTTTTTACTTTTATGTTTCTAAAAGTCTAAAGACACTTGTACGGGTAGAAATAATGATCCAATTACAAAAGTTAGAATATGCTTTCAGAAGAAAATTGCATCTTTTTGGTACTTTATTTAGATCATTTTTCGAATTTCACAATGTTTTATTTGGTGTATGAAAAACTATCAATAAATGCCGGAAAACGATTACCGTTAATTTAATTTAAAATATTTTGTGACAAGTAATTCTGTTTTAATCATAGGGAATTTGAATGAATAATCTAATAGTTAATTTGCACACGTGGTAAAATTTTGGAACATACCTTTTATCAATATAATTTATTATATATTTGACTAAGTTTCGCTCAGAATTCTATTTTCAACTGCAATTTGAATTCAAATATTAATTATAATAAACCACTAATTTTTCCGAGGACTGAAGGGACGAATTAGGAAGTTTAGAATCGACGTTCCTGCTTTTTAAAAATAATTATGTTAAATATAATCTTGTAAAAGATAGTTTAAATAATTTTAAATACACATACGGATAGGTACTTTTTCTAATCAAACGCTAATTTTTTTATGATTATAAAAAGTTTTAAAATGTTATTTGAGTAGACGGTATTATACGTATAGTATAATATGTATTGGAACAATATTAATTTTAAAAAAGAATGGAAATGTTTCTGAAAAGTATTATAAATGTTTTACTAATAATGTAGGTAAGATATGATATTCGTATCTTATAAAATTATTTAAAATACGTGAGTATATTCAAATGTTTTACCATGTATAAGTTATGGTAAATTATTTATTTTGCTTAAAAAAATGTGCAAATATTAATTTCTGCAGTAAGAAATTATAATTATTTAATAAATAATTAAATTAATAATTAAATCAGTTATTTATACTTTACGTTTAAACAATTTAATTCATCAAAAAGTTATAATCACTATTATATATATATAAATACATTATGATAATCATAATCAATAAAAGTTGGACTATAATACCTATAATAATATGTTATATTATATAATTATTGCTCTTTTGCCTACCATTGCCGACGCCACATCGATCAGACGTAAAATCCATTCATCAATATTAATTAAATATACAACATTTAAAAAAGCGGGAAGGTAGATTCCGGACGTTCTTTCTTTGTTTCTTTTGTCTTCAGAAAAGGAAACTTCTGAGCTACATTTACAATATGTTATACTTATAAACCGTTCCAAAATGTTACGACGTAAACTACTATGTAAAATACCTATAAGAATACCCAAAAAATCTCAAAAAGTTCCTACGTTAAAAACTGCACTAGTTATCCCAAAATATTTAAAATTAAATTTATGGAAATCGCCGTTTTCCTTAATTTTTTTCGTAGTTTATCATATCCTAAAGGAATACTATTGAGAAATTCGAATAATGAGTTAAATAAAATACCAAAAATGTGCAATTTTACAGTGATAACAATATCTACTTGTTGTAATCGGATCATTATTTCTACTCAAAACGTGTTTTCAGACTTTTTAAAACATACAAATCAATATGAAATGTTAAAGTTTGAAAGCGTTTAAAAAAAAAAAAAAATGACATACGATTTTCAAAATATTTTATACCATTTAGTATTTTTCACATTACAAATTGGACAAATTATAATCGATCTTCATAAATTTATTAAAAATATTTTATTTCTCAAATATGCTATTGTCTGTAATTAATATAATAGTAAACTACTTTCTGAAACATTTGGACAGAATTTATGTTAAATGATATTAAATTTGTCATACTAGGTTTATTATGTTTATACTAATTGATCTACATGTACGTTTAGAATTTTTGTTTGTCTCAGAAGTCAAAACTTATACAAATATTATTATTTTATTACCTAGCTAAAATTAAGAGTGATTCTAGTATCACGTGTAATCTTAATTTTAATTATTTTTTTTTAAAAAAATTTAAAAAATAAGTACACATATGCATTATGCATATATAATGAAATACTATCCATAATTAATATATTAAACTATTAAGATACCTAGTTGGTATTATGTAATATATGGTCTAAAATTAGAAAACAAATGTCAAAATATGATACTTGAAATGCATACAAACGTTTGTGTTAGTAAGTAGATGGTTAATATAATATACGAATTTTTCGTAAACAATTAATTATTAGAATATTTCTATATTTCGAGTTTATATTATATATTCATCCTGCGATTCAATACTGCGATCGAGCAGTTTACCTGTGGTCATAAAATAGTATTATACTTATTTATTTCTTATTGTGTACTGATTGATAATAATTTTTTGTTTTAAAAATCGTAGTTATATACATTTTCAATTTTTTTCTCATAATTTTTGTAATATAAATTCGTTGATTTGTGCTGATATACTAGTTGTACCAATTATTGTAATGATGAAAATTTTTCAGATTAGAAATTCTGAACATCTAATGTGTATGTTATCAGGCATTAAACTGCTAAATTGAAAAACAAATCATCGCAATAGTAATTTCTGCTATTGGATATAAGCGGTTAATGCGATAACATACAATTTTCCAAAAAGTGTAATACATAATATTGAAATTGTGTTGGTACGTTTAATGTTTATTAATTTATTATATATCAGCGGTTGCTAAACTTTTTTTGGTTAAAATATACTATGAAGATCAACTTCTGTTAAAAGAAAAAATGGTTTTATTATGAGTATTATGATTTATCTATTTATATATATATTTAACAAGAATTTTAACAAAAAGTTTTAACAAGATCGACTTTGATATAACCCACAATTGACTTTTTGGTTACCCTGTTATACATACTATTATAAATTTGTTATATACGCGAATCAATATTTTATCTGAAAATCTGTGAATTAATAATTGAGAAAACATATTATTTTGTTATTTTCTATAACGTTAGTCTACGAAGGCTCACACATTTATATAACAATAAAACAAATGAGGTTATAAATATTTCGTTTAATATAATAATATAACCTATACCAATATAATATTACATTAGATATATCAATTTCCGATTTGGCAAATTTACTGGAATCGCATATCTAATCAAAACATAATAACATATAGTGTTTATAATTATTTTATTCGGCATAGACTATATTGCAGATCAGTTAAGTAAATATTGGTTTATTAAGTTTAGTTACTCGAACGATTACTTTCATATAAGCAAATAATAATAATAATTCATAAAATGTGTTGAAACGTTGAAACAGCGCGTATAAAAATACTTAGATTATAGGTCAATGTCGACTGTTATAAGGTCAATTATAGATAATTGAAAAACGAATTATAATTTAAATAGGTACATAATGTATAGGAATCAAAGTACAAATACACTTAAATTTAATATGCTGATTAAAGCACATATGAATCTAACCGAAATTTCTTTTAATGATTTATATGCTTTAGAGAGCATAAAATATAAGATAGTTAAAGAAAAGTAGCCGATCGTTTTATCGGAATAAAAAACCAATGTGATATACTTACATCAAGTTATGTTATATTATAACAGTATTATCGTTATGTGATTTTATTAACATTGTAATTGTCGCTTATGCTTTTAATTGACGTAAAAAGATGTTAATGATTGACGACGTGAGTGAAAAAGGTGTGAGAGCCTCCAGTTGAGTATAAGAATTATACTATAATTATCGATCTCCTTAGATAGTTTTTATGTCGATTGGATATCTCTAAAATACATTTGGAAAAGAATATCGGTTGTTTATGACTCGTATTATTTATTACAATACTGATTGTTATAACATATTAACATTGTTGTAAATTCGATACATTGAACACGAACAGTGGAGAGTTATCCCCTGCGGATCCATATCTTTTTAACGGGTTTTTATCAGCAACAAATTGACATTCTGTTTAATTTGCGTTGATGGTTATTCATCACAAGTTTCGTCATTTTGCTGACGATCACGTCCATCGAACGCGACATCGCACACCGGCGAATCTACGTTGTCTACGCCGTAAACGTTAGATCGTGAAAATGACGACGATGGCTGATTCATCGCCGACGTGGTACAGAAAGACGACGGCTGGTCGATGGCCGACGTTGTACAGAACGACGATGGAAGATCGATCGCCGACGTACAGAGCGACGACGGCTGATCGATGGTCGACGTTGTACAGAGCGACGACGGCCGATCGATCGCCGGCGTTGTACAGGACGACGGCTGATTGTTCGCCAACGTTGTATAGAACGAAAACAACCGATCGATCACCGACGGCGTACAGAACGACGACGGCTGATCGATAGCTGACGGCGAACAGAACGACGATGGCCGATCGATCGCTGACGGCGAACAGAACGACGACGGTTGATCAATAGCTGACGGCGTACAGAAAGACGACGGCCGATCGATCGCCGACAGCGTAATGAATGACGACGGCCGATCGATCGCCGACGGCGTACTGAACGAATGTCGGTCGTCGTCGCCGCGTTCCATTTGCAGCGAGTACGTCGCGAACTCGTACTCTTCATCGTCCCGGTACGGCGACGTGTCACTGAACTTCCGGAGGCGATCGTTCAGCTTCCGATCTGCGATCAACAGCTGCTGCTCGGTCATCGAGGCGTTTTTTCTGCACGCCTCCAGGTCGGCCATCAGCTTGGCGTTCTCCGCGCGCAACTCTATCACGCACTCGTTCGGGCTTACGTTCCGTTCTTTGACCGCAATCAACTCGCCAATGGCCGCTTTCACCTCGTTCAGGTTGCCCTCCCGCGTGCTTTGTTCGGCCTCTAGTTCGGCAGTCAGCCGCTCCACCTTGGCCCTCAATTCGGCCTCTTCTCGATCCCGTCTCATCCGGTCCGCGTCGCCCAGCATCGTAAAGTTCTTCAGACACTTCCTTAGGCACGATTCCGTATCCAACGATTTGGCCAATTTTTCTTGAACTGCGGCTAGTTGTGTGGCTGTGGCTTTCTTCTCATTATTGTACGCGCACACATCATCCATTAAAGTTTTATAGCTCTTCTATTGATGAAATAGTGTGTTGTAATATCATATATAAATTTATATTGTAGATTTGTAGTGATTAGTGGTGTAGTTAATGTGCTTGGGTTAAGTACATGCGTGTTTGTATGATAAATAATACAAGTTATTTATACCTAAACTTTTTCGAAATAGACGAAAAACGACTTTAAAAGTTATTATTATTGTCATATTTGTTATTTTATTTTTAATTTATGATGAGAATTAAAAGAATGATAAAATATAAATGAAAATTATGAACTGTAAGAGATTTAAGGGATCTATGAGTTCTGTGTTTTTTATGGTTTTACCTAGAAAAACATAATTTTGTTTTCAATAACTATACTACTAAATGTTTAGCTCAAGGTCAACTACACGACACAGACATTTGTTTGTTTCTTATACAGCCAACTAGATTTAGATACCTATATCAAATAATCTAACATAACTTGTTTATGCCTTATTGGAATACGGAATGCAATCATTCAACATTAAAAAATTTATAATATTTTTATATATTTTATAATGAAGGCACCTGTGAAATAACTATGTACGTCCAAGATTTTCAAAAATCGTATTTTGACACAAAAATATTGAGAAAATAGTTCTCTATCGATTGTGGTGCAACAGCCAAATACGTTCAATGAATAATATAGAAATGTAACACTAAAAATTTTAATTCAATATTTTTATGCAATAAGCAGGTATGTGCAATGTCTGGATGTACCTGATAAAATATTATATAATACTCGTATTATCCATTTTTTTTCATTGGGAGCAAAAACCAAACACGTTCCGTACGTAACTGATTATTGCTTCCAACACTTATATTCAAGCTTTGGTATTCTAGTAAGTGCAATAATCAGTAATAATAACAAGTACCTACATATAAAAAGATTACTTTTTTTTTTATATGGATATAAAATAAATGATAATATTATTTTATTATTATATTATTTATTGTTTGTAGAAGTCCTACGACAATTGTGTTATTAATAAATATTGTTGTAATGGTATCACTGTCTTTAATCAAATCAAATAAATTATTATCTTATCAACATTTATCTTATCAATTTGAATACACAGATTTCTATATTTTTTAAACACTTTTCAGCATTTAATTTTAATTAAAATTTAATATAAGAGATAGAGAATGTACTATACTACTATGTAATAATCATTCTTCATTATATTAATAAAATATATTATATAATCTTATGTTAGTGTGTTATGTATAACTTGTGCAATGGCGTAATTTAGGTATAATGTCTAGGGTCGCAGATAATGATATAAATACACAGAACCGCGGGTTAGAACAACTGAATGAGATAGAAAGTCATTGCCCCTCTAAAAAAATTTCTGTACCCCTATTTAAAATTTTCAACTAAGTTACTTATTTTACATTTAAGGACTTTAAATACCCTTTAGTAATTATTACAATTGTTCAAAAAAAAAAAAAAAATATATCGAAATTTCATTTTTGTGACTCCAGCGTTATTTTAAAGGTCACAAATGTGACTTTCTAATTACGTCACTAAACCTGTGTTTAATCAAATTTTAGGTAGTTTATATTATTCCGAGGGTATAATCTCTACCCACTCTAGTATAGAATTTAATTGAAAAAAAAATTGAATAATATAAAAGTACATATTTGTATATAAAAATTTATAATATTAGATTTAATTTAACATACAATATATAAATGAGGGATTATTGACTACAATGTTATATTTTTTTAGTTATAGCAATAACCAGTTAGTAGTTATGTTCAATTTAAGTGTACCAATTTTTGTGTGTAAATTTTGGTCGTAGCACTTAATACATAAGTGGTTATTGCAACCATTGACAATTAATAACATAATAACTTAACATTAAAAGAATATATTTATTATGAAAAATCACATGTATTTAAAATTTAATTATTTTAATAGAAGGATATCAGTATATTTAAGAAAGTCTGTTTATTTTATAATGTATTATAAGCATAAGCACTATTTGGATTAAAATTTTGGGGTGCTAGATATTTCGTTAAATTTTTAATGATTGATGATATACCAATTATAATTTATATTTTAATAAATAAAAATATATTATGATATAGGAATATAATTAAAGAATTTTAGGGGTGCTAATACAAAATTTTGGGGTGTTATGCACCACAAAACACCCACCAAATTGCGTTTATGATTATAAGTTGTATAATTATTTATGTACAATAAAAAAAGTATAATATGTATATATAATGGATTAAAGAGTTGCTTAGTTTTCAATGGAATTAAAAATGCAAAATTTCAATATTTTAAGTTAAAATAAAAAAAAATATTTTGACTGACTAAAAATTTGAAAAAAAAATTATTTATTTAATTATTTACAAAGCGGCACATACTTAAGATATTTATATAAAATTATTTATTATTTATATTTATATATTTATTTAGTTGGGACAAAATACAGCTAAGCTATAAAAACTTTAAAACGTAACTTAATTACTCAGATTGTCATTGATAATAAGTAATGTATTGTAACTAAAACTGACCATTATTTATAACAAATTCAAGATTTCTCTACAAGTTCGCACATTTCAAATTATATGAGTATGATATATCAATTTTGGCCCACCAATTATAATTATTTATCAAATATTACCTTTATCTATAATCGAAACATGTAATAATATTACAATAAATTATATGAAAAATATTGAAAATAAATTGGAAATATAGCAAAAAAGTTGGATTATATGTTAAATATGATATGTTTTTATAAAAATATTTTTATAATCAAGTTGTGGAGGTAGACTCACTTCTAATATCTTAATAGGATTATTTAAATCATCTTTCGAACTATTTATAGAAATTTTATCTAGATCAATGAAAGTTGATTCTTCCATCCTATCATTGAGACACTGGGCGATGACTTTAAAACGAGCATTTTCCGCATTCGTCCGTTCCAATTGTTCTTCGCACGCTTTATATTTGATCATCTTCTCGTGATAATTGGCCACGATGCGGTTGTACAAAACTATTTGCTGTTTCATTTTCGTATCTACCCAATATTTGTATTCCTCCAGTTTGGTCTTTATTTTTTGATTTTCATACTCAAGTCTTTTTACTTCTTTTTCCAATGCACACTGTGTCCTAAAAGTATTCTGTTCGTCACATATTGAAAAATAAAAATATTTATCCATATATTACTTATTGCATTAAACAAATAATTAATATTATTTTAACCGTTTTTATGTAAAAAATAATTTATAAATATAAAGTTTACAAGCTTAAAACCCTGATTATACTGTAATTCTACTTATTTCGTCATACATTTTCAGAAGCTCCGGTAAAACCTGTTCTAAATTTCTTAAATTTTTTCTTGATAAGTTGAGACTAATAAATTAAAAATCATAGACAAAATACGAAATAGATTATTAATTTATGATTTTATTTACAATTAAACGATAACAATTATTGTTTTTATAAGCCAACTGGTTATTTTTAATGTGTTCAAGTATGTATAAATTGTACATTTTATTGTCGATTAATATTAATTCATGGTTTTTGCGAGTTTTTTATTTTTATACAATGGTTTTTTCCCCTAAAATAAACAACTTAATTTTTGTATTGTTTTATCTACTTTTGCAATAAATCACTATAATTATTGATTATATTATCACAGATTAGATAAATCAAATAAGCTCAAGGCAGAGATGGATCCAGGGGGGGGGGCGAGGGGCCATGGCTCCCTCCAGAAATTCTGTGAAGAATATTAAATTTAATGTGTACACTGTACACGCGTTAAAAATGCACATTGTACAAATGCTTCAATCATGATTTTTCCAAGACTTATTAATAACAGTGATCGTCGTAATATTTAGAATAGATAGTAGCTGCTATTTCATAAATAATTGAATCAAATTTTGACTAAGATTAAAACTAAATTTAAAACTAATGTTTATTCTATTTCTATTGGATATTAAGGATAAGACAATAGTTCTGTATATTAAACACATTATTCTGAATAAATGTAATTATTTCATTTTTCCGTTTATTATAGTCATTCATCACATTCGGTGTATTGAGTTTAAAAATTGAATTTTAATTTGTGTTATACTTTCATATATTATTATTATGGCTCAAAAATCAAAAAAGTTTAAAACTTTACACTCCTATTTTACACAGGTAAGGCGTAATGTAATTTCAACTTTTTTTATTACCTTATAAATTTTGCATGTTCTTTATAATAGTGTCCAGTACACTTAATAGTTGATCTACTTTTTTCCAACAATTTTACTAATTAAAAATATAGATAAAAGGTTCTATTTGATATATTTATGAAATGATAAGTATTATTTATTATAAAGTATTTGCTTAATTATACTATATTTATAAATGTGTTATTTGGTAAATTATAAATAGGTACTATATTTTTATAGATCACTTGGTCATTTTTTCAGTACCTATACAGATATTGATATTTTGATCAAATAAAAAGTATTAAAAAATACTAACAACTTAATTAATTCTACTAGTTTTGTAGTTTCTATAATTTAATAATATAAAATTATGATATAAATGTGATATAAAATTATAAGAATTATGTACATTTATTTTTCGTGGCTTATTATTATTATTATTATTGTTACTGAGTAAAAGACATTAACATAGTGTTTATTTTCAAACCTATAAGAATATATAGTAAAGTACATATATAATATTTATAAATATACTTTCATTTAATCTAACCTAACCTTATAATATATAAAGTAATGTATAATTTATCGTAGTTTAAACAATTGGCCCTCCCCAAACCTTAATTCTGGATCCATGTCTTACTCAAGATATTGTAACATTTTACAAGTCAACTTCATACTAAAAATAATTTAATGACAAAAGTTTTCGTCGCATATTTTAGAATTTTTTCATTTTAACCGGTTATTTCTTTAAGACATAATTTGCTATTTAGTGTTAATTTCACAAAATTCATCTGATTATTTTACAATTATTTTCATTATTTTACTTATAATTTACAATGTAAGACTAATTAAATATGATCGAATTGTTTTTTGGTTAAATATAGAGCTTTAAATTTTTTACAAAAATGTCTAATATTACCTTTTTGGTTTAACGGTATGAAATTTTTATAGAAGCTAACTCATATATATTATTTAATTTATTTACAAAATATTTTGAAAATCGTGACTGACAATTTTTATCATGAAATGATAACTCCTTGGATATTGATCGTAGGGATTTGAAATTTATTTTGCATATTTACATATGTAATTTACACTCGTGGTAAATTTTGGAATACATAATCAGTATAATATATTGAGATTCGCTCAGAATCGTATTTTCTAATGCAATATCATTGCATTCAAATCTTAATAATTATAATAAATCACTAATTTTCTGAGAATCGAAGGGATGAAGGGGGAACGTCCACAATTGACCTTTCCACTTTTTATTATTTTTGTCCTCCATTATATTTACAAATTCTTCGAAGCGAATGTTCCAACATTTATGATATTCAGTATTTGAATGAAGACTATAATTTCACATAACATTCTTCCATTTAGTAAAAGGTTTATATAGTACCTAAATTTTAGAGTATCCCTAAACCAACACTTACATTAGCAAAATGGTGACTGGGTACAGTTGTAATACTAGCAATAAGTTGCTGCACGACCAGTCTTGTAAAAAATACTTTTGAAAAGTATTTTAATACTAATATTTAAATTGAAATAAATTTGTATTCTAAATACTTTTAAAATACTTTAAAAAAAAGTATTTTATAAATACTTTTAAATTTTTAAAGTATTTGAATAAAAATACTTTTTCGTTAATATTAAATATGTTAACTAGTGTTTAAAAAAATAAAAAATATCTACTAAGTTTACACAATTGAATATAACTAATAGTTCTTTACATGAAAAGTACTTGTTATTTTCATAACCTCCAGTCCTGATGTACATTACTAAAAAATGGCAAGGAAATGTGTAAAAATTATGAATATTTCATAGTAGCTTAATTTTATAACGTATAAAAATAAAATGCAAAGAAAACATTTTTATCGGTGCCTATTTTAATACAAGTATTTTTTTTTCGTATAAAATACTTTTAAAATGTATTAAAAATACTAAAAAAATACTTCAAAATGTATTTAAATACTAGTATTCAAATACTTTTATTCGAATACTTTACAAGACTGTGCACGGCCGATACAAAAATGTTAAATAATTACGATAGTCCCACAGTGCATTAATCAATATTATCTTATCAAAACGTTGATGTCATAATATCCATTGAAAATATAAAATAAAATTTGTTTTTGATAACTGATAGTAAATAAAATCATAACATTAGTCTTTTTTTGAATGTCACATTTTATTCATTGTTTAAATTCTTCGTGATAACGCAATCAAAAACTAGTGTAGTTTCAATAGGTGATGGTAATATACACTAACCGTTAAGCTTTTTTCTTAATATTTAAATTATTAAAAAAATATTTAATGGGGACAAATGTAACAATTTATTAACCTGGATTAGTGTTGTAGGTGCAAGTTCTCGTTCCATGATGCATGTACCAAAAATAATTATACTTATTTTTATTTATGTGATAATATTAATGTAATTATAAGTATATTAACAATTTTGTTTGTTTATATTTACATATAAATGTAAGTATGTTAATAATTTTGATTTATTTTAATGTTGTATTATTATTTAACTAGTATTGCCCTGAACGGGTACAATTGTAACATTTTTTTCCAAACATTAGTTAAGCAAAAAGTTGTGGAAATTAAGGTTCAATACTTAAATATTTATAAAGGTATTAAGTTATTTTAATGATTTAAAGTATAACAATCTCTTAATTTAATTAAGATTTCGATTTTTAGGTTTTTTTTAAATTATTGGAAAAATTTTATTTTTGATGTCATTTTTTAATGTTTTATTATCATAACACGTAAAATTTGTTTTACCAATATTATCATGAACACTCTTAGTGCTTAAAAAATGTTATCATAGATAATAATTATATCTTTATTATCTACGAATTATATAGCTGGAAAAATATCATAATAATATGATATTCTTTAATCGTATTATTTATTTTGATCTATCCTACAACATGTAAAATTGTAAATCTTTACTGCAGATAAACTCTTGTTTTTGAAATAAACTAATTTGTTAGTTATAAAATAGAGTACTCGTGATCGTGAATGATATTATAGATACCAAATCCATAAAATAATTTTTTAATTAAATTGATATTTGTTATGTAAAATTAAGCGGGATAATTTCCATATATCATAGGTACAGACATATTTGATAAATAACATTTATAACTGTTTCGATTATTGAACAGACACTTGATTTGAAATTCACTACACTTGGACAAAATAATATTATCGCGTTACATAATCCAACGTAATCGGAACCAATCGCATCCGTCACATTTATTCGTTCACCAAATCCCGCCATCACCGTCACTGCCACCATCTCATTGTTCCTGCTCGTCGTCTCCCGATTCCTGCTCAACACCAAACGAGATGCCAGCGGAACTCGCCCCGCATTTTCTGTTTTTCTCCTTCGCCGCCGCCGCCACAATTGCCGCTCTTCCCTTGGCGCGATATGTCAGCATCCCCGGAATCAGCACAGAGTCTATAAACCATCGGTTCGGCGTCACGGCGCTGATCAATCTCAAACACCACACCTAAACAATATTAACACAATCAACAGTGAAATCGGTGTTTTGGGACTTATGCAACGAGATGATTCAGTGGCAGTGAGAACTGCTATGGAAATCCATGTGATAGATAATAATGTGGATAGGAAGACCCACGGTTGTAGATAGAACGGTTGCAGATCGAGTTAAACAAATGCGACTTACAATAGTTCTAATTAAATACGAGAAAAGATCACGTTACAACGCCATCTAGGTTATAAATCGTTGTATTTCTAATTACATTAATCGTTGTAATTGTTGTATCTATTGGCTATTTCCATTAGACATGCATGTATACATAACATGTATGTTTAAACAATGCCATTTCTATATTGTTTGGAATTAGTTCTCCACGGACCAGAACCGACCTGCAACAACCGTACATTTTATACCAATAGAAACGATGGCCATAATCATAAATACACGACGTTTATTTTTCATTAGTTTTTCCCTAGCCGGTCGGCCGCAGCTGACATGATAAATAACAACAATAATAATAGAAAGACGCGCGCGAACGAGCGTATCGCTCGCTTCGCGGTGTTGATGTAGTCGTTGATGTCGTAGTACTCGGGCGACTTGACGGTCGACGTCTTATACGAATGCGACTTACGATAGTTCTTATCAAATACGAGAAAAAGTCATGTTATAACGCCATCTACGTTATAAATCATTGTATTTCTAATTACATTAATCATTGTTATTATTGTACCTGTTGGCTATTTGTATTGAATAAACATACGTGTATGCTATTTTCTATATCGTTTGGAATTGGTTCTAGCTAACATCTACAAGCAGCGCTGCAGGCACTTCACTTTTTGATAAGAACTTCATTAACCCGTTGACGGGTCTTTAGAAGGGTATACGTCGTAACTGCAATCGTTCTATCTACAACCGCGGGCAGGACCGAAGGAAAGGTGCATCGATGGAATAGTAAGTGATATGAAGATAGGACGATGAATCGTAGGAGATCGTGATTGATGGAGATTCAGTGTGGCCGAGGTGGCCGAACCCGTCAAGTCGGTAATGTAAATGACGACGTAGAAGAAAAATAAAAATTGAATCCCGCGTACCAACAACGTGTGCGGACAGTATCCGGTATAGTTGGCCGGTCCGTTCGTGGCCAGGCCGGCCGCGTACAATCTGCCGCCGCGTCTGAGCGCGGAACGCACCCACCGACGGGCCGACGGCACTAGCCAACGCTGAACGCTGCGTTCCGCCCGTCGAACGCGTGCCGACCACCAGCACCTTTCGCCGTAGTCGTCGGCCGCGTCGTCGTCGTCGTCGTCGTCGTCGCTGCCGCAGTCAACGTCCACGTCCGGGTTGGCCGACCGCAACATGGCCGTGGCCACGTACGCTGGCCGGACACATTGCACCCGGACGCCGTGCGAGTGGCTTCCGGTTTGGGCGTTGTTTTTGCGGGATAAGTGCGCGCATTCGGCGTCCAGATCGGCCGAGAATTTCTCCAGAAATTTCTGCGCAAAAATATAAAGCAAAATTTATATTATTAGCTTATAGTTTTTAGTGGCATGATGATCAGAACACCCCCCCTCCCACCCCTAATGGGATGAGTGGAAATAAATTTATTTGGATCCCTCCCCCATCTAAATAAAATCCTAGCTACGTGCCTGCTAGTGTAATATTATTTTTAAATACTTAATTTTATTTTGGACATAGACATTGGAAGATAGCTGGTATGAATGAACGAGGTGTAGGAGATCGAGATGATTTATGTGAAGGTGTAGGACTAGAGTGGCCTACCCATCTAGTTGGGAGTGTAGACGAGATAAAAAAAAAATCTTGGACATTCTCGAAGAAGTATTTTTTTAAAGGTAAAGTGACTTGTGAAGTTCTAACGTGATTACATCTCCTCCGTATACCCATAAATAAAAAATAACACTACAAAACAATCATTTAAAACATTAAAGACAATCCATAAGGCTTTTTTGTATTTTGTAAGGCTAGGCAACTGATTTTTTAAATTCAGAATAAATAGAAATGTTTTAGTCAAGTTAATAGTTACAGACGGTTGTAGAAAAATAAGTAAAACAATCCAAAAGCTAATTCTCTAGATTTTACAATCTATGAAAATCGTGTTGGCGAATGCGACTTTTGAAAAATAGATTTGTATTAGTCTGTATGGTTTTGATATTTTTTTTGTGATAGATTTTAAATATTTAAATTTTTAAATAATATTATGTAGTCATAAGTACGAAAAATATGAAAATTTACGTTGTACTCGGTTTACTTTGTTATTTTAGTAATAGTTTTTAATTTAGAAAATCGATTGCAAACATAAAAGACATAATGACAAATTTAAAATTTGTTAAAATTTCATAATATTTTGTCTGGCAACTATGTAATGCGTATTCTTTTATTAGTAAAATCGTTAATTGATACTGAGTATCATGAGTGTATATCTAAATTTAAACATAATATATGTACGAGGCCGAAACTTCTACTCCGACAACTGTATGAACACAAAATAATTTAAGTAAGTTGTGTGGCCTATAAAATACTCCTTAATAAATATTCAGCTCCTAAGTTTAGAAAATAAATATTATTTATCTTTATTAATGAATCTATAATATTATAATATAATTAAAAATGTATATTTAATTATCCTAATTTGTTCAAAAACGTTTTTTCACGGTTTTGTAATAAAAAAAAAAAATGTTCATAATTATTGTCAATTGTTAATGAATGAGATATTCTTTAAATTTGACTATTATTACACATTTTAAACAGTCAGCATCCCATTATGGAACATTATTTGTTAATTATTTATGTTGACTGAATGTATTAATTTTTTAACTAATTGAAAATCAGTTGTTTTAATTATTTAAATTTTAAAATATACTTTCAATATTTTTTACTTATGCGGAATATGTCATGAAACTTTCGTGAAATTTTATAACCGGTTCTATAGTATATCCCTTTCATAGTCTCATTATGCTTAAGTAGTACCTACCTAAATATAAAATTAGCTATTATACAAATTGTTTTCGAAATAAATAACAGCTGCTTTGTCATGGTCAAGTGAAGAAAGTATTTCATCGTTGATCGACGTAAACAATTAATTCATACTACCCACCAAAAGGAATTATAATCCATATGGGTCGTGTGCCAACGTGTAAAAATATTTAAGTATATATAAAATATAATTGTGTGCCAAATAATAATAATTGTTGTTGACTTGTTGTTCTAAAAACTAAATAAAAACAAATGTAAATAAATCGCTTTTTTCACACACCATTAAAGTATAGCACACATCTTTCATTTTTGTATTAATTGATCTGTATTTTTGTTGATGACTAAGGAATATTATATACCGACTTATTTGTAAATAGCTTAATAAAAATCATTTAAAATTTTATCTATTCAATTTTTGAAATATTCAAGAAACAATTTAATTGTATACACTTAAAAATATCAACATAATAGAAACCTAATTTTTTTCTACTTTAGATTTAAGTTAAATAAAAAACATTCCTATCTTTGGCATAAGAGGTAGGGGAATCTATTTTTTTAACATTTTGGTCAAAATTGTTGCATTGTACAATAAGTAATTTCTTAATATTTGTAAATGTGGATAATTTTTATTTGAGTTATTAAAATAGATAAAAATTAACGTGTCCAAACTACAAAACCCACCTAGTGACCTGGTGACAATTCAATTCAAAAATGAAAAATCATCAAAATATGTTTTTAAAAATACAATTATATAAAAATAAACAAAAATAAGCTATAACGTCAAAATATGCAAAAATATGCACTTAAAAATTTCGTATGGGAACTAGCAGTACGTACTATGAAATACATTTTAATAAAATCATTTTAACATTTCGAATAAGCAAAAAAAATATGTAAATGCTACAATTTCACAGCCCTGATTATCATCATATTGATGTGTTCCATCATATTATAATATTAGGTACTTGGTTTAACCATATTAGAAATTATCGTATTTTGGAACAGTGTTAAGTGGTAATATTAGGTCATATTCGTCATATTGATTGACCATCACGAGACTGTTGGTGAATTTGGTATGTGAATTATATAGGACGGTGCAAACATGCTGTATTGGGGTGGGGTGTAAAGAGTTCTTTTAAAATCGATAAAAACGAACGATAAGAACTTCGGATTGTTTGGAAGTACGAAACCAACCTCGAAAACAAAAAGTATTCTCTAAAATATTAAAAATCTAACTATATCGTTATCGAAATAACGCATGTTCGTGGTTGGCACTCGTCGCTAGCCCAGAATATCCCTCGATTCGTTGTGCAAAGTCAAAATTTAACTAATCAGGGTTTTAAAAATGTTCAACGTTTGTATTGACCGTTTTTCCGAAGATGAGATTTCTTCGCTAAGGGTTTCCTATCGTTTTTTGTCACAACTGTTTACTCCTTCTCCCACCCGATCACCGCAACTTCCGTACGGGGTTCGGCAATCATACATCACCTTCGTGGCGGCGTACAGAGCCATCAGCGGAGCGGCCGGCGGTACGGACGCGGAAGCGCTGCCCACGTTGATGACCAGGCCGCGTCCGCGGGCCAACATGCCGGGCAGCACCAGGCGGCACGCGTGCACGGCCGCGGCCACGTTGCACCGGACCGACGCGTCGGCGTTTTCACAGAAATCCGCGTTGAACACCACCGGCGGCGGCGCGTCCGATCCGTCACCGGCGTTCGCGTGGCCACCGAGCATGCCGGCAAAGTACTCGGGATGCGGATAACACGTACCCGCGCAGTTGATCAACACGCCCACGCCGCCGCGCGTCTGTAAACGCGTCTCGACCACGGCCCGGAGTCGCGGATACCAACGCGTGCAACGGTCGCCGCTGCGGCTGTCACCTGCGGCCACATAAATCATTGATTATTGATGATTGTGCACACATACGCGAGTAAAATATAATATGAAAAAAAAAAATTAATTCATTTACTGCAGTTTAATCATTTTTGTTTTTGTTTTGTTTTGTTTTTTTGTTTTGTTGTTTTTTTTATCTCAGTTTTTTCGTTTTTTTTTTCTCGGCAATTAAAAAACAATACGCATTTTACAAGTAAAGTGTCGGTAGTTTTAATGAAATATATTACATACGGTTACAAAAACACTGATCGCCGACGTCATCGTCCTCGTCGTCGAAGTGATCGTTAGTTTCGGACACGCCGCTTCCGCAATGTCCGTTGCGCGCGACAGGATCTTCCGCAAAGTCCGCCACCAACGTAATCACCCGCCTCTGACTATCTACTGACTCTTCTCCTGCGCACGTGTGTCAAAATTACAATTCAAGTGTTTATTTCAAATGTTTACCGAAACGTATTTCCGACTTGAAATGTCGCGTAACAGGCACGCGCACCTAAATGATGGGATTTGGAATATTCGGACCTCCCGTCATAGTTTATTTTTGTGAACCTAAACTAAAGCCTATAATATAAGTCAACAAATACATTATACGACGTGTGACCGAAAAATAATGGGACTAAAATTGTAACTGGGCTAAAAATAAACGTATTAGAAATATAGTCACATTTAAGAGGATGCCAGCGAACGATTTGTCGCCTGTGTCTGTCTAATGTGCAGTGTGCAGTATAGCAATATGATCGAATGAAAAACAAAAATCGTGGCGCTTTGGTAAACTAAGGATTAAAAAATGCAGGGTTTAAGATTTTTAAGAATTTTCATTTTGTTAAATATTTTCTTAAAAAAAGTAATAGCTGTTTAAATTTTTGATTTTTTAAAATAGATGTAACTGATATAAGAGTTCTTTTTAGTTAATATTTTTTTAAAATTGATACATTAAACATTTACCCTGAAATATTTATTAAAAGTAAATGGTACTCCGTCTCCTCTTACATCAATCAATCTGAGTTCTATGATAAATTTAAAAGAAATATTTATGTTTATATAATTATATTAATATACATTATCATTAATTTATCATTACTTAATAAAATTTTTTTGTTTTTAAGAATACAAAGTAGATATAGGTATATTTGTAATATTAGAGTAAAACGTAAGATTTATTTATTTGTTGTTAAATCAGTTATTATATGATTGGTATTGTAATTTGGTTATCTACTTTTAAAATGCCTACTTTAATTATCTAAACTTATATCTATTCTAAATATAATAATAAAGTTTTTTTGAATTATTGAAGTTTGTTTCTCATATTATTTTTACTTTAATTAGTTTATATTAGATAACATATTAGTTTAACTGTTTCACGTTTTAATGTTTATATAATATAATATATTTAATATTAACTGTTTATTATTAGAAATTTAGAACAATGTGTAATCGAATGATTTGATATCGTTAATTTATTATAATAATTATGAAATATACATACTCCGTCACTCTGATAATATAACCTCTCATTTACAGGTAATGGATAGGTATATAAATTGTAATTTAATTTTTTTTTTTTTTTTTTTATCAACAATATTAGATTACTTATTTTATTTGTTTGTAGTTGGTAAAAAATTTACAGCCAATGTTTAAATGCTATCGAATTATTCACCAAAGCCAGTTTAACAATATTAATTCGAACTCACTTATTAGTCTGGCGACGGATTTCAGCTTATCCGGGTTTCGGCCCACCAGCAACACGTCCATCCCGTAATCGGCGGCCAGCTATTTGCGTGACAAACAACATCGCGATATTATTATTATAAATCAGGTAAATGTTAGATCGAGATGGGCGCATAAAATCGACATGATAATAATTTTCCGATTTCCAACGATTAATGTAATAATTAAGCAGTTAGTACTTAGGTATATTATTATATATTTATACGTATTCGTTGCTATATTCGATTCTCTGCCACTGTGAGCTGCGATTATAAGAAATATCAAATTATCAACAACCGTGCTTATATTTTAATTAATATATTAATGGGTATAAAACGTGAATTAAGTACCTAAGCGGTTATCGTGTTTATTATTGGAACTACCACCAGTACCATCGTCCATCGATCATGTAATTTAAACAGTGGTGGTTGAGTCAGTTAAAAAAAATGATTCGACCCCACTGCGTTAAAATATACTAATATACGGTGTCCCAAATCTATTTACTAATTGGAATATCTCTGCGAAAAATTAAAACTTTTAAATTCTAAGTTTTTTTATTTAATTATTAAGTGGGCGATATACTATAATATTATCTGTATTACTTATTAAATAAAAAGATATAACATAAAAAGATAAAAAAAAACTTAAAATTTTTTTAATCGTGAGAAATCTGTAGATAGCAAAATTAAAAAGTATATTTTTATGAAAATTTTGATATATTGATTTTCAATTTTCATCAATATCGCGATTTTTTATTTAATAGAAAAATGAAATATTCTACGTCATTTATTGTAATTTTTATTGTCAACTTTTTATTTTAAACGTGGCATGTAAATTGTATTTAATCAATTATATAACAATTATAGTGATACCTGATAGTATATTGACTAAATGCCTTCTATTTATCTATACTTGATTTTTATTATCTATGTTTTTTTGCAGCTATAAATTGGTGTTATCACTTAATAGCCTTATTGATATTTATTTTAGGAATTTTGCATGCAATAATATTAAAATATTTTAATAAATGATGTAGAATATTTCATTTTTCAATTAAATAAAAATAAATCCCAAAAATCACCATCTTGATGAAACTAGGAAGTCGACATATAAAACTTCTCAAAAAAAATATAAGTATTTTTAAATTGGGCTGTCTTCAAATTTCACATTACTTAAACATTTTTGAAAAAAACTAGGAAGGTCGATTCTGGACTCTTCGTCCTTTAAGTGCTCGGAGAAATTAGTGGTTTTCCAATTATAATTAAGATATGAATGCAATGATACTGCATTTAAAAATAAGATTCTGAGTGAATCTCAGTCAAATATACAATTACAATATATTTTACTAATAACCCATTTCATAATTTAATCACATGTGTAAATTATCTATGTGATTACTCAAACAATTTTCAAGTCCTTACAATCAAAACAGAATTAGTTATCTCAAAATATTTAGAATCAAATGAACGAAAATTGTAATTTTGCCGAATTTTCGTCATTTTTTGGTAGTTATTCTTCTCCCAAGAAAATACTTTTGATAAATTTGAAAAGTGAGCTAAATAAAGTACCAACTAGATGAAATTTTCTATCGAAATCATACCCTATATTCGTGGTAATCGGACTATTATTCCTACTTGAAAGAGAAAGGAAAAAAACATCTTTGTAAAACCAATACATTCACTTAGAATCTAAAGTAGTAGAGATAATATTATTATATATATAATCATTATTATTTTTAGATTAAAAAATTTCATTTTTCGCAGAAATATTGCAATTATTAAATAGATATAGTAAATAGATTAAATAATATTATATTAATACTATTTTACCGTTCAAAATACTATATACGTAATATGTACTTTGTACTTATGATTGACCCTGAAATATGTTTTCAATAACTAAAAACTGATAATTATTTCACGTATAAAATAATAGTTTTAGTTTTTTTTACTAGTTTTAATACTAAGTAGACTGCAAAGATAATTATAAATATTATAATTTATTATTTTAAATAATAAAATAATGTCCTACCCATCTATACCAGTTTGTATTATAATACAGTAAAATGTTTATAATTATTATTCTAATAATATTTTTTTTTTGTATTCAATTTTCGATTCTTATTGGTTATATAATTATTATTGTATTTTAGATAGCAATAAAATCGTAAGAGTATAAATCGTAGGATACAGAGATCTTAACTCCTTGAAAATATATTATGTTAAAACATATTTTATTATCCAGAGACCATATAATACAGATTAAAATGAATTTTTAAACAATATTTAAGTAGGTTTATTTTTTTTCTATCTAATAATGACATAAAAATGATATGTCAATCAGATAATAAACTGATAAATAATAAATGAATCAATATGTTTATTGACATAAAACTATGGTTTAACGAACATTATACATTTATATCTAATAGGTATATTTTATTAAATAATTTGTTAGAGTTAGACTGATGATTAAATTATAATAATATAACGTATTGTGAGGAAGATCTTCGGAAAAGTAATTTTATTATAATAACTTAACTATATATTATATATATATATATATATATATACGTTTTTATTTTTATTATACACATTTCATTACAAGATAGCTAATAGTTTTAAGTATATAAAATTATATAGTTTTTAGTATTTAAGGTAGCGTTAAATATTTTTTATACTATCGACATCATATCGCAATATACCTATTAAAAATTGATATCAAAATGTTATTAAATAATAAAATTAGTTTTATAAAGATATTTTTGGAGAAAAAACTGTAATAATGTAATAAAGGAAAAAAATTAAAGTATGAATTAAAAAATCTTGACGTTCTGACAATAAATCGATATTTAAAAATTAATTATATAATTTTAGTAGTAGTGTAATTGTTTAACGATATCGCGATGTTTATACGATAATTCTATTAAGTAATTTCTCACTTGATTATTGATATCGTTGTCCAACATATTTTGTAAATCGTACGAGAACTATGTATACTATTTCATAATATATTGATTTCAAATCGATAAAAAAAAATAATAATAATAATAACAAGATTAATTCGCCGAAATTAGAATAACTAAATAATTTTCATATATTTCATATGTTTATTTTTTTTATATATATATATACAACAATAACGCTCCAAAAAATCAATCTTATCGTATTTTCCGGCGAAAATATTAACAGTAGATATACCAGGATTTAGATCGA
Source organism: Eriosoma lanigerum (assembly GCA_013282895.1). Taxonomy (NCBI): domain Eukaryota; kingdom Metazoa; phylum Arthropoda; class Insecta; order Hemiptera; family Aphididae; genus Eriosoma; species Eriosoma lanigerum. The sequence goes on from CM023362.1 coordinate 12,314,660, forward strand.
CGAAAACTCGTTGCGATTCTTAACGCGCTAATAGACAAAATATAATATTACATAACTACTGATTGTATCGTTGAATTTTGTACATTAATTATGTTAACAATAATATATTATATGATATTATATTTTTTGGTTTGGCGATGAGGGTTAATAATAGTATTGTGTTAAGTGTCCACCACCACGTCGTCATCGTTGGCGATGATATCTCCTCGTGACCGGCAATTATTCGTGCTGCTATTATTACTGACCTGCCGAGCGTATTCTTTGCCAATGCCGTCAGTGGCTCCAGTCACCACTGAAATAATAACGATTATAAGCTCATCAGTATTATTGATTATATAATAGTATAGAAAGTTAATTTTTCATCATAACTTAAACCATTTTTCTGGTCTTTTTCTATAATTTTTAGTGAAAACTTATACATTTTATGCCATAATGTATCTACGAGTTTTTGAGTATGAAATCCGATAATGTTCAAAATACATTATAATATCGTTTTCGTATATTATAGTCCTATTAATATTCAGATCTTTTTCGCAGAGAGTGGTACCTTTACAACATAAATCACAATATTTCATTTCTGACAATCGGATATATTTGCATTTTAGACAACCAAATCGATTCTAACAAATAAGTATCAAATGTATTAACTGCTATTACAAAGAATCTAAACATAAAAATGCTGCCGGTACATTTCTCTTTTTTTTTCTTTTTTTTTTTTTTGAACTACACGTCACTTACATTTATTATTGTTACTTATGACATCGTTGTGTTGTACTAACGCCAAATTAAACTAGAAAACAATTAAAAATTACAGTAACGAATAAGCATTAAGCACATGAATAAAATATAAAAATATGTCAAGATGTCACTACTTCTTGAAGTGTAAATAGTATAAAATTGATGTGGCTAGATTAAAGATTGGTCTAAAGATACAGACTGTTATACCAGCACATAAAAGCTACTCAAATTTCTGTTATTTTTATGGAATTTTTTTCATTTGCATTGATACTCGTATACATTCAATACACATAATAGATTAAAAATGATTTGATGCAACAGTTATATTATAAATATATTTGTTACAATTATAAAAGGTGTTGTAACTACAATAATTCCTCGGATATGGAACACTGATTTATAAAAGTGCGACGGACTATGATTAAAATTTTAGAATATTATGAATATTTATTTCAAACTATTGAAAGTGATAGTGTGATTGTATTTTCAAAATTTCAGAAAATGTTAATTTTTTATACATACGGTGTCGTTTAGAATCGCTAATTCATCCAAAATCTGATTTCTCATATTTATATTTTATACTTTTTTCATCATACAAATATATATATAATTTATAAAAGGTATCTACTTAGTACCTATATATTATACATATTATAAGTTTTCAATAAATAAGTTGTTATAAGCTTAGCACAACAAATAAATTTGAATAACGTACGCTAAAGCTTTATGTAATAGTTTAATTAATTCGACGTGTATCGTTATTCAATAAGCCTAAAATTATTGAGAACGAACCAAAACTTTGACTTTTTTTAGTTAAGTTAGACAATTCTTTTTACTCATTATTGTGGTTCAATACTCAAAACGTCAATACCTGATCTGTTAATTATCGTTATAATACAAGTACGGTTATATTCTTAAAATAAATATTAAGGGGTTTGTAACAGCATTTTAATCAATGTAAATATGAAATAAAGTAAAATGGTATTTATATTTATCATTAAATTAATCAGTTTATATTAGAGGCGAAATTAACTTTTAATTTACGCATTAGTTACTAACTAAAATGACTGAGAAATGTTTACAATTTTTATATAATTTATATATATAAATATTTTAAAACCCAAATGTTCCTTTTACTACTATTGTTTTTATAATGTATACCTATAATTTGACCTACTAACTTGTGTCTAAGATTTAAATCAATCTTGTAAAGTATATTACTCTGAAAATTTTAGAATAACATATTTTGGTCGTATGATATAGTATTTGTACAGAAGTTGAAAATGCATCCAACAGTTTTCGCAGTACCGAGTGATATTTTTATCGTTATTGTGTGGACCACTCTATTTATATCCATGTTGTTTTTAATAATATCGTACGATAATAAATTAATACGATAAAAAATCCTCTGGTTAATAATCGATCGTGTGTACCGGCTCTTAGAATAAAATCATATATATCAAGTAGAGAATAGTCAAGACCATTAACATAATATTATTATAAAAAATTTAAATATATGTATAATGTATCATGTTTATGGTCGATACTATGTAATATTTATTGAACGTTGGAATAAGCGTGAAATTATGTCTTAAATAAACTTTACTGTTTTATATTTGTTTAGGTATTAGTTATAATTTATAAACGATATTGTTATTAAATATAAATTTCCAAATTTATAAAAAAGAACAATAAAACTTAATTTTTTTCTGGTATTAAAATTATAAATTTGTAATATACATGTTATTAAAGTACTAAACATTTTGCCGCCCCAAAGATTTATCCGCCCTAGGCAGGTGACTACTCTGACTCTTGAGGAATCCGCATGTCTAAAATTAATATATATGTATTTGTTATACTTTTCAAAAGCATTTATACTTTAAACCGTTTATTTTAAACTTCAAACTTACCGTAAAATTTCGTGTACAGTGCAAGAGATATAAAAGTCGTGTTTATTAGTCAATAATTCACAATTAAACAGTACTAGATATACTGAGTGTTCAGTATAATTATGAATAAGTACCTATAATAAATAACTATAATGTACAATATGTCTAAACAGATATACTCGCTAGAATCTTTTCGATGTCAACAAGACAATATATAATACATATTATAATCTTTTAAGTTTAGAATACAGCCATTAATTGAATACAATTATAAAGTACATAATTATACTGGACTGTGCTTAAAATAAAAGATAACCTATTTTTTATCAAATTAAAAAAAGGTATAGACCTTTGATCTCGCCGACAGTCGTCCGTGGCTCGTAAAATGCCAACTGTCAATCATTGCGTGCTTGCATTATTAGTTATTAGTTGAGTTTAAATACATAATTCATTTTTTTCTGAATGAACTAAAGTCTAAAATATTGCTTTCCAAATATAAAATTTATTTTATATGTAAATGAATTAAAAACGAAAACTTTTATTTTTATTTTTGAATTTTTCGGCTTTTTTGGTTTTTAAAACTTTAATTATAGTTTTTGAGATATTATTTTATTATTTCAAGGTATTTTTCATATATTTAATAAGAATTAATAATTTTTTTTCTTAAATTAACTCACTTGACACCCCTTCACCCCCCTACAAAAAAATAAAAATAATTTTCTATAATTGATTTTTTTTTATTATTTAAAAAATTGCATAATCAGTCAAGTTTAAAAAACAAAAACAAAATTAATTATTTCTTTATAAAATGTTTTTTATCATTAATCATTATTAAATAATCAGTATTATTATCAATATGTTTTATAATTATAATATTATTGATGTAAAAAAAAATTGTAAAAGCATTATTTTAATATTTATACTTAATGTGTTTTAAAATCATTAAATTATGTTTATAGAGCATTTAGATCCGCGCCATGGTTATTAAAAACCTACATAACTGTATAGCTAAGCAGGTTATGTTAAAAATAATTTAAATTCAAACTTATTATTTATAAGTGATATATCAATACGTCAATAGGAAAATATGTAAAATATGCATTTGATTAATTTATTTGATTTTATCAAAGAAATAAAATGTGTTTTTTTTCAAACAAAATTATAATAAAATAAAACAAACATGATAATCTCGTTCATAATTTTTAAATGTTATTATTATAAATAGATATAATCCAAAATTAATTGTCAAATATGACTATATAACAAAAATTTGAATGAACGTGTAAAAAAAGATTGAAAAAATATATGGATTGAAGTAAATGACAAAAGTTTTCTGGCCGTTTTTCTTAAAATATCCTTTTAAAATGAATTTTAAAAACTGATCGAGATAATTTTCAAAACATATTAACATAATATATTATAGAATACGTATTTGAATATTTCACTATAAAACTATTTATGTATTCACATGACCATTATTGTAGGCGTTATTTGTTTTTAATTAACATATTTTTAAAATAGGTATTCGTTATAACATAATTTACAAGTCGTATATATATATATATATTTAGGAGCATTGCTATAAAATTGTTTTATTTGGATTCTGATAATATAGATAGGTAAGTTCTTATCGCAAATTTGCAATTAAACATTTCGTAACATCATAAAAGCAGCTGTACTTTCTACCAGACTTTATGTTTAGTAATATTCGATTTTTTTTTATATAATATGTAATATCATTCATATTCTTATTTCACAATCGCATAATTGTAATATTTCATTTTTAGTAGGTTTGAAGTTTAAACCATTATTATTATTATTATTAATCATTAGTTATTTATTTACTTGTTCGATTTTTAAAGTTTTAGACAATCATTTATTTTTTATGTTATATGCGATGCGCACATGTTGTATTAAAAATTATTATAGTAATCACATTCGTCTCGGTTTGCGCGTGTTTTATCATTTTAAATAAATAACGATTGGCTTTTATACGAATTAACACGGTTAAGAATTTACGATAGTTGACGAATCATAATTTATAAATCTTTTCTCTGACAATAAAACGGAAAATGTGATTAATTTCTATAATTAGAAAATTTAATTTACAATTAGTGTTTTTTTATTGTTCATAATAGGTAGTTATTAGTTTTTTTATTTAATACATGTCTTTGTGCGGTTATTAAATTGACAATATTATTAAACATTCTAATATTTTAACGTAGGTAAATAATTATTCTTATATGCATAATATCCATTCCGATGAAGATCTCCAAAATTGGTGATTACGTTCATTAAAGTTATAAAATGTTAATTAATTATTAATTTAATATCATATTTTGTTCATTACATAAATACGTACCTAATATACGGTAACGATTGACTTTGAGCAAAATGATTTATGTTATTTACCTGTAGCCTAATTATTTAGTAATCGCAAGGTCAGTTTGTTCGATAATTGTTACATTATTATAAAATTTCAATATTAGTACCTATGATCTATTGCATCTCGGTGATATATATTTTTATTAGATTATACACACATAATCAATACAATTATTAGTAATATTTAATTCCTAATATTTTTCACATTTCAAATGAATTTAATATTATAGTTTGATTTGCCGAGAAAAACACCTAGATTTCCTATATTGAATAGTATTTTTATAAATCATATCTAAAGAAAGTAAATCATTTAAAATTATTAAAACAATTTTGCAAATAGTTGCAAAATACCTATTACAAATAAGATTTAAAGTATAGTATTAAATAATATAATATTGAAGATATATTTTGTCTGGTGAATTACGTTTAGTAAAAAATAACCTGTATATAAAAAGGACAGAAGGTGGTAATTTAAACAGAAATCGATGTGAGTACAAAAATAATTTTAAAATATAAATATTAATATAATTTTACTATTAATTAATCGATTGTTGAATATAACTATTATTAGAAATATTATGTTAAAATTTTTGGATCAATTTATCGCTCGATTCAATATTATATTATTTGTAACTTAATAATTAATAAGTTATCAAACTATTTTGAATTTTTTGACTATTATTATGGAAAGGTTTAATTTAGAATGAAAATTTACTAGATGATTAGCTTTTTAAAGCTTTTTAGTTGTACTATGTGTGGTAATCATGATATAATTTCCGTGTCGTTATCGAAGATCGAAGACATAAGACCAACATCTGGTTGTCAGAAATCACTTTCAATCATACTATCACCTAAGTTAAAAGTCACCATTTGTTCATAATATAACATAACATGACTTCTAACACAAAAAAAAATAAATAAAATTTGAATTATGCCTTTAAATACATTATATAAAAATTACAAATTAAGAAATACCATATATGCAAATAAAATACTGTTAAAAAATAAAAAAAATAGATATTGATCATTATTTTGTAATTTACCTAAACCTTAATTTAAAATAATTAAAAAACATCTTGAAGACAAAAAACATCATTAGACTAAAATGAGACATAAAAAAATAAAAACTTGTTTTTTTTATATATAGTTCACTAATCAAGCGATAATGTTGTTTTCGGCTTATTTAATCATAATAAATCTTTTGTCGATACTTTAGTAATAATTTATGAGTACATAACTTATGACTCATAAAGCTAATATTATTAATTTAAACACTCAACTCAAGCATTCAAGTTTGAATTTTCTTAAACGAAAATCGTATAATAATATTAATAGAGAATTAATAAGAGTATGTACTAAACATTGTTAACTTTCAATTGTTAATTTCAATTCTTCCTATGTTAACGGGGATTTTTTTTTATGGCGCTCAGGTACGTCATCGGTTTCCAAGTACATATTGATGCAGATTTTGAACGAGTTTAAGAATATATAACTTCTTTTTACAGATTTATCACATTTGATTTTCAAAGTTTAAAACCTAAAACGTTTCCGCGTGATGAACATATATAATCGTTTAATAACATAGTGCCATATATATATGCGGGTTTTCAGCAATTTATAATAAGTATATTGCATTTTTAATGCATTCTAACCATATATCGTGCTCTAGTTATAACCATATACCTGTGTTTTATAGGTAACATATATGATACTAACCGGCCCATTGACCAGTACTCTGGTAATCAAAATCCTGCGCAACGTTGTCATGGTCGGAAAACAGATTCCTCTTTACCATGTACTGCTGGTGGGCCGCGTAAGCCAGCACCGACAATCCCACCGTGCACACCATGGCTGCAGAGAACACGCTGAGAGCGAACTGCATCCATCCTGACGTTTTGCCCACGTAAATGGAACCGATCAGGATGCAGGCCACGGCGCCGACGAGGCAGGCGATTCCAGTGGCGGCCAACGAGGCCTGTTTGGGTTGGATGCGAGACGGTGCCATATCGTGTTCTACGATAATATATTATATAAATCGACGAAAGGTAAGAAATAATAACGTGTTGAGTCCGTGCTTAAGCGATGTTGGACGAACGACTGTGTAAGTCAAGACAACGGTCGATGATCAACAGTCGAATGATCGATAGATCGTACTTATATATTATGCGCACGCGCACCAGCTCGTTTTCGTCATTACGAATTAACGATGATTAAGCGTGCACGTAAGTATAAGTGTGTCTCCGAAATATTTGACTTATGATTTAGGCAATATTTTCCAGGTCATTACTTTAATTTTGGTATTTTTTTTCTCGAGAAAATCAAAAATTAATATACTTTGAAAAATTAGCCATTTTAGAAACATTTCGCTGGTAAGTATAACATTGTTTGGTAATTTATTTTTCTACATTAAGAATAATATGAAAACATATATTTATATTAATACCTAATATATACTTTTTCATTTTGAATTTAAACGATAGCTTTTATTAGATATTAATTTATTTTAAATGATAATAATTAATAATTACAGTAATGAGTACCTGGGTACCTGTCTAGGTAATAATCATTATCCATTTTACAAATTTTAAAAAAGTCGTTGAAAATAAACGATCGAACTTTCATAAAATCATTTGAATTAATGTTCAAAAGTACAAAGTGGCCAATTTAACTATAGTTGACTGTAAAGAAATTTAATCATGGCAATATAAATATATAATCGAAAAATAACCAAATATATAAGGCTCAGGATGAAAAAAACGATAAAAAATTATTTTAAATTATAATATTATTATTGAATATTTTTTATACAATCATTATATTCGTATATACTCGTACGTATATAATTATGCTTGTATATGTTTATATTATAATATAATAATAATATTGATTTATTATTATCGGTAGCGGTCATTCGTTATCTCATCGACTACGATGATCTTTATATTTTAATAATATTATCAATTTTTATATTACCTTCGCGGCGACTACCATACTCTTTGCCCTTTTTGGTGTTATTATTATTTATTTTTTCAAATAAAAACTCACTGATCTCGAATAGGAAAAAAAAAAAATTAAAAATACATGTGTGTTCTAGTCACCTTTGTGTACATAGCGAAATCGCGAAATATTACATGAACAAAAGAAAAAAAAAACAATATATTTTTAAAAACCTATTAAAAATAATACACCTGCATTTTTTTAAAACTGTATTACAAAAAACGAAATTGAATATATTAAAAAAATGATATTGATTATAACCTAACCGATTTAATAAAAATCCCGCGGCATAAGCAAATTATGTCAGTACCCTCAGAGGCGTATTTAGGCATGTGTCTTGGGATTAAAACTTAATACATATGACCTCATACAAGGCGAAGGTACGAAATAGGTTTATTCCTTTGTCTCGGTAATTTTCTATTATATGCGTATAATGATATACGAATCCTAAATTCGCTTTCTGGTTTTTAAAAAAGGTTAATAATACAATTGAAAAATTGAAAAATTTCAAATCAGGATGACACATACCACAAAATAAACAGGAACTCTATACTGTGTTTATTATAAGTAAATGAAACTTCTAAAAAATATAATTAGAAATTAAATTTGTTAAGTTATTATTCATTATTTCACTTAAGTACATTTATTACATACTTATTGTGAATTACAATGTAATATTTGTCTTTGATGTAAAGCATAGTAGATGGACAAAAAGTCAAACAATTTTTGTATCCCGGGTAATGTTTAAACTAATAAAATACCTTAAAAATGGTTGAAAAAATTATATTTTTTTCAGTAATTGTAGGTACTTATTTATTTATCAAAATGTTACTTTGATCAAACAATAACAATTTTAGACAATTGGTAAGTACTATACAGTGTCGGCTAACGATATCAAGATCTATATTAGTAGAATTATTATTGGAAATATTATTTTATAGATTTAGTCATTATTTAATAAAATAATTATTTAAGTAATTGATTTTAATGTTAGAAATTATATATCACTTCAAAGTTAATTTAGTAATATATTCTTATATTAAATTAAATTAAATTAATTAATTAAATTATTAATTTTTAATAATTTATTCATTTAATTTTCTAATCTTAAACATATTAAATTAATAAGGAATTTAATTTAATATGTATTTTCGTTATTCTATTTCGATACCTATTATAGATATTTAAAAATATATCATTGGCACTTGGCACAACATTGCTATTACACGATCACATTATTACAGTATTATTTTTTATATTATTATTAATCTAATGAAAATCTTTTTTGTTAAAATATTTTCGATAATTATTTCAAGCGTAAAATTGAAAAAATTAATGATCGTATTATATAAATATTCATCAAATTCATCAATTAAGTTAATTAAACTTTCTATACAATTATATTTTTGAATTATTTAAAACTAACGTCCAAGATGGAACCCACGTCTTCGAGTTTACATTATTATCACTGATAATATTAATCAATGACGGATAATTATATTAAAAAAATATATTATATAATACTAGTTTTATTATTAATATATTATATTATTCAATATTAGTAATGAGAGTTAAATTAAATTCAGTCAAACAAAGAGAAAAATCAACAATTGGAAAATAATTATTATTAAAAAATCAAATCAAAATTTCAAGTTTATAGTTAAAATAGAAAATAAATACGAAGTTAGCTAAATTAACTTATTAACATATTGTTGAAAATATTTAAATTTTTGTAAATTATAAAATCTTATTAATTTTTGTCATGAGTTTAAATCACATTAAGAGCTTAGAAAATGAATTTGTATATTGTATATGTAAAAATAAATAATAGACTTTAATAAATAAAATGAAACTATATTATACTAATTTATAAAGAAAATCTGGCCGGATACTGGTGGTGAAATTTCTCCCTTCATCTCTTCAGTCTTCATATATGATGATGTATGTCTTCTCCAATATTTTTTGTCATTGTTGTACTCGTAGGTCGTTGAATATAGATTGTAGATACTATTTATTAGTATTTTTATATTTTGTTATCTATAACTTGAATTAAATATATAAATTTGTATAAAACTTGAACTAGTGTTTAAATGTTAGAATTATTAAAAATTTTAAAACTGTAATAATTATTTTTATAGGTGTATAAATTGTATTATGTATAATTATTAAATCGAAAAACGGTAAAGTATTTTTTTAAAATAGATATATTCTACGTCTATTGGATATTATTAATGATTATAAATACCAAAAATAAAAAAGTCAACTTTCTATCATATTAGTTTAGATTATATTAAACAACTAATATTTATTTAGTATAATTTATAGCTTAACTCAAAATTAAAATTGTTTAAACTTTTAAATAGTTGTGTCTACTGATTTTCAAGAAATACATTTGCAATTGAATGTACGTGTCTTATAAATTGTATCAATTTTTTAGTGTATTTTTGATAATTAAATTTGTATGCATTCAAACATAATACAAATTAAAAATAAGTAAAAAAGTTTTATTTTGTTGATTTTACTCAAAAAGTTTACTCTTAAAAAAAATGTTGTCATGCAATACGAATTTAATAAAAAAAAAACAATTATATAGTGTAAAATAAAATAAAAATTTAAAAATAGAACTTAATAATATTTTAATTCATAATTTATTATAACAATATAATATGTTTTATTTATTTCGTATGACATACAAGATCTTAAATGCTACACAATCAACAATTAATACAATATAATATGATGAAAGTTTATGTTATAATATCTGAATAGTTATAAAACAAATATTTTTTCATTTTATAATTCTGGTTTTTGACAATTCTATGTAAATGTAATTTACTTTAATTTAAAAATCAAAACATTTTTATTATGTTTAAAAACTATAATAATCTAACCGTTATGCACTTATCTATTAACTTAATTTTTTTTATCAAACTAAAATTATTTTTTCCATTACGTTTAAATGTACATACATTCTTAGTATGTATTTTCTTAAAGTTATAAAATTACCACCTATATAATGTATAAAATATATAAATATGTAATATATATGTATGTATTATAGGTATAGGTGGTCTCACAATATATTTTAATATTTAATATGTACCAATTTTATTTGCAAATGAAAATGAAAATGAGATTTAATTTAATTTTTAGTATATATGAAAAGTAATTAGGAAAATAATATATTATCGTGAGAATACAATTTAATTTTTTTCATTCAAATTGTCAAAAATATAGACAAATAAAAATGATAAACAAACAATGAGTTACTCGAAATAATGAGCACTGGAAAATATAGTTAACGAAAAAAATTACATTTACTTTCAAATAACGGTCCCAAGTTCGGCAAGTATACAAGTAGACAACTATAATATATTTTTATTATGATTAAATGCATTATTATTATTGTTTCAAAATAAAGTTATGTTCTTCTGCTACGTGTCATCGTCGTCTACAATAATATTATCATAATAAATCACAGAAAATCGTATGCGGTGCGCGTACCCGATTTACAGGATATCGTGTTGAGATAAAATAATGAAAATAACGTACGCGATACCCACCGTATTGTAATGCAAAATTCTGATCACATTTTATGATGTATATAATGTAATATTATAATTTTATGTAATCTATTTTATTTCAGATTATTTTAGAAAAGCGTTAAACCCACTTGGGCACTCGGGTAATATTCTGAGAAAAAAATATTAGGAATGATTCATTAATATAATAAAAAATATGTTTTGAGTAATCAGAATAACTTTAAATATATACATTCTAAATAATTGTGAATAATAATTAAAACTCTAATATTATTAGATTTAAAATGATCAACATTTTTAAACATGTAAATCCAAAAAAAAAAAAAATAAATTTATAATAAGAAAATGCGTGTATTCCGATGTTATTTTGTTTTCTAAAGTTTCTACTCTAGAGTAGGCATTCATTTCAAACACTTTTAAAAACACATTTTATCAAGGCTGAAAAACAGAAAATGTAATATTCTCCCGAGTGCGGAAGACAATAATTTACTGTTTTTCTTTAATTTCCTCTTACACGTATTTTTAGGAAATCGAAAACAAAACAGTTTTTTTTTTTTACACAATATACTACCGGGTATAATACAATCGTTTATTACGTTTTATGTTTTTTTTTTTTCTGACAATCATAAAGCTATTAGTCATTATAAAATTTAAATAATATGTATAATTGTCGGGCCGAAATCGGGACGTTATCGATCAGAAGTTGAAATATAATAATTTTGTGTTTTAATGGCATCTTAAACATAATCGTCGACGGCGACGATCGTGTCGTAATCTACCAACCGGCGCTGGCGGAAGTACAATTGTTGTCTGTAGTGGTGATATCCGGCGAAATTGTCGTCTTCCGAGTAATCGTCTTCCGAGTAGTCGTCGTTCTCGTTGTGCCGCAACAACGTGGACGTGTACGCGAACACGAAAACGAACGCGAAAACCAGAAAACAACACATTGTTGTCGACAAGTTTGATAATATGAAATAAGTATTTATGTAATGAAACGTATCGGTAGAAAATACTCGGAGAATCGGCGGGCAGTAAATTATTATTGCCAATGAAAACAACACACAAATCGTATCCGACCGACGAACGACAATAATTTATCAGAGCACATTGATTGATTATGAATAAATATGGATCGCGATCTCTCCATTTTCGGGACGAAGTGAATCGCAACGCTGTCGGTCGAACAATAATGACAATACAATATCATTTATATGAAGTAGTCTGCAACGCCGTGGGCGGTTGATTTTCTTCTCGTCACCACTCGATAGCGGTCGGTCGTGCGCACGCGATAGACCGCGGTAGTGGTATACTGGTATTACTATGCCCATTAGTAACGGACACAAGACAGTTCTGGTGCTGCAGTGTGCGAATTTCCCTTCCATAACGTTCTCGACGATATTTACCCCAACTAAAAGTCGAGATTTGTATTTCCTGTGCACTTGCAGCTGCTGCACCCGGTCAAAAATTATAATATTTTTTAATATTAATCTCCATCTAATAACTAAAATCGTTTGTTTAATTAGCAAATAATTAAATTTTAGCTATAGTTTTTATAAATTAAAATCTATTTATAATTATTATTGTTTTTTCTGTAGACATAGAGTTTTTTTTTTTAATTGAAACATTAATAGATTTTCCCTGATCTCAAATAAGTATCAATATATGATTATTATTTATTTTAACTTTAAATTTCATTAATTTAAATTTTATGCAATTGTTATTTGCTTGTTACGCTCTAGCGAAGTGACGCCTTTTCCAAAAAAAATAAAAAAACATTTTACGGTGATGTTCATATTTTTGAAATAAATAATTACTTGATGTAGAGTTTTAGATAAATAAGAATCAAGTCGACGGTATTAGAGGAAGTGGTATAAATCATAAAACTGACTTCTAATAAATACTAAAAATACTTTCAAGACACAAAATAGTCGTAAAATATTGATAAAAATAGAACTTTTAGGTGTTAAAAATGTAGGAAATTCAATTTTCTTTGAAATGAGAATTCGATGGAGATGATAAGACTAGAAGAAGTGGTTCATTTCGTTAAAAAACTGAAAAAAAATGATTTCTGAATAAAAAAATTAATGTTGCTATTCAACGCGTGACTATACGTTCGACCATTGATTATATGATGTTTTTGTTCAACAAAAAACTGAGAAAAATCAATTTCTGATAAACTTGAAAAAAACTTTAGAAATGCCATAAAGTATTGAAATTTGATAAAAAATAGACGTTTGAGATGTATAAAATGTAGGATATTTAATTTTCTTTCATTTGAGAACTTGA
>CM023362.1:12328506-12624157 GCA_013282895.1 Eriosoma lanigerum
ATTTGAGAACTTGAGGAAGATGATAAGACTAGAAGAATTGTTTCATTTCGTTAAAAAACTGAAAAAAATTGATTTCTGATTAACCTAAAAAAACCTTTGAAACGCCATAAAGTAGTGAATTATTGATAAAAGTTGATTCTTAAGGTGTTTAAAATGTAGAAAATTTAATTTACATTTACATTTTACATTTACAAAATTTAATTTACTTACAATCAAGACGATATGACTAGTAAAAGTGGTTCATTTGAACCACTGAAAAAAAGCTGAAAAAAATTGATTTCTGATTAACCAAAAAAATAATTTTGCTATTCCACACGTGACTGACTATACTTTCGACCATTGATTATATAATGTTTTTGTTGAAAAAAAACTAAAAAAATTATTTCTGATTAATCTAAATAAAACATTTGAAACACTATAAAGTGGTGAAATACTGATAAAAATGAACTTTTGAGATGTTCACAATGTACGTATTTTCGAATTTCCTAAAAGCTTTTCCTTGGAAAGCGGAAAATCGGCAACTTTTATAGGCTTTTTATTTTTTTTTTTTCTAATGTATGAAAACATTTTTTCGGATAAAAATAATTGTCCGATTATCACAGTGGGGTATCCTTTCAGTAGCAAATCGTGTGCTCTTGATACTTTATAAAGTTCATTTTTCGAATTTCCCAAAAGTTTTTCCTCAAAAAGTGGAAAATTGGCAATTTTTATATGCTTTTTATTTTTATTTTAGATCCTGAGCGGAGCGAGGAATGTATTGTTTTTACAAAGATGTTTTTTTTTTTTTTATGAATGAAAACATTTTTTTGGGTAGAAATAATGGTCCGATTATCAAGTATAGCATATGCTTTCGGTTGCAAAATTTGTCTACTTGGTACTTTATTAAGCTCATTTTTCCAATTTCTCAAAAGTGTTTCCTTAGAAGAAGAAAAACTACCGAAAAATGGGAAGAATAAAATTTTTTACTTTTTATTTTGTGATTTCTTATTAAGTCTTAATCGTAGTGACTTGAAATTTATTTAAAATATTTTTACATGTGGTAAAATTTTGGAATGGACTATCAGTATATTATAATGTTATATATTGTGTTTCACTCAAAATCGTATTTTCTAATGCAATATAATTGCATTCAAATCTTAAGTAAAATAAACCATTAATTTCTCCGAGGACCGAAGGGACGAAGAAGGAACGTCCACTATCGGACATTTTCACTTTTGATTCAAAATTGGTTCTGTACTTTTTGATCCGTCATTATCTGAACATATAATATACCTAACTTGCTAAGACTAATCAAACTTTAAAAATCTAAAAAAAATATCGCAGATTTAATATTTTATAGGTAATTATTGATAATATATTGCATATATTACTAAATAGATTATGGTATAAATCATATTAATATTATTCTCTAGTCCCACATAAAAAAGACAAAAGTGAATTTAGTCAAATTTACAAACTAAATTTTAAAAATTTGAAAATTCCCGGACGTTATATTCGACGTTCTATTCCATAATACGCATACATTTTTATTGATTTTAGATAATAAAATAACTCTTGATTTGTTCACTGCCGGCTTCTTGACCATCTATAAAGCTTTTTTTTTCATTATTTAAATTTAACAAACATAATAAAAAAACATATTAAACATATTAAAAACATATTAAGAAATTATTAATGACTTCGTAATTCAAATTAGAAAAACACACTAACAAATGAAGTACCTACTAACAAGTGTAGACGAAAAATCCGAAATAAACTGATCAAGATGTTATTGTTAACAGTATGATTTGAAAATAATAATTATATTAGCCAACACCAGTGGGACAACTTGGTAATAAGAGGCCTATGTGAAATTTTTCTAGTGGGGCTCATTAGTCTAAATGAATAGTCTTACATTCTAACTTTGGAAAAATGTATAATCTTATTTATATCAATATAACAGTTGTCAAAACTTATTTGAATAATGTTCTACCATAAAATGTATATTTGGGTAATCTAAAAAAAATATATAATTTAAAAAAAAATAACGTGCATTTCACCAACCCCACCCATTAGCATTTTTGAATTTTTTTTTTTACAAATATTTAGTATGCCATTTGTATGAATTCCTACGATCAAATTCAGAATTCCTATGAAATCCGTTTCACCGCAAAATCCAAAATTAACTGGGTGGGGCTAGAAAAACGTTGATCTGTCATAGAAAAATGATTTCTTGAATTTTTTTTTATAACATGTAGTATGCTATTTATATAAATTCCTGACTTCAAATTCAGTCTTTTTAGCCACAAAATATAAAATTATCTGTCTGAGAACCGTCCATCGTGGTTAGGTTAAGTCATATTTTTTTTATTAATTGTTTGTTTTTTGTTTTTTTATAACACGATTCACATTTGTATGCTTTATATTATTAAATCTTTATAGATATTTCATTTTTTTCAACAACAAATTATAATGAAATTATAATATATTTTTCATAATTTTTCATTTATTTGTATAATAAATGTATATCTACTTTTTTTTATAATATAGTGACTACATATTGCGAACACAAACTGTTGAAGGTATATGACGTATTTTGATAAACAATTAAATATGAATGGGTACCTATTTATTTTATTTTATATTATATTTATTTTACTATTTTTTCTACGAATTTTAATGATAAACTATGAATTTTTCCTTGAAAACTGAAATATTCAATATCTATAACTATCTATGTATAAAAAACTTCATTCTTTTATTTTCAAATGTTTATAAAAAAAAAATATATCAATGTCTATATTCCATACTATTTTTTTGACGTAATTGATTTTAATTATTTCATGATAACTGTGTATGTCAAAAATTTATGTTTAAATAATAATATTAATATTAGATGGGTATAACAAGCCAATAGGCTGTTTGAAAATATCTACCTAAATATAGGTACTATACTATATACATATTATCTCTTTTATGAAACCAATTTAATTTAAATTGGCAAATGAAATTATAAAAAAAAAAAAATACATAGATAAACATTAATAAATTGATACCAAATCGTTAATTAATTAAAAATTATTATTATATTTATTGCTACATTTTTTATTTATCAATAATAATATTTCAAGTTATATACAGACATACAGTTATTTCTACTTATTTTTAAAATAATAGCAATATAAGTTTAAGCTTTATAATATGCTTAATTCTATAATCATAAGATTGTAAACTAATATAAATTAAAAAGATACTTATTGTTTTTTTAAACGGTAATGTTGTTGGTTATTAAAAATAATATATTTAATATAATAATATAAATTTTTATATATAAATATAAATTATTTAAGTGTACGATAAAAGTTAATATTTATGTAGAAAAATGTTTTCAAGGGACTTTATGTTTTGTTAATAATCACACAAATAAATAATAATTATGTATATTAAGAAGACGTCATTCCCGAATGTTCTGTTTCTGTCTCCGTCTATCTAACGGGGAATATGGCAAAATTACAGCTTCCCAAAAATTAAATTATGATATTTAAGTCAAACTTTGGGAATAAAAATCTATTAACAAATTTAAAGATATGCATATTCTGAAAGTACTGTTATATCCATTTTGTAAAATATCTTTTGGAAAAGAAGTAATAGTATATATTAAGTTTTATATTTTTTTAACATGTTGTAATTTCTTTACCAGATGATATTTTACAAAATTAATATGACAGCCACTCTAAAATATGTTTTTTTTTAAATTTGCTAATAGATGGTTTATTTTAAGTTCGACCTAAACATCACAATTTAAGTTCTATATTGCTGTAAATTTGCTGTATTCCCTGTTAGATGGACGAAGACATATTAGCGTGTATAATATCAATATAACAAAAAAATGACTACAAAAGTAATTTGTTTGACGAATTGCCAATTTTATCAATTATATTTTTATAGTCAATACTTCTATAATTAATGTTGACCGAAGTTTACTTTTTACTACTTAATTTAAAAAATACTCGTTTACAAAACGTTTCAGTTGACGACAAATGAAGAACATATTTATAGATTATATATACAGTCGAGTCGCGATAACTCGAACCTCGATAACTCGAAAAACTTGACAACTCGATTTTTTTTTATTCCCCTAGAGATTCTCATAACTCTCAATGTTTCATAAGTCTTGTTAACTCGAATATAAAATTGTAATGAATAGCTTAGTCGAAGTATATTATTTATATCTGGGTATCTGGGTATTACGTAATATTTTGTTTTATCTATTTTAAGATAAAATGAGTAGATAGAAACTGATTATTAGCATAATATTATTAATATTATTAGCATGCACAATAACAGTAAGTACATATGTAAGGTTAGTATGTGTCTACCTGTCGTGTCTATTATGCGTATTTTTGTATGTTTTTAAACATATCTCAAAAACGAAAATTAAATCATTTAACTATAGCTGACAAAGTGCATGTGATACAATTGGTGGAAAAGAATAACCGAAAAAACATGACATCACGAAAGAATTTAATATTCCACCAAATACGCTGTCAACATTTTTAAAAAATAAGGCGGATATTTTCGAAAAATTTGAACACAATAAAGGTGACAATAAAAGGTCAAAACCAGCCAAATATCCAAATGTAGAGGTATGTCTATTCAAATGGTTTACTCAATGTAGAGATAAAAATACACCTATAAGTGGACCAATACTAAAAGAAAAAGCAGAATATTTTGCAATTCAATTTGGTTATTCTAATTTTAAAGCAAGTCAAGGTTGGTTAGGGAATTGGAAAAATCGTCATAACATAATTTTTCGTAAAATATGTGGCGAAAGTGCTTCTGTAAATGACTCTTTATGTAACGAACGGTTAGGAAAGTTATTCTCCCGATGATGTATTTAATGTGGATGAGACAGCATTGTTTTTTAAATGCCTACCCAATCGCACTTTTATATTGAAAGAGGAAACTTGTTCGGGTGGCAAACAAAGCAAGGAACGGATAACAATTCTTTTAGGATCAAATATATCAGGTTCCGAAAAAATTAAGCCACTTATAATTGGAAAATCTATTCCGGGAGATAGGTTAGTTTGAGATAGGTTTGAGATAAGTTAGTTTGAGATAGGTTTACCAGATATAACTTATTTTAACGCAAGTTATAGTCTTCATGTTTCTGGTAAACCTATCTCAAACTAACCTACCCCTACTAAATATACCGAAACTAATATAAAATTTAAGACTTGTTTAACTTAATCTAGATCTGATGTCTATAAAAAGAATTTTAATTGACTCTCAAGTGTAAATGTATAATAAATATTGAATAAATAAATTATTTACCAAAAATAAATAAATAAATAAATAAATACTTATTATCATGTACCTATCTAAATAATAATCATTAATAATTAATAACTGTAAAATAAAAAAAATAAGTATAAAAGTGGAAAAAGTATATATAAAAATACATATATTACATATAAAAGGTATATATATTAACAAAACATATTGAATAGGTAAGAATAATTTTACAATTTTGTACATGTATCAAATGTGTTGACATAAAAATAATAATAGTATAATATAATAACTAGTATTATAAACATAATAAATTAAAATAAAATAGTTAAGTAAAGTAACATACAAAATAATTATAATAATAATTAATAACACATAAATATTATATAGAATATACATATTAAATAATTATATTAATGTGCATATCGCAGAGTAGCATATATTTTAGAATTTCCCGAAACACGAGGTACCGTTGGTGTTACATCAAATAGCTCATTGATATAACATACAGTAAAACTAGAGTAATTTATGATATTAGGATTATTATGTACATTCAAGATTAACACTCACGAGGGTATAAACGGTTAAATGTAAAATATGTCTTAAAACACAAATCAAATGCTTTTAGTATACAATCAAAATGCTATAAATTGTTATCTACGCGAACATTTGTTCGATTGAAAATATATTTTTAACCAAGTATAATTATACAAGGTTGTATCTGGCTGTCATGTTGAATATAATTTTTTCGTCTTTGAATATTTCCAATTCTAACTGTGAAATATTCTATGTAAAAATAAAAATAGGATATATTAGAAGTTGAAATTGTAATATATTAGCAACTACATGATCTACAAAGTATTAAAAATAATAAGTTAATTAAAGAATTTAAAATTAAAAAAAAATTCTCAATTATAAAAAGTACATTGTCTCACTGTATAAAACTATATTATACACTTCCTGATATTTCAACTTTGTCTAGTTGTTGTGTAAGATGGGTTGCTATTTTATCTTTTACTAAAGTTTTTCTTATTTTAACTAATTTATCTAATCTAATTGGATATATATATATATATCCAATTGTCCAATAATGTACTCTATTCAGGAATTAATTATTTTCGAGTAGGATAATAAAATATTGAAATCTTAACATAACTATAATATTAAAAAGGTAAATTAAACTCATAATTGCAATTTAGTCAACAAGTCCATTTACTTCTCACAGTATTGAAATTGCATATAGACCCTCTTCTTATAACCATAGTTTTGCGATTTGTAATTCATCTTTAGGAGCATAATAATAAATAAGCTAATATTTATAACAATAAAATAATCATTAGTAACGTACCTACCTACCTACATATTTTGTTATAAATCGATCTACGCATAAATACTTTAAAACAAAATATTTTATTTAAATTTATGTAACTTGCAATTATACAATATAGGTTATAAATATCAAGACTCGGCATTAACGAGTTAAAAATGTATATAAGTTAAGTTAAAAGTTAAGTAAATATTAACTTTTTAACTTAACTTTTAATATCTAAATATTCGTAAACTTAACTTGTACTTTAACTTTTTAATTACGTATTATCTTAATAAATAACGAGTTCATTTCCTTAAAATTCAAGTTAAGTTAATATATGATTACATACATTTTAAGTTTAATTTATATACTAAAAATTATTATTATTTCGTGTCTCACTATATATTCAAGCAATTCAACAAAACAAGTTTATTTTTCACGCTAATAATAATATTTTTAATATCTATTATTGAGTTATTGACTATTGACTATTGTTATGTTATGTTATAATAATGAAATAATAAATAATTATCTTGTTTTCGTTTTCTAAATGTAGTTTATACTTTTATTGAAACATTTTAAAACCTACATTAAATTAATTTTATTAAAATAATTAATATATATTTTATAGGTGAATTATACGTAGAAATTCTAATCATTATTGCTGTTTGTATTATATTATTAATTTAAATATATATATAATAGATACGTGTGAACGGGCGTAAATCTCCCACACGTTTTTCGTAATCATTGTCTCAAGTTTTAGACCAAAAATATAATTCAATTCATGTGATATTGTAAAAATGGTCGTAAACAAAATTTTAAAATTTGATAATGATCATGAAATTTTTCTTTCACTGAAAAACAACATATTATTATAATAATAGTGCTTCTATATCCAATAATATACTAAAATTGACCAAATAAGAAACAAATCTATATTAATTATTAATTTAATATTTTCTTTGTTTTCAATGTTCAAACTCAGAATAGTGTGGCTAGTGTTACCAGAAGATTTGGCTCTCTTTATTTTTTACTACTTGACTACATTCAATCCTATAGTAACCTTTACTTATTATTATATATAATAAATAGTGACAAGTATAAATTTATTGAATGTGTCTTTTTTAAACGCATACTACCTAAGTCTAATTAAATAAATATAATTTCGTTTAAACATTTAAAAAAATTATAATAACAACTTAAGTTAATAAGTTTTTTTTTTTCTTAACTTAACTGAGCTCATAAAATATTTCATCAAGTATTAACTGAAAACTTTTTCCATTTTATGTCGATTAACTTAACTTAACTCAGTTAAAATTTTTTATTAACTTGCCCACCTCAACCTCAGTTCTAATCATAGTATACGTTAATACTATAATTAACAAATTAATCTAATTAACTATTCATTAACATTACCAAAATATTTTAGATTTCAAAAAAATTTTTAAAAAAATTAAAAGAGAAAAATTAAAAGGCTTTAGTACAAATGTATAACCTATAAAACGCACTATAAAAAGATATACCTAAAAGTATTGTAGATACCTACCATACCATCAAATAAACTAAATATACAATCAATAAATATTATTATAAAATTAATATTACTACTTATTAAGAATATTATATATTCTTTAGCCTTCACTAATATATAACATTAGTAAATTTTTAATATAATGTAATACGTACTTGAATAATTTTGTCACTCGACATGATAATCTTTTAATTTAAAACTTTTTTAAATTAAATTAAAAATTTACTACTTAACCCGTGTACAATGTATTTAAAAATGAATACGACACTCAAGTATAAACGGACACGGACACAGAGTAAAAAAACATAAGTAGGTACATAACATGTGGAATTACCGTTTAAATTGTTCAAAAGTCAAAACAGCAATAGGTTATAAATTTATAACACAAATTCATAAAAACACGATATGACATAACCATGGATAACCAATGAGTAAATTATTTACTTTCAAATAAACATCAAACATAATAAAATAATAACAAATAAAACTGCTCCAATATGTATACTAAAATGACTATCCCATAACTACGTAAAATATATTGATATATATTTTAAAAATATATTTTTAGAGCTTAAAATTGTATCAAAGCAAAACAAAGCCAAGCCAACACACTAATGTAATAAAAATAAACCTATTTGGTGTTCACTCAACACTAAAAATCCTTAATTCGTAAATATTTTATATTATTTATTCCAAAAAAACACACAACAATTTAAAATAAAACAGTTTAAAATAATAATTTATGAAGTTTAAATAATTGTTTTTTTGTTTTTTTTTTTGTCAATTTTCAACTAGTTAATTGTTTATATTACACTTTTAATAGTTCTTATTAACTTATGTTATAACTTACCCCCCGTAGTATAATTTTAACTAATATTTAATGTTATTATAGTAGTCTGATAAAATTGAAACTATCCAACTATATTGTTTATTCAATTACAAAATACAATCACAATAACTAATGTATTGTGAGTCAAATTAAAATATAAACTATAATTGAGGATAATATAAGTCAATAACCACTATGATATCTGGCAATGCTTATTTGACACAAATAAATTTATAATTTCATTATTTATTAATATTTGTTGTGAATCTGCATTATTGTTACCATAATAATTTGTATTTAACACTTTAATTGAGTTTATATAAATTCATTGGACACTGACTTTAAATTTTAACTATTTGATATAATATGTTAAGTAAATATAACTCCTAAATTTCTATGTGTATACGATACCGCGATAAGAAATATTATTATTTATAAAATATATATTAAAAATGTGTTAAGAAATGATATAACCGACACACCTGGTCTGAACAAGTAACGAATAAATATATTATAACGATATTAGCTATCATATAATAAGATGTTACAGATTTTAATTTAGTAAATAAATTGAAGGGGGTTGGGGGATGTTATATTCAGATGTATATGTTTCAAATTGATTTATAAAAATTCTGATTCCGCAGCATACTGCATATATAATATACAACAATAAGACTGCATTATGAACATAATTATGCATATGATAGTTCCTTCCCTATGGTCACAAACATATCTGTTAAAATAATAACTGTAAAATAAAAAACCTGAAGGTCCATTTAAACTCTGGTGTATCCCCCTACGATGACTTCCGTGCAGATTTCACAATCAATTTAACGACTATTCTCTACATAGCATAAACAGATTTTCAAAAATCATACTACGATAGAGAGCATACCAAACCTACACTGTCAAAAAATATGTTCGACAGGCTGTTACATAAAAAAATTGGCTTCGATGTGCACTGTATCGGGGATAGACACCTAATAAATTTGGGTGCTCCGGTGTTCTCATAGAATTTCTACAACATAACAATTATGAAAACAATTTTTAATTTTTAATTTTATATTATTAACGTTTTTACCCTGGGCTGCGAATTTTCTTCGGATCTGTCCGTCTCATCACTCGTCTAAAAATTATAAAAATAATTTTACGCGTAAAAATAATAAAAATAAATTTGCGTGGTATTAAATTATTTACCTTTTCATCGTTCAATTGTAACATCCAACGCTGGACTATCTGTTTTGACACGAGTGTACGTAATTGCCACGAGCATTTGGGCTCACATTTCGATATCGTAATACCTAAAGTGTTCTTGACCGCTGACAGCATATCTTTTGTATTCGAATAATTATATTTTACTTTGAATACAACGGCAAACTCGTCGAGTTGAAGCAACACCAGCGGGCAAACTATCGCACATTTTTATATTTGTACGTCGACGATTGATTTATTGCCGACTCCAAAGTCTGTATAGTTCCCACGTCTTTGAAATTTAATAACGCGCGACACTCGTCTTGCGTCTTAGATTTCACGACGAGCGTATTCTCGCCACGATATACTGTTTTCGAAAGCGTCGTATTCTTGAGATTAATAATACCGTTCTCTTGAGATTTTGTTTGTAGAACATTCAGTAAATTTGTAAAAATGTCCACTCATCGGGTTAAATATTTTATTCAATTCTTTCAACGAAATAACGATGTGACGTGATTGAAAAATAATTTGAATTACGACTTTGAAATTATTTACGGGGTCGATTCCGATATTTATAAATTTCCGATCCCGAAAGTTTATGACGAACGACGTACAGCCCATGGGCGCTACGTACGTAAATTTTTTCTTGTTATATATGGCTACTTCCATTTTTAAAAACACTAGATTTAATAATATTAATAAAACACTAAGACACTCGGACTAATTAACGAATACTGATTAATTTCAGACGCTCGTCCTCGATTATAAATTATTGTCTACTAGTGTTAACGGTGGGGCTGTGAAACGAAATAACTGAAAACGATGAATCGATTTAAATTATAGCGGTTATTTGATATATAATAAAAAGAATCGTTTGTGATATGATATTTATGATATGGCGGAAGAGTAGTGGTTATTGTTTTTAAATTTTTAACGGTTTTTTATGGCAGGCCCTCTTCGGCGACGGCGGCGGGCCCAATACGGTGGCGGCTGAGGGCCCATTACGGGGCATGGGCGGAGTGGTGGTGGTAGGGTGGCTGTGGCATAGGGTGACGAGAGGAGTGGGTGAGGGGGTGGCGGTGTCATAGGGTGGCGGTTTGGGTGGCGTTGAGTGGCGATGGATAGGGGGAATGGGTGAGGGGTGGTGGTCAGGGTGGCGTTGAGTGGGGGCGGATATGTGGAGTGGGTGATGGGGTGGCGGTCAGGGTAGCGGTCTAGGTGGTGGATAAAGGGATGAGTGGGTGAGGGGGTGGCGGTTTTTGAACATACCTTTATATTCTACTAACAGCCGAAAACCCAAAAATTAATTACAAATTATTTTTCTACTGTATCTAATAAATAATACATATATACATATACTTACAATAACATTGTATTTATTTTAGTTTTTGTATAACATTTATTTACACATATTTATCATAAATTTTTATAATTTTTATATTTTATTATATTTCATTACATAACTCGAAGTTTTGATTTAATTTTGATAAATTTGCGTTAGGTATCTCGAAGTGTATTTTAATCCCCCTTCAACTTTGAGTTATCGCGACTCGACTGTAATTACAAAATAAATTTTATTGAGACGATAGCCTATATGAAATAGACAATTGATTATTTTTTTCCACAATAGACCTAATTTTATTTTTATTTATGAATTTAAAACAAAAAAAAGTTGTTCTAAGTTTTTAAAAGTGGAAATGTTGATTTTAGGCGTTCCTCCTTCGCCCCTTCGGTCTTCGGAGAAATTAGTGGTTTATTATAATTAAGACTTGAATGCAATAATATTGCATTAGAAAATACGAATCTGAGCGAAACAAGGTCGGACTGGTCTATACTGTAGACTGGCAATAGCCAGTGAGGCCCCATCTGTATGAGGCCCCTTTTATGGGTACAATTCTTGGACTGTAAGAGTGAAACGACGACACATAGTTGGCAGATCTGATATTTATTGGTAATAAGTACTTATAATCAGGGCTTAAAGTGAGAAAAAAATTCCAGGAGAGACTTATGTCTCCATATAGTTTTAAGCGTTCCATATATCATTTTATGTCTCCAGAACGTTTTGTAACGTGTAATTTGTTATGTTAGGGGGAAAAGAAAAACTACTAAAAAACGGCGAAATATCGGCAAAATTACGTTTTCTGTTTTTGTAAATTTTTTTATTTCGTGATAACCATTGTTTTTATTATATACTATATTAGAAAATCAATGGTGATAATAATTGAGTTTTGATCATAACGACTTGAAATTTTTTTTGAGTATTAACATAGATAGTATACAATATACATGTGTGATAAAATTTTGTAACGGATTAATTGATTTTTTGGCCAAGTATAAAACTTTGAAATTTTTTCCAAAAATAATTAATATTACCTGCAATTTTTGGTTTATCGGTTTGAAAATTTTAAAATTTTATTGAAGTCTAATCTTATACTACTTAATCTTTTTGTAAAATATTTAGAAAATCGTGACTGGCAATTTTTTTTATAAGCTTTTAAAGCTAAACTACAGAAAATCGGCAAAATCACGGTTTCATTATTTTAAATTAATTTATTTCATGATAACTAATTAGGTTTTGATAATAGAAACTTGAAATTTTTTCGAGTAACATAAGTTAATACAAATTAATTAATTAATCAAAAAAAAAAGTAATTAATCAATGCTATATTGGAAAAAAAATTGGAAACGATTGGTTGATTTTTTGACTAATTATAGAGATTTGAATTTTTTCCCAAAAATGTTTAAGATTACCTACAATTTTAGGTTTAACAGTTTGTCTACTCATGTATTATTTTATTAATTTCCAAAATATTTTGAAAATTGTAGGCCACATTTTTATTTTTATAAGGTTCTGAAATTTGAATATTTTTGGTAGAATTAAATATTATGATATTTTTTTTTTATGTTTGAATACACTTTTTCGACTAGATATAATGATCCAATTACCACAACTAAGAAATGCTTTCAGTATCAAATTGCGTCTAGTTTGTACTTTATATAGCTCATTTTTCGAATTTCTCAAAAGTTTTTTTTTGGGACAAAGAAATTTACCAAAAATTGATGGAAAAAAGTCAAAATTTACAGAAATCGTAATTTTGATGAAATCGATTTTAGGGTTTTCATGATAACTAATACAATTTTTAACGTAAGTACTTAAAAATTTTTTTGAGTTTTTTCATAGGTATTTTACTTCACACACGTGGTAAACTTATAGAATGACCTATCAATATAATATATTGTATTACATTGAGTTTCGCGCAGAATCGTATTTTCTAATAAAATATCATTCAAATCTTAATAATAAACAATTATTAAATAATTATAACAATGTAATATTATAATTAAAGACGGATTTAATTGATATTACAACTTTTTTTTTAGCTAAGATAAATCAAATATAATCAAATATGTACACGATTTTTATTAATTACTGTCTTTCTGTTTAATTTCATGTTGCAATTTTTTGCAATTTTGTATATTTCACGTAATCAAATGTACAAATTAATATTTCTTAACTAATTTTATAATATAAAAATAATAACATTATTGTGGATT
This sequence comes from Eriosoma lanigerum, assembly GCA_013282895.1. Lineage (NCBI taxonomy): Eukaryota > Metazoa > Arthropoda > Insecta > Hemiptera > Aphididae > Eriosoma > Eriosoma lanigerum. The sequence goes on from CM023362.1 coordinate 12,342,196, forward strand.
TTTATTATTAGTTTGATTATAATATGATTTTAGAAGTATAAGGTGTATTATCTATACTTATATTTATAGATATCTGTTATTACAAAATGGGGAACATGGTTTAACGCTGTACTTTTCTATGCAATTACTTTTGAAAAGTGTAAAAACATATTGAAAGTTTAACAGATGATGCTTTAAGTGTCAAAAAGCTGAAATAGCTTGTACAAGATAATGCAGTCAAAATGACGACCATTTCCCCAGCTCCCCCAAGTCAATATTTTAGATTCTAAGCAAAGCGAAGAATGTATTGGTTTTACAAAGATCTTTTTTTTATGTATGAAGACACTTTTTCGAGTAGAAATAATGGTCCGATTACCACAAGTAGGGTATGCTTTCGGTTGCAAATCGTGTCTAGTTGGTACTTTATTTAGCTCATTTTTCGAATTTCTTAAAAGTTTTTCCTTGGGAGGCGAAAAACACCTAAAAATTTGTGGAAAATCGGCAAAATTACGATTTCTGTTATTTAAAATTTTTAATTTCGTGATAACTAATTGAGTTTTCATCTTAGGGACTTGAATTTTTTTTTGAGTATTAACATAGGTGAACTTCATTACAAAAAAAAATTTAGAAACAAATGGTTGATTTTCTAACTAAGTATAGAGTTTTGGCTTTTTTTATAAAAATGTTTAATATTTTCTACTATTTTTAGTTTATTGGTTTGAAAATTTTGTCAAAGTCTAGACATATATGACTTAATGTTTTTACAAAATATTTTGAAAATCGTGACTGACAATTTTTTCTCATAACTTTATAAAGTAAGAATTTTCGAAAATCGGCAAAATTAAGGTTTGATTATTTTATTTCTTAATAACTAAATAAGTTTTGATCGTAGGAAATTGAAATTTATTTTAAATATTTACATTCGTAATTTACACACGTAGTAAAATTTTAGAATGGATTATTAGTATAGCATATTGTAATATATTGAGTTTCGCTCAGAATCGTATTTTCTAATGCAATATTATTGCATTCAAATCTTAAGTATAATAAACCACTAATTTCTCCGAGGACCGAAGGGACGAAGGAAGAACGTTCACAATCGACATCCCCACTTATCTTAACTTTTTTAAATTTACCATATCGAATCATTTGTAATCTGTTTGTAAAGGTTTGTAAAAGCAAAATTTTCGTTTGTAAAGGCCCAGTTTTAATATTATGGCATTTTCGAAATGAGGTGCTGGAGAAATGCCCAAATATTTTAAATATAAATTTAAAGGAATATAATAAAATACTATTTATTTATATGAATTGTATGATTAGATTGCAATTTATTATTTTTTTAACAGGCTTACTACTTTAGTATTATTATATATACACAATTTTTAAAATAGATTATTTTATTTTATATTTTTATACGAATTTAGTAGTATGTGTATATATAATATTCTAGTTATCATAAAAAATGTCGTACATTATAAATTTAAAATTTTTGCTATTACTAGCAAAAGTTGTTTTTATTTATTGAATATTTTATGTATTAATTTTTAACATTATTTTTATATTGGTGTATAAGTAATTATATATTGTTACTGGTGCAAAATATAATATTGTAAAAAATAAAATATCTATATACCAAATACAATTTATCATAAGTACAATTATACGAAATATTCTGCATAATTATATGCGCACTCCTTCTTTAATCTATAATGAATTGGAAATTGGAAAATTGTCAATATTTACTAATATAGGTGTACTTATTAAATAATAATTATTAGCATTTAATAACCTATAAATAACCTTATTGGTTATTTTTATAATTGCTAATGTTGTAGAGGACAGTACGTTATTTTAACAACAATATGATTAGGTTAGGCCGTAAATTATAAATATTTCCCTAACTCAATTAGATTATTTTATATTAAAATAAAATTTATCAATTATGTACTTATACCCAATTATATTCGAGTATATTGTGTTTTAATAATATAATTTCTAAAATGTTTGCCACTTTTCTATCTTTTTTAATAATTCTTCATACAACTTTACATTTCTTTTAAATTTATGTACGGATATCTACTAGTTGAAATTTATTTCAACCTATACACTATTTATTGTGATATATATAGACGTATATATAGTAATATAGTCGTATAAATACAGATTGATTTAATTGATTGATCGAGATGTCAATTTATTATGCATGCTCACACCCTTTTTTCTTTAATAATACATATTTTGTCATTTTAATTTAACATTTTAATTTATTTTATATACCCATATTTTCTAATACCTTCTATACCTTATAAACATTTTAATTATGTGTTACAATGTTGATTTCAGTAACAAAATATTTTTTCATTTATTAAATTATAATACGATATGAATATAAAAATATAATTAATGTTGTTATAACTCAACAAATAATAATTTTCTTATAAAAATATAATAATAATCAAATAAAATTCATAAGCTTATACATGATATGTAAAATCTGATTATAAAAATAATGTTAAAAATAAATTACCGAACACAAAATATTGATTAAATAAAAACAACAAGTATTAGAACAAGTTTCATATTAAATACAATTAAATATATTAAATGTACGAAATTTGTTATGATAAATAGATTATTATTATTCTATATATCCATATAATTATATGTACGCCTACTACTATATTCTTATGAGATGAAATTTTGATTTAAATTTTAGGCATTTCTCCAACCCTCTATTTTGATAAGGCCATATTATTAAAACTAGACTTTTACAAACGAAAATTTTGCATTTACTAACCTTTACAAACAAATTACAAACGATTGGATGTGGTAAAATTTAAATTAAAAATTTTTGTGCATATCTCCAGCCCCACCATTTTGAAAAAATCATAATATTAAAACTAGGCCTTTACAAACAAACATTTTGCTTTTACAAACATTTACAAACAGATTACAAACGATTCAATGTGGTGAATTAAAAAAATATTGATTTGGAGGAACTGAGGAAATGGACGTAGTCAAATGTGATTTAGCATAAATAAAATTACACTTATCTGAGTTATCCATGAGTTTCAAAATTTTGGAAGAATCTAATAGTGAACTATTGAAAAGTATGGATATTTTTTTAGAAAAATTGAAGATATTTTAACAAATATTTCTAAAGGATTTAAAACTTTAAAGTGTTACTATGAAGTCATGTCAGTTAAATCAAATGTTAATTTAGATATAACGCCTACTTTATTAAATTGTTTTAAATATGCACCAATAACTAGTGTTGACGTAGAACGTAGTTTCTCGTTGTACAAACATATTTTAAGTAATAGAAGATTTAATTTTAATGAAAATAATTTAGAAATGTATCTGATCATCAATTTTAATTCCAAAATGTAATAATTATAGAAGTATTTTTTATATTAATTATGTATAATAAGAATAAAAACATTTACAATAATATTGTATTTTATAAATATATAAATATAACTTGCATTTTTATAGTGCAATTTATTTTGCAATTTTTGAGTGTTTTTAATGCAATTAAATCCGGTTTTTAATTATAATAAACCATTAATTTCTCCGAGGACCGAAAGGACGAATGAAGAACATCCAAAATCGATCTTCCCACTTTTTTTATTTCGATATAGTAATAAATTATTTGTTAATTATAAAAAATTAAATTGTTGATGGTAAATTTAATTATAGATCCTTTTGTCAATCCACGGTGAGGCCAGTGTTGTGCGTTATCTAGATAAAATATAGTTATCTTTTTATCTTATCTAGATAAATAAACAGGTTATCTGAAAACAATCATCTAGATAATTATTCAATCAATGATTTAAAAAATTTTGATACAAAATTTTTTTAAAACGAGCTCTGTAAACACTATTTATAGTTTTAACTGGAGCATCAGATAGTTTATAATTGATAATAATAATATTTACAAACTAATCATGATAATAACAACTATGGTTTATGCCGAGTACGAACGTTTGATCTACAATATTAAATATTAATTATCTGTTTTTTTATCTAGATAAAATTGGATATCTTTTATCTCTTATCTAGATAAAAAAATTAAGTGTTATCTATTTATCTCATCTAGATAAATTTAAAATCAATTATCTGTCATCTTATCTAGATAAATTATGGGTTATCTTTGTATACAACACTGGGTGAGGCTTCTCATACCCAGTCCGACCCTGGAGCGAAACTCAATATATTACAATACACTATACTAATAATTCATTTCAAAATTTTATCTCACTTGTATACTACTTATATGTTAATACTCGAAAAAAATTTCAAGTCCCTACGATCAAAACATAATATAATAACAGAAACCGTAATTTTACCGATTTTCCGCCATTTTTTGGTAGTTTTTCCCCTCCCAAGGAAAAACTTTTGAGAAATTCAAAAAATGAGCTAAATAAAGTACTAACTAGACACGATTTGCTACCGAAAGCATACCCTCTCGGGGCAATCAGACCATTATTTCTACCCGAAAAAGTGTTTTCATACATCAGAAAAAAAAAACAACTTTGTAAAACCAATACATTCTTCCATTCGCTCAGAATCTAAAATGTTTAAATACTTGTTTAAGAATGTAATATATAAGTTTGCATTTATAACTATTTTATATTATTTTAATTTTAATAAAAGTATTTTATCTTTAAAACATAAATTGGAACTAAAAATTTATTTTTCATAAATAATTTATATTTATATGCAATTATAATATGTATACCTATAGCCTATAGGCTATAGAACTATTGCTATATTATAATATAATATTAATAGATATTTATATTATTTTACGTTATATTATAAATTATAATTACTTACTAAATTACCTAAGTAATCCTAATTTAATATTTTAACAATATGACTTATTAAATTATAATATTTTTCTACGAAATTTGAATGAAATACAAGACTATCAATTATTTTTTTTTTTTTGAAAACTAAAATATTCGGAATTTCATAATTTATAGTGATACTCACCTATATAGTGAAAAATAACCTATGCAAAGAAAATTTCAAAAATTTATTTTCAATATTTAATAATTTCTATATTTTGTACCCACTATAGTTTTTATCTTTTTGGCGAAATTAATATTAATTATTTCATGACAAAATATAAAGAAATCAACACAAACCATAAACGTATCGACTTGAATACAATTTTGATATGCGTGATAAAAATGTATGTTATTATAACTGTAAAATACATAACTGACATAAAATATGTCATAAATCAAAAATTCAAATGTTTAATAAGCTTTTAGTGCTAGGATTTATAGTAAAACTATAACATTATGAAATCGTATTATATTACAATATAATCAGTAGTGTTCCCATAAGGTATACCTACTCCATAATCCATATTCCTTATACGGTATATGCCTATACAGTATACACTCAAGCTTTTATATAAAACATGGGTATACTGCGTATACTTTCAAAGTCTTAAACAGATCGCATAACGAAAAGAAATATTTATAAATTTATTAGTTTTTTTTTTTTTTTTTGTAATTACACATGGAATTTTACAGTTATATTTTTCTATAGTAATTTATAATGTTTGGTGATCCATATACACGATTGTCATTCATCGAAATTTAATGAATAATATTGTGGAGATAGAAAATAATATAAAAAAATATAAATTAAATATTTGTAATTTAATATGTTATTGTTGAATAACACCCCCTTCACCATTGTATATTATAGCATTATATGACTTAGTATACTCTCAAAGAAATGAATTAGAACAACTCTGAATATAACACTTATTGGATATTTTTTGATAATTTAATACGTGTTTTGATATGTCATGATTTCCTAGAATACTGAATTTGATCGTAGGAATTCATACAAATAGCATACTAAATATTCGCAAAAAAAAAAAAAAACAACATTAAGTCATTTTTTCTTGATGGGTAGGGCTGGAGAAACGTTACTCCTGTCCCACCCAGTTAATTTTGGATTTTGCGGCGAAACGGTTTTCGTAGGAATTCTGAATTTGGTCGTAGGAATTCATACAAATGGCATATTAAATAATAGCAAAAAAAAATTTTAAGAATGTAAATGAGTGGGGTTGGCGAAATGCACGTAAAAAAAATGTATTTTTCTTGTTTTCATGTTAATCCGTTATCGCCCCTCGCCCAATGGTCGTAGTCGTTATCGGTCTGTATAGAAACTGTCTATATTCTATATAATAGCCATAGAAACCGCTTAAATATCAATGCATAATAATATTGGTAGACTCAACATTGATGACTATTCAATATAAAATTTAAAATTATACCATTATTTTAATAATGTTCTGTTTTGTTACTGTTTTATTTGGTTTAAATGGCAACACTACAGGTAAACCGAATGGAAAAAAAATTATATTCTGTCCTAGTGTCATTATACTTCCACACTTTTAAATTAAAAAAATACAAATTATGATGTTAGATAGTGCATTAATTATTCCTATAATTAGGTGTGCTATATTTATCTATCTAATAAACAATAAGTATAACAAAATGTATAGGATAAAACTTAAATTGTAATGTTTAGATAAAAGTTGAGTTCAACTACTAAATGAAACCAATTATTAAATTTATAGTAAAATATCTAGTAAAATTAGATTTTATTTTTTTTAAGTGTTATTTTAAACAACAAGGGGTATTAAGTTATAATTTTACTTCAAAATAATATTCAAATTAAACTATTTACATTTTAAATTCAACTATTTACCTTTACAAATCGCAAATTTACTATGATTTTTGAAAAAAGTTTGTAAAAGGTCGGAAATTTTACATTCAATGTATGACCGATAAAACGTGATTTTTACCTTCAACAACAGACTTAAACATTATTTACTAGATAATTTTTTTTTTTCAAATTTAACTATTTAACCCTTAAAATTCGCTCATTTACTGTTTTTAGAAAAAAAATTTTAAAATGTTCGAAAATTTTACGTTCAATGTGTATAATGATATAAAGGTATGTTCAAAAACTGCCACCTCCACACACTCTACACGGGGTCACTCCGCCACCGCCTCAACCGAAAAGTAAACGGTGCCATGCCACCCACCGCCAGAAAGAACCCTACCATTCCTAACCCAGCCCACACTTTACCGAAAAGAATTCGGGCGTATTTAAATACATTTAAAAGAAAAGTGGGAAGGCCAATTGTGGACATTCCTCTTTCGTCCCTTCGGTCCTCGGAGAAAGTAGTTCACTCGTTCCCCCGATCATCCCCCCCCTCACCCCCCCCCCCCCCTACTAACCACCAATCCTATCCACACCCGCTACCATCTGCCACCCCCTTACCCACGCCCCTCATCAGCCACCGTAGAGGCGGTACTTCACCCACTCTCCTTACCCACCACCACCCCCCCCACACACCTATCAAACGCCAACCCTACCATCTGCCACCCCCCTCATCAGACGCCGTAGAGGCAGTACTTCACCCACTCTCCCTACCCTCTGCCACCCCCCCCCCCACACACACCTATCAACTGCCACCCCCTCACCCACTCCCCCTACCATTCGCCAACCCTATCCATTCCCCCCACCCTTTGCCACACAATCTACCACCACCACCCTTCACCTACTCACCTTATCATCTGCCACCACCACCCCATCACCCACTCCCCTCATCAGCCGACATACACACACTATGCACGAAGTTATATTTTATAATAATACATCGATACAATAATATTATCGACTTTGTACAACATTTATTTTATAAATTATAAACTAATATAAATATATAATTTTATTCAATACATATTGAATTATTAACATTATGTTTTAAAGAAAAAAATTAATTTTAAGTATATAAACAATTTTTTACAATAATAGAATCAATAAAATAATTGCAGTTTCGCGTTCTATTGCGAAGTGTAAACAGTACTTCAATCTCGCGTTGGCGATTCCATGTACTTTAAATTGTAAGATTCGGGACCATCGTTTTCGTCAAAAGCCTGAAAGTTAATGATTATATATTAAAATATAATATAATAACAATATAAAAATAAAAATTATAATAAATATATAAAAGTATTATTAAATTACTGGCTGCGATGGTGAGCGTAGTCGTTTATTTAGCTTCGGTGTTTCGAGTTGTGAAAAAGTCAGCGGACTCGACAGGCTGTTATGTAAAATCATTGGCGTTGAAGTGCACTGTATCAGGGATAGAAACTTAATAAATTTGGCTGCTTCGGTGTTCTCATAGAATTTCTACAACATAACAATAATGAAAACAATTTATAACTTTTTATTTTATATTATTAACGTTTTTACCCTTTAGTGAATTACGAGAAGACACTAGACAATAAGTTCACATATAAACCACTATATTAACATAATTATTATTATTGCCATGAAGAACCAATTTCCAGTGATAACCGGACTCAATCATAGACACACAGTAACATTTTTATATAGGTCAATAGGTAATATTCATATTGTCTTAGCTCAATTATACTCTTTTTAACGTCCTGCTTATAATAACAAACAATATTCATCTTAATCATTCATCATATTAATTTTTAAATAAAATTTTAATATTTACCAGAGCATTAACAATTTCTTGTCTCCACCCAAATCATAAGAACCCACGTTTTTATGTACTGCTCCATTCACACATTTTTTTCAGATCTACAGACTTCTTCATTTTAAATTGTAAGTTATAATTTTTGTTTATTCATCTTTTTAACTTTTTCATGTAAAGTTTAGTATTCTAAATATAAAGGAAATTTTTTTCTCCGCAAAAATCATAAAAACTTATTTACACACTGCACCCCTTGCAAACTATATATATTTAAAATTGAGTACTATACATATTAATAAATAATAACTGATCTTCCTTAATTTATCCATACAAAATATTAGTATTTTATTGTAGATAGGTATAAATTAATTTTATTATATCCAACAAAATCACATACACGTCATAATCATAGTATTTATTACTCCCCTCGCAATTTTTTTTTAAAGGATCTAAATATTAAAATAATGTAGAAAATTTTAAATATAAAATTTTTTGTATCCACCCAAATCATTAACACCTATATTTATTTACTACTCTCCACGCAATTATTTTTTTTAAATTTCTTGGTCCTAAATATTAAATTATTAATATTTTACTCCCCCCTTAATTTTGATATTTAATATAAATTAAATTTTTTGTAATATCTACCTAAATCATAAATACATCATTATATTGATTTTGGTTGGACAAATTGTACTTAATAAATTATGAGTTTGATTATGTATGTTTTCACCGGCAGATAACCTTCCACTCGATATGCGTTCCATATTTGCTAAGTCTTGTTCAGTTAAAAGATATGAATCATATGGATTTATATTTACCTGACTCTAATAAAAAGTAATTATAATTAGGGTTGAACAAAAAATGAATAAAAAAATAAAAACTCACTATTAAATCGGCTATAGCTTCTGGGCTATTAGATATATCGGAATCGTCGGGAGTATTTGATCTAGATTCCATCATGAGATAAAAAAGAATCACTTCCATCACTGTATATATAGAAGTATACAATATTGTTATTGAGGAATCTGATAACTATATGACGGCAAATGTAGAGAACTGCGTCTTAAATTAACTAATTGCTCCTAAAATATATAATAAGTTGTCATTTTTTTTTTTTTTTTTTTTTTTTTTTTTTTAATAATTATAAATAATAAATTTTAAGATAAAACTTACGAATATCCAAAAATAATAATTATTGCAATAACTAAATTTTAGTAAAAATTATAGAGAACGCGAAATAACAATATAATTATATTATAAAACTTTGAGACATAGAAACGACAAATTGCTTACAAAATTATGTGTCAAAGAGATTAATGAAAATACGATTGCCATAGATTTATATTTAATATTTAAAAAATAAAAATAATTAACTCACTTAAGCCGAGTATTGTCCTATCGGTGTAGAATAATTAGGAATAGATTGTCGACCTATGATTGAACTTCGAGGTTTATTAAAGGCAAAATACTCTAAAATCGTACTGAACAAGTCACCTGCAATTTAAAGATGTGATAAAATTGATATCCTAGTAGGATACTACAAGGATACAAAAGGATAGTAATATATACCTATCTATATGGCTATACCAATAGGTATGATAGTATACTTACCTATTTTACCTATAGATAAATATATTAAATAAAACATTTTATAAAGTTTAAAAATTAATTTATACCAGAATTTTTCGTTGGACTTAACGACTGATCAGGCGAAGAAAAAAAGCTATGAAAGTCTAGTGTACTTCTATCTTAACTCACAGCAGGTGAAGTTACGTCAGGAACGTCTTGGTTTTGAAAAAATTATCCCTAAAATAATTTTAAAAATAAATGTCAAAATCAAATTCATATATGCTTAAAAATATTCTGAATAATAAAAATAAATAAATATTAGGTTTAGGAGAACATGCAGGTATATTAGTCCCATAGATATTAAAAAAAAACATTTAGATAATTTAATTAACTTACTCTTCTAAAAGTAGACATGGTTACAAACAAATTAATTAAATTTTAATGGATAACAATGAAAATAAATACCTAAATATTACAAAATAAGTAATTATGAAAATAAAATAAAAATTTGCGACGAATTAATATTAAAACCGCGGAAACATAAAAACGATATTAAACATCAACAGACCAGTCGAAGTCTCGACGACGAACTTAGTACTAAGTGTAATTCTTCGTCGACTGAGGTCTACTCGAACTCAGATTTTCTGCGCATCATTTCTGCTCATTTTCATTGTCATCCGTTTTGGTTGGTCAATGTAATCGCGTAAAAACCAATCAAATGACATCAGAATAGAACAATCCCACCTAACAATTACATAATTTAATTTATTTTCATTTAATACTGGTTAAATATTGTTTAAAAAAAATCGTATTAAATAAATTTTTTTTTTATTAATATTTTGCACTTGATTTTTGTCATTCTGTAATGTAAAAATTATTCTAATTAATCAGGTGTGTTAAATAAGAACAAATAAACTACATTACCATTTTTCTTGCAAATTTCTCATACAAAATGATATATCACACCATTTATTTTGATTCTGGCGACACCAAGTGTCAAAAACGCGCGACAAGCTCAAAAACCATGTTATATCTCGATTTGTGTGAGAACTTTGCAAGAAATAATATATTCGTATTTATTTTTACATTTAAGATACCGTTCTAAGGATATATCGATAAAATTCAGGTGTTGAAGTTAGACAAAAATTTCAAAAATATCTTTATTTTGCTCATTCTACTGAATATTAGTCTCCTCATGCATTTCAGAAACACCATTGTATATATATATATACAAAATATAAATTACATAGATTTAAATAAAAATAATACCTAATAATTATAGTATTAATTATTAATAGTTATACACTTAACACTTAAACATTTTAAAGTTGTGGTTTATATTTAAAATACATTTTTATTATTTTTAATATTTATATAATACTCGTATAATATATGTAATAAAATGAATTTTGAAAAGTTGTATAACAAATAAAATTTAAATTGTTTTTAATTTTATATTCAAAATTAAATTAGATAAATAAGACTAGTAGTTTAATCTACAAATCTATTTTACAAAAATCAAAAAGTATTTGTATTTTATTTTAATACACCTACTATATATCATGATTTTCCTTAAACTTTTGTCCCCCCCCCTTCCCACACAAGAAAAATAGTTCCTGCGCCTCTGTATCCAACTATTATGTGAATTATCAAATCAAGCTATTTAACCAAGGTTTGTTTACCTTTTCGTCGTATAATTTTTTCGATTAAATAATCGTTAGGATAATTTGTTTTACATATTTCTTGGGAATAAAAACATTTGGCAATTGGTTGACCGGTATAATCTTGTAGATTATAAGTGTGGGGGTGATGTGTTATTTATCTTTACGATAGTAAATATTTCTGTAGACCAATTTGGTATACCAATAGGTATCCTTTAGTAAAAATACCTTTCTGTGTACTTATACGAACTTTGTCCCCTATTTTAAATTTTCTATTAATATTACGTTGTTTAAATGTAACTAAAGTAGGGTTTTCGTCTGCTTATTCAGGTGTCATACTTATAGTTTTGTGTTTAGACTTATTATAATTGTTTAATAACATAGGTAAAACAGAAACCCACTGACATGTACCATGCGCAGTTAATTCTCTAAACATTTTTTCTTTTAAAGTTCTATTAAATCATTCAACAATACATGCTTTGAATTCAATGTTTGGACGATAAAACGTGATTTTTACCTTCAACAACAAACTTAAATATTATTTATTACATAATATTTTCTTTTTTTCAAATTCAACAATTTAACTCTTAAAATTCACTCGTTTACTATGATTTTTAAAAAAAAAATTTGAAAAAGTTCGAAAATTATACGTTCAATGTATGACCGTTAAAACGTGATTTTTACCTTAAATATGTTACTTGAACAATATTTTTACATAAAATTTTTTTTTTTCAAATTCAACTTTTTAAGCATTAAGGTTCGCTCAAACCGAAGCAGCAGCGGTAGCGGTAGCGGCAGCGGTATTTATCGCTTTTTAAATACCGCTGATCTAACCTAACCGGAGCGAAATATTTCGCCAAAAATTACTAGTCGACATTGTGACACCCATGCGCGTACATGTATTTTGTTATTACGTATTATATTTTTTTTACTAATATTAATATTTAAAAGTAAAAAACAACATATTTCTATATTTTTTTTAAATTGTTATCATACCATGGATATTTATTATGAAAACTCAAGTTCAGATGAAGAAGATGTATTACTGTTAGCAGCTGTAATGGATGATGAAGAACAAAAAAGGTACCATAGGATTATAATTAGGCTTAGGGACTTATAGATCTCAAAAAATTATAATATAATATAATTAGAGTTAGGATGTTGAATATGTTGATGTGATAATAATATATTAATATTCATATTGCTTGTTGCACTGTACAATTAAAATATGTATGATGGTATCAAACGAAAGACGATGAAAGTCATCAACATCCTAACCCTAATTATAATATATTAGCTACAACTGTTTTTAAATACAGTTTGTGCTGTTACAATAACAAATAATAAAAAAATCATGTAATATTTAATTTTTAGACGTAAAAGACGAAAATGGGTTCATGAAATTAATAGCCAAAGAGAAAGTTTAGGTGAATTTTATCATTTAATGCCTCAATTACGAAATTGCGTCGGACTCGTTGGAGTCACTGATGGCATGCTATAGTGAGACGACTGAGACGAAGATGATGTTGCTGTGTCTTCATCGATTTGTTCCAACTCTAGTTCCCCGATCAATTTAGCTATTTTGTTTTTAGCTATTGCTTGCCGTCTAGCTGAAAAAGATTTTATAGTTTTTGCGTGGCCCATCATTAACAGTTCAATCCCATCCATAGCATTATGTGAGGTTTTGCTCTTGTTTTTAAAGTGCTCTAATACATTGTCAATATTGGAACATTGCGAATCATTTTGACTTAGATCTCTGATCTTTTTACGAGGATTTTTAGGAGACGCAGAAAATACGACTTCGTTTTTTTCAAACGTAGATGCAGTGCAATTTGACATATCGTTCGTAACATTATCCTCGTCTTGAGCCGGTTCGTGGACGTTGGATATAGTTCTTTCAGTTTGGAAAAAAATAATTTATGATTAATTTATATTCAAATAAAAATAATAAAATAGTTAATTACTCGGCAAAACCCATATGTTCTTTTAAATATTCCATATGAGACGCCCACTGCCACTTTTTATAAGCAAAGAGGCTTTTATTTTTGGTCCCATTTACACTATGGCCGGTAGATGTTTTATTAGCTCTCAAATGCTTTTGATACGTATCGCGTAAGTTTTTCCACTTCGATTTTAATACATCTCCTAAAAGAGTATTTTATTATTATTATATATTTATATTTATATATTATTTTATTATTTTATTATTTTATTATTATTTACAGATTTTTTGCGACGGGTGATTCATATAAGACAATCGGTCATAGTTATAGGGTAGGATTTACGACAGTAGGTCAAATCGTCATAGAGGTATGTGAAGCTATTATTAAACACATGGGTCCTATATATATGCCGGAACCTACTGAGGAAATTTGGACAAAATCAGCGCAATGTTTTTTTGAAAAATGGCAATTTCCTAATTGTATTGGAAGTGTAGATGGGAAACACGTGACAATTAAATGTCCTAATAATAGTGGATCAAGAAACTTTTGTTATTTAAAAAAATTTTCAGTCGTATTAATGGCAATTGTGGACCCAGACTATAAGTTTATTTGTATAGATGTTGGTGGATATGGACGAAACTCTGACGGGGGAATATTAGAAGAATCTATTATGGGTAAGCGATTAGAAGCTGGGATGTTGAATGTACCTGAAGATAAGCCTTTGCCCGGTAAAGTTGAAAAATCACCTATGGTTGTTATAGGCGATAAAGCGTTTTCATTAAAAACTTATATAATGAAACCATTTCCTAGACGACAATCACGAAATGATAGTAAAAAGGATACTTACAATTATAGATTATGCCGGGCACGAAGAGTAGTAGAGAATGCATTTGGAATTTTAGCGAAGAAATGGAGGGTATTTAAGAGTCCAATGGAAATGAAAGAAACAACTGTAAAAAAAGTTATTATGGCAACATGCATACTACATAATTATTTGATAGCCCAAAATTGTAATGTATACGACAATGAGCTTGAAGCCGATGAAGAACCGTTTTTACTACGGAATAATATTGCAAATAATCCTAGAAGGTGTACAGTTGAAGCTTTTCGAGTGCGAGAATGTTTTGTTGAGTATTTTAATAATGAATAAATAAGTTACAGTAAAATGATATTATGTCTGGATAAAATAGCTAGTTGCTTATTTATTTTAATTTTTACCTATTTCATATTAGAATTGCACATGTTTAAAAACTGATACAAAAAAAAATTTAATTATTATTTTTTTTATCCTAACTAATATTTATAACTATTATTATAATATTATAATGACTTATATTTGTATAGAATAATTATATTTTTACTTACCGCTTTCACCGTTCATTTTAACACTTATTTCGTGATCCCAAATATAATCTTTTTTCCTCTTATCCTTGAATTCTGGAAGTGTCATATTATATATGATAGGATATTCTTTAACAATAGCTATTAACTGTTCAACTTTATTAGTCATTTTTATTATAAAAAATTAAATTGTAAACAAGAGAATCGTTCATACATTCAAACACCACGACGTTAGATTCAACTGCGAGGTGCAAACTTCAAGGTGCACGATTACGATGAATAGATATGTGTTTGATAAATATATTAATAATATGAGTTGGGAATTTACAACTGATTATCGCAGCGGAAAGCGAAAAATATAGTGTCTGCAGCGAAAAATAAAAATATCGCGCTCAATCTTGCGGCAACATTTTCGCCGCGGTATTAATTTCGCGCTAGTGAGTGCACTCGTATTAAAACGTATAGACATTAAATTTCGCTGCCGCTACCGCTACCGCTGCCGCTTCGGTTTGAGCGAACCTTTATAATTCACACTTTTACTATGATTTTTAAAAAAAGTATTTATAAAAGTTCGAAAATTTTACGTTCAATGTATGACTATTAAAACGTGATTTTTACCTTAAATATGTTACTTGAACATTATATTTTCAAAAAAAAATATTGTTTTTTTCAAATTCAACTATTTACCTTTATATACCTTTATCTATTTGTACATGCATACGCAACGCATGACACTGGCATAATAAAATATGTAGTAATAATAAGTAGAATAATATAATAATTGTGTTTTAAAGATATAAAAATCAAATAAATATCACATAGTAGATTAACTCTGCACATGCATAAAACCTTATAATCATAATGCATATTCAAAATGTTTTGCTAATCGGAATTAGTGATAACGCATTGTTAGGGTTCACACGATAACGCGAGTACCTTATCTAGTGTAAGACATCTATGAATAAAACCAATGTTAATGACTGTAAGTAGACTATAGTGTAAAATGTTTGATAGTCTGATAAGAAATTTTTTCTGAAATTCAATATGAGCTAAAGCTTTAATTAATGGCACCTAATCTCAATTAATTCGCTTGATAATGTACTTATAATAAATAATAATATAATCTCCGAGGTTTTATTTCACGATCATTACCGGTATGTAGATTAATTGTAATTTTTTTTTTATCGTTTATCTTCGAAGAAAACATTCTGTCCCTCGACAGTTGTCCAATGATTAACATCAAACGTTATTATTCGATTTGTAAAAATTTGTTTGCCGACATGGATAATTTGATTGCCGTTTGCCAAGTAACGTCGACGTCCAACAAAGAAATCAACTTTCAAATGTGCAAGAAGCTCATTACGAACGCGCGCAAATGTGGAGCCAAAGTACATAATCTTTACAACCTTAGAACGATTGATTGGTTATGTCTTGCATAACTATTAACTACAATTAAAGTTATCCAAAGATGTACCTACCTGCCCAATTATAACGACTAGCTATTAATTATTATTATTTTATAGATGATTTTTTTGCCGGAATCATTTGACTATATCGAAGAAGACCGAACCAAATCATTAATGTTAGCTGAATCTGTTGACGGATCTCTTATCGAAAATTATAAAACGTTAGCCAAGTCCCTAGACGTTTGGCTGTCTTTGGGCGGATTTCATGAAAAGGTAAAAATAATAGTATCTGTAATTTTTAATAATCTGCTTAATGAAAATTTGGAAACTTCGGAAAAGATATAAAATAGGACAAATAAATATGTCTTCATATATTTCTATTAGGATATTATTGTTTTCACTTCTAAAAGTTCTGTTACTGTATAGCCTCCCTCCTCACAATATTCATGCCTTGTAAATATCCAAAACATTTCTTATTATACATATAATACAGATTGTAAATTTTCCATTTTAAATAAAAAAAAAAATATATTATTGTTTTTAGACCGTAATAGAAAATTAAAATAATAACCAAAATGTTGAAATCTTTATTATCAGTTGATGTCCCTATGAATAGATTTACAGTTTAATAAACTTTTCTTAATTTAAAGTATATTTAATTTCAAATTCAATTAAGTAATTAATCATTTGTTTTCTACAGTTTACTTTTGAATACTTTATAAAACTGTGTTTCCATTAAATTTATATATACACAATTTTCTCAAGTTTTCAGAAACTAAATTAAGAAATACCCATTTGGTTATTAACAATAAAGGTGAAGTGTCTGCAACTTATCATAAAATGCATTTGTATGATGTAGACATACCATCAAAAAATATCAAAACTTATGAATCAAGTTTAATAGAAGCTGGCAATAAAATTGCATCACCGGTTAAAACGCCAATTGGGAATGTAGGCTTAGCAATTGTATCCTTTTATAACTAAGAGTTTAATAGAAATAAAATATTATATTAATATTAATATTAAATAATATTTTAATCTGAAAAATCAAATTTGTTTCAGTAGCAGTTCAATTCTTAAAAGACTCAGTAATGATAATTTCAACTGAAAAATAGCATATTACAGATTTATGTGAATATTATAAATTTTAAGTTATATTTTACCCCATTATTTATTGTCCTTATTAATTCAAATGTATGTTGAGTTTATTTCTAAATATTCAGTTTTAAAAACATATTAAGACATGTATAAATATTTCTTTATATTAAAAAATCAACCAGTGTTATGATATGAGATTTTCTCAGATGGCAATAGCATTAGCAGAAAATGGTGCGGAGATTATAACATACCCCTCAGCATTTTTCTTTGGTACAGGTGCGTATCATTGGGAATTGCTATTACGTAGCAGAGCTATCGAAACACAATGTTTTGTAATCGCTGCTGCACAAACTGGAAATCACTCCTCAACTAGAAAATCATGGGGTCACTCATTGGTTTGTTTAATTTGTATGTAACTTTTAGAATGACTTAAATTTAATATTAATTATACAGGTGGTTGATCCATTAGGAACAGTAATAGCACAGTGTTCTGAAGAACCAGGATTTATTTTAGCTCCAATTGATTTGTCATTGATTAAAACTATTCGCCAATCGATGCCTCTTGAATACCACAGACGATACGATGTTTATCCAAAAATGATTTCAAGTACCTTTTGCAAAATGATCATTGACGATTCACAAGAATTCAAATTTGGTACATCTATAGTAAAAGGTTTACAAGTGTTTTACAAAACACAATTATGTGTGGCATTCACAAATATTAAATGTGTCTTACCAGGACGTATCCTTTTATTGTTTTATATATTTTACAAATTTTATAGATGTTTTGTGTACTATTTTCATAACATATTTTTAATCAGACATTCTTGTAGCCCCTCAAAGAATTGTTGAAAAATTTACAGAGTTATCCAAAGATGAAGTACAAGATTTATTTCTTGTAGTCCAAAAGGTGCAAAAGACCATTGAACAAGTCTACAACACTAATTCATCGTCTATTGTTATTCAAGATGGCAAAGATGCTGGACAAACGGTTAAAGTGAGTATCAACTTTATCATTTATATATTTTATACTAATATTTGTTATTTTTTTTTTTTTTTTGTGAACTTATTAATCGTTAGCACGTACATGTTCACATTATTCCAAGGAAGCCTGGAGATTTTTTGGTTAATGACGATATATATAGAAAACTACAAGACGAAAAAAATTCTACAGATCCAAGAAGGACAGATGAGGAGATGTCACTTGAAGCAAAGCTTTTGAGATCTTATTTATAAACTATTTTAATAAATATTTATGTATAATATTACTTTTGGTAACACATTATTTATTGTTATTGTTTTACTAAAACTTAATGAAAACAATAAAAATTAATATATATATATATATATATTTATATAAATTCAAAATTTTTTATTTTTATAATACTTAACTACTTTAATCACAAATAAATAGTATTGACAAAAAACCATACACAACAAAAAGAATAATTGTGTGTTAAAGGTGGTTGCAAAAAAACATGGAAAATTACAAAAACATGGTGTATATAAAATTTATGAAAAGTTAAATAAATGTGTTTAATACAAATTGGTTTTCTTCATTATTTGAAGAAATTCTTCTTGACTTACTTCGCCGTCACCGTCTTTATCAGCCTCATCAATCATTTCCTAAAACAGTAGTTAATTCAATAAATATACAATAATTTATTTTTATATTTCTAAATATTTTAACTGATATTTTTTTATATTAAATTCTTCATATTAATTATTTTTTGATAAAAAGTATTTCATTTTTAATTTATATTTAACCATACTTAAAGCTCTAATTTGTTAATAGACCAATAATAATATATTAGTTACTTGTTATTACTTATTATTACTTGTTTTATATAAGTGATGACTAGCCTTTATAGTTGATTAAAGCATTTCATCATTTGAATTATATTATATAATCAAGGTGATAAAAACCTTTACCTATTATATCATTAACATACTTGCAAGTAGGCAGTTGTTTATTCAACACATTAATTTATCTTATACCAGTTTGAACATTCACATCCTACGATTCTACCGGGTCAAATTAAATAAAACTACTGACATACCTACCCAAAAAATATTTCTAAATAAAATTACATATTTTAAATTATAGACTATACTCATTATAGTACCAAATTGCACTAGAATTGTATTTTTTTATAAATATATTTAATAGTGATTATAAATTACCTAATAAATAATACATTAAATATAAATAATAATATTCTTCAGTACTATGCTGATATTTTGACTCATTCCAAAATTTTATAAGGTCTCCGCTTCGGTAGAAGGTGCTAATAAGCCGCCTCTGTCTTATATGACATAGATTTTTATA
Source organism: Eriosoma lanigerum (assembly GCA_013282895.1). NCBI lineage: Eukaryota > Metazoa > Arthropoda > Insecta > Hemiptera > Aphididae > Eriosoma > Eriosoma lanigerum. The sequence goes on from CM023362.1 coordinate 12,362,073, forward strand.
ATATATTTGTATTTCCTAACAGTTTATAATTATTAATTACCATAGACTTAGATACTTTTTTATTTTTAGCTCACAAATTCAATATATAAATATATTTATGCTATATGCCATTTGTAAAACTCATCTTTTTACAAAAAAACTAGGTTCTTTGTAAAATGGTATTTAAATTTTTTTTATAAACAATCTACAACTGTTTTCTAGACTTTTTGCATAGAGACCAACGTTAGTTGGACTATTTGGAAAAACAATGTTTAAATAATAAAATTCCTATTAGGCATATTAACATGTTGACTGCATATGTGTTTTTGCAGTTCATACAATAGTGCATACGTTTATTCTTCATCAAATTTATTTTTGATATTAAGAAAAAAGGTTTTTGTATGTGTTTCAATAACACATACTAAACATTTTTTTGAACTTTGAACTTATGAATTCATATTCTAAAATATCCATTTAATCACGCTATTTAATAATTAAATATCATATTGCCATGCGTAGGAAATAATAAACCATTTACTTCAAATATATATTGGACGCCAAATGGCGTCAAACGCGTTTCTAAACAGTCCTCATGACGCCAATTGACGTTGATATGCAGTCAACGTGTTAACTTAACACTGATAAGCAAGTTATTACTATAAATTTTAACATTTATCCTTATAGATAAAACAAAATTGTTCTAATAAATACAATTGTTTATCATTATTAATTTAATTATGTACTTGTATAAATATAATAATGTATATTTTTGAGAATTTTTTATTATGGCAATTTAGTAAAATAAATAAATGCTATACTTGTTGAAAAAAAATTATTTGTATAGACTTAAGTGTCATGAAAATGAAAATGATTGTAATTAATAAAATAATAATTTTTAATTTAACAATATTTAACATATTTTTATAATTTAATTTACAATTAAACCTAACCTAACTTTAAAAATGTATTAGTATAAATTTTATAATGTGTGATTACATATTTTTATAATTTTATTTGCCAATTAAATTAGATTATTTCCATAAAAGAGATATATATATCTAGTATATTTAATATTTAGTAATCAAATAGCATTTTGAAAATTTTTAATTATTTATTGTTTAAATAAAAACACTTATTATTGTTATATTGTTAATATTGCTTGTTATGTTAAACTAATATAGATTTCAATATTTAAATATAACATTAATTAATTTACTAAGATCCTGACATTGGTCTCTATGCAAAAAAAATAAAGTTTAGAACATAGGCTTCTTGAAAAAAACAAATTTCAACAGACTACTATTTTAATAAGAACTTATTTGATAAAATGGAGAGTTTTACAAATGGCATAGAGCATTACAGTGTATTTTACTTAAATATTAACTCTAAATAATTTTAAATGGGTGTCCTTAAATCAAGATGGAAATTTTTTCACGACTTGAAAATATATCATAACAAATTTTGCTCTTATTTTCAAATTATTAGCTCTTTTGGTGTACGCATATATAATAAAACCTACATTAATTTCATTAGATTTGAATAGATAGAACTATTTTTTTAAGCCACTTATATATTGGAAATACATATTTACAAATATCTACGAATTAATATAATTAATAATTTTATTTTAATTTTCCTTATTTTCAGTTGAAAGTACTTTTCATGTAAAAGAACTAGAATTAAAACATTTTCAATTTGAAAAACAGAAAATAAATAATAAAATACAAGTATTGTAATATTTTTTTGAAAAACAAGAAAATAGTATTTTGTTTAAAACTTATAGCTGGTAATTAGTCGTTTTTCAAAATAGAAAGATATATTAAACATCAAAGTGGCTTAATAATATAGTTCTATTCGAATAAAAAAGAAAAATATGCATTGCCATTTAAAAAAATGAAAGTTTATTATGCATGCCCAAATCAAAAAGAGCTAATAGGTCATCCGGCTAAAATATTAAATGTTACTATTTAAGTGAAACACATTTAAATATACATATTATATTACTTCAAGATACTAAGCACTGGTATGATGAACAAAAATAAAATCTGTTACTATGTTATATAACATAGAAACACTAAGCAATGCCTTAACTATATATAGTATTCAAAGAAAGACTAACTTTAATTAGCTGAGAAAATAAATTTAATTTTAAATATTAACCTGAAGTTCTTCATCAGCAATATTTTCACCTAATTCTTGTGCAATACGTTTCAAATTGTAAAATGTTATTTTTCCAGTACAATTATCATCGAACAATTTAAACGCTTTGATAATCTCTTCTCTTGAATCCTTATCTGCCATTTTCATAGACATTAAATTCACAAAATCTTCATATGTTATGACATCTAAATAAAATGTTTATTATTATTTATAAGTATTATAAATAAGGTTAGGGCTTTGTAATATTTACATATTATATAATTCTCAATAAGTATATACAATACAAAGATATTGTATATTTTGTAACTTTTATTTTATTATTTTGAATTTTTTAAGCATGATATCATTATAAATATAGATATCATTGTATAAAATATATATAAGTAGTTTTAAACTTTATTATTTCATAAATTAATACTAATACCTATATAGTAACCAAAGATTTAAGTTTATGAGGCTTATCCTTAATTAAAATTACTATTTAAACAATTCTGTCTTTTGGCATAGTTTAAAATTATTGAAATATTAATAGTTATGAAATTATTTATATAACACTTTTGACTTTTACTTGAAATACAAATATTTTGTTTTAACTTATTATATTTAATAATATATAATTAGGTTACTTAACCTAACCAGTTCAAACACAAGTAATATAAAATATAATTTCTGGTTCTTTCAAAAATCCAGATGTGGATTACTAATTACCAGAGATGATTAAGTCCTTCTCAAAATTATTGTAGCACAAGTATATATCATGTTAAAATTTTAATTTACTTCTTAAATACACCAATTATAATATTTTAAATTGTAATATATATAAAAAATATTGAAATTGTGTAAATTAAATTGAATAATCTTATGTAAAATTTATTTAAAAAAACATATACCTACGCATATTATAAATAAAATTACATACCTGTATGTTGTTTATTCAAACTACTCAACATGCGTTTAATTTCTTCTTTTTTTGGTTCAAATCCTAAAGCTCTCATGGCTACCTATAAGTGTATAACATTATTGTAAGAAAGCAAATTATATATTACGCGAAAATCTATGTATACCATCAAAATTAAATGTATAATAATAATTTTAAAATTTTATTAATTAAAAAAATCCTATTTAGAAATTAGGATTTAAAAAATATTTCTATCAAATTATTTACAAATATGATAGATGAATGTTATAATAATGACTTTATTAAAACTTTACATCTTGTGAGTTTTACAGAATGTTAAAACAGAATTAAAACACTTATTATCATGTATAATTTATTTAAATTAAAATATTATATTTGACAATGCAAAATTGTAAACTTTCATTTTTGTATGCTCTTATTTAACTATCATCTATTTAATACTAACAAAATAACTCATAAACCGTATGAAGTATAATTTGTATTTTATAATATATTTTTAAACATAAATAATACCAACTGACTTAATTTAAAATCAAAATAAATAATTAGTGTTATAACAAAATAATATTTTGGATAAATTATTTGATCAATTTTTATCATTATTAATTATTACTTAATTTTCATCTTGTCAAACAAGACTTCATCAAGCTAATTATTTTCCTACTTAAGATTAATTTTCTTTTTAAAGATATACTTAATCACTGAAATATATTATTGATTTCATACATTCAACTATAAATATAACTAATAAAAAACTAGAATAAATACTTAAATATAATTTTTGGATGTTAAAATACATACCTTCAGTTCTTTATTTTCAATTGATCCAGATCCATCTTTATTGAATAATTCGAAAGCTTCTTTTATATCTGCCATTTGTTTTTCACTGAATTCAAATTTGGCACTTCCAGACTTTTTTCGACCAGACCCTGGCATTTTATCCTAATTTGTGTACAATACTTTAATATCAATCTAGTTGAAAATACATAGTCAAATACAATATATTGATAATAGTCGTTGAATAGTATGAATAATATTTAATATTTGTCTTTATCATGTAAACCAACCATAACTAAAACATTATGGCGATAATTTTTAAGTAGTGAAAAACAAAAGTGTATACATTTTATTTATTACAAAGTTATAATGACTTTATGAATTTACACCTTTAATGTTAAAGTTCAAAATTATTTTAATACCATCTAGTTGGGAAAGTAAGACAAAGTAGAGTAAAAGTTTACAATTATTTTTTCTAAAGATACCAAAAGTTGAATATTTCTTAACCGGGTGTCTAAATAGACTGAAACATATGTCTAATGAGACACGGAAATTAATACTTTAAGTCAATTTTTTCAATGTGTCAATAATATTTAATATAAATAATCAGTCAAATGTCCGTCCTGTTGTCTAACTTAAAGTAGAGAAAAAACTCTACATAGAAAAAAAAATGTTAAGTTAAGTTTAGAGCTTAAATTTAAAGACATCTAATATAAAAATATTAAAAAGTTCCATATAGTGGACGGAGACAAAGTTTCCACCTCGGAATAAACTTACCTATTAATTATTAATTGGACGACTCAAATAGTATTCAATCTAAATCGACTGGCGAGTGAGGAACTTAGTTAAACCATAATATTAAATGGTAACGGCATAGAGTAATAAAGAATCAATAATATTTCACAATTATTGACAAAACAAACGAATCGATACACGGCACACGGAGTATTATCAATCAGGAGCGTCTAATCAGTAATCATAGACCTTGATACACAACAACAATGTATGATACACAACGGTCTAAATTCAGGAATATACTGCGAATTGTGCCTTGTGGACAAATTGTTCTCGTAAAAAAATCATTCCTGTATTTAGACGTTTCTTATTAATCAACTACGATCAATTATGATAATTGCACACAAAAAAATACGACGTGATAAAATATAAATATATTCATATATTCACTATTCACTATATTAATGTGCAGAGAGATTTCAATTAACCCACTGACCCATAAAAATCTTAAATTCCTTAAATTAGATACGATTTTTAATTATTTCATGACTGAAAATTTTTTATTTTTTTCTATTCACTGTGTTTTTTCTTTCGTTTTACATTTTTTGTTAAAATATAAACCCTATTGGTCTTTCATCCAAGCAAATGGACAATACATACATTCATGATAAAACAATAGATTAAATAGTTTATATCATCTATGAATACCACGGTTGTAGATAGAATCTACGATGAAAACAGATCGCCGATGATAAGACTATATGCACATGTTATCGTTTGTGGCCGATCTGACTGTCATGTTTGAACTTCACTTGCTTGCTACGCGGTATATGAAGCACGAATGTATTAATTTTGATTTAATTTTAATTATTTATGTAATTATAGGTAAATAAGTAAATCTATTAAATTTAATAATTAGTGTTCGTTACAGCTGGCACATTTAAGTTTGATTAGTATTTAACTCTCATGGTACTAGCACTAACAATTTGATATAATTTTATGATATTTTACATCATTGACGAACACGTTAATATCGAGGGAAAAAGCATTGTTATTGCGTTCCTTCTTAATATTTATTGTTTGTTTCGATAAACACTGTACTTTAACAGCTTAATAATATATTCGGAAAGAATTAAACAATACTTGTTTTCACGTGCGACTTGACTCATTAACCAGTTCGAGACGAAATTACCATGAACAAACAATCTAACAATCAGTTGACCGATGTGTATGTGTCCGACGAAGTAATGCTGGTATGCCACAATTTGGCATTACTCACGGAGAAGGAAGAAGTCGCAGCACTGCTCATCGGTCAAGTAGGCTATTCACATATTAACAATTTAAATATTCTTATGTTGTGTACTTACCTAAATAAATTTCATTTATTTTGTTAGAAAATAACACATGCGAACGGCACTACTGTGTCCGTGTCTGCGCTCTCGATACCCCCTCGTGGAGAAATAAAAAAAGACCGCGTGGAAATCATGTCTGAAGATTTAGTCAACGCCATGGAGGATGCTAAACACTTTTCTCGTATTAAAGGCGATAACTTAAACGTCATTGGATGGTACCATTCGCATCCTCATATCACTGTTTGGCCATCCAGTGTGGGTAAGTATAAGACAATATTATTAGAAATAAAAAATGCATATATATCTTTGATTAATATTTAAATAAATATGTTTGTATACATCATAGATTCTTTATCTCTTGATAATTATTGTGAACTCCTTTTATCTTTATCATACATTTTAAAGAAAATGCAATAAATTCCCATAAATTTCATCACAGTTAAATAGAATTTTAATTGTGCAGTTAAAACTTTTGAGTTTAAAAATGTACTATATCATAAAAGTAAAGTATTTTCAGTACTTTCTTGTGAACTTATGCAAAATACCTGTATCATCTGAAAAAGATTATTATAACTTCTTTCTACGGTGATCTTTTACAAAAAAGTCCAATAGAGAATACCTGCAAATTAATAAAAATTAATAATAAGTATTTAAACTCAATTTTCTATCCATAAACGCTACAATTTAGATTTCATTTAACTATGATTTATCTATATTCCTTGTCGCCGATTGACAGAGATAGCAAATGCAGATGTCATCTTAACATATTAAATTCATATAAATATTAAAATATCATTACAGTAGAAGTATTTATCATTGTCTTTTACATAATCAATCATGTATTTTGTAATACATATATATATATATATATATAATTATAAAATGTTTCAGCACATCTAGTGCTATTACAAATATTTTTGTGTTTTATAATAGTATTATTTTTACAGTGATATTAATATAATACATTTTTTTTTAAATAATTTTTATCTTCTAATGATGATTCTTCAGTAATTGTTAATGACTGGCTATGTCTAACTCTTTTAGCATGATGTGAAAGTTTTTTAATTGAGTTTTGATTTATGTACATAACAAAGTTACTATTTAATAAATATAATGTATTAAACAATTTAATAAAATATAGATAGAACTATTTAATTTTTGTATAATTATAAGACTGTGTATATTTTAATTATTATTGTTTAATAATTCAATAAATTAATCAAATTTAAAACTACTTTATTAAACCAATTTTAATTTTCTATTATTGTACTAATTTATTGTTTCATTTAATTTTATATTTTTCTTAAATGTCTAAAATACAAACTATCAGATTAATATCCCTATATATATATATATATATATAAATATATAATTATAATATAAAAATAAAATAATTTTAAAATAAAAATTACTTTTGTTTTTCAACAATTTTTCAACCAACTAATTTGTAATCTTATTAATATTTCAGATTTACAAACTCAACTTAACTTGCAAAATATGGATTCATGTTTTATTGGTATAATTTGTTCCTCGTATAACACAGATGCATCTACAATGGTAAACAAACCAATATCACTAAACATTAATAACTTAAAATTAATGAACAAATCTAGTATTGCTATTTCGTGAATTTTCATTTTTTTGTTTTATGTAATTCCTAAATGCGATTCATTATTACCATAAAAGGATTGTGTAAAAACTTTTTTACAAAAATCATTAGTTTTTAATTTCGTTTTATAATTAAACACTTACCTATCATATTACCTTTTGTATAACTAATAATACATACACTTAAATCAATATGTGTTTAGAATCAGTTCGGCTTATTTTTAAATAATAGATATTTATTTCAGTTGCATCAAATGACAATAACAGTACCACTACTTAAAGATTAGAAGATGTATGTTTCTACAAGTTAGGTTAAATCTAACCTGATCTGACTGATCATAATCACTTTGTTGATTAAATTACAATTTAAAAGATTATTATTTTACCAAATTTGTTTAGAACTATAGTGAATTCAAATTTAATTTAACAAAAATGTCTAAACATTTTGGAATAGATAAACAAGATGTATATCACATTAATTATATTAATTAATCAATTTGTAATTTAATTATATTGAAATATTTTGTATTTTTCTAGATGAAAGAAATGAAAACTGTATGCTTTCAAGCAAAACAAATTGATGGTATAGTACAAAGAATAGATGTTAAATTTCAAGTTATACCTACATCATGTACAAGTCAATTGTCTTTAGGGGTATTTATTTATTATTTTATATATAGTATTTACATAATAAAATAATTAATGGTGTATGTAAGAATAATGATGAAATTAAGATCAATGTTTTATTTAGTAATTTAGTATTTTATACTCAACTTATCGAAATTTTTGAAATAGTAATTTAAGACAACATTCCACGACTAATTTCTCCAAGAACTGAAGAGACAAATCGACTGCCTGCCTTTTTTTTAAATTTCACATTCGTCTTTATTTATTTTAATTATGGATTTAAAACTCACAAATACATTGAAATAAATATTTATTTATGATGTTTTAAATATATTTTGATCTTATGCAAATTTCTATTATATTAGGTCATTGTTAAACACATAGAAACATTGTATGATGAACTCATAAAGAATTATAATCAAGCAAACGATGGTGATATAAATCCGATGGCGCAACTTCATAATGATTCGGGTAACTTTTATCTACATAGTCTTTCTACTAAACACATTTTTTGCTCTACAAGAAATGTTTATCAATTACTTTATATTATGTAATTTTAAAATTGCATATTTTAATTTATAGACTGTGGAAGATTTATAACTTATTTAATAATACTCTTAAAAAAGTATTCTATAACAGTTTTTAAATTATTTTTCCAATTAATCTTGTTTTAATTGTATTATGAATATTATATATTTTGAGCTTTCTGAAAGAATATTAATTCAATTAGGTTATGTGTACATGTTTTATGATCCTCTTTTATCTTTATCATCGCTATGTATTAATTATTTTTATTACAATTGGTTTCTTTAGTGTATACATTGTCCGGAATACACATGTTGGAAACAGTAGCTAAACCTATGTTACAAATGTTAGAAACACAACGAGAGAGTTCAACAAAACGAGTTCAAAGCCTTCGAACTAAACTAGAACAACTTTCATTGGGTATTAATAATGATGATTATTTTTGTGATGGTACTTTTAACAATGACCAAAAGAACGTTCCAGAGACCAAGACTAATTTAAGTGATGATTTATCAGACTCTTTACAACAGCTTACTTTGGTTGGTACTAAACAACAGAAAGAAAGAAAAAAAGATAAGAAATCTAGTATGGTATCTTCACCAGTGTGAAACTTAACTATATTATTTTATTCATACTACATTTAAACCAGTGTTCTTTAAATTAATTTGTGTACTAAATTATACTTCGCATGTATTGTATTACTATCAACCATAATGCTGCTCCTGTATTATAACAATTTATATTTTTATAAAAATAATTAATATTTAATAATCAAAATAGTACAATGTGAATTTCCTATAAAATCAACTAATATTTGTTATTTTATTATAATTAATTTTTTTTATAATTCCTAATATAAATAAAAAAAACATGTAAATATTTATATAACAATGTATATAGTTAAATTAAACAGCATAGATATAAATAAATATTAATTTATTTTCGTATTATTTTCCTGTTCCTTGTTTATTTTTGTGTGGCCTTTAAATCATTGGATTTATTTTTAATGTTATTTTTTTCACATCTTCTATACTATATAATTTATTCCTGTAATTCAGAAATATTTTTCCATTGTTTTCGAGAATGAATTGAAAGATCTTTAATAAATAAATTTATGAAAATTAATAAAATGATATCTCCATTAAAATATTTATAAAAATGTATTAAATTATAAATTTACTTTCTGAGAAAAAACAATTTAAAATCTAACATTTTTTTCCTCGGTATTCCCAAGAGTCTACATAAAATGTTATCATCTAATTTTATTGTGATACGAACCTTTCACAAATAAATTTTAACAATCCTGATCACACAAAAATATCTCCCTTCTTTATTCATTTTTTCTCATCTAATTATATATTAAATTATTTTGTATATTATCTTATGTGTCTTGAAAATGAAGACACCTTATATATACAGGAGTAATAAACTCCTAATAACTCTCATTAATTAGGTCTTTAATACATTTTTACATATTTCTATTATCTATATTAGTTAATATTTCTATTATTTCATCATCTACTTATTATTATTCTACTTATCGCTATTAATCTATTGTAAATGCCTTATGATCTCTTTGTTTCTAGGATTTGGCATGTATTGTATAAAATAAATAAATAACTTGACATAACCATTATGGGACGCTATGAGCTATGTATTTCCATTAATAATATTATTGTTTCTGGGTAGATACCTAATACTTATGTGCTAGTCATGACTATAATAAAGTGTAGTAATAATATATTATATTATATTAAATATAATAATTTATATTTTATGTTAATTCTTACATATAAGTATATAAATATTCTATAATTAATATAGAATGAAGATATACTACATTTTAAAATGTTATTTCATAATTCAAAACCATAAATATCATTAAAATTTTAATAAACTAATTTCTAATTGCAATTTTAATTTAATATATTATATAAATATTTTTACAAATAAATTTTGAATATATATTTACGAATGCATTAAGAGTAGAACCTTTAATTATTAATCAGTTATCACTAAACCAATTAAAAAAAATTTTTATTACTAATTAATTTTAATTGTCTGGTAATTTTTTCTATGTTTTCATGGTTTATGAATATATTGAAATATCTTAAACAATTAAATATATTATGATCATTTTTCCTTTAACATTGAGATAGATACCAACTCTTAAGTAATTACTACACATTATTATGCATGTAATACAAATTAAAATCATTCGAATACAAACATATAATATACTGTCAGGTAGTTTAATTTAATAATAAAACGATTTACAATACGGAATTTAACACAAATATTATATATACATCTATACATTCACAGAGGTATATAATATAATATATAAATTTAAAATAAACGCATTATTCAATTAAAATTGTATAACTCGTAAATAAAATAGAAAAACTTACACAAATACAGTTTACTTAATGTTGAACACAATATTTAAGTGAAGAGGTCATTTAGGTATATGATGTAATATAATATTTATTTAATTATTAAACGATATGCTCCAAATAGTATTGCATACAAATATTGTTGAATACACAGTATGAGAAATTTATTAACCTTATTTTCCATTTAACCGGCAACAATTGGTAGAGCCCATGTCATAAAAGCGTAACAGATTACACCTACTTATATTAAGTATTAACGGCTTAAATAACATACAATTAGCAAATTACAATACCTATTACTATTTGAATAGGAAACAATTTATCAACACCGAGTAAACAAGCTGTTTTAAAACTATATAATTCACAAACTGGTATCATGCAACATGTGAATGAATTGATCATATTTCACCACTAAATTGATTTTCTAGCATTTCCGATTATACTAGACAATTGTGGTGTATTCATTACAATTAATTATAAAAATAAATCAAACAATTATCAACACAAAAAATAACGTAAATTACTAATATAATATAATGAAACGTTTAATAGTATTTTGTTTCGAAAAAATTAACAATAAATTGCACATGAGCCTTGCATTTTGGTCAGGAAAACATTGTTAAAAAATTTTTGACAATAAAATAAAATTAAAACTTCTAAAAAACCTTTTTTTATGGTCACAATTTTAAGTAATATAAAATTCTATTTTATTAACATTAACATATTTTTGTAATTAACATTTATATAATGTACATAATTTACTATTTAAAATATATATATACTGAAATTTTAATTTTTTAAAATTAAAAATATAAATATTCATTTAAATAAAAAGAGAAAATTATAAAATATAATACTTATGTAAATTATAATCTTTGAAATACTATTAAACATTTCGGTAACTATTAATTAGATACTTAACCACAAATAAAATAAATATAATTACTATAACCATTAAATGTGCAATAATAATAATATTAATAATTAAAACAAATTAATAGTAAAATAATTTTACAATATTTTTTTTTTAAATAAAAAAAAAAATCTGTTATATATTTTGAAACATTAAACCTTAAGGGAATGTAATTGGGACGAAAAAACAAATAATGTTCAATAAGTAATTATTAAATACAAATTGAATAACTTTAATAAATAAAAATTTACATAATATATTTATAAAAAGTGCATGGGTTTACTTTAATTAATTAATCATTCATAACATTTAAATTAGTAAATGAACATTTCATATAAATACAATTATGATAATAACATTATCATTAAAATAATTAATTTCATAAAAATATTAACTAACCAAAGTTATTAAAACAATGCAAGTTCTTTTTAAAGTTTAATTAAATTCTCTCATTCAATGTAAATGTAATTGTGTAGTAAACATTGTTATACATTTAATTTTGGTCATATGTAATTATTCCAATATTTGAAAATTAAGATATCTTTTTTTTTTTTTTTTGTACGAGAAAAACTAATCTGTATTTTATTAAAATATAAATTTCTAAACTATAAATTTAATTTTTCGATTACTCAGATTATTATATTATTCGGTCTATTTCAGAGATCAAATTTAAAACAAAAGATATTACAATAATAAATTTAAGCACCTATAAGGTAATCAAATAGTTAACATGAAATTATTTAATGTTTGGAGCTTTTACTATTATTTTAACATAACTACATCTAATATAATTTTTGGACGTATAAATGTATATGCACAACTATAACGGTAAAGTACATAATGTTATGTTGTTCAATCATATATATTCTTCAAATAATTTAATGTGATTTTACATATAATTAAAATAACAATTTCCATTAGATCAATTTTATGACTAATTGCAGTTACAATTTATTACATTATGTAAATTATTAATAAAAAAAATTTGAATGACTATTTATGAATACATTAAAAAATGCATATAATCAATAAACCATAAGATCAAACTAAATTTTCATTAATAATGAGTTAGTATGTAGTAATTCAAAATATATTGAAAATAATCAAACAAATTCTAATGAATTTTTTGTGTACACATTTGATATTGATATTTTTATTTTGCTAGAAAATACACATTTTCAAACAAATAAAATATTGTCCATTAGATATAAATAATAGTTTGCGCCATTTAAACAGTAGAAATCCCAAAAAAACACAAAAGAACATTTTCAAATAAAATTTTAGTGCTTTTGTAAAAGTAAAAATCAATGTTTCCAAATCAGTATATTAATAATATATGGATATGAGTGCATAGAAATAGGTGATAGTGTAGTTTCCTATAATTTTTTATTACGTATAACAAATTTTAAAAAAATTTACCTAGAATATTTATACATAAAATATTACCCGCAAACACATTTTTCATATCTGTCATAATATATATATTAAAATAATATATCCAGATCATTAAATATAACATATTTCACTGGTGTATAATGCAAGAGTTTTCAAAAACTAATATTATTAATTTAAAAGTGTCAAGCCACCATTGTATTTTCGACTATTGGATGTAATAATCCGGTTCGTCAGAATCCTTTTCAAAACGTTTGGCTTCCTCTTGCATACTTTCCTTTATTTTCAATATTGCAGCGGATTCGTTCTGATCCTAAATATCGCATTAAAATAAATAAAAAGTTAGGTACGAGTGATATATTACAAATATACCCTTTTATTTGCAATGTGTTGGCGGATAACATGACTACAATTAATTAGGCATCTAATTAAGTAAATTAATTTTCATATCATAACTGCGGTATAATATTTAATACATATCGCTTGTGGGTTTGATTCCAGTATATTAAATAATTATTCTTATCAGTATTGTGAAATTTAAGACAGTGTATAAAATCATCAAATGTTTATAGACTTAGACCTTAATTATTGACTTTAGTTTTCATAAAAGTTTTTTAATCATTAAATCTAATTTAATCTAATAAAAAGTATTTTATTTCAATAATTACAAATTAAATGAAGTACTAAATTACAACATGTATTGGTTATTTATTTTTGTGTGGAAACTTTTAATTTAAAACACTATTTGTTTTATTTATATTTTATTATTAATCATTTTTCATTATAAAGGTAAAGTAGAAAGTTTACCATAAGAACAGAAATACTGAAAACAATTTTTTTCTGTATATTATAAAAAGTATACTAACATATGAACAAACACCAAATTCAGGGCAAAACCAATATCGTACACATTTTAAAATATATATTTTGTTTTCGTTCAAAGTTATCTCATGTCTTTAATATTTTTTTGGGAGTCTACAGTGTTTAAGACTTACAGATATATTAAAAAAAAAAGTTTTATTCATTAAAAACTTAGGATAATTTATGTAAAAAATTATCAGCTTAAAATTTGAAAAAAAAAATCAGACCAAGAAAGATGAATACAACCTGATGACGGTGAGATGAAAATGGTGAGCAATACCTTGATTTTTTTTTTTTTATATCGTACATAATTTCTATTTAAACGCATTAATAAACATTGTTCTAAAAAAAAAAAATACACTTTCCAACAATGTATTGTAATGAGTTGTGATATGATATCATCAACACTATGATAATATTAGCCATGTTTAATCTTAGTCACCATACAGTTGTCATCACACCTTAATCAGTATGTAGTTCATCGATTGTCTTCAACGCCTCTACAGACTAATATAGATCCAGACCAATTACATTTTCTCCCGATCCTCCGAATCCGGACAGATTATAATCGCCCATTCCACTACCGCTGTCTTCTCTAGGCGTGCCAGGCCCACCAGGCGCTGGTGAATTTTTCATGCCATCCATAACCTCACCGTTCAAAACTGAATTCATTGAACTGGGACCCATTGGTCCCAGTGGTCCATTGTCTGGAGCATTGTTCATTGGAAAATCCTGAAACGGATTTTAAAAATTATAACCAAACATTCGATTATTTAGTTATAAAAATAAATAAATAAACATCAATCAAAAATACTACACGATTATATAAATGCAAACTCTAAATTATCGTGTCATAACTTACACCAGGCATATTCCCTCCGGCTACCGGCTTCATCATTGTGTACATACTCTCTCCTCCAGAATTTGAAGAATCTTTAACATTATTTTCGCTCAAATTAAGGTTAAGAAAAAAAATACAACATAGCGAACTAAGTACTACTGCCAATTACTACTATTATTCCATTTACCTTGAGGACTTTGCATTATTGGCGTGCCTGGTCCAGGAGGGCCGCCTGATCCCAAGGGTCCCTAAATAAGATTTTATATAAAACCTTAATCTATTTACACTATTGTGTACAATTTGTTAAAAAGACGTTACAATTGTAAGTGACACATATGATATTGCATTCGATTGAAATTTTTAAGTCGAGTAATATAATTTTATGCATCCAATATGACTATATTTAATTATTACTAAAATATTATGTTGACTTACACCATACGCTCCTGGCGATGAAGATGAATAACTCATGGGCTAAAAAAGAAAAACATACAAATATTTAATGATATTTTAAGAGAATAATTTCATATGGAAATCAATATAAAATCCATATAATTAATACAATATTATAATTGCTTTGAATAAAAAAAAATTCACGAGTATAAAAAACATACAAATATTTAATACGATTTCTCCACCATTTTGTTTATATCTGCTTTCATATTAAATTATGATATTTGTAAAAACGGTTTCAAGTGTTTGTCGCTTAATCGGCAACAATATTATTTATTTTTTCTATATTCCACTAATCAAAACGTCCCAAATAAATGTAACTTATAATCATAAAAATGTAATGGCCACGAATCAAAAATATATAATAAATATTAACTACTTACTACCTATTTTATATTTATTATGATTTAAGATGTAAAATTAGAATTTTTAATACCTTAAGAAATATTTAAAAACATTGCCGGTGCCTAATTTAAATGATTGTATAAAAATTTATTCATTTAGTTAAACATAATAATTTTAAATATTTTTTAAAAATTTATAAAATATTGTTAATTTTTTCTTTTTATACAGCACTATATTTATTACGACTTAGTACTTCATTCATTTTGTCTATAAAATAAATACTATTTTGTTAATTTTAATATTTTATTACAATTATTGTTCTTATATAATATTTAAATTTCAAAAGAATGAATAGAAAAAATATGTAAAATGTGTAAAATAAGTTGTTATAGAATGAAAACTGACAATATTTTAAATGATTTTTAAAATAATACGTAACATATTAGCAACACTTTTTTACATCAATAATTATTTTTATTTTTCAATACACAATATTAGCTTGATATTTTTATTACATAAATTATATATTTTATATTGGAAAATATAATTCAAACCTATTATTATTAAAATCAATAAAAAAATACTCACAGTATTTGTGTTTGGTTGCCATTGTGGTCTTCCTACCATTCCCCCCATAGACATTGGCATATTTGGTCCACCGCTACTCGGTCCTAAAGTTGTATTGGGCGGAGGACCACGCATTCCAGGGCTATATGATCCCAAAGGAGTCATGCTTTGTCCTCGAGGTGGATTCATGCGGGGATTCATAGGACCCATACCTCCTGCTCACATAATATATAATATACATGAATAAACATCAAAATGTATTTATTAATTTGTTTAATATAATACATTGCATTATATACATAAGCCACAAATTATCAATGAAGTAAAAATATTGAACATGAAACAAACGTAATAAATTGAAGTATGCAATTCTAATAGCAAAAAAAAAAAAAAAAATAATGATTGTTTAAATTTTTGGATTCCAAAGTGAAAGTATGTTAATACACCGATAAAGAAAATTATATTGACCAAAACTATTTAAATTACGTCTTTATGTTATTTTAATACCAACATGTATTATTTATTATTAAAATTAATAATGTTAATTATTCAAAGAATTTAATATTTTGAAATTGTTCGACATATTAATTTTAATATAATAACATAAAAGTAATGCATCACTTTTGTAAATAATTTATAATTTTATTTGTAAAAATTGATCGTTTTAATTTAATATTTAATAAGATTTAAATTGTTTTACTGTAAGGAAAATTCACTACACATAATTAATTAATGAATATTTTATTGTAAAATGTATATATACTTAAGTTGGCTAATGCTTAAATTTTTTATATCACTTATTGTATATAAGGTATATTCTATAACAATAAATTTTTTTATTCATACAAGTAGTAATGTAAAATAAAATTTCATACTTCTTTAAATATTTATGTGAGTATATATATATATATATAAATAAAATTTAGTGTTGTAATTAATATATCTGACACAACAATCTTAATTGTAAAATGCGTACATAAGAATATGAATAACTTTAATATAATTCAAACGTCAATACGAATGTTGAAATTTTTTTTAATAATTTTGTTATTTTATCATCATTATATTAACTACAAAACATAATAAGACATTTGAAAAAAGAAACATTGTGCAAAATAAAACTTAAATAACACTGGCCTACCTTGCCAACCTACAACATATTCTCCAGCATCACCTACATTAGATAAACAAATTATTAAGCAAATAATTGAATAATTAAAATATCCTTAAAACTTGCATTTCTAATCAATAATCAATCAAATAAACCTGATCATACAATATTAATTGTATTCAAAAAGGGTTTAATAAGGGTTAAGTCTAATAAATGTATTTTAATTTTCACAATAACTAAATAATAAAAATATATCTTTTAATATTCATTTTACCTTGTCTTAAAGGATCCATACCTGGCATCATTGGCTGACCAGTTGGCTAAAATATGAAAACGTACACATTAAAAATTTTAAATTGAATTATTTTATATGCATAAACTTACAGAATTAAAATCATTTCCTAATTGAGACATCCGAATTCCTGGTCTCGGACCACCAGGATATCGAGGCCCCATAAAAGACTGAAAAAGTACCAAAATTCAAATATAACTAATATTTAAGTTAACAGCACATGTATATTTATATCAATGGCTATCTCCATAAATACATAGTATATATTAAATCCATATTCTATAAAATATTTAAAATATATATTGATTCCAAAATGGTAATGTGTATAATAATTAGTATTGTTACGATGATTTAGATTATTATGATATACATTTTTAAGACATGTAGTCAAGGCCGCTATTAGAGGAGGGCTTGCGGGACCTATGACCTGGGTCTTACGTATTTTCACACTAAAAAAAAAGAAGTTTTTCCTTATCAGATCATAGTACATATTATAATATATAATTAAGTTTATAATGAAAACATTTTATATAAACAATTATTAGCACCATGATAAGCTAAAGTAAAGTTGAAAGGGCCTTGCAGTAATATTCTGTCCCAATCCTAGTGGCCCTACATGCAGTCATACTATAAAATGTTTTATTACTCATTTATAAATTACTCATTGTTATTTAATTTGTTTTGATTATTATCAATTAAATTTGTGTCTTTTACAAGTTCATAATAAACATTAATATATTTAAAAATTGTTTTAAGTGGTCTTAGTAAATTATTATTATAATTGATTGAATTCTCGATTGAAGTGCTTCCTCCATTTTTAATGAAGCACTACTTTAATCCATTAAGTATTATTTTCCGACAAAGATCTTAATCATCTTAATTTCCCCAATGAAATTCCCCTGCTCTTAAGGACATTATATTTCGTAAAAAGTTTGCTCATGTTGCTTTTAAACACTCCCAGTCTTCTTATAACTATACAGATTTTTCTAGCCTCAGTGCTAAATACAAGAGCTTATCTAAAGTTCATTATCAGTCTTATATTAAAAACACAGAGAAAATCTCTCTCTCAATCCCTCCATCTTTTATATGTGCTATATGTGCCACTTCAAATAATTAATTTTGTTTTATCTATTGCATATTGTAATCCATGTAATTACCGTTTGACATCAAATAAATAAATAAATAATATTTTTTAATATTTAAAAATTGGTATTAATTATTGTCTAAGTACCAGGTGTGTTTAATAAATATCCAGACTAAAATTATAACAAAAAACTTTTAATATTATCGGTAATATTGCTATACCAAAATAAACTATAAATAATAACTATTATTTCTGTATAAACAACAAATCATTATATTCAATCAGTCATTGACAATGTGTGTTCAACGTTGGTCATTTTGTATAAAATTGCGAATTCATAATGGATATTTAAATTAATATTATGGAACAACGTGTATGTATTCAATTTTGTTTCAAAATTTGTAAAAATGCTACTGAAACTTTTGAATTAAATTAGCTTTTGGAGTTAGTTCACTAAACTGTTGCTTAATTTTTTTAAGAATTTTAAAGAAGTTTAAGATGACAATCATCCTGGGTGTGCAATAACAAAAACAAATGATACCATTGCTCTTCTTCGAAACAAAATTAGAAATGACCAACGATTGACCGTCAGAGAAGTAGCTAATGAAGTTGGCTATCAATTGGTACTCGTCATTTGATTTTATCGGTATTTTAATTGGGTATGAAAAGAGTGTCCGCAAAATAAGTACAAAAATTGTTAATTGAGGAACAAATGGAACATAGTATTGAAGTGTGTTAGAAGCTAAAAAATCTGGTTTCTAATGACCCAATTTTTATAAAACAATTATTATGGGTGATGAAACATGGGGATATGGGTTTGATTTCAAAACCAAAGTTTAATCATCACAATGGAAGACCGCAAATTCACGCTCATTGTTCTGTAATATTATCCATTGTGAATTCGCGATTTTATACGAAATTACCAACTTTGAATGTGCACCTGTCAATGAATGATTTGTATTATATACTAAAATAATGGTCATTATCTCGAATTTATTTTAGTATAACAATATTACCGTATATATAACAGTATAATAAGTTTTTGTTATAATTTTATTTTAAGTATTTATTGAATACATCATATATATAGTATATACATACTTGATTCGATAACATTTGTCCATGAGATGGTGGTTGAGAATGAGGAGATTGTTGTGCTGAAGGATGACTTGGAGGTGATGGTCTCATTGACGCATTCTGATATATAACAAAATATGTAATTTTAAATTAATAATATAATAATAAAGTATACGAACTGGAAAAAATCCTCCGGACATAGGACCACTAGACATAACATCATTTGGAGGCATTTGACCTAAAGGACTTGGTGGTGGTCCTGCATTCTATAAATTATAATCAATTTAACTATCATTACTAATATCAATAGATAAAAAATATTAAAATAAAATACATACATGTGCAATACCATTTACACCATATCCTGAATTCACAAAACCCTAAAAATTAAATATTAAAGAAATGTTTATAATAATATAATTTTGTTAATTATTTAAATAATTGTATACATACATAATCATGAAATGCCTTAGCTTCACTTGAATGCTCACATGTATCTCGACGTTCTGGAGCAGCACAATATAAGTCCCAAAATACACTAAAAATGTATTAATTTAAATGATTTATTCATATAGCATATATATCATATTGCATTCCAATATGACTTTTTTTTTAAATGTAACATTCAAATTATAAAATCTCTTTCATTATAATTTTGTTTTAAAATTATCAATATTCTAACATTTATAATAATTAGTTATACAATAAATTATGTATTTATTTACTTTATTTATTTAATTGTTTTCAATATTAAAATAAAACAATTTTTTTTTTTTAAAATTATAGAAATCCCGTAACATAATTTGCAAATTAATTAAATTGTATATAGGAACATATTTATTACAATATTATTACATTATTAATAAGTATACTTAATTAATCATTTTGTATACTTTTATTTCACCAAAATGTTTTTCATAAGGAATAGATTAAAATATATAAACCTCAGAATTTGAAAATAAGATTGAAATATAAATAGCATAAGATCATAATGAATGAAAAATAAAATCAATCCAATTCTTACCACCACCAAGAATGAAGAAATCCAGGTGGTTCACCTAATGTAATATTCTTTTCCCATCTAATCTAAAATAAAAAAACAAAACAAGTTAATAATATAAATAGTTTAAATATTAAAACTAGATTTTAAATAATAAAATAATATGTAAACAAGTAATGTATTTTAATTGTGTACTCACTTCGTTTAAAAAGGTTTGAGCTGCTTTCTGAGCTCCAATATGTAACAAATACTCATAAACATACAATGCTAACCTGAAAAAAATTCAATTTGTTTTATATAAAATGATAAAATTAAATTAGTTTTCTTTAATTATTATTAATTTTATATAAATGTTTATTTAAAATCTTACAATACTATCTTATATAAACTACTTTTTGTTTATTAATTGTGAAAGGGATTTGTATAACAGTTATTAAATAGCTCAATATTTAAATAAAATATATAGTAGAATCTGTGTTATTCGAATCCTATATTATCCAAACGTTAATTTGTATTGTAATATTCGTACAATAGTTGATCAGTATACTAATTTTATCACTTTCACAATTTATTATATTATTAATGATTTTTTTATATAATCCTGACACGCGATTACTTTATCTAAACTACAGCCATGCGCTTTAGTGAAATTGGAAGATAATTTTGTCATAAGATTAAATTATTGTGTATTTATATATGCATTTCTATATAGATAAATATGTAGTTATAATTATTATTATTTGTAACTTAAGTTTAATAATAATAAATATAATATCCAAACATTCTTATACCTATACAAACTATGTAAGGTTCCAATTAATTTAGATAATCAAGGTTTTACTATAATTTATAATACTTAAAAAATAAGATAAGAGAAAAATTAATTTGAATATATTTTACATAATACATTACAAATTAATAAAAGATGTACATAAGTAATATAGGTAAAATGAATAATAAAATATTTATTGAAATTTTTTTTCTATTGTTTTATTTTGAATCAAATTAAAAAAAAAAAAAAAAATGTAATTAACTAATAAAAAAAAGCAATTTATAATTTATATCCTATATATTAGATACAGGCGAGTCTTGAGGATTTTACAAATGAATGTTCTACGCTATAATTATATAATTTTCAATCATTATTATACCATAGCACTATAATTATAATCTAAAATTTTACGAAGTAAACTTAACCTCCATTTACTGTGATTTTTGTATTAAGTTCATTCTTAAAATTTCTACTCGAAAAAGTGTCTCTAGAAGCAGTAAAAAAATATTGATAATTAAGAAAATCAATAAAACAGTTCTAAAACTTTTTCTTATATGTAGAATATATATTTTAATATTCAAAAAATTGTACAAGTCCTAAGTCCAAAACTGCATAAGTTATCACAAAATATTTAAAATCAAATTCAAGGCAATCAAAATTTTGCTGATTTTCCCTCATTTTTTGGTACTTTTTCATATCCCAAAGGGAAACTTTTGAGAAATTTGAAAAATGAGCTAAATAAAATACCAAGTAGATGCAATTTGCTAACGAACAATTATTTTTACCAAAAAAATTATATAATTTTTATATCGGTTTTTAGACATAAAAAAAATCTATGTAAAACCAATACATTCTTTGCTTCGATAAGAATCTAAAATATATGACAATTAACATAATTACTTTGTTAAAGTGCTTTGCTGAAATATGACGTTAGAAAGCAAACAATTCGTAGGAAGCTACAGAAACATGCGATGTAAGGGGCGGTATAAGGGACAATTTCCGTAAGAATATGAAATATTGTGTGACATCAGATGTGATTGGTGGGTACACAAAAGGAAAAAGGAAGATAATGGTGAAAAATTTTAATGACGGAAAAAATGAATCAACAAGACAACCAGGATAGATATTGTAAGGAAAGAGAGTAATCGTGACAGGAGCGTTTCAATTTTAACACATAGATGGCATATGATAAAAACGGATCCTGTACTCTTTCTAGTTATAGTTTGTCTTTTCGACAAAACGATTATTCAAACGTAGAACACACTAAAGAAAAATAAAGAATGAAGGCATATCATTATATTGAAGTTATATTAAGGGTTATATTATATTAATGAACACTATTAAATATTATTATATATAACAGACCCTGATTGATGCATAAATAAATTATTATCTTAACATTTATGATTATATGAATTTGAAAAAAAAAATTTATGTGTGAAAAGAATAATTAAATGTTTTGGACTATGGTTAATTTCAGAACTAACCCTTATAGAAACCAAGCTTAGTAATAATTGTTAAATTTATAAATTTAAAAATCTAGGTATTTGTTTGTATTAATGCTGGTTGATTAGAAACTCATAAACTTGATAATAAAAAATAACCACAATCTTAAATATAATATGACAATAAAACAAAGAACTCACTTTTCTCTGGCTTGAGCGTCAGACGGCACAGTCGCACCCTTTCCTTTGGCATACATCTCAAACTACACGTTTTAGTTCAAGTATCAAACGATTGCAGTTCTAGCTACAGGAGCAATCAGCAATGAAACGAGCTAAACTACACAGACACTGGAGACAGCTCAATTTGCATCTTTAATCGATTTGTAATTGTCTTGGCAGTTAAAACTCTATTAGACACGATCGAACTTCTTTTTGCACCTACCAATGTATTTGTCAAAATAAGTTTTTCGATTCAAATGGCCATTTCAGAAGTGATATTTATAATACAAAATTTGTAATTGGTTCACTGACTAAGACAATCGTCAAAGATGATATTGATTGTTCGATGATTCAACAGAAGTGTATAATCAGATATCCTGCGAGGTATTATGCGGACGAAGAACTATTCCTATTATTTATTATTGATCAACGAACTGTGGACGGACGAAACGAGTACTTTAGGTAAGCGTAATAATGATGTAACAAATGACAATGATGATAATAATAATACAAATTCAAACAAACAAAAATAAAATAACATTAATAAGTATGTAATCACAATACATTTTTCCCTAAAAATTAAATCGATGCGGAGAAAAATATCGGTACTCTACTGTCTAGGTGTGGGTAAGAGAGAAGACGAAGATAGTTTTTACAAAAATGATAATAATCAAACATTGATAAATAAAAATCAGTGTTGCCAACTATAAATATGATACATCTATGTCTTAACACTGGTATATTTCATATACGCGCGTAAACAAGAAAATACTTAGTACGAAATAAAATAATAACCAACGAAAATGTTTTAACATTATTATTTAATGTAAAATAGTAAATACAAAAAAAAAAAAAAATCGTAAGTTAAAATAAAGTATAATATGTAATTTGACCATTCAAAAATTTTGAATTTCTATTTAAACCAACGATATTGTTTATTATTATTATTATTATTGTTATTCATACTTGCAAAAAATAAAACAAAGTAGTTCTTAGTGTGTAGGTGTTCAGTAGAATAGTAGTTATAGATACAGATAGATATTATAGGTTGTAGGTTTTGTAGATAGCCATCATTTTTAAAACGTTTTAAAATTCTATATTTAGATATATAATGAATGTAATACTTTCAAAATATTTTTTTGTATATAATATACAGTATACCTAACCTAAGGTAATACTCAAAAATATTTTCAACATATAACATTCAAAATTGCATTAGTTATCATGAAACATTTAAAATTGAGTTCGTCGAAATTACAGTTTCCGTAGATATGGTAGTTTTTCTTATCCCAAAGAAAAATTTGAAAAATAAGTCAAGTAAAGTACCAGCTAGATGCAATTATCTACAGAAACTATACCTTATTCATGAAAATCGGACAATAAAAGTAAAGTGTTCTTATATAAGTTATAATATATCAAAATGGACCTACCTATTGAATTATTGATACAAATTTATCGATGACCTCTAAAGTTAGAATTTTGAACTATACGACGATCTGGCATTGGATTTGATTGCGACATTTTTTCCCACTGAATTTATTTCGATTGTATAACTGCAAAATTAATATATGCTATATTTTAGGTATAGTTGTATATCTATATGGCAGTTAGGTAACCAAACAACCGTGAAATTATTGTTCTGTATTGAACCATTATTATTCTATCCTACCTATCATTATACGTAATTTTCAAGGATATTTGCATGATATCTTTCAGGTTATATTATTAACGTCATTTGCAAATTGTAAATGCATATAATTATAATATTGTTATACAAAAATTATTTATCAGGTTTAACATTTTAACAGATTATTATGTTTGATGTTTTAATATGTATAATGTATATCCTTTTTCCAAAGCAAAATAGATCTATTTTGTCATGTTTTTTTACGACTGTCGCGTCGACATCCACATTGTTGATCATTAAAGCTATTAGCTATTGTTCTAAGTAAATTCAAAAATTAACAGTTAACATTTTAACAGTGGCGTTCTCAAAGATGTTTAATGGAGGGTATAAATATGTTGTTCATAGCCCCCATACACTAATGATTTAATTTAAAAACATCGAAAACTGTATTTTAGATTTTTAGTAGTTTTCTAGTATTGGTTTTATAATAAATGTTTTTTTTTTTTTGTGACTAAAAACATTTTATTGTGTAAAAATAATGACCCGATTACCACACATAGGGTATGCTTTCGATAGAAAATTGCATCAAGTTGGTACTTTATTTAACTAATTTCGAATTTCTCGAAAGTTTTTCCTTGAGATAACAATTTACCAAAAATTGACGGAAAATCTGCAATTTTACGATTTCCATTCTACGCTATATTTGTTGAAATTATTCGTATATCCCGTCGCTACAATTAGGGTATATTAATTGTTGTTTTATTTTTATTTCTAAATAAACAAATTTAAAAATAACTTTATTTATTTTTTAATTAAAAAAAGCCAATTTGTAGATTTATATTTAAAAAAAAAATTGATATTAAAATTCTTCTTAAAGTTTTTTCATTTAGTTTTAATGATTTTTTCAAATTAATATCTAATATTTTAGACACGATACACTAATTGGTATAAGCATTTATATTTTAAATAATATTATATTCTCAATACAGGTATAAGTACCTAATAAAAATTAAAATCTTATCTATATGATTTCACTTATATTTATACAACTTATTAGTGTTATAAAATCTTATATAATCTCAGCTAATAATTTGATATTGCCAGGGACGTATTTATGGTAGTCTGAAAGAGCTCCAGCTCGGTAACTCCCCATAATGTCATGAAAATTGTATATTAATTTGTTCTTTAAATTTCCCGGTAACAGAAAAGCAAGAAATTTAAATATAATACTATAATATATAATATAATGTACCATGTAGGTACCTATATTTGATTTTAAAATATTTTTCGTATAATTGTGTGGTTTTTTTTTAATTATTTATAAAAATGATATTAAGTAAAAACAGCCAGCTCCTCAAAAAAAAAAAAATCTAAATACAACCCTGGATATTGCTGTATTAAATATTATACATAATACTAAATAATACCTACAAGTGTCATTATACAATCTAAAAATAAAAAGTTTAGAAAGCTTAGAAAGACAAAAATACTTATAATACTATTAAAAATATTTAAATTACTAATAAAAATAATGTTGCAATTAGTTTTTTATATAATTTAATTTATGTTTATATTTGTATAAAATGTATGTAGTTAGATATAGGTACTATAAGTACATATAAATTAAAACTATATTTCATGACTTGACTATTTGAATACTTGAATATTATAGACATTAGTTGCATTCGTTAACCCTATTAAATAACAATATAATAATTATCTTTTTAATGAAATATGTATTTTTTAGAGAGATTTATTTAATTGTGCATAAAAAATCATATTTGTTATAAACTTATACTTAAATTATAATAGTATAGCAGGAAATATAAAGTTATAGTCTATTAATTTGTATAAGTATAGAAAACTAATAATAATTGTCTCAAAAAATGTATACCTTTTGTTAACAGACGGTACTTGTACATCCTCTAGTTTTAATAAATCAAATAAAATCATGAACTATATTATATTTTATATTTCTGACCAAAAATATATAAAGATTTTATAATGAAGGGTTTTATTGAATTTGAAATAATTTTATAACAAAATTGTCTTATATTTATATAAGTAGAGTATACTACTTTTGTTCTACAGAATATCTAATTTTCTTTTTTTGCTTCCTTGTATTTCGTCAATAACCTCTTCAGCAGTTAAAGATATGCATTCAATTGGTCCTGTAAATGGAGTATTATTTTAATTCCAAATATAAAACTAATGTTAAATATGTATTTACCTCTTATGTTGTATTCCTTAAATAAGTTTTCACTTTTTCTAAATTTGAAAACATTCTCTCTGGTGTTGCTGTTTATTCTTGATATTTATTTGAAAATGTTACAGGGTTACATAGTCTTAACACATCTATTCTATTTAATGATTTTTCATTCATTTGAATAAGTTTTAACTTCTATATTCTGATTTCATTAATAGCAGTTGACATAACACTAGAAGAAAAATGGAATAAAACAAAGAATTCCAAATCTGCATCATTAGAATCTTCTTGGTTGTCAAACAAATAATGAAAACCTAAATAAAATTATGTGATAGCATAATTTAAATATATTAAGTTATATATAAATAGGACAAATAGCTATTATACACTACCAAACAGACAAAAGTTATTATGAAATAAATTTCATTAAAAATGTAAATTAAAAATATGGAAAGTCAAATTCTTAAGAATACCCTGTATTTATAATACATATTTAAGTACTTGATTAAGAAAGTATTTAAAAACAAGTACAAATACTTTCATATTCTTTTTTCTAGAATTTCACAATATAAATATAGGTACAAATTTAAAAAATTTAAATCTAAATAATTTATTTTTTATAAAATAATAAAATAAATACTACTATATAACTTATAATGGTAGGTATATATATTTATAAAATATATTATTAATTATTAATCTAATTTTATATAGGGGAAAAAATTATCAAGATAATCATTTTAGTTTTTACTAACTAAAACTAAAACTAGTTGTATTTCTATTTCTAGACAATCGAATATGAGTAATTAATATAAAATAGATATAGATTATATTATGACATGATTATTATATAAATATATATGTCGATTTATAATCAAGTTTTCTTGAAAAGTATTTGATTTCAAATATAATTTTCAAAGGTATTTGAATACTTTTATTTAAATACTTTTACTCAAATACTTTTTATTTAAATACTTTAGAAATTGATATTAGATAGGTAATAATATATAGATAAAATACACTAAACTAATGACTAAGAAACTTCCTCGTTCCTAAAATTAAATGTCGAATTAACTTTAAAAGTATATTTCCCAATATAAAAATACTGATAAAACTTGAAAATCTATAAAAATAATACAAAAACGTAATTTTATTTATAATTACTTACCTAATAAAATGTATTTTTATAGATGGATAATATAATATAATGGAATGCTATTAAGTACATCTAAAATTGAATTCTTATAATTCATATATCTGCAATACTTTATAATTAGTAATTACCACTAACAATTATAGAAAAACTTGTTTTAAACTTCTATACATTTACTTACAGTCTACTGACTATACCATAGAATAAGACTAAATGGACTATACATTGTAAGTTTGTAAAGTTCGAAATTAAATTATTTATTTATTTATTCAAATTAATAAAATATAATGATTGAAATGAAACATCTAATTGATTATTGAATCGATAATCGATCGATTCGTTCTTATCTCCTCTATGATTATAACAATAGTCAATAATATTATCATTATTATTCTCTGTTATCGTCGACGTCCTTCTTCCGACGCCGACGACAATAATTGTCGATCGAAGTGACTCACTACAATATAACTACTTATTGTTCGCGTTTTGTTATTAATTTACATTTCAATATTTTATTTTTCTTAGTTATATTATTGTGATAGTTATATTGCTGTAGGTTGGGAATATTTGATGGATCGTCACTACGTTTTAAGCCCTTACTATAGATATTTTATCATTATTTTCGCAAAACGGAGTTTAAAAATCAAAACAAACTTTCAATTGTACGAATAAATACAATGATACAATACAATTAGATGAAACGACGATCAATCAAATTAAACTATTTGGTTTGTTTCGACGGTGACTACTGGTTAGGAAAAATTGTTTGTGCAAAATATGTTCTGCCTTGAATCGTAAACATCGTAGTTTTATAATGACAAGCTGTTCGAAGAACGCTATGCAGGAAGGAGTAAACGATTTTTATTTTCTGAACAAAAAAACCAAAGCAACTCCTATTGAAAACGATTATAAAATATCCAACAATGTGCTGGGGCTAGGCATCAACGGACAGGTTGTACAATGTTTTTCCATCGAGACGGGCGAAAAGTATGCCCTCAAGGTAAACCATAACTATCCATTCAACTAATGTTGAATGAAACTAATTTTGAATCTCCTACAAATATAATTCATTTATCCGTCATTGTTTGTTATATGTAGGTTCTTGTAGACTGTCATAAGGCAAGAAGGGAAATAGATCTGCACTGGAGAGCCAGTGGCTGCATCAACATAGTCAACATAATTGATGTGTATGAAAACGTATATTTAGACAAAAAATGTCTGCTAGTGATCATGGAATGGTAGGTTTTACTATAAGTTGTTACATTATGATAAATCCATTATAGAAAATTTTTTTAACAATTGCTCAAATGTAATGTTACCTAAATAAACATTTAATAATTGTAAAGTATTTTATATAACATAATTATGCACATTTACAGATTTGAGGTTTATTGTAAGGGTTTTTACCATTACATTTGGGAAAATTATATTATATCATCAATTATTATGTTAATAAATTACCTTTATTAAACCAGGGATGGACACTGGAGGCTCATGAGTATACTACTTATTTTTGAGCCGCAATATTTTGCATATAAACTTTTACTATTTTTTAAAAAATTTTAATCATAATGTGCTTGTAAAAATAAAATAAAATGATACCTATTTATATAATATAATAATATATATATTATTATGTACCACATAAAATAATTAATATCAATTCGATATGATATGATTATGTAATAATATATATAATATGTTGTGGCCTGTAAGAATTTTAAGATTTAAAAATTGACCCTCTAATAACTTTGACTTGACCATCCTTGCATTATACTATAAAAAATATCTATCATCCCCACTCTAATTAAGACTAACACTGTGTTTAATGACATTTCAATGACGTATATAAATAAATAAAATAATATAGATACTTAAAATTTTAAGTAATATAATATATAGAATATAGATAAGATAATTATAGTTTTACAACTGTATAGAGGAAATAACTATATTTTAAATTAATCATAAATTCACTTAATTTTTTTTATTAATTTACCAGAAGTATAATTTCTATTGGGTATTTTCGAATTTTGAAAAGAATAACATTTGATGACAATGATAATATACAAGCTTTAATATTATCAAATAATAACAAAAAGAATTGTTGAGATATTACTAAATTTATATTGGAAATAGCGTCGGCCTGGGTCCTTTGATTCTATGTTTTTAAAAAGGTCCTATTACTTATGAAGGGGAGGGATACAATATTTGTTAATCCTATTTTACAAAACAAGTAGATAAGTACTAATACATTATACTAAGTATTTTATTAGGTCCAAATAGTAGCATTATTTTACTGAAATTAGAAAAACAATAATAATTACAACTAATTATTATTTTTAAATAAATAATATTTAAAATATAATAATATATATAAGAGCCGGAAATTCCATTAAACATATAAAAACTAATACAATCTATTTAACGATAAAAGTTAATATTTATATTGAAAAAATGTTTTTAATCTTTATATTTGTCAATAACTATACACAAATAAATTATTATAATATATATATTATATTATG
The DNA here is from genome assembly GCA_013282895.1 of Eriosoma lanigerum. NCBI lineage: Eukaryota > Metazoa > Arthropoda > Insecta > Hemiptera > Aphididae > Eriosoma > Eriosoma lanigerum. The sequence goes on from CM023362.1 coordinate 12,393,037, forward strand.
TATTATAATATATATGTATATTAAGACTTAAGAGGGTGTCATACCCGTATGTTCTGTCTCCGTCTATTTAACAGTATGTGGCAAAATTACAGCTTCACAGAAATTAAATTATAATGTTTAAGTTAAACTTAGAGAATAAATATTTATTAGCCGATTTAACATATTTCAAATAGAATTTCATATCTGTTTTCTAAAATATCACCTGGCAAAGAAGTTTAAAAACATGTTAAAAAAACATAAAACTTAATATACTATTACTTTTTCACCAGATATTTTAAAAACGAATATGACATTCTTTCCAGAATTTAGCTTCTTTTTAGATTTGTAAATAAATGTTTATGTTTTAAGTTCAATCTAAAAATTATCACAATATTTAAGTTCTGTGTAGTTGTGATTTTGCTATCTTTCCCATTAGATAGATAGAACAGAAGGTATTATGTCCTCTTAATATAATATTATAGAGAAACATTACTACAAAAGTAATTTTTTTAGTTCATTTAATGAATTTGCAATTTTGTCAATTATATATGTTTAGTCATATAAATTTTTAATAAGACCCATCAACATCAAACATCAATTCTGGTTTAAATGTCTGAGAAAATACTCGTTTACAAGACGTTTGAGTTGACGGCAAAAGAAAAACATATTTCTTTAGATTGTATACAAATTGCAAAATAAAATTGATTGAGATGATAACTTATTTCTAATAGGCAATTAAATATTTTTTTCTAAACCAAACAAATTTTTTTTTAAATTATAATTAAAGAAAAACATAATTTAAATAATTGTTTAAGAATATAATATATAATTTCATTTTTGTGACATTTTTTTATTACAATTCTATATTATTTTATTAATAAAAGTATTTTATCTTTATGTCAAATTCATTACATGATATATTGATATATCACCATTTAAAAAGTACCTAAATGAAAAAATGGCTCTACTGAAAAATTAAAAAGGTTTGTTCGCATTGAAGCCGCCCCTTGTGTATCAAGCAATAAATGAGCTATAAATATAATATAAAATTAATATTTCATTAATGTTAGCAACAAGTTTAAAAATTGTAAAAAACTATTTATCATATTTATAATTCTATATTCTATATTATTTTGGAAAATCTATAGTACATACCCATTGCATAAGTTATAGCACATTAAATAATTTTATACTTTGATTTTATAGTATTTTAAATTTAGCAATAAGAAATTCATAAAAAGCTCCAGAGTCCATAATTCTTAGCTCTGTTCGCACCTCTGCCACTATGACTAGGCTGACACTCTTTAATTTAACACTTTAAGTTTAGTTTATAGTATGTTTAGTATTAAGTTTACAATGATGGCAGGAGGGGATTTATAAAATTTTACTCAGGGCGGAAAACATCTAAATGCGCTACTACTAACACTATATGGAAATATACAATATATTGTATCATTATTGTGTACTATATTAGAATAGTATATTATACGTTAAACATGATATATTATTTTTATAAATTAGTTATGTGTTAAAAATAATTATAATTATAATTTGATTATTATCAATTTATATAATATAATCTTATAGGTGTACTATTGTTAAATTGTAAAATCAATTTACAAAATATACATTATTATAAAGATATTATTTGTATTTATTTATTTTAACATAGGTACTTGTTGACAATTTTCTGTGCTATCAATATTTTAAAATATAATGTGTTAGTAGTACTATGATTTACCATTAATTATTTATAACTAAACAATTTCTATTGAGGTAAATCTGGAACTTACTTATCAAACTATTTATAATGTTTAATAGAAGAAAGTAAAAGCATCCTGTACGCTGTTAGTAGGTAATAGAAAAATTATTAGATACTCATTTACTTAACAAGTAATTTGGTTAATTTTATTATAATAAAGTAAAAATATTCTGTTACAAATTGATTTGAATACTTAAAATCAGTTAATTCATTAATTTTGTAATTGTAAATCAGTGAGGCCATTTCAGTATTTTTATAGGAGGAGCAAAAATTGAAGCAGGAAAAATTGCATGCCGATCAGGCCAATTTTGTTTGATATTAAAATTATGTTAGTAATTGACAGTTTCATGTACGATGAATTTGTTAGGAATGTACAAAGTTTTTTAGCTATTATTTTATTAAACTTATATCATTATTCATTGCTAAACAAACCACAAGGATATAAAATACAAATGACAAAATGGTACAAATATACAAAAATACAATAAGTCCATGTTATTGTAGTTTATGAAGATGACGTTTACATATTATGTATGAGCACGATAAAATACAGAAAAAAATAGGGAAGCTGTGGCCCATTCGGCACTCCCCCCCCTCACCACCAAATAGCGCCTTTGTTGTAAAATTTAAAAATGTTATTTATCACAAAAATTCGTTTTGCATTTTTTTATCATTATAATTTCGTATTAAATATATTTAATTAAGTATCTTCAAGTTACATATATTTATACAATACAGGATAATCAAACTTTTATATTACAAATATGAACGTTAATTAAATATTTTTTCAATCATATCTCCATTCTGATCACTCAAAGAATTTATATATATATATAAATAATTGCAGGTTAATGTAATGCAAATACATTTTAAATGTACCTGTAAAAATAATAATATATTTTATTGCTAAATTAGTTTAAATATAAATTGTTTAGCATGGATGGTGGAGAATTATTTCAACGTATACAAGAACATAATGAGGGAGCATTTACTGAAAGAGGTTTGTTTAATTTATTTTATTTTATTATCCAATCATTTTAGGTAACTAATGTTTCTAACTATTAAAATTATTTGTTATAATTCATAATTACATTATAGAAGCAGCACACATCATGAAAGATATTTGTTCAGCGGTCAAGTATCTTCATGATCTTAATATTGCCCACCGGGATTTAAAGCCAGAAAATCTCTTATATACAAAACCTGGTAATAAATTATTGCATTATATATATATATATTTTTTAAATATATTACATTTATTTTTATGAGTGTTTTAATATCTTTGAGTTTATTTTAATAATTAAATTTTTAATATTTCATTTATTTTTTATTGTTGTATGAAACATTTATAATAATAATCCTAAAATTAATTTTCTGAATATTTTAAAATTAAAGTTAATATTTTTCATTATGATAAAGTTCTTGAGGTATTTCTGTATTAATTAATTTTAAAATATATTTGGGAGGACATTATGTAGACCTTCAAAATGTATTTCTATAATTTTACTTAATGACTATAATATTTTTGAAAAATATGAAACAAAAATAATCAAAATAAAATTATATAATCATAATAATAAAATTAATTTTTAATATTCCATTAAAATTTATATATTTGATACAGAAACTCTTTTCTCTTACCATATTATCAATTATGTCACCTTAATAATATACTATATTAGATTAAATTTGATTTTAAAAATAATTATATTGTATTAATTTAACATTTTTATTATTTTTCTTCCAGGTTCTGATGGAATTTTAAAATTAACAGACTTCGGTTTTGCCAAAGAAGTGTCACAAAAAGCTCCATTAAAAACTCCGTGTTATACGCCATACTATGTTGGTTAGTTTACTAAAATTTATAAAATAAAAACACTATAATTTATTTTTATAATAATTATACTTTAACTAACTTAAACTATATTTATTTCAGCACCAGAAGTTTTGGGGCCTGAAAAATATGATAAGAGTTGTGATATATGGTCATTAGGCGTTATTATGTATATACTGTAAGTATATATTTTTAATTCTATACAAACTAGGTATTACTCTTCATTACGATGTTGACAATATTAGTTTGGTATAACAGATTTTTACAGTTTTATATTATTTAGAAAAATATTGAAATAAACTAAGATAAATAAAATAAACATGTAGATCATTTAAAATTAATAATTCAAATTTTTAAAGTACAAAAGTAGATGCTTAAAATCATAATTATTTTTATATTTTTCACAAATTAATGTTTAAAACAATTATAGGTATTTATGTTGATTATGATTAAAAGTTATAACAAGTATAATATCAGGCTAGTCTTAAAAAGCAATAAAATATTAAACCTCAAAATAATTGAATAAAAAGTAATAATGCAATCTATATAGAAAATAAAATGTGTGCCAGATTTATTAACTGATTGCAATACTGTGAAAAATTTAAGTTTTTAATATATTAGGAGGGCAACAAACTATAATATTACTTTTTAAAAAATAACATCACATAAAAAAATAAATGATACAACTTTAATTTTTAAATTATGACAGATTTGATATATTTTTATTAAAATTTTGATTTAACTTACTAGTTTCATCTAGATGGCTTTTTTCATTTAATTAAGAAATGAAATGTCATTTGTTAATATTTTGCATGCAAAATTCACATTATCACTAAAGCTCACAACACAAAACACTAATTAACGTTTAGTCAATTCACTATTATCACTAATTATATTATTAATTAGGTAAATACATTTTGCATTCCATGTTATAATAGTTTAAATAATTAAAATTAATGACAGAATATTTAATTTTTTAATTAAATAACAAAAATTCTCAAAAACGTTAACTTGATGAAAATTAGAAGCAGACACATCAAAAATGTCTTAAAAATATACTTTTTGATTTGACCATCTTTAAAACGATAAAAAAATAATATAGGTAATATTACAGTCTGTTGCTATCTAATAAATGTATAATACTTTGAAAAAAAAACAGAATTAAAAAAGTTTTTGCAGATATTGTAATTATTAAATAGATCTAGAACACTTTGTACCTATAATAAAATGTAGAAAATAATAAAAAAAAATTTTTGTACTGTATTTTAGATTGTGCGGATTTCCACCATTTTTTAGTAATCACGGCCAAGCTATTTCACCTGGCATGAAAAATCGTATTAAAACCGGACAATTTGACTTTCCTAGTCCTGAATGGAATAATGTATCTACTGATGCAAAAACTCTTATTTCTAGTATGTTATCTGTTGATCCGTCAGTTCGTCTCACTATTACTCAAGTGGTGAAACATAAATGGATTGCAGTATGTGTAACTATAACCATATTTATTTAGTAGAAATTTAATCAAATATTTGTGTTTATTATAAATTAGAGTTATACTGAAGTGCCTCAAACACCATTATATACTGGTAAAATGTTAAAAGAGTCCGAAGATGTATGGCCTGAAGTTCAAGAAGAAATGACTCGGTCTCTGGCTACAATGCGAGTGGACTATGATCAAGTCAACATAAAATCATTAAATACGTCCAACAACCCATTATTAAATAAACGAAGAAAAAAAGGTTCAGGAAACAGCGCATAAACTGTTTACCTACAAAAGTGTTTTATCTATATCTCTAATATAAATTACTACTATGTCGGCATATTCACTTAACAACCCCAAGTCTACTCTGACTTAAAAATGATAGTTGATATTTTTATATCTTATAAATAATTTTTCATATTTAGTTTCTTATACAACATATTTTATCATACTTAAATATTTATTAATAACAATATTTAATTTATGTAATGATGAATATTTTCAACATTTGAAGCTATAAAGTTAAATTTTAGTAAATTAATATAATTTAAATTTGTTTCTAATAATAATAACCTGCAAAAAATAATATTTAAATTTGTATATTAATCAAAAAAAGAGTTAACACCAATATTTTATTTTCACCATAAATGAAATATAATTTTGATAAAAACATATTAGTTCAAATAGTTATATTATTATTTTTCTCGTATTCTACACTAAATAATTATTTATTTTATTAATTTATTATCTTGTGATATTAGATAACTATCGTTTCTTGAACACGAGAATTAAAAAAAAAAAAAAATGGTTACTATAATTAAAATAAATTAACTATAATATGTAATACTAAATTTAATTAATATTCTGAAAGAATATAATTTTTGTCTAAAATATTAATCTTTTATCAGTGTTTAATTTTATTAGTAATTGAGACTGTAATCTTAGTATACAATTTGTTAAAAAACTTTTCGCTTTCAAATGCATTATATACCTATTCAATTTTATTATTTTGACATACAAGTATTATTATATATATATTATTTTAATAATAGGTATTTTACCAAATTTATCTTGAACAAAATTTAATAATACCAAAACATGTGACAAGAACAATTATTATTATTAATCTTCTTTGAAAATACATATTAATGCAATTTTAATAAGTATAATAATATTACTTATTTTAAGAAATTAAATAAACCCGATGCTGGTTGTGATTACAAGACAAAAAACAAACTTTATTTTTATCTTTAATATTATAATTTATAACATTAATATATTTATAATATAAACTGATATATCTATGACCAAATTTAAATTTATCTATAACTGAAGTAGATTTTCAAAAACCTACCTTTTCACTACAACTTATTTTATGCCATCGACTTTTAAAAAATATTTATTTTTCAAAGTTTAATAAAATAATTTAACATATACATGTTAAGTTCCTAATATAGAAATTTATGATATTTTGTTAAACTAAAAAATTATATGATACATATATTATTTAGTTTTTTTTGAAAACTTATATTTCAGTAATTAATTGTATTTAAAAATATAATTCATAATATTTATTGAGTATTTAATATACAGCAAATATCCAACATTGTTTAATGTACTTAAGTCACATTTTTAAATTTAACTTTTGTTTGAATTTTGAATGTAAACAAAACACCATAAGTTACTTAAAAATGTATTTAAAATAAAATGTAAGTCTTATAAAAGTAAATTTTCTCTATTATGGAAAGTATACAATTATTTTTAAGTATATAAAATATAATAGATGATCTATTTATAGAATTTTTAGAAACATTTTTAACCACGAAAATTGTACACACAAAATCTTTAAATTTATGTAATTACACAAATAAGGTATGTAAATAAAACAATAATTACATACATATATATTATGATTACATAATATAATATTTGTCCATTATAATTTAATTATATACAATTAAATATAAAAATGATTGACTGGTTGAACACATTTTGTATTATTATTTATTTATTTGATTGTACAACTATCATTATGCGTTTATAATTTTTGAACTAAAAAGTATGTTAAAAACTAACGTTTTTTTAGAAAAAATAAAATGGTAAAATCTAATGATACAATTAATCTATTATTAATTTAAAACTATAAAATGTATTATGTATATTTAATTTATTTATTTCATATTAAATAAATAAAAATACAATTTTCGTTTATATGTTATTAATTACTTTTTGTGCTATGTATTAATCTTCAATCGTTTATTTATGATTTTTGGATTTAGATTTTATCTGTATTATTTTTGTTTAAAAAAATATATATATAAAACAAAACAAATTTTTATCATCAAATACATGTTTTAGAATAGATATGAATGAAATAGTATTGGATAATTATATAAATTACAGATATATAATAACACTGTATTGTATTAATATATATCTGATTCAAACACAATTTCTTTAAAGGCTTAACTTTGAAAAATTCAGTTAATTTATCTATAAATTGTGTAATATGAGAAACACATAACTTTTTTTCATACATAAAATATTTTGATTTATAAAAAGAAATAATAAAAATATATCATTATATACTGATAAATTTAAATCAAATATTTACTTGCAATTCTTACAAAAAAATTAATATGCCAACTATTATTTTTATTCGACATTAAAAACTGTTCATAATATTAAAGGGACTATTAAAATGTGATATTCTATGTACATGTTTTAATGTCATTTTTTTTCTTGTTGTACATGTTATATTTATGTTATAAAGAGCAAAACTGTTCTTACTGTTCTATTGTTATATTATGTAATATCATTATAAACAGTTCCTATTGTCTTGAGTGTTGAAATCAATAAAAAGTATACGAATCATGAAAATATATTTACGCATAAAGTTATACTCTTATAAATGTAATCTAAGAACAATTTATTAAAAATATGTTATTAATCATGAATAACGACTAGAGATAAGTTTTTTTAATTCACTCAAATTTTTATCTCTAGATTATATTCATTACTGGCAGCCTGGAGGAAGTTAATAACCAATGCACCTTATCTTAATAGTCGACATTATAATTATTAACATACATTCTTTTTCTATACAAATTATTATCACGATATAGTCATATTAACAATGTTACAATACATATTTAAAATTTATTATAGATATTTCAATTATATTATGTTTAATAGCAATGAATATATAATTAATCATATCATTCGAACGAAACTGAAATTTAATAACTTACTAATGATTTAACAAAATACCATACATTAACGAGAGAACATAATAGCGTACATTATTAATATTTAATGTTATAATACACAACAAATTATTCTTATAGGTATATTAGTTATTAATTAGTTTCGATGTCAAATAATGATTACCAAATAAGATCTTTATAACCTTGCCTTGTTGAAATTCACAGGCGAGTTTATCAAGATCTCACTCAATAGTCAAGTAATAAACCAATGTAGTGACGCTACGACCTGTAACCGCCAAATTATAACACCTAAATGGAAAACAAACGTAAAAATATCACTTTTCGACACTTACAATTTCACAACGTTCTAAAACCGGGAACGCCGATCACAGAGACAATACCACAACTGTGACTAAATAATTATTACTGTCTTTGCGGCGTATACGATGCGACTGTATTCTACCTACTTTGAAGTTTGAACGTTCGACACACTTACGTTAGTCGCAGTCTTGGCACAGACAACTTCGCCGGTATCGATGAAACAAACAAACGAGCAATGTATATCACATTAAATAATAAATTAAAAACGTGTTTGTGACCCGAAACAAAACAATGGTTGCGTGACATTGAAACTCACTTTGTTTGCGCGTCAGCTGTTCTGCGATGACGCCGCCGACTGCGACGAGCCGAACCCGTTGTTTTCACGTGTTCGAAGACGATAATCATAAAAATCAAACAACGGTGGAACAACGTTAGACAAACGTTGTTGCAGTTCGGTCGACGGCCAACGTCGAACGCATTACAGAGAATCTGATGGGAAAACGAGAAACGTCTAAAACAATGGTTGGTGGACGAGGGCAGCGGAAACGTGGTGTTGTCGCGGCGGCAACGTACACGAGAAAAACACGGCGGCCGGTGTGCGGCTGTCGCCCTTGTCGTTGCCGCCGCCGCCGCCGCCACCACCACTCGTCCCGCGACCAGCCGCCGGTGACCGGTGCGCGTGCGCGATTGTTGCGCCGTTGCACACGGACCCGGTGTGGCGGTGTCGTGTCATGTCGTACCTCGTACGTATGGATCGAAAACGACGAAATCCCGTAAAACGAATTGTGGATGTTTTGTCTTGTTCCCGACAGAAAACCGTTTACAGGGGGGAAAAAAAAAAAAAACAACAAACGCGCGCTATACAATATAATATTAGAAGTAATAAAAAAAAAAACCATACGTACTTTGTGAAAGGAGAGAAAACTGACGAGAAGACCGCGTACAGCGACGAGACGTGAACGAAACATAAATGCCAAATGTGAAATTGTCGAAGGTCGAACGACGTTTCGGTTCCGCCGCCGCCACATCGGTGCCCGCGTTCGCCGTCGGCGAGGACGTCCGACCGTGTCGGAGAAACGGCCGAAAAGAAAGACGGGGACGCGCGCGCGCAAGCGTCTGAAACTCTGAACTATGGTGTAATTATTATTACTCTCTGCGAACGGAATGCTCTGTATTCCTACGCGCGTATCCGCCGCGTGTGCGCGTTAATAATAACGTCCACCCCTCCTCGCCGCCAACGCGCGACCAAACCGTCGTGTCGTCGACTCGTCGTTACCCACTCGGCGGCGTCGGAATTCCGATGCGATTGCTCTCTGCGTCTCTACGCGAATACACCGTGACGTCATCGACGGCGGCGGCGGCGGCAGCTGTTGGTATGCGATATTCGTCGTCGTCGTCGTCGTCGTAGGCAATACCCACCATTCGTATTTTATTAATATAATATTATTATTGTTGTTTTTTTAAACGACCTCAAACATTTTTCTCTCTCACCGACCGGCCGTTATATTTTATTCATGGTAGATATGCGTTGTAAGTAGTAAAACACGCATACGACACTTCGGTAGGGAATTCGCGTTTTACGTGTTTTCTATCCACCATCATTCTTCGATGATTTTCTACGGACATGTTCGTTTTCTCGTCTAAAATGCGTTTCCGAAACAGATAATTTTTAATCGTTTTACATTTAAATCGTATAACACTTTATCTCTAAGTACCTGACAAAGTGACAATAATAATTATAATATATTATATCCGTTTTGCTATTATTTTTTTTTATTATTATTTTAAATTCATTACACCACAATACCATATTGACATAATTTTCGATTGTTATTAAAAAAAAAAAAATACTACTTACAAAATGGTATTAAATTCAGAACATTCGACTACTCGAATAATTCTATTAAAACTAATTTAAAAAATATTTATTTAAAGTCAATTTAAAATATCGTACCTAATAATTTAGTCACGCCTATAGATAAAACGTATTTATATAGGAAAAACATCAATTTAATATTGTAAAACCGAAAATTTTGACAAAGCTTAAATATATTATGTATAAATATTAACTATAAATCATATAAATTGTTAATCAAGTTTAGAAATAGCCGGGTAGGTATCGTAAATCTTGATATTTTCATATCAATAAGACAATAAACCAATAGGTAATGCAAAATGTGATAGGAAAATTATATTCAAAACCACAAATAATAAATTAACAACTACAATTAATTTCATAAAAATTACTTTAATAAGTAGGTACTATATAATTCGGAAATTTTAATATATTATAAATACCTATTATATTTATTTATTTTGTATCAAATGCTTGATATATTAAGTGTACATATATATTTTTGTCTGTCTATAAAATAACAACTAACAAGCTTTTGAAATAAATTATACGAAATTTGCAACTCTTAGTTCAAATATATACCTACTAATAGTTCAAAAATCGAAACTATACTAAGTACCTATATTGTTACTGTGTTTTTATTATACGGGTAGTCCATTTCGGCATTCGACATTTCCTGTAAACATTTTTCTGTTTATCGATATTTTTTTTTTTTATAACATATAGCCTATAGGCTATATTATAAAAAAATAATATATTTTTCGGTTTTTTAAACCAAAAAGAATATTTTCAAGTTCTTTTTACAGAATTAAAAATTAGATAAATACCTCGCATATAATTATTATTTTATATTCTGAACAAAAAGAGGAATGTATTAGTTTTACAGAGATGTTTTTGTTTTATGTCTGAAAACATTTTTCAGATAAAAATGTGGTCCAATTACCATGATAGAGAATTGCATCTACTTGGTACTTTACATAGCTCATTTTTCGAATTTCTCAATAGTTTTTCTTTGGCATAAGAAAAACAACCAAAAATGGTTGAAAACTGCGAAATTCACGGAAATTGATTTTAAATATTTTATGGTAGGTAAATAATGTAATTTTAAATGTAATTAACTTTATTTTGAGCATCTTCATAGGTAGTCTACATGTGTGGTAAAATTTTGGAAAGGGTTAGTTGATTTTGTGTCTAAATATATAGATGAGCTTTAAAATTTATTTAAAAATGTAATTTTTTTTTCTCAAAAATATTAAATATTATTTGCAATTTTGGATTTAACGGTTTCAAAGATTTATAGAAGCATATAATCATATACTACTTATCCTATTTACAAAATATTTTGTAAATTGAAAGCCCCAATTTTTTTTATAAGCTTCTAAAGTTAGAATTTTCAGTAATATAGTATAATGTGATATTTTGTATAATTCATAAGTTTATTGACGCATAAATATTTTTATTTTAAATATTTTAAGCTAAAAATGTGTTTTATAACATTCTTTTGAATATCCATTTAAACAGTTCAAAAATAGTAAAACAATTTAGACAACAATTAGAAGTCTGTAGACCAAAAGCGCAACTATGGGCGCTGAAGGGATTTAGCCTCTCTAAAAGTCCCTTAAAATAACAAGACAGTTATCAACTTTTTTATAAATATTTTAATAATATATTAAAGGCTATAGCCTCCTCCCCTCCTAAATTTTAACACTAGTTGTGGCACTGCTGTAGACATTTTTTTGTTTAAAAATAATAGCCCGATTACTACGAATAGGATATGTTTTTGCCGTTTTCGGTAGAGAATTCTATCTTCTTAGTACCAACTTTATTTAGTTCATTTTTAAAAAGTTTTCCTTTGGAGTATGAAAACCTATTAAAAAATGGCTGAAAATAATAAAATTAATAGAAACTGTAATTTTGACGAACTACTATTTTATGATAACTAACTTTTCTATTGCAAATTGTTTGATATAAATAAATAAAATTAATAAAAAGAAATATGATCAGTATTCAATATATAAAATATATTATATAACCGACCGAATTTCGCTCAGGATTATAGTGAAAATTATAATTTAATTTTAAATATTAATTTAATTATAATGCTATATTTTGCATTAAAATCTTCATTTTAATATAATACAATAATAGTCCACCTCTCTAAGGACTAAAGGAATTATATATTAAAATGAAAATTGTATACAACTTTTTTATTACATTAATATTTTAATATAATTTTTTTTCGTTTATTTCTATTTTAATCTATATCTTAGGTATGACTTGTTTAGAATATTAAATAATATACTGTAATATATACTATGTGCACTAATATTCTATAAGTAACATCGCGTATTACTATTACATTTTTTTTTTAACTTTGGGTTGGGGGGATTTTTTACAAAAATACATTAATCAAAATATTCCAGACAAAAGTACATTACGGAAAAATTACTTAAATAATTGTTTTGAATTCACTATTGCAGAAATACGAAAAAAAATAATAAAGGATTTTATTTACATTATGGTAGTTGAAACAACAGATTCGAGAGACAAGAGGACTGTACATTTGTATAATTTAATCGTTGGGATACTTCATCCAGAAATTATATCAACTTTGTTTATGATTTATTGTTAAGAGATGCAAAAAACTAATTATGTAACCGTTTCTCGATTTATCAACGGTTGTTTAACAGAATTTTTTAAATGCACGACATTTCAAGATAAAGTTCTGCTATTTATCAGCGATGCCGCACCATATATTGTATTATGGTAAAAACAGGGGGGTGCATTAAAAAGGGTAGGAATATGAATCCGCTTTGTTTTATTCAGAACATTTTAGTATAAGAAAATGATGCCTATAATCTAGAAGATGATGCATAGTAGGTCAAAAAAGTAAAAACAATTTTAAGTACAACATTAATTATATCTAATTTAACATTTAGTCGATCTCGTTTATCTAATTTGCCTTTTATTTTAATAACAAAACTTGAAACACAAAATTTAACTGTAAATTTGCAAATAGATATAGTGGAAATATATAATAGGTAATGATCTTAAAACGAAAAAGGACGAATGCTATATGAAAAATTTAAATCAGTTTTTAGTTAAAATCTTGGATACAATATTTTAAAACGCAATATCTACAACACCCTATTGAAAGGAAATTATGTCAATTTAAACAGAAAGATCCGGTAATTATAAATTGCTATCAACAAACAATGTCCAATTACTATAATGTCAGTATTGAACGTGTTTTTTCGAAATTAAAACATATGTTAAATGACAAGACTTACTATTTTCACTGAAAAAATTTAGAAATGTATATGATAGTTAATTTTAATAAAATGTTATAAATAATATTAAATTTTATAAGTATTATTAAAATAATGTTTTTTCGCTAAACAAATCTTAATTTTTAATTTTTCTTAATTATTATAATCTTCAATAAATATTAAAATTGCACGTTTTTGCACATTTTTAAATTTTAATTACACATTTTTAAATTTTAATTACACATTTTTCAATTATTAATTGTATAAAATTACGGTCTTTAGCAATGACTAAATGCAAAATACCTATTGCATGACTAGACTAAGAAATTATACATTTTTTCAGTAATTAATATTAACTGTCAAATTACCAAATTGAAACTATTAAAATCTACTAATGATTATTTAGCTAATTAATTTAATATTAAAATATTTTTAACTATAATGATTTATGAGACATTGATACACAATACATGGATATTTCAAATTCGATTATATTTATTATTGTTTAATTGTTTAAAATCATATATAGTTTTAACAAAAATAAAAATAAATTAATAATAATAATACATAATTTGATCTTTGATTAGGTACATTCTTTTAATTTTGACAATAAAATTAATTATTGCCATATCTACGAGTAGAGAAAGAAATCAATTTTTGTCTAGAATAAAATATAATTCTAAACGGGAATTTTTTATTCTAGAAATTAAAATTCGAGTTTCAAAACAAATTTCAATATAGCCATATAGGTTTGGTTATTATTATACCTATATAGTAGGTATGGGTATATTATGTATTAAATTAACATTGTTAATTTGAAAATCGAGAAAACAACTATACTTATTTAAGTATAAACTAAATAAATAAAAAAAAAAACGATTGCAACGATCGTTTTGAATATTGAATACCTATAATTTATTTTTATATTAATTTAAGGCGTTTTCTCGGTATTGGTTTTTGTAAATCACTGAAATAGTGAAATCACAAATTCATAACACAGGTATATTTGAATATTTTAACAAGGATTTACGAGAAAAATATTTGTTTATTTATTAGAAAAAAAGAACTTATCTAGGTCGTCTTCTACTACATAATATAATAAATAAAATAGTTTAGAACAATTAATCATTTCAGAACTGTGCGTAGAATTATACATTTTTAATTTTATAATAATTAATAATATATTTTAATGTTTTCATATTATACTATTACGAAATACGACGATAATACAATATTATATAATAAAATTAAACCTAAATAATAATACCTATATACGCAGCTGAATTCTAAAGTACCTAAAGATATAACAATAAAAATTTATATTTACACAAGGTATGCGTGTTTATATATTATACACGAGCGCGCAACAATAATACCAATAATTATTATAATAATACCTTCACTACCTAATATATTATTTTAATTATATTTATATATTAATGCGATAATTATGTGTCTATATTTGTATAATATATAATATACATGTTGACCTAAAAAATTACGAAAAATACCAAGAAAAAAAAAAGAATAACCCAAAAACTAAAAATTATATCAATCAAACGACTATCGGAATATAATATAATTGATAGGTATAGTAGCTAGCAGTAGGTAAAAGTAATTTAATTTTTAATTAAAGACATACAATTATATATGTAGTTAGTAAAGGTATTTAACTATGTTAAATATGTTATGTTCAAAAAATAAAAATGAAAATTTTAAAAACAACTATAGGTTAATTTTTCGATAAAACTTTATTATTCAATGAAATAGGTAGATTAGCTTAGGGTTAATTTAAACGAAAAAACTTTCCGTGTACTAAAACTAGTTGTTTCAAGAGACACAAAAACATTTTAAAAACAATAAATTATCTATGACGATGTATCTATAGGTAGGCATAATAACAAATGATTATTTCACAAAACCTGCCCTTTAAAAAAATTGAATGCAAGAACATTGATTATGAAAATATTAAAGTGTTTTATCAATGTACCAGTGTCCTGTATTTTAATTTTACTGTCAAAATAGAAATAGAAATTGTATATTTGTATCTTGATAGGTACATATATATATATATATATATATGTATAACATAATGCTTAAAAATAGAAAATTACAGTAAAGATCGTACAGATAATCTAAGAAACTAGAAAATATATACCTATACAGCTAAAGTTAGACTGTGTCCGAAGAAGTAAAAATTCTAAAAATATATACTCTAAAACGACACTGTATTATAGTTTTTATCATTGGATACAGTGCGGCGGATCCAGCTCAAGATAACGGGGAGGGGGCTTTAATTTTTTTTTAATATTATTATGGGAACTTTATATTAAAATTTAAAAACAATAATACTTATGTATAACACTTTTATAAAATGTTTGCTTAAAATAATAATCTATTGTCAAATAATTATGAGAAATTCTATAAATAATAATATTATAAATTAACAACAGTATTAGTGTATTCCGTATTTTTTATTTACGTTACTTGATTATTGTTAAAATTAGAGATGATAAAAATTAAAAATCAATTTTTACCAAAAATATTGTTTGAAATTATAATAGTAAAATTTAAAATTATATACCTATATATATAATATAATATAACCTTCATATCTAATTTATAAAATTAAGTTTTTTCATTCATGTTATTTGCTTATTACTAGGGCTAGAATTTAGATGCTTTTTGCATTTTTTTCCCAAGGAAAAAAATCTATCCAACTTGAATAAAACTTGAAATCATAAAAAAGGTATATATTACTCTTATATGTATATAAAGTAGATATTTAAATAAAAAAATTAAGTATTTATAGTTTAGGTTATAGTCTATTGCACTATGTTTAATATTATATAGAACATAATAGAACATCATTCATAAACTTTTATGTAGTAGGAATGTACACTATAATATAACATTATGCAATATCCATCAGTTAACATAATTGTTTATGGGGATTACTGAATGATTGATTAATGTATATTATATTATTATTTATTAACGCATGATGTAGATATTTACTTTTATTACTATTGTACGAAAACTAAATCGAATGGTTCGATAGGAATAAATGAAAATATAAATATTGCTTGACAGTTAAAACGCAGTAAAGATTGTAAAAAATCGACCAAATGTTAAGTAAGTACATTTATTATATTTACTTCGAGACAGATTTGTAGCAAATATAATGATATTAATATGTCTAACGATTATTCGTTTTTGTCTGTCCCCGGTCTCGTTATTATAATATAGGTAATACAAGAGGCAATCGTATAAAGTCGTATCTATATAGTAAACCATAAAAAAACTGTAGAAAAATATGTTTAATTTTGGTAATTTAAATTTCAAACAAAATAACATAATAATAATCTTATTTCACGAAAATCGTTATTCGTCTGTCTAGACCGATTTAATGGATTCTCGCTGTCGCTGTATGCTTTAATTATTATTTATTATCAACATGACACACACACATATATATACATATTATTATTATTATATTATACGAATACGATGTGTATTGAACAATTCGGACTTAATACCATAAATAAAAATATTACTACTTAATAGTTATATATTTTATTTTGATATTTTTAAAAAACAAATCTAAAAATTATAATTTATTATAACCTAATCTAACCTTTTTTAGCATTAAAACATCGTTCATATGATCAAGAGAGAAATTTTGGCAATAAGTACCGACACCCAACACCATATCGGTTGTTCAATAATAATATAGGTAATACAATAGAAATGTATATTCAAGAGCTCTTTGCTCCTCTCGTACTTTCACATCTAATCTACGTACAATAAAAACCTTAGCTATTTGACTCTTTCTCTCTTTCTCTCTTTTGGCTTCTTCATTTATGGACATTAATATTTTTTTCCGCGGTTCTCAGATCCTCTGTCCTCGTCAGTAACGAGAAACCTCTTCATCAGATGGCATGGTCGTGTCCTCGTCTCTTCGGATGCATGCCCCTGTCCAGCTCTACCCAAACATTCCGAAGGTTAGTCCCAGAACCATAAGCGTGCAGAGTTTAAGGTCGGAAGCATAAAAAATGTATGTCATCAGTATTTGGTTTTTAGTCACTTGTTTAAGCCCCCCCACCACCATGACCAAAATAAAATTAATTTTAATAATATTATTTTGTCACCTGTTTCAGATTTTGCATTATAATGTACACAAATATAAAACAATGTTTATTTAAATTTTTTTGCAATTTAGTTTTTCATATTATAAAACGGTGAGACGGAACGAATAGGCTTCATGAAAGCTTCTGAAAAAAATTTGAACACCCTTTATGAATTGCTTAATACGCCATTTCATCAGGCTAGTCTTTTTTCTTAACGGCACACAGATTATAGATAATTTTTATATTCTGAGTGAAGCGAAGAATGTACCCAATGGTTTTACAATTATATATTTATGTGTGACTATTTTTAGCTTTCAATAGAGAACCACATTTATATGGTACTTTATTTAGCTCATTTTCCGTCTTATTCAAAAGATTTTTCCTTGGAATAAGAATTGTCACGTGAATATCGAGTAATTTACACTTAGAATATAGATTAACTTACAGTAATTGAATAATTTTTTTTGAATAATCAACTTAGGTTTTTTATGCTGCCACATTATACGGTTGCATAGCTTGGATTTGTTCGGCCCTTTCAAGTCTACCTACCCGAACCGTTCAGGGACAGCAAGAGCACACCCTGTTGTATACACGCCTATGCTTAAATCAAATTCTTATTAGGTTAAGAAGATCATGCTAGATCCACTGCTCGCATGCAATCTCGTCTTGCAGCTTACTTTCTGCGTGAAAGTTGTTACTGTTGTGTATTTGTCAGATACTCCTGAAATTTCTTCGTCCTGGTGGTACCTACTTATAATCTTGGCTTAATATTAACTAACGCTCAGTTAAGTACATCGTCAATTTTTCGAGTGCATGTAACGTGGATTTTCTTTTTCGGAAACTAAACTGGCTATATATAGCTATAGATTATTTACCTAACCTTATCTAACCTCTACGTAGAGGTGCTAACTCAATAAGCAAAACAATATTTGAAATAACACACACACAAAGAACTATGTATAGAGTGATGAATATTCTCGTATTACAAATAGGTACATAGAATCCTTAAGATTTTTTTACTTAGTGTATCTGCATGTATAAATATTATCTATATATAGTTTATAAGGTTAAAAACGAAATATTTAAAAATATTTTTTATATGATTACCTTTATTAGGTAGTAAATTAGTCGTATATTAGGGACGAATAATTATTACTATACTATGTTACGATTGAAAAATTAAGGAGATAACATTTAAAATATTGTATATTATATTATAAATTATAATGTAATATAATTATATGGATTCGTTATTTACTCGCTGTAGTCGTATGTTTATTTTTAATTTTATAATGATTTATATTATTTTTCAATACATACTTACACGTTATAATATTATTACACACCTATTGTAGCCTATATATAGGCTATATGTTTGAACGGAACAAACGATAAGTAAAACAAATAAATCTAATATAATATATTATACTGATATTACATGTATAATAAAAAATAATAACAGAACACTTCCTGCTGCAGATTAGTATATTATATTATAATATAATATGAGAGACGATATAGCTATAGAGGAAAACCTCTGCAGTATTATAGATAACCCTTGTGTAAATAAAATGATTATCATATGGTTGATTTGAATAATAAATATAAAATATGAATTATAATTTTTATGCCTCTGCTGTAATATTTATATGCTTATAGATATTATATTATATTTTAATATAATGTATAATATAAATTTATACATATACTGTTTTATATTTAATATACATTAATTTTATAGTAAATTAGCAGACTAGGTAATATTTTATAATTCTAAATTCTAATATAAATACCTACTGAATATTAAATTTTACAATATTTTAAGTTCCTTTATGAAAATGTATTCCGTGAGAAAAATTGGTTATAGAGATTAAAGTATTTTTTTATTAAACGTCTAAAAGAAAAATGGGGGAACGTCAATTTTGGATGTTCCTCATTCGTCCCTTCGGTCCTCGGAGAAATTAGTGGTTTATTAAAATTATTAAGATTTGAATGCAATTATATTGCATTAGAAAATACGATTCTGAGCGAATCTCAATATACTAATATATATTATACTGATATTACTGAGATTCCAAATTTTACCACGAGTGTAAATTACATATGGAAATATGGAAAATAAATTTCAAATCCCTACGATCAATATTCAAGGAGTTATCATTTCATGATAAAAATTGTCAGTCACGATTTTCAAAATATTTTGTAAATAGATTAAATAGTATATGAGTAGGCTTCTATAAAAAGTTTCATACCTTTAAACCAAAAACTGCAGGTAATATTAAACATTTATGAAAAAAATTCAAAGCCAAATATTTAACCAAAAAACAAACCAATCCATTTCAAAATTTTACTAAACGTAAATATTACCATTGTTTATATAAACTAATTACAAGTATATATAATCAATGATATCAATGGTACTAATAAAGTACCAACTAGACACGATTTGCTACCGAAAGCATACCCTACTTATGATAATCGGACTACTCAAATAAATGTTTTCATACATATAAAAAAAAAAAAAACATCATTGTAGAAACAATGAAAATTCGCTCCGCTCAGAAACAATAATATTTAAAGGTATCAAAAAAAATATTGGAAATACTTGTGAGTTTATGATTCTATAAATTCTATATTCGAATATCGTAATATGTACCTACTATTAAAATAAAATATTTCAATATTTATAGTATTAAAGTATTTATTCCAAATATAATTTCAAAAAGTACACTATTCAAATATGTTTTTTATCTCTATAGTTAATATTATAGTTTATTATTAACAAATTCGTGACACATTTCAATCGGTACGTAGAATCGTAAACGTAGAACATATATTTGTTTTAATGACAAAAATAAATGAACTACTTACCTCTGAACCATAATTTTTTTTTTTTTTAAGATAAAATGAAAACATAAAATGTACACTTCGATCAATAGAATCAAGAAGTATGTACATTTCGTTTTAAAAATAATAATTTTGCTTTATACAGAAAAAGTTATTATTTAGACTTTTATAATTTTAAATTCCTTATTGTATTTACATATATTATAATAGATATTTAATGAGTTTCATACGAATAGAACGATTACCAACCCACTTAAAAAAATAGAATTAATATTAAGAATATATTTGTTTCAACTTAAAATATAATGGGTATAGGTATAGGTACCTACATAAATATATTTTTCGCATGAATGTGTATTATTAAAATAAAACATTTAAAAAAAAATTGTTTTTAAATTAATAATTACGTGTATGAACAATGTAAAAATTTTATTGTATAATAATTAAGTGTTTGTTATATGTTTTAAAACATATATTACAAAATATGTATGTATTATCATTTATCAGACATCTTATTTTTAAACGGTAATAATTGTATACTTTTTTATTTTATGAAAATAAAACAGCACAGTAATGGTTTTGTTCGAGATAAATAAATAAATAGTTACATACAACTATAACTGCTGAAGTCCTAAGTCCAAAGTTAAATTTACGTGTTTACTATATGTAAACGAAGCGAGAAAAATATTATATTGGTTTTACAAAAACTATGCGCTATTTTTATTTTTTAATATAAATTAAGTTATTATATATGTTTTCTATATAGATTTATCATTTTTCAATTTTCAATTTTCTCATTTAGTTTTGTTTTATTAGATATGAGGAAAATTTGTAATTATATAAAATAAACCCCCGACCCCATATAATCGCGACGATAAAGGTTCGTAACCACGTACGACGTACCTTCGTCCTACTTACAAGTTTTTAACAAAATATATTTTAAATTAGGATTCAATGAATTTGATAATTTTATTATTCATTAAAAAAATTAATAACAAATAGAGTATAAGTAATTATTATATTAAAATAGTTATATAAAACAATAGGTTATATAATAATAGTTATGCGTAAGTTGTTATATAATATTTTCTTGATTAATGTTATATGGATTATGGGGCCAATTTACAATTTGTAATATATATCTATTTATGGATCAAAACATTAAATACATAATTTGATCATAATAATTAACACTCAATGTCACAAATCATAATATTATATAACTTTGATCATGTTTAGTTAAATAAAACCTTAAATATTGATAGCCAAAGCGTGATATATTTTTTAAACTTTTATATAGTTAGAATGTTAAAGAAATTTAATTGGTATTTTTTTGTAATTTACATCAGTTTCCTAACCTACGCAATACATAAATTTACATATATTTTCATACATAAACATATGAAAATATATTTTAACTCATAAAGTCATAACCATATAAGTAATATGTAATTATTAATTACTTATATTCCTAAGTACAAATAAGTCAAAAGTACAATTATTATTGTTAATCGCGGTATTAGACTATACTATTATATTAATTTAAGTTTGATTACTTATATATTAAATATAAATTATAATACAAATTTTAGGAGTTCAATAATTTAAGCATCAATAAAAATAAATATTATATACTTTACATTTATCTGATTATACTTAACCAGTCATACTTGTATACTATAGTTTATACCTTAAGACTTTTGAGTTTATAAAAATTATATGAAAAATATTTACTATCGGTCACTCCAATTATATTTCTTTATAATATTTAGTAATTAACACGTAGATAATCAGGTGTTAATTACCAATGTACTACAAGTAATACGAATAGTTTTAAAAACGCGTTTTTGGAATATTTCAACATTAATTATTTAAACGTATAAACTATAGACGCTCACAAAGAAATTGTTAGCAAATACCTACCTATAAAATAAAAACATTACAGCATACACTTTCTGAATTTGATTAGGTGTAGTGTTGTAAATGTAAAATAACAAATATGAAACAGCATTTAAAATACTTGTAATACTCGAATATTTAAAATTTTAAACAATTTAACGTATGCTACGTACCTATACCTACTATACCTATACCTAATCGCAAATATTTCGTCACTACGACTTTAATACAAATTCCAAACAAGAAGCGAACTATGTAATTAAAATATCTATAATGTGTCATCTAAACAACAATACATCAACGTGTCTATAAGTAATTTAAAATAATTATAATAATTCAAATAAATAATAATTACCTAAGTATTATTTTTATTGTTCTTATCTGACAAGTTGGTAGTACAATAGTAGGTATAGGCCTTTAATCGGAAAAACATTGATCGGCAAATAATTCCATTGTTAAAACCTTAAAACTTTATTATAATCAAAACTTAATTAACTTAATTAATAAAATACATTTTAAATAATTATTACTATCGCATGTCAAAATGTTCTTTGAGTGAAATTCTGAATGGGCATATACATGTATATAATTACCAAAGCTGAGGTATTATTATATTAACAAGTTAAAAAGTTTTAAATGTTTGTTGGTTTTAATTCAGTTATATAACGAGTTACTTTTTAAAGTATTAACTTAATGAGAGCAGTAGAGCATGAGTTAAGAGTTAAATTGTTTTTAAAATAGCTAGTTCTTTTTAGTTCATTATTTTTTTCAATTAATCTAATTAATTAAATGAATTACATAAATTTAAAAAAATTAATTGAGTTCAATTAAACATTTTTTTACACACAAAAAAAAAATGTTTTTATTTTTAACTTAAATAACATCAAAACACTTTTATATTTTAATAATTTTAAATTTAGCAATATGGAAATTAAAGAATTAGGTATTAAAAGAAAATGATGATAAAACAAAAATTTAATTTTTTTAATTTTTAAAATTAATATATTTAACTTTTCTTATTTTTAACTTCAAATTGAAAAGTTAAAATAATTAGTTAATCTAGTCTTGATAATTAGTAATTACGATCAATTATATTTAGACAACTATTTTTATATTTTTTCCTAATTTTTTTTTTTCTATCATTAAACAATCATTTCAGTTCGTAGCTGAAGTTTTAATTTTATAAAAAACAACTTAGGCATAATATAAACGTGCTTATATTTTAGATTCTAAGTGAAGCGAGAAATGTTTTGGTTTTACAATGTTTTTTTTTTTTATGTCCGGAAACTATAATTTTGATGAACTCGTTTTTGAATAAATTTTAATGATATTTTGAGACCACTTTTCCTTATAGTAAATTATATATATATAATTTATAATCATATGTTAATAATCTGTCAGGCTCTCTCTAACTATAAATATAATACTAAATATAGGTAGGTACTCAAATATATATATCTATGCATGTGAGCGATCGTTTTAATATTTGGGTTCTCTTGATAAAAATAAAGTAGTTTCCTATATAAGTATCTATTTATTGTAGGTGCTCATATTATATTATAATATAATTTTAATGAATCATTGAGACTTCGAGAGTGATAAGCATACAGAAATAAATATAATTTGTAAATCATTGCTTGTTAATATAATTTATTATGTATAATAGTATATAATATAATCAATGTTAATATACATAACTCGTATATACTGAATACAGTAGCGCTGTGATTACCGATTATAGTACACCTAAGTACTTATCTATATAACGTGTTATAGTTTGATAATATTTTAATTTTACGTATAATATATTAATGTGTAATAACAATAAGTATATAAAAATAAAATAATAATAACTGTTATCTACAAGTTGTATATAATCAAGGTATTGACAAAGAATATGGTAAAACTATAAAACTTAAAACTATAATTAAAGTCCTCGTATTTACCTAAACCTAATACAAGTGTGAAATATATTATTTACGTATTCTCAATGGCGTGCGCAGTTTTTTCACATGTGGAAATCATGGGGATCGATTTAAGTTTTCAACTAAACGCATGAAAGTTTAAATTAAACTGATGATTGTTATTTTTCGCCTAAAACAGATTTCTTAGTAGGTACCTACAACTTTCAACTGCAATTTGTACATCGTAACTCATAATTTGTTTCCTCGCAATAACTTTATTTTCCAAAACTATTAATGAAAATTCTTTATTTTTTCTCAATCAACAACAAACAAATTCATTTTTCAATACACAGATATAATTATTATTATAAGATTTCTATAAATTAACTAGGTAAACACCAAGTAAAACACTTAATAATATTAGAAATTCGATAACATCAGATTGTAAATTTGTTCATTTTTTTAAAAACAATCAACTTCAAACGAATGGGCTAAGATTAAGTTTGGATGCTAAATTACCCAGCTGAAAAATTCAAAACAAAATTGCATAAACAATAAACATACCTATATTTTATTTTTATTTTCTAAATACCTATCTAAATGGTTCTAGTTAATTTAGACTATAAAACTATTTTAAAAATGTAGTATAAAAATTCATTTTATACTAGATGTAAATATAATTAATGACATTCCTTTGGTGGTATAGGTACTACCTAATTATTATATATTATTAGAGAAAATTCGAACGATATAATATATCATATTACATTGATCAATCATCAATAGAGTACCTACCTATACTTACCTATAGGAATTTTATAAGGAAAGAGTCAAAGGGGGTTTAATAGCCATAAGGAGGATTTAAAGAATATTAAATGTAGGACTTGTCGAAATAAATAAATATTGATTTTTAGGACAAATTAAAAATATTAATAGAACATTTTTGTAAGTAGGTATATAAAGGTATAATAAATATGCTCTGTTGAATATTTAGTATACCGCCCAAGTCCTAGAATTTACGTAATTACTAATAAATAGATCAATTATATAATATTACTGTTAAACTGTCATTTTACAAATTATAAATAGAAATCAGATTTTATAAGTGTTGCTGAACCAATTGTAGAAGTATGTTGTATGTTTATAAGAAGTCAGGAATTTTAGTATACTTGTATAGTTGTATCTTATAAAGACGAGCAATATTGTGCGAATTTTTTAAACTAAGGAAATTTTTTTCAATGCATCAATGTGGTATTAAAATATAAAAGTAAATATTTATAATTATTTAATCAAACGTTAAAATACCTATAATCTATAAAGTAACGACTAACGATGATTGTTAGTGATTTTGAAATTGAGTGAAATAAATTGGCTTTTTTCCTACAACTTACAGGTACTATAATGTATTCACTATTCAGATATAGAGTGTAATGTCTATAGCCTAATTGAATTATTAAAAAGATAGATTTTTAAATTAAATAGATACTATTATTTATTGTGGCTCGTAGGACACTTAAATACAACATTTTAAAAATATTTTTTAGAAATAAAATGCTTTTAAATTACTTTTTGGCCGGATATATAATATTATAAAAACATTAACTTATAGTAAAATAATTAAATTACATATAGGTATATATAGGTACCTATATATTGTTATTTAAATTATATACACAATAAAAATACGTATGGTAATGTAGTACAAATACAAATTACAGTGAATTAGTTGATATAGTAATAATTAATAATACATATATTTAAAAAAAAACCTAAAGAAGGTCGATTCCGGATGTTCCTTCTTTGTCCCTTCGGTCATTGGAGAAATTAGTGGTTTATTATAATTAAAATTTAAATGCGATGATATTGCATTCGAAAATACAATTCTGAGTGAAACTCATTATAATACACTGATAATCCGTTTCAAAATTTTACTACGTGTATAAACTACCTATGAGAAAACTCAAAAAAATTTACAAGTCCATACATTTAAAATTGCATTAGTTATCATGAAAATCTAAAATCAATTTCGATTTTTGTGAATTTTTTGTTTTCCGTCTTTTTTTGATAGTTTTTCTTCTCACAAGGAAAATTAATTAAGAAATTCGAAAAATTAGCTTTATAAGTACCAAGAAGATGCAATTTGCTACCTAAAGAATAAAGTTATATTCGTGGTAATCGGACCATTATTTCTATACGAAAAAATGTTTTCAGACATAAAGAAATAAAACATCTTCGTAAAACCAATACATTCCTATAATTCAATTTTTCAAATTCTGGTATTATTCTGATCTTATTTTTATATTTCAATTTATTCGTAAACATCTTCATAAGTCTTGACAAATTTCATGAATTTTGTTTACCTACCTACTAATTTTTGGGCACTTCTATTTATGATTTATTAAAAGTAATAATATTTAGTACAACAAATAATAATAAATTTATAGGTTATTACCTACATTTCGTTGTCGACAATTTTCAATAAAATTATTTAGTTAATAAAAAAGTTTAAAAACAGTGTAAAATATAACAATATAAAATACTAAAATGTATAAGTAAAAAATACTAGTCAGTCTGGTCAGCGTTATTTATAGATAGTATTTCAATACGGTTTTTACTATTTTAAAAACATATATCTAATAATGTATTTCAAATACAATTTTTTAATATTAAATACCTAAATACTTATAAGGTAAGTAGGTAGGTGCTTATTTACTATATTGCTGCAGTGCTGATGTACCTTAGGTATACTCGTAGTATATATCATAGGCGCAAATAGTGTTTGAAATTTTGGGGGCTGTAGCTCAGGTCAGGATATTAGATACTCTTATGATGCTTTTAAATTATTACAAAACCACTAAAATTGTATTCAAATAAAGTTTGATATTTGAATATTAATCAAATAGATATATTTCAGGGGCTACTATTTGAGTATAGGTAGTGTTTTTTTTAAAAAATTTTAATTACTACATATAAGTATTAAGTACCTACCTACTACCTACATAATTTTTACTTCAGACATTAAATTATTGCAAATATGATAAAAAGGGTAAATAGTTATCGAGGTGGGCAAACATATGGTTGGACACTCTGTATATAAAATATACATACCAATAAAGTCATATGTACCTACCTACATATAATATTATGTGTTTAATCTAATATTGTAATATGAGTCATATATTAAAAGTATTACCTAAGTGTAGTACCTATTATAGCTATAACGATTTAAACTTATGATGTTTAAATAGGTATGGTACTTGAAACAATGCTATAAATTATAATCGATTGTTATACCTTCCTGCGCGATAACGTACTTATATTATATACATAGGTAGGTACATAATAACTAATAAGTCATATCTCATAAATATAATACTATACAGGTACAGCAGAGGCTAAAGTATATACATTTTCGTACCTACTTACTGTACACTAATGTATACATTATCCGTATACATTATCGTTGATAAAAATCAATTTTATAATAATATATCGATTGTATTCGTTATTATGTCGATGACTGTCATCATAATGTGTTGGTTTTCATCACTGATTTTTTACAAACTTTAAATTTTGATGATTGATTTAAAAAGTTATAAAAAATATGGAATTAACAAACTAACAATATAACCACATACTTATTTTTTTTCATACTTCACACAATTTTAATCCATGATATACAATATAATCAGAATTTCGTGTACAAAAATAATGAAGATTAAATTGAAAACTTATACAATTCCTATCACTTTGGTAGTTAACGTAGTAACATGACATTTTAATTACCTTAACATCCTTCGCTGTACAAAGTTGAACGTTTCGTTTCACACCGTTTGCAATCCTCGTCGTCGTCTATATATATTTTTCCATATAAAAGTTTACTTGTAGTTTGAAAACTAAACTGCGAAATCCATAATTTATAATATCGCATATTCATTATTAAAAATATTAACTATAAATTTGTTTTCGTGTCTTAAAACAGGATATTGCACCCGAATTGACTCGAACCCGTAAAGCCATTAAAAACCATTAAAATTAAAACACCCTTATGATATTTATTTGAAAAACTCGAATGAATCCATAACCCAAATAAAAAAATCGGGTTAATCCAAATTCCGAATATATTTTTCAAGTTGAAAATTATTCTGATACGTTATTACTTATTTTTTTTATGTATTTTATACACTGGATGCAAACTTTATATCAGTTAACGTAGCATAATACATTTTGAATTAATGTGAAGGGTTCAAACATGCAACTTAGACAATTGTTTTAATAATTTATGAGGGTTAATATGCATCCGTATTATTTAACCCGAATAATAACGGTTGTGAGTACCCAAATGTCTTGTTCAATTTTTTATTTTCTTTATACCTGAAAATCATCAAATAAATAATTCGGATGCAAAGCTCGTTTTAAAATATCGTTATTGGGGGAATATAATCAGTTTTTAACTATCGAATGATGCGATATAATCAGAGATGTTCCTATTCATTTCTATGACTCTATGAGAGTATAAGTCAATGAGTGCTATATTATACAAATACAGGAGGATGTGCTATTCAATAATAACTAAATCAAATTGCAAATATTTAATTTATACTATTCTAGAATATTTCTTATCTCCTATTACCCACCTGGCACCTACATCAAATTTCTGTATTCTGTGAATGACAACTACAATAATAGACAATTGTAATTTACTAATATCATTGATTATATATAGTACCAATGGTAATATATAGGTACAAGTCACCAAACATTATATTACTCTTAATTAATAGGTACTTAAATAAACATATTTATATATATTCCATGTGTAATTACAAAAAATTTAACAACAAAAAATTATTTTCACTATGCGATTTGCTTGAAACTTTGAAAGTATACGTAGTATGTACCTATGATTTTTTAATAAAAGCTTGAGAGTATATGCCGTATAAGAAGTATATTCTATGGGAATACTACTGGATATAATAATCAAGTATATATAATATATAGCCTTAAATAGCAATAATTCTTAAGAATGTTTTTGGAAAATATCAGGAATGTTCTTTTCCTCCCTGTTTTATAAAATAAAAAAAATTAATCACAAAATATTTATTAATTTTCAGTCATGGGAGGTTTATCGTTTATACCAGGTTGACCCCCTCCCCCGTTAATATATCACTGGTTAACCTATTATACAGTCTATTATAAGATTAGAATCCTTCCCCAGAATAAATTTGAAAATATGCCACTGTATTTTGACAATAATTATCTATACAAACTTACATTTGCTTTAAAATTTCTAAAAAGTTACTAAATAAACTTAAAAATAAGTAATAAAATTAAAATAATAAATAATATATACATCGTTGTAAAAGTATAAAATTAATTTCTATGATGAATTTTCAATTTGTTCAAATTTTGTTTTTAAATTTTAATATTATTAAAACTCTGTGCAATTTTTATTTCATATTGATTGTACTGGGTTTCAATATACTGACTACTGACTTTCAAAAAATAATTTTTAAACATAAACAAATATTCAAAGAAACCGCATCTACCCAACACTTTGACGTAAATTTTAAAATAAAGATCACATAAAATAATGTTTTGGTAACTAAGAAAAAATTACTAATTTATATATATATATTTTATAAAAATATTCATACTTATTAAAATTATATTTTGAAAATAGGTTTCCTATGTCTATAATTTCCTTAGCTATAAATTGTACAATAATTTATAATAAAATAACAAACAAAACACATTTGAGAATTGTGTTATTTTTTTGTAATTTTCAGCTTGTTTTTCTTTTATAAAACTGCAGTTGAAAAATTCAATAAATAAACTCTGCACATGAAATAATCGAAGTGTTATTTCCTAAATGTAAAAAGTATAAAAAATAAAAAAACAAATATTCACTCAAACTCTCAGATTATATAAAAAAAAAAATAACACATTTTATTTTCTATATCATTACTTTAAAATAATCTGCGATTTATCCCCGGAATTATATAAAAGTTACTAGTGTTTAAAATATTTAAAATACGAGTAATTAATTACAGTTATAATCTCAATATCTTACAACAATAATATATAGGTTTTTTTCATTCAATTTGTATTTTAAGTTATAACAACATTGTATTAGGTATAATATGTTATATTTAAGAGAACACTATATATTATACACATATTTTTCTGTAATACAATCTACATCTATGCAATAAGAAATATAGCAGATACAACTGATATACACATACAACATAAGTTTATAACACTTATTATAAATAAAAAGATATATTTCTCATTTAAATATTATCATGTGTGGTGTTTGTAAAATATCTGACAAGTTATAAATGTCTCGAGTTTTTTTTAACTATAACTTCATTGTCCAATGGCATTTTACAAAAAAGCCCAGGAAATACTAAATTTGATAATAAGTGTTAATTTTAAGAGTAACATAAGTGCCACAATACTGCTATTTTGAAATAGTCTACTTAATTATATTTCAATGTACAAAATAAATTTGTAATAAAATAGTTTTTATTCAAAAAGACTCAATATTTTAAATTGTAATTATATACAATAGAATAGAATATTCAATAAATATATTTATATTTAAACTCAACTCTATATTATTTATGAATATTATTTGGAATAAGAGTATATATTATTATTTTCTTAATCAATGTAAATTTTCCTAGTTAGGTTTAAAATTTAATAAAAAATAATACTAGAAATAATACAAATAATTTAAAAAACAAACAACTACAACTATAATTTATTATATTTTCAAATTTACATTGATTGAAACAAAGGAAAAACATTCTAAATATGTTTGACACTATTTAAAAATATTCATTTTGTTATATAATATAACACTATACATTTACATTTTTGTTACTATAAAATGATTTTCAATCCCAATGATAAACTTTTCCAGGAAGAGGTAATGTTGGTGGACATGTAGATTCAATAACTGGAGTCCTATAACAATTAATGAAAATAAATAATAATCATAAAATTATACATACATATAAATATAGTATAGTATATATCGATTTTTAAAAATTAAATAATGTAACTAAATAATTGTTTTACATAAGTATATTCTTATTTAATTATGTAATATTTTAATAACATTATGAAAATTGATAATTTAAAAAAACCTAAGACAAATCAACTACCAAATTCTATAATTGAATTTTAAAAATATAAAATTTTAATTTTATTGAAATGCAAAAATCTAAATTTAAGATTGAATTAAGAATACTATTTTTAATGTTATTTATTTTTTAGTACAATTTGAATTGTTATTTAAATTATATATATATATATATATTTTTTTTTAAAACATAAATTATAATATAAATGTATACTAATGTAGGCACATTTGGTTTGTTATTATTAATACTGTTACAATTTAAAAACACATAATTATTAGTTAGATATTTGAATATTGTATAAGAGTGAATACAATTTTCCCCTATCATAAACATATGAGCATAATAAAATATTTATAATAAATATGAATATCATAACCAATTGATAAACAAATTAAAATTTAAAAGTATATATATATATATTTGAACAATACATTATTTATTATAAATAAATATTTACTTTGTGCTTTCGATATATTTTGTAGAATTTTCTACTATAATGACTGGAGGTTGAACTTCCCTCCGGGCATCACGTACATAGTAATAATTATTATTCACTTTATGATAAGGACCTCCTGGAACATCTGGAGGGGGTTGTGTAGCTGAGGATACTTCATTGGTCATTCTAACATTAGGTTTAAAATTTCGCTGTAAAAAATGCAAACAAATTACTAATAAGACTAATATTGTACACATTTTTTTAATGTCAGGAATTAAATTTCTACTATCTTAAAATTATTATTTTATATAATAATATAAAAGGGTTTGATTGTATTCGAATGGTCTAAACACATATTTTGGGGTATAAGGGTCCAAGTTCAACTCTCAGGTAGCCACTGGCTTTTTGTGTAGTGAGGTCTCAACTCTAGAGAAGCTGGTCACAATTAAAGTTCCGGGTTTCTGTGATTTTACTATATTCCCCATTATATAGATGCAAACAGAATATGTGAGTATAACGATTTTTTAATATAATATACTTATAATTTAAAATTCTAACTTCAAATTATTAACAATACAAATGAATCTATAATGGGAATCTACAAGTAACACATACTATTTGATGAAGTTGGTGCTATTGTATGACCTGTAATGTACTTTGTAGTTGTATAAATTTTAAGACTTTTTTTATATACTACTAAATCTCAGTAAAATAAAAACTACATACCAAAATAATGAAATAAAATTTAAAGACAGAAATTTATTGTATCTATCAGAGATTTAAGTTAATATCTCGACATACTCTAAATCCTATATCTCAACGTATGATGTTGTTTCATTAGTTACAGTTCAAAATCTAAATTATGTTTGAACAGATGTTTACAATTTAAAAATCTTCTTATTAGATTCTTTGTATTTTATATTGTAATAGTACAATGTTATTTATATAAGGAAAACTTGGATTAAAAAAAAAAAGAAAACACTTTGAACACCATAACATTTTAGTTGGTCGTTACATGTTAATAGATAGGTAATAAATGTTAATTATGTAGTAATATAATTTTCTCGATATTTATTATGTTTTAACGAAATATCGCCTCTGATACAACTATACATGTTGTATTAAATTATTAAAATTACGTAAAAATAATAGTGGTGTTTAAGTGTGTACTTACTCCTCCTAAAAACGTTCTTAAAAAAGAAATAAAACCAGAAGCCTTAAAATCGCTCGGAATTAAAGCTTTCCAATTGGCCATGGTTTAGATCAAAATAATATTTATTAATTTACAAAATTATTTTATTATTTATGTAAAATACAATTTTTTATTTCTTTTGGTTTTCAGATTGATATCAATTTTATGTTATCATCATATTTTGACTTTGGAAACCTTGATAATTTTCATATGATAACCACGATTACCCAGTATATAATACTCTATGTACCATGGTTGTGGTCTATATACAGATTAACATAACCACATAGAGATAAAATAATATTGTTATCTATCTTGATACCTAACCACTTTTTATGATAATAGATTTTCATCGAATAAATCATTTGGATTCAAGTTGTATAAATCACTATATAGAGAACTGGAAAATATTTTCTACACGGTTCCGCCATACTAGGTTTATAATTTAATTATTATATTGCAAGATGTTGCGTTGCCGATGTAGGCAGTTTCATTTTGCATGGTTAAATAATTAATATCGCAGTTTATATTTGTGTGCGAAATTAGGTGGTCTTGTTAGCGGCAAGATAGTAGAAACTAATATTAGTCTTTGAAATATTGTAATATATTGTCTTTTAAAAATTATAAGGTTGAATCGTAAATTTTTGATAAAAAAAAACACTTTCTATGGTTCAAAATTAAAATGAAACTGAACTAAAAATTGAACATTCAAATATAAAACCAATATAATTAATGTTCAATACTTAAGTAAACAAAATATTAAATTTAATAAATACTATACTTTTTAGAATTGTATGTTGAAGGCCGGATGGAGAAAGCTAGGATAATATTATGTGATTAGACTGATATAAAATATGATCATTTAAGTTGCAACCCCAGAAATTTAGTCCAAATTACACCACTGGTAATAGGTAGGTAATATATTGTTATATAGATATCTGATATAATAAACTATATTAACGAATATAATAGAGAATAGTGAATATCTTTAATTTGATATAATTCCTATTGTGTTGAATTTGAGCACCTAAAATGATTGTTTAAATTTTAATAATGTATGGGCAAAAGCATGATAAAATAGATATTATATATTTTAGATATATTATAAGATAAATAGATCTATTTTGTCATAGCTAAAAGTGTCGTATTACTAACAAAAACGTATTTGTATAATAATTAAATAGGTATATAATATAATGTACTGTATACTATCTAATGTCTATGACCTATTGGTCTACATAATAGGATATTTTTAATTTTTAATCAGGATATTTTTATAACATATTTAATGCCGTGACCTATTTATTTGTTGTCATTTCCAATACTACGCAGCAAAACACCAGCTGACAGCCTTGATAACAATAGCAAAATAATAAATTGATTATATTGATAACAAAGATGTAGTAGAATACCCGTAATAAGTAATAACATTTTATCATGGCTATTGTTAATTTTTCGCAATAAAATTAAAATCGCGTAGTGTTTTGAAAACTGAAACAAAAAACTTTTTGCATACGAATTGAAGAGTTTCTACGTAATTTTACTTATCAAGTTTTTTTAAACTTGGTTTGTTCGATTTCACTTACAAATCAGTATTTACAATTTCAGTATGATATTAATTATATAATGTATTGAGAATTAATTTGATTTGGTACAGAAATGGCATTGTCGTCCTTTGTTTGGAGTGTATGCACACGAAACCATACCAGGTAAATTGACATTTCCAAAATGTCAGCAAACTCTCTGTGCAAAGCGTCGAAAAATATGATCGGCAAAATAGTGCTTCCGGGCCCTGTTGTCGATCGATCTATTATTGACAGTGTTACTGGATTCATTCAAGATGTTGTACCTCATGTAAGTAATTGCTTTAATATGACCTTGATGTGCCATTGTTCTACATAAATTCAATTTGTGATTTTTTTTTTAAATATTGAGATCTGGAAGCGTCATTTTAATTAAACAAAAACTAGGTAGTGCATTACTTATCGTGTTTTCTATTATTTCATGTTAGTATTTATATAAAATTAATAGTGTTCTAGTAATAATTATGCTTTGAAATAAATGTCTCAATCCATACATCAATACATATGAATTCTATTTAAACCTATGTTTATTTCTTACATTTTGAACTTTGTTTTAAGACTTTATGTTAGAATATACTCAGAGATGTTCCCATCATTAACTTCTATGAGAGTAAATAAGTCAACAAGTGCTATAATATACAAGTACAATGATGGAAAGGGTGTTATATTGTAATTTAATTTTTATAGTTTATTATATTGTTATTTAATAATAATATAAAAATATTTAATTTATATTTTTCTAAAATATTTCCTATATCTTATTACCTACCTATATCGAATTTCTGCGAATTACAATTATAATAGGCAATTGTAATATACAGGTACAAGTCACCAAACACTATAAATTATTATATATATATACAGTGGTAGCGCGATACAATGATACCGTGGCCTCATGACCAATTGGGTGATAGTACCCTTTGGCTACATATTTACTACTTTTACTACCCATTTACTACTTAGGTGATGGTAGTTGTAGCAAAATTCGGTAGTTGTTTGCCCGCCACTGTATATATAATTATTATGTATGTATATATTATTAAAATATAATAGTGTATAATTCCAAAGAATCTAACAAATATTTAAATGCTTCCTTTCTCTATGCAATATGCTTAAGACTTTGAAAGTATACATAGTATACTCATGATTTTTTAAATAAAAGCTTGAGAGTATACCCTATGAGAACATTACTGAATATACTTAATTAATGTTTAATAATGCATTAATTTATATTATGTTTCAGGGATATTCTAATGTATTAAATGTAGATAATAGAGAAAGTATTTTATGGACCCAATTTGAAACATTAGAAGCCAATGAATTTCAACCAAATTTTGAGAATGATGAATCACTTATGTCTGGTGTGTCACCACTACTTCTTATTTTGGGCTATGGATTTGGTGTTCAAGTATGATAATTTAATTTAAAAGTGTTTATTTTATTTTATAATCAGTACTATTTATATTAATTGTTAAATATTAAAATAATATTTAATATTATACCACAAATTAATACTTACCAATAAATGATAGATATGCAAATATATATTTAAATTTTAAAATATAATATAATACAAACAGTACTATAAAAATAAAATAAACATATATTGTTTTAAAATCAAATTATTTTAATATAGTAAATAATCTTATTTTATTTTTATAATTATTTTTAGTAGGCAGATTTGAAAAATATTAATTTTATTATTCTTCATATTTACGAGATTAAATAACTTATAGTTTTAAGAAAAAATCGTTACAAAAATAAATTAAAATTGAATTATTATTAGTAAAAATTCCAAATATAGTTATTACATACATGAATTTACAGCATAAACAATAGAATCAGCAAAATCATTATATTTAAAAGTTTTATAGATTATTATAAATACTTTCAAATTGACTATATTATTTTATCAACTGAATGTGTTTGTGCAAAAACTTTGATTGTAAAAATGTTGACGTTTTCATTGTTTCTCAAACTTTTAATCGGTTTTATATTACACAATTTTAACGCACCCGAACTCTCGTTTTAAAATCGCATATTTGATAGCAATTATTAAATTGCCTTAATTTTTAATATTAGCCCCCTCACACCATGAAGAAAAACGTAAGTTACATCGCATGTGAATGCATGAGATCGGTATGTTCAATTTCGTACAATCAAACGCATACGCATTAGAAAATAAAATCATGTGTTTTAATTGATACCATTCGCACAATGCGATTAATTGTTTGCTATCATAAGAAAGTTAGGTTATTTAGTTTTTAAAAACTTGATGATTAATTATTTATTTCATGTAATTATTTGTTTTTCAATGTCTGATATTATAGACATCAAAAAACTTATTATTGTTATAATGGCCGAAAAATCTATTGGAATAAAAATATATTGTCGTGATTTTTAATTTTAATTTTTTATTTATTGCATATAGATAGCAACAATTTTTTAATTGTTTAATTTTAAAATATTTCAATCAACAAGAAAAAAAAATATTAAGATTATAAGAATACTGACGTCGAAAACAAAACAAAAACACAATAACTTTAGGCGCGAAAATATTTTGTGGGAGTGAAATGCAATCTGTTGTTTTTGACGTTCATTTAGATCCGTTTAAATCTTTATGTGAAAACGACTATAATAAAATAATATAATATAACAAAACGACTTATATTTTTAACCATGAACAAATGATTAGTACACTAATTACTATTGTTAAAAAATAATAAAGTTAAATTGGCGTCATTGATATTAAACCAACAATCTAAAAAAATACACTGATTTTCGAATAAATTAAATCGTCATTATATTTTTATTCGGATTTTGCATATTATTTATATTTAATAATTTATATATTTTTATTTTTATTTATTTATTAAATTTTGGATTTAAGTTGGTTTAAACATTTTATGACTCAATTGAACTGTGATCAAATAGGTATATTAGAAAAAAAAAATTAAATCGGTTTATCAATCATCCAGAAAAAAATTTTCTTTGAAATTTATATTAAGTATAATCTCAATTAATCTATTTAAACTTAAATAATTAAAAAAATTAATTTAATAAATAATTTTTGTTTTATTAAAACTAAACAATTGTGCTAAAAAAAGAGAATATTAGTAAATCAATATTATATTAAATTGATAAATGAGTAATCTAAATGTTTTATATTATTCGATTAAAAATTAGATCACTATTACATGTTCATGTTCGAAAATAGACTTCCTTAATTTGTCTTAATTATCATAAATATATTTATATGTATACAAATATGATTATTGTTATGTCGTGTTTTAGTTTTCATAAAATAATGTTATCAATATATTTATTTTGTGTTAATAATAAAATAAAATTATTTTTAAGATTTATTTTAAATAAATAATATTTAAAAGACTTAAATTGGGTTTTAGGTGTGGTATATTGGTGCTAATGGTGAAGCATATGAAGTACTATCTTGGTCACAGGGAGTTGTTAAGATTTTAAAATTTATACCTCCACCTTTACCTGATTTTAAATTTCGACAAGATCCATTTGCTCATAAAAGACCATTAATTGCATTGTGCGATAATTCAGGTGCTGCTCCACAGTTTTGTACTGTTAATTTTGTTTCTTTAACTTGTGGTGATGTGGTAAGTAAAATTTAAATTTATAAAATTGTTTTGTGTAAATTTTTTTTTTATGAAACTTATGAGTTTTATTAATTTTGCAGGTAAAAACAATTAAATTTAAAAATCCAGTAATAGATATTGCTGTAAATCGATTCATTATAGCAATAGTATTTTTAGAACGTGTTGCTGTATTTGATGCTCTCACCGTGGAAGATTTAACTACAATTACTACATGTTATCCTAGTCCTGGAATTAAATCAAATCCAATTGCATTAGGAACTAGGTTATTTAATTTTTTTTTAATTATGTACAATATTATGATATGTATATTATGATAGGTAATATTATTAAATCAAAAATATAACAGATTAAACATTGAAGTAATTTTAAATATTTAACTCACTTTAATTAATAGATGGTTGGCATATGCAGATCAAAAGTTAATCCCTTGGAGTCGTTCAACTGGTGGATATGAAGGAGAGAATGGTCATTCGTATACAGCAACAGTATTACATGCTGCAAAATCATTGAGTCAGAGTTTGAGAGATTTAAGTGGTTCTGTAGCAAATAGTATAACAGGTGTACATAATTCAAATTCTACACATAATATATCAGTTACAAATGATTCTAATCATATAAATCCAGGCATAATTACTATTGTTGATATCAAAGTATGAAATTATAAAATAAAAATTATTACTTAAGTTAAATAGCTAAGAATATAATTTTAAATTAATTATTTTTTACATTTGTATTGATTTTATAGAATAAAGTATTAAAAGAGAATACATCACAAGGTTCGGATATTGTGGCTCATTTTTCAGCACACTGCGAGGCTATTGTGGCCTTAAATTTTGATCAATCTGGTCTTATGTTAGTAACTGCTGACAAAAATGGCCATAGGTTTAATGTATTTAAAATACATCCTAATATATTAGGTTCTTCGTTTGCAGCTGTTCATCATTTATATACATTGCATAGGTAAATAATTTTTTGAAATATTTTATTGAATATTAAACTTGTTTTTATTGACAAAATTATTTTTGTAAAAATTACCAGAGGTGACACAACAGCTAAGATTCAAGATATTCAATTTTCAAGTGATTCACGCTGGGTTGCTGTTAGTTCTCTTAGAGGAACAACTCACCTTTTCCCCATTACACCTTATGGAGGACCTATTGGTTTACGAACTCATTCAACACCACATATTGTAAATAAATTATCAAGGTAATATTATATAAAATATGTTTCATAATTTTTGGTATAATTTTGAAATGTAATTGCAGATTTCATCGTAGTGCTGGTTTGGTAACTGATGGTAGAAACAGTCCTGTGTTGACTGAATCTTTACCAAACTCACAAATTATACTGCCATATTCTAACCCTTGTATGTCATTGGTACCACATCCAATTATCATACATTCTTTGTGCCAAATCCGATCACAAAGTAACAAAATTAAACCAGAAGAGACTGGAATAACAACATCTATCCGATTATCTACATGTTTCTCGCATAGCCGAGTATTGGACACAACCATAATCAGAGAAATATCAAATGTAAATTATAATCTCAAAAAAAATATTACAGATTCTCTCTATATTATGACAAGCAATGGCATTTTAACACAATATGATATGTATCCTATGCATTCAAATTGTGAGTACAAAATTCATAGTATGGTATGGTTTTAATAATTGTAACAATTCAAACAATTAATGTACCTTTAATTACCTTTTAACTAAATATGTTATATCTTTCTGTTAAGCAATATCTAAGGAAAAAATATTTGATGATACAATGATAGAATTAAATATTGAACCAAAAACTGAATGGAATTTGTACAAACCACCACTACATGCATCAACTGTTAATCCTCCATTAAATCGTGGTAATCCATTGTTGGATCTATGTATAAATTTTCAAGCCACAAATTTGACAAAAAGTTCAGAGAAGGGTTCTTTTGAAAGCATTGATGAACGTTGGCTATCACAAGTAATATAAATAATTAATAATCATTTTTGTTTAGTAAAATATAAATATAAATTTATAGGTGGAAATAAATACACATGCGGGTCCACATCGCCGTCTTTGGATGGGGCCACAATTTGTATTTAAAACATGTAATTCGTCTTTAGGGTATACAAATTTATTTTTTATTATTTTGTGATTGAAGAAATTGAATAAATAAATAATTTTATTAACATTATTGCAGAAGATCTGAATCTGAAACACAATTGAGTGAAATTGAAAATGGATCACGGTTATTAAAATCAAGTCCTGTTAGTGTTCCACAAAATAATATCAATAGACAAAGTACTCCTGTGTTCATTGAATGCGGTTCAAATAGTATGTACATTTTTTCAAAACAAAGAATTATATTTGTATAAAATATTAACATTACTATAAAATTTAATTTTCATATAAATATTATTTTAAAGCACAGCAAAAAAGTGATTATGAGTTTAATAATAGGTACAACTGTCAGCAGTCAATATATTTTTAAAGCTTTGGTTAGAATTTAAATTATTTTTATTTATCATCACAATTTTCATTGACAATAAGTTTTATCATTTTCATGCAAATTCGTCTATTGTAATTTATTTTATAAAAATTATAACATACCATGTGATGTTTTTAAATTTTTAATAGACAATATTAAATAGAATTTGCCTTCAAAAATGTGTATTCGTCAACTTTTACTATAAATAGTATAGTAATCTATTTATTTTATATTATATAAGAATAAAAAATTAAAATTTCTTATTTAAAATTGTTACAGGTAGTTTTGACTATTCTCCCAAGTTTATAGATATGAACCAAGGAGATTCATCTGATTTATCATCAGATCAAGGTGAAAATAAAATACTGGAAGACTTAGCAGAAGCTATGAACGAAAATCTTCAAATAAATAAAATAGGTAATGTCTATAGTGTAATAATATTATGTATTCTATAACAATTGATTAGTGAAGATATATTTCGAAATTATGTTTTTGTATTTTTGTTTTTTGTTTTTTATTGTTGTTTGTGACATGTTGTTCAAGTTATTAAGTTAATATTGCAATACTCTATACCCATATTTGTTTTAACATAATGTTTGGAAAATAAACAAGTGGGAATTGTCAGAACATGATTTCTTTTCAAGATGAAAATTATTTTTGTAAGCTAATCTAAAAGACTGATTTTTAAAAATTAAAAATAAACGTAAATTAAAACATTTTTATGCTTTCATAGTATAAAATATTATATTAAAAAATCTGTTATAAAACGACAATATATAAAACAATGTGTATCCAAATTCAAAAAGATAGATTTACTTATATATTATTATAAGTTATAAATAATAATATTCTAATTATTTTAATACTCTATTAACTCTGAATAAACTGATAACTCTTTTAATAGTAAGTAAGTAAAATATGT
This sequence comes from Eriosoma lanigerum, assembly GCA_013282895.1. Lineage (NCBI taxonomy): Eukaryota > Metazoa > Arthropoda > Insecta > Hemiptera > Aphididae > Eriosoma > Eriosoma lanigerum. The sequence goes on from CM023362.1 coordinate 12,434,916, forward strand.
TTGTAATCTAAAAAACAGTAAAACCAATATTGTATTAACTAACTAATAATTCATATTATAGTTTACATACCTAGATAGACTTGGTCAAATTTATATTTTTAGGTTTTAAGAATATTTTTTACACTAATAAATTTAAGTTTTATATTTTTTTATAATTTATATAGATATTATTCGTATATATATATATATATACTCTAATCCATCTAAGAGTAAACCACGTTTGCGCATCACGACTGACGATTTTGATGAATCGTCAAGCCAATTTTTCCCCTCTTAAGAACAAAATCAAGCAGCACCGACTTGCCATTTAGTATTGTTATAATGTAAACATGATGATCCATAAAGTATAATTTCAGTTTACGCTGTATTGTTTCCAGTAGGTAAACAATAAATATCGGTTTGGCGTTAGTGTTGTGTGTTGTTGCTGACGGCAGCCAGCAAATATCAGACCCTGGCCGGCCGCTTGGAGGTGCATGCGCGCTGCCTGATTTACTCTTAGATGGAATAGAGTATAAATAAATAAATGTTTTGTTTATATATATTATTACTATATTATAATAGTTAATTTCATATTATTAATATTAATTTATATTTATATATTTATAAATGTATTATGGAAAGTGTATTATTATATTTGTATTATTCTTTTAAATATTTTTAATTTAATGTTTTTTTTATGTATTACTTTTTAATTTTAATTGTTAATATTTATTTGTATTTTAGAACATTCAGAAACTGAAGAAATTGAAGACCAACTTATAATTCCAACAAATTCTACAAAGAGATGTAAAAAGGCAAAAAAGAAAAAAAAATAAGTAATATGTAGTAATAATTATTATAGTTTTTTTTTCAATTGAAATATTCCGTTGATTTAATTGAGTTACCACTGTATTCTAAAAAACTTATTTCCATTTAAATAAGATCCATTTTGTGTCCATAGTCCTTAATTTTTAATGTGCAAATCTGTCACTATTATTGTACATATTATTTTTAGGTTATTATCATAAATATAATTATTACTATTGTAAATTGTTTGCCGTACATATATATTTTTGTTAAAATTTAACAATTCTATGTGTACTAATTTAATAATATTGTCAAGTATTTTGATTATAAATAAATTCATGAACATTTTACCATTTAATGTAATACTTTTTTTTTTTTAAATTAAATTAAATTGAAATTATATTTTTGTTGCCAATTTATTTGCTTTCATTCGTTGATTAATTTATAAGTTTCTACAAAATTTCCGGATATTATTTAGAAAGTATGAAACTAAACTAAACTAAAATTATTTATGAATAAATGTTCTGTCCTTAGAGAGTGTGATATGGTTAATTGAATAATATAATGATTAAAGTTTGTTTTTCGATTCTCGGATAGAATTGTGTTGTATTTTTAATAGCAAGTAATCACAAATACTCATTAAACACAATTATAATAATTATTACAAATGCTGATTATTAACAATTAAAAAGGCTTGGTGGTAATAATAGTTTTATGAATTTAATATAATATATAATGTTGGATTCTTATTTTAAATCACAATAACATCATTGACTACAAATACATAATATTTTATAATAAAAACAATCTTGTGTAATTTATAAAAACGTTTTATAAATTCAAAGTTTAAAAGAATATCTAAAAAAGTCAATTTTTTGACAATATTTAATAATGTTTAGTTTGTATGTATATAATTTTAACAGATAAACTATCAATTTTTTTTGGATTTCTGTAAGTGTTTCATTTTTAATCGATTTCTTTGAAATTTAAATAACGAACGCTTTGCCTTTTGTTTTTTCTTGATATTCAAAAGTGTCACTTTGACGCCTTGAACGCTGTAATAGAATAAATATTACACATTATAAGTCAATATTTTTAATATAGATAAATTTAATTATTTTAAGATATTTAATTAATTATGTAAATGCGTGATTGAATGATGTTAATGTAAACTATATAATTATATACACATAGAAAAACATTATACTAAAAATATTTTTCTTATTAAATTTAGTAGTTTTATATTATTATATTAATTAGATTAAAATAAAAAATTGTAATGTATAATTTGTTTTTTGATAGTAACAGGGGAGTGAAATAATTTTCTCTCTGAATCCTTAAATACTGATAAGTTTTAAAGAATTAAAATAGTAAAGTTATGTTAGGTAATTGTACCAACAATAATTATTAGTTAAATACTACATACAAAATAAAATATATATATTATAATTTATAATGTTACTTACGAATCAAAGTTTTGTATTTCCACCTTCCTTAACTTTGTGGCGTTAAAAAGTTTATATAAATTTTCTACAAATGTATAGTAAACATTGCCCTTGTATTTGTTTAACGTCTGGTCAACTTTGTCCAACTGAAAATAAAAACAACACTATAGCCTTGTTCTATTTAAGTAGATACCTGCATTATATTAATTACGGAATTAAACGTGTTAAAATATGTAAGTATTTAAAATACTACTCAATTAGTCAAACAATAATGTTTTAAATAGAACATACTTAAATGTATTAAATAGGAGGTATGTGTTCGTTTGACAAATATATATATATATATTAAATATTACTGTATATTATGCTATTTTTAAAATTAATTTAATTTTGAGTAATATTAATGTCTTAATTAAATTAATTAAAATGTCTTGAGTTTAACTTTCAATTTCCTTTATCGCGTAAAACCGATTCTTAAATAATTGAATACACATAATATATTCGGAAATATTTTTCGGGTAGGAAATAATGTTTATTACTCAAGAAATTTACTTTTTGTAAATATTATTTTACTCGAACGTAAACATAAATAAGAACTGATACAGGCATATTTCGACATAAGAGATGGCGATTTTTATTATTCTATTTCGTGTAGGATAGATTAGATTTAAGGAGTAAAAATTATTCAATTTTATCAATCACTTTTAAAATGTTCTCCATCGATGCGGTGGTCGTGACAAGCATTGAGTCTATTTTGTATATGTGCAAACACAGCGTTTCCAGTTCGGTTTTCATCGCCTTCAAATTGTTCGTTAAAATACGTATTTTTCGACTTTTCGCCTTCGATGATTTCTTTAGCTTAACCATGGTTAGAGTTGTTCGATTGGCCCGGTGTACTATAATTCGGTTCTTCTCGTTTTTCGCTGTCAAGTCTTGCACTTGGTAACTGAGACCTAATTTTTTAGCTTTCATCGCATCCATTAACTATAAATTTAAATTAATAATACAAATAATTATGGAAAATGGGATGAAATTAACATTTGTGAAAAAAAAAAAAGTTATTAAAACTATTTTATTTAAGAAAATTAAAATAATTTTCAAAATGTCTAATACTGATAATTTGACGTTAGATTCCATTATAACTTGACCTCATAAACTTAACTAATAAATTTAAAGATAGTTTGATTTTATAGATTTTGACCGAAGCGAGGAAAGTATTTGTTTTGCAAAAGTATTTTTTTTTTTTTTATGTGTGAAAGTACGATTTTGGGTAGAAACAATGGTTCAATTACCACGAAGGGTATGCTTTCTGTAGAAATTGCATCTAGTTGGTACTTTATTTAGCTCATTTTTCGAATTTGTCAAAAGTTTTTGGGAGAAGAAATACTACCAAAAAAATTGCAGAAAATCGGCAAAATTTTCGGAAATCGTAATTTTGACGAAATTGATTTTAGATTTTCATGAAAACTAATGAAATTTTAAACGTATGGACTTGTAAATATTTTAACTATTTTCATAGGTATAAAGTTTAAACACGTAGTAAAATTTTTAAACAAATTATCAGTTTATTATATTGTATTATATTGAGCTTCGCTCACATCTTATTTGCATTAAATCTTAATTATAATAAACCACTAATTTCCCCGAGGACCGAAGAGACGACCTTCCCGATTTTTTAAGTTTATAATATTTATTACATAATTTTGTGATGGCGCGTAAATTTCTGAATAGGTATCTAAATAAACTGTTCAAAAAAGTTTTATTCCAAATGACACTATTTTATCACCCAATAATATTTAACACAATCAATGAAAAACGTATTTATTCAAAACAAGTTTAGTTAATTTATTTTATATTATCATTAGTTTATACATAACTTGTTAACTGTATGATTAGGTTAGGTTTGATTATCTAAGTTAAATCAACTTGAAAACAAATTTATTTTGTTTTTTTTGGTTTTGTATTTTATTTATAAACGTGTTTTAATTAATATTTATAAAAAGATATAGGTAAATCTAAATATTTATAGACTATAGATTTAGTGTTGGACAACGATATTATTTAAATAAGTATTTACACTAACCTATCGTTATATCGTTGAAGGATTATATCTATTTAATTTTTAATTTTTAATTCCTAAACATGAAAATATGAAATTAAAAATGTAATATCTAATAAATATTAAATTCGAAATTTGATTCACCTGTTGGCTGTTATTTATTATATAATATATTATTATTTTATTGATATTAATAATAGTATATCGAATAAACAAAATGTAAATTAAAATCTATAACTATATTTAAAAAGTGGGAAGGTTAATTCTAGACGTTCCTCTTTCGTCCCTTCGGTTCTCAGAGAAATTAGTGGTTTATTATAATTAAGGTTTAAATGCAATGATTTGCATTAGAAAATACGATTCTGAGCGAAACTTAGTAAATTACTATATTTTATATTGATAAATGATAATCCATTACAAAATGTTTCAAATTTTTTTTTTTTTAAATCTTTACCATCAAATCTCAAGGATATCTTAAAAAAATTTAAAAAACGAAAACCGTAATTTTACATATTTTCAGCCATTTTTAGCCATTACTAAAGAAAAACTTTTGAGAAATTCGAAAAATAAGCTGAATAAAGTACCAATTAGATGCAATTTAGTACCGAAAGCATGCCTTATCCGATCAATATACATATATATATATATATATGTACCCGAAAAAATGTTTTCAGACTATTAAAAAGCCATCAAATATCATAATATTCAATACTACTAAAGATTATTAATTTAATAAGTTGTAAAAAAATTGTTAGACGATTTTCAAAATATTTTGTAAATAGATTAAGTAGTATAATATGATTATTTATTAAGCTTATGTAAAATTTTCAAATCGTTAAACCTAAAGTTGCAAGTATAATATTAAACATTTTTGGATACATTTCAAAGGTTTATATTTAGTCAAATAATATACTTATCCGTTTCAAAATTGTATTACGTATGAAGATTACCTATAAGAATACTCGTCAAACTTTCGTCAAAATTATGATTTCCGTAAAATTTTTTATTTTTCCGTTATTTTTAGGTAGTTTCTCCTCACCCAAGAATAAACTTTTAAGAAATTCAAAAAATAAGCCAAATAACTTACCAAGTAGATGAAATTTTCTATCGAAAACGAACTCTATTTGTAGTACTTCGACTTTTATTTATACCCCCGAAAAAATGTTTTTTGACTATTAGAAACATAAAATATCATGAAGATTTTAGCTTTAGAATCTGAAAAAAAATTGTTACTTACGATTTTCATAATAATTCTGTAAATGGGTTAAGTAGTATATGAGTAGGTCTTTATAAAAATTTCAAACCGTTTAATAAAAAATTTTAGGTAATATTAAATATTTTTGGAAAAAAGTTTAAAGCTCTATATTTTACCAGAAAAATCCAACCCATTCCAAATTTTTACCACGCTTGTAAATTCCCTATATGAGTACTCAAAATAATTTTCAAGTACCTACGATCAAAACTTGATTCATCACGAAATAAAAATAATAATATAACTGAAACCGTAATTTTGCCGATTTTCTGCCATTTTTTGGTAGTTTTTCTTCTCCTAAAGAAATACTTTTCAGAAATTCAAAAAATGAATTGAATAAAGAGCTAACTAGATAAAATTTTATATGAAAGAATTATCCTATTTGTGGTAATTGGATCATTATTTCTATCAAAAAAAAAAATGTTCATACATAAAAAAAACATATTTGTAAAACCAATACATTCTTGCTTCGCTCAAAATCTATTGAATAACTAAAAGTACAACTGTTTAAAATAAAACCATTAAATAATTTCATTATACTTTTTAAATAATATATTTTCAATGTATTTTAGTGTATACGCATTTAAATTTAAGCTATAGCTACTTGTTTTTGTGCCAAAATTATTTTGTTAAGACGACTGTTTTCTTTCATATACATTTTGTTTTCAATTTTCAAATCTAAATTGTCCTCTTTTATAAAGTCATATTTTTTATTCATTTTGAACCAGCTCTCTGTGCATTTATGCAACTGAAATAATAATTATTATTATAACCGTTAGCTATAGGTAGTTCATATGCCTGTATGAATGAAAAAAATCATAGGCTAATATAAAAATAAAAGTTTAGTACTTCTGTTTTGATAACGACATTTTCTTGTAATGTTCTCTGGAACGTCGTTGACATTAACTTTTGCAAATTACTTTGGATTGTTGTAGACAGTTGTAAAAGTTTGTCTTCATTTTGACGTTTCATACTGTAAAAAAATGTAGTTTAGAAAAATATATTTAAAATAAGAGTATACAAATTCGTATAATATACCTAATTTCTTACTCAGTATATACTGTAGTATAAAATAATGATAATTATTATTTTCATGAAGTCATTTTGGTTTGTGTTAAATTTTGTAAATATTTTTGAAATTATTTAATACCCACGTGGTCTTATGAATTACGGGATCCAATTTCGGGATTGCAACTAACCCGTTATAAATCATCCTAGGTACTCAAATAATATTCAAGATTTTCAGTCAATTTGTATTCGCCTAACTCTTATTTTTTCTGCTCTATAGAGTAAAATTACTCTTATTCTATGTCTGCTCTTAGGCATAATAAAATTAATCTTCACAAGGTTCTGAATCTCCCTACTCTAAAAATTATTTCTATACAGCTATATCAGAATTTACACTGTAAACTACATCTTAATTTAAGCCGCTTTAATACGAGTAGGTACCCAACTAAATTATCAAAATATTAGATATATTCTCTATAACTATTATGTTATTTTATTATAATATAATCAATATTATTAAAATTGTTACTACTACTACTACCTACTACTTTTTACTTTCTACTACCTACTACTACCTTCTTCGAAGATCAGAAATAAGAGAAACTGGCCAAGAAGTGTCATTTATAAAAATATTTTTAATCTATTTTTAAAAATCTAACAAAAGTCATTCGAAAACTCAAAATTTCCACTGAAAGTGTACAACACTAAAAATAATAAGAGTTAAAAAATATTTAATTAAAAAGTAATGTAATATTATTATTAATACCTACCATATTATTGTATATAACACATTTATAAATATTTTTTTTAATAATAACAATTTACTATTAATTCTGTTACCTGTTAATAATCCTGATACAAACCAAACGATTTAAAAGTACAGAAATTGACAAAAATGTAAAAAAAAATGAATTTATAGATAAAAAATATTAATAGTTTTACTAATAAATAATGTTTAACTAATTCAAATTTGATTAATATTTAAAAAATCTTATTTATGCACAGTCGTGGATCTATGAGGAAGATATCCCCCCTGGCAGGTAAAATAAAACTTTTTTATAATATAAATTTATTATTTTACGTTTATATTAATAAAGTTTACCTATACATATTATATATACATTATACATACATATTATCCCTCTCTCCCCGTGAGAAAATCCTAGATCCGACACTGTTTATGTATATTTCTGTAGTAGATTGTCAATCAAATTGTTTAAATATAAATTCATATAGGCTCTTAATAATATTTAAATTTAATCTCATAATTTGAATTTTATAAAGATAAAACTAAAATAATGCCATTCTAAACTTACTTTTTTTTAATAATATCATAGAATCCTATTTAGGTAGGTACGTTTTTTTTTTAATAATAATTAACACTTTAGGTACTTACTGTTCCTTGGCTATAATTAGTTTCTTTTCGGTTTCGTAAAGTAAATTATTATTTTCTTCTTTTAATTTACACAGTTCTTCCTCTTGTTTTAAAAACTTCTCTGTTAATTGAGTTCTTTGTTTCTTAAATTCGTTTAATGAATTTACTTTACTATCTATAATATCAAACAGAACTTAAATAATTGTGTCTTTAAAATAAATTATAGTCTGTTAAGTGAGTTTAAGAGTTAACATCTAAATAGGATAGACAAAATTTTCTTGTTCACCAAAAAAATTGTTTTTTGACAAAAAAAAACCTTAAAGTTAAAATTTGAGGTAATAATCAATAATCGTGAGTCTTTTTATTATTTATTAGATATTGAGACAGGTAATACAAATATTAAAAACTGTAGATAATTTGGATCAATCTCGTTTATAAATTATACCTAATTTATAGGTATAGTTACTAGTCGATACATATAAAGTAAAAATAAAAATATGTGTTTACTTAATATTGTCGTTGTTATATTAATGCATACTTAATAATCCAATTTCTGCTTTTAATTGTCCGAAAACTGTTTCAAATTGTCCATTTTTTTTCATTATAATGTCTTCGTAATTAATTTTTTGATGTTCGATGGTCTATTAAAATTAAATATTATTAATGATATAATATTCACAAATGAAAATAACAAGAATAATAAAAAAAGCAGGAAGGTCGATTCGGGACGTTCTTCCTTCCTCCCTTCGGTATTCAAAGATAATAGTGGTTTATTATAATTAAAATACGATTCTGAGCGAAATTCAATATAATAAAATATATTATACTAATAAACCGTTTCAATATTTTACCACGCGTGTAAACTATCTAGGAATAAGAATACTCAAAACAATTTCAAGTCCTTATGTTAAAAACTGCATTAGTTATCATAAAAATCTAAAATTTATTTTGTCAAACTTACGATTTCCGTGAATTTTGCCGTTTTTCCGTTATTTTTGGGTAGTTTTTCTTCTCACAAGGAAAAACTTGAGAAATTCAAAAAAATAAGCTAAATAAAGTACAATTCTCTACTCAAAGTATATCCTATTCATAGTAATCAAACCATTATTTCTGTTCAAAAGACAAATATATATGAAAAAGAAAAATTCTTATACTTCGCTTCACTCAGAATCTAAAATGTATATAATTTTTAAATTGAATAGGTATAGCTTACGCTCGTATAAAATCAATTTCTGTGGCAACTAAATTTTTGTTTTCGGTTCTTCTAAAAAAAAATTAAAAATCAACGTAAATATCAATTAACTTCTCTCTATGATATACGTATAATAATATATATTAGTACCTATATAATATTGCTATATTATATAAAACATACTCACTATATTTTTAATTTTAAACAATTAATTCGTCATTATTTTATATTAACTTAATCAAGTTATAAATTTACACCTATACGTTTAATCATACATAATCTACATAATTTTAAATTCTGAGTAAAGCAAAGAATGTATTAGTTTTCGTATTTTACAATAAATATGTGTGCTTATTAATTTTTTTTAATATCGGTAGAGACTTTTTGGGGTAAAAATAATAGATTACCACGAATAGTGTATGCTATATTCTTCTATTTTGATGTCTTAAAAGTTTTTCTTTGGAAGAAGAAAATTAACCGAAACACAACGGAAAAAATGGCAAAATTCACGAAAACTATAATTTTGACGAACTTGATTTAAAATATTAATTTATACAATTAACTTTTGCAATTTTGCATGTAGGGACTTGAACATTTTTTTTATATATTGACATTCAGTAGAATATTATTTTGTCTAGTTTGTACTATATTTATAGATCATTAAAATTCTCAATATTTATCTAATATAAAACAAAAAAAAGTGAAAAACAAACTAATAACGGGAAAATTCGTGGAATCTACCTACATTTTTGAAATATTTAAATGTTATGATAACCAATTTTTCTGTTATACTTTATTTAAAAAACAAAGTATATTTATAAAAAAAATATTATTAGTATATTGTTTACCTATCTGACGGAGTTTCAATTAAAATCGTTTTTTTTCAAATGTAATATTATTGTAATCAAATCCTTATTATAATACAACACAATTAAGGAGCGAGGAACGGTCCAAATCGACTGCTTTGTTTTTTTTAAAATTAATATTAAATTAATACCCTTGAGACATTATTTTAAGGGTATTAAAATAAAATGTTAACAATACCTATAGAATATAGAAGTATATATAATTAAAAACTAATTTTAAATATTGACATCTTTAACTTCGGAAAAAATATTTAAGTATTTCATAAATTTGAATTAAAATCAACCTAACTTTAACTTTTTAATAAGATATTGTTTATGTTTATCAATTAACAATTACAACTATTCAGCATTGTTATAGGTACTTACCTATATAACTTATATTATATAGGTTATAATTCTATTTAATAAGGTACTTACTGTTTTTAATGTGGAAATAGTATTGTCCAAATCGATTATTTCGTTGTTTTTTATTTCTACTTGTCGAGATAAGTAAGCAATTATATCACATTGACTTTCTTTTAATGAATTGGCTTTTTCTTTTTCCAAATCGTTATTTTTTTCTAATTCTTCACATCTATTAGTTACTCTAGAACGTATCGTTTTAAAATTTAAAATAGTTACCTAATTAGTAATTATTATATTACATTATTTAATAAAATCTATAATTTAATAGTTTTATAATTTTATGTTTGAATTTTAATGACTAATAACAAGTTTATTACAATTATAATAAATAGTATATTCAGTATAGTAGGTAGAATTTGTTCTTAGAGGGAAATAAAATAAATAATAATAATAATAATAATGAAATTTTAAACTATTAAATTAAAATTATTCAAATAAAAATATTTAAAAGTGCTTCCGACTTAATAAAATTTCCTTAAAACTAAAAAAAAAATTATTATTTGTTCATTGAATAAAAATATGTTTATCTTATAAAAAAAAATTCTTTAAAATTCTATAATACACGTATATATATTATAATTTATAAGTACCTATAAGCTATATCTAATAAAATCCGATTTTATAATTTATAAATTTAATGTTAAAGTAAATAGGTACATAAGCGGTAATAAAGGGCGGCTTGGTGGGGGGAAGTTGAATTTTTGAAGTTAATTAGTTCACCAAAATGTATATATTTATATATGAGCATCTAAAAGTTTTATTAGATTTAAAATTTAAGTATTGAACCTGTAGCCTCTCAGAAATTTTGTTTCAGTTCCGCGTTCCGCCTGTGAGTAAGTACCTATCACAACTTTTGTATAATTCATTATTATCTCGTTATACATGCAATGTGTGTTGTTGTACCAATAGTCTTTAAAATTCTTACGTAAGATACTTATGTTGAGTTATGTATAATATTTATTGAATACCTATCGGCGTAGTAAAAAGTAACTAGTACATTTTTATTTATCTCTACTAATAAATACCTAGCTTGAAAATTAAAATTAAAAACCTATCCCTAATAATTGGAGACAAATAAATAAATAATATCTACCTAATATTAGGTAAGTACTAAGTAAGTAAGTGTATTAATATAACACTTGAACTATTATTTTTATTAATTTGATTATTTTAAATAATGTATTTTATTCAACCAATTTGTACTATTGAAAAAATGTGTTTGCTTTTTTATTAGTATTTTTTATGCTTCATTTTGACGTACATTTTCGACAAGCGCTTTTTTCGGGTAACAGGCCAATATATATATATAAATATATATTATATGTAATATTAATATAACTATAATTGTACCTTGTCAGCTTTTCGGTTAGATCGGCTATCTGTATGTTATACATAGCTCGATCCACCTCTTGCAGAGTGTCCTTCTCTTCTTTGACATTTTTCTTTTTGTGGCCTTTTTTGTTCTTTTTCTTCTTCGGAGAATTGTGCATGGCCGACGTCTTCAGTTGTATCGCTTGGAGTACCGTCGAGTTCTAACTTTTGCATTTGCGGGATGACTTTTATTGTACATTAAAGCAATACTCGTCGGGTATAGGTATTAGCATACAGTGTGATCAGATTATCGTGTTACATAAACAACGGATATAACACTGAAAAGCTGTGTGATCCTCGCACATTTTTTTCCTAAACACTCTGTATTCTACTCGTACTATCTATCGATCAAACTCGCGTTAGTGTGTCAAAAGTGCACACGCGAAGTTTATACTCACACAGTTCCACCGAAGACAAACAGACAAGTTAACAGTGATGTGCACAATTTAATAAAATAATAATCTATCTTATTCATAAATTAGGTACCTACCTATTATCAAACGATGGAACTTAACATAAATCTATACAGAACAGTACCGTAGACAGAAATTGTATAATATGGGTAAATTATTATGAGGGTTCATAATAACATTAAGTTGATTAAAAAAATATTATAATCATAATAGCACAACAGACATCTTATTATAAAAATATCCGGCAGGTATATAATATATATTTTTACTCTACGTATATTATGTCTCCAATAATAATAATAAATTTAAAAATAAACACTTGAAATATGGTAGAAATATGTATATACCTAATTATATATTCCGTGTTGTCAAAAGTGGAACGAAGGGTTTATTCTCTAAACCCTCCCCCACCACCGTATCTACGAATATTTACGGTCCTGATACTGAATATAATACTTTAAATGTATGAGGAGGGCAAATATTTGTTTAACCTTTTTACTATTACCCATGACATTTTTCTAGGGGGGGAGGAGAGGGCAAAATTAATTTAAAAATAAATTAAATTTTTTTTTATATATTTTATTATACTATGTAACCAGCAAACAGCTAATAATTTATTGTCATGCGAGCACTCAAAAAATACTATAAAATAAAATAATCCGATTATTATTAATGACAGTTTTCACAGATAGTCGTGCGTCGTGCCATCATATGGCAACATAGGTAGACATATTTTTAGAAGCTAATTTCTCATTGGGAACTTAACTAATTGCTGTGGAAATAACATAATTCCAGGGGTGGGGGGAAAGTGCCCCGTCTTACCCCCCCTGAAGACGCCTATGCTACCACCACCCACCTCCCCTTTCTAAAGTCTATACGATCAAAACATATTATTTTAGATTAAATTCTATTTTTATACGCCACCCACGACTCACCCACCCCAATTTTCATTGAAGCTTAAAAAAAAAACAAGCATCCCTACGCCACTATACATAATACTGTCTGTTGTGAAATATTTCAATGTTACAATTAGTCATTTCAGTGAAAACATTAATTGATAATACAAAATAGACTATAGAAATTTTTTCTACGTGAACATTTATGCCGTCATACGACGCGACGCGATTCTAAAAAAAAATGTCGCGCGATTATCGTTTGTTTTTAAGCCCTCCGCACGGTGCACACTACGGGATTATGACACGCGACGCAATTTCTTTCTCTCGCGATTTCCTAGCAAATCGAATCACCAACATCGCGATTTGATGACAACGCGATTGCGATTGTGACCGTACGCGACCAACGGACGACAAGTGCGATCGGCAATGCTTGTCGCCTGGCAGTTGTATCGTGCGTATTCTTTGAGATATAATTTAAAATTTTTTGGGACTATTTCGATTATTACGGAGCCGTTCAACATAAAATTCGTTGCTGAGGTTGAAAAACACCCACCATTATATAATTATACGATTCCCGACTATTGTGTAGGAAGGATTTGGTGGACGAGGCATGGCATGCTGTGTATCATCGGAAGTCAAACTGCCTGACAAGTATTTTATTTTATACATTTATATGGTACTTACGTTATTTTCGTGTAATTTATGATATCCATATCCACTAATTAAAGATAATAGACAGATTAAACTAAAATGTTGTAATATGTATAATACCTATAACAATATATATATATATATACGATTTAAACGTAAACAATTATTTAATTGTGCGCTTCTTTTTTTAAAAAATTATTATGTTATTAAAATAAAATTAATACAATTTTTACTAATTGAAAAAAAAATTTAAAACGGATCGAAAAAAGTCACGCGATTGACACCGCCGTACTATTGACTGAATATCGTTTCGTGTTGGTGGACCTCAAATCGCACAAATCGCACAAATCGCACTTGTCGCACTAATCGTATTTCAATCGCGTAGTGTGCGAAAGGCCTTTATGAAACACGGAGTAATAAATTACAGATTTTCCCGATGAAGCGACGAGACGTGACTCCGACGCAACAAATTAGCGACTAATCGCAGGCGATTATAAATAATTTATGTCAATCGCTTGGTAAAAAGTAGCCATCACATCGTCTGCAGCGCTGCATCATATATTGGACGTTATATACTTCTTTGTATAATCATTTTAATGTATAATATTAAAATATTGAAATAATTACCGGTACTTAAGTAAAAAGTAGATCAGTGGCAGCGCCAAGGGTGAGCCAGGGGCATGGCCATGGCCCGCCCTAAATTTATCGTAACTATTATAAAGTCATTGAAATTATTATTGTGTTGTTATATTATAAAATATAAGATGACGAGAAAAAAAAAATTATCATTTTTAATTATACTCGAGATAATAGTTTAATAGCTTTTTCTGAGTTAAGTTTAAACTTTGTACTATAGCCCATAACACTATTCCAGTGTCTTCCGCCGCCTGTGAGCGCACATTTTCTCATTGCACGAAAAGAGTTATTATAAAGACTATAGTTATTATTATTATTAATATAATAAGTATAATAATATTTTATTGTCTTAAAAACGGTTCATTATAAACGTTTTATGGCACAAATCAATCACTCTTCCCCCCTCCCCAACACCCACGCTAGGTAGCAAATAGCAATACTGCCTAAATTTTTTTTAGATCTTGACTCATAGTCCTCGCTAAAATACGTCTGCTCTCAGTTGACCCGTTCTAGGATACAATTCTGGCGCCGCCACTGAAGCAGATGTAAAAATTATATTATTTATTTATTTATTATATAGGTATTATAATAAAACATACAAAACATTAAAATAGTATATAAATGAATACTAAACATAATATAAATATAACATACAAATATTAAAAGGTTATTTTATTACAAATTGAGTTTTTTTTTTTTTTTAAATTAATAAATATATTTTAATATTTGTTTAACTTCATAATACTACGAGTATACCTTACCAATACATTTTTATTATATATTGTAATCATATTGTTTATCATTAATATGCATTAATATTACTCTTAAAAACATAACAAAATCTCTCTCTTTATTTCCACTAGGTAGTATAGGCTCTAATCTAAAAGATCTAGATTTAGTCCAAACTCAACTAAAAATATTATTTAACATGTTGCAAGATGATTCAAAATTTTTTAAATCTTTAATGGAAAAGTCTGAAGAAGTCAAACATATTTTACCATGTGTCGTTTAGCTTTAACTTCTCCAGTGACTGTTGCCTCCAATGAGAGGACATTCAGTAAATTAAAATTAGTGAAGACATTTCTTAGATCAACAATGAATGATGACCGATTAAATTCATTAATAATATTGGGAATAGAAAAAGATATTGTAGACCAATTGGATATTAACAAATTAGCACAACAATGGTCAAATTTAAAAGAACGTAGAATACAAATTTAACTGTTAATTTTTTTTCAATTAATTGTTATTTTAATATATATATATTATGATTTTTTTTTTTTTACTAAGTTAATTTTTAATATATAAAACTTATTTTATGTTTTATATAAAAAATGGTCATCATGATTATATTGTACATACCTCGTTTTAATAAAATCTTCGATTAAAATTTAGATTTATTATATATTTATATTATATTTATATTATACTGTATATAATGTCAATATGATAAATTAAAAATAATATTTTGGTAACCTATATTGGGTACTATTTTTTGTTTGCTACCAAAGCGAATAATTTCAATTTTTGATTAAAATGTATAAAAGTAAAAAAAAAAAATAGTAAAAAAGTAAAAACAAAAAAAGACAAAATGATATAATAAATTAACAATAATGTTCAGAATATCAGTGGAGCGAAGCGAGAAAATTTTTTTTTTCAATTTTATGACTCTATGAGTTGTCAATTAGTTGGTCTAAACCCCCCCCACAGTTTTTTATTCGTGACGGCCCTGGTCGTAGTTTGTATTCTCTTATTGTAATTAGTATTACAATAGGTATAATATAATTTCTGTTTTGATTCATTATGTTTTTTCCCGAATTACTACAGCGCGTTGATATCGTATATTAGTATTGTTGTGTTATTGTTGACCGGCCCGACAAAAAAATAAAGGCTGCAATTAATGAGCAGAAAATGTTACAAGTATCATATATTATATATATTTATAATTATGAAAATGAATAATATATCAGAAACAGATAACATACAACTCAGGATAAATAATAAGAAAATGGAACGTAGTATGAAGGAAGTAAAGGCAACTAGGAAACAGATAATTAATCTTAAAGCAAGTTAATATAATAAATGTTAATAAATAAATGAAAATTGTGTTTGAAATTATAATTTTTTTTTTACTGGTCGCCATAAGTTAAATTTCAAATGTTAGGGTTACGCTCATAAAAGGTTGGGAACGTTGTTCTATACCATCAATGGTTATAGATAATAATAATTATATATATATATATATATATATATGACTTTGTTAGGTATACCGAAGTGAAACCAACTACCAAAACGGATTTCTTATCTACCGGTACTCTTCTTATCAAAAACGTGAATGTTATAATATCTTATAATCATTTAAAATTACAATAAAAATATTAGAAATGTATTTTTGACGGAAGTTTAAATTTGCAATGACATATTGCATAGATTGTTTTTTATTTAATTTCTAGTTTATAACACAAATTGTATTCGTCGTAAATTACCGTTATTACAAGATGAATCGAGTGTTTAGTGGTCTTGCGATTGTCGGACGTACTTTCGCGAAAAGATACAATGTGGTTAGACCGACCCAAACAATATTGACCCCGCGTTCGTTTTCTTCATCGAGCCCGTTCGTTAACCAAACGCCCGAACAGTTCTTGGATAACGAAAATGTGAACGCTCACAACGCGATGGTAAACGACCCCTTTTACCGCGAGACAGTGATCGATCCGTACAACCGAGAAGATTTGCCCGTGGTCACTGACAAGCAATTCCACGCTCTGATCAACAAAGAATTCGATTCGATGACACCCGATGAGATATGCGACGATTTTCGCCATGTAACCAGTTACATCATGGGCAAAGATTACGATTTGTTAAATGCCATGTTTGACAAACTTCGCAACCGATTGTTAGCTGCGTTGTCGAATTTAACCGACGAACAACTGATGTCCACATTCAAATTGCTGTCGTTGTGGAATGTAAGATTTGCCAAAAGTCCGGTGTTCTATAAACTGTGGTCAGAGTTCGACCGACAGTGCGTGGAGAGACATAAGAAATGGTCATTGAATAAACTCCTGCTGTTTATGGACCATTGGTACATAGTGAAGTTGTCTAGATTTAGTAATTTTGTATGGTTAGGCGTAAGGAAATTGGCACGTAAACCGTCCAGGTAAATTAAATCTAGGTAAACTTAAAAAAAAATTGTTGCTCTAATATGATACATTGATACTAATCTTACCCACACCTAATGTTTGGAAAGTTACATAAATGGTGAAATTACATTTTTATTATTTTTGTAAAATAATAATGTGTAAAATTACTTATTTTTTTATTTTTTTTTATTATATATCTAAATCATGATTAATGTGTTTAATATGTTATTTTTATTTTTGAAACAGTTTTTATAATAATTTTATAACATTGCACATATTGATAAACCAAATACAAACTATAAATCTAGGTGATAATATTTATCAAACTATATAATAATATAAATATGAATTATTCTGATGACAACAAAATATACAATATAATTGCTTAAATTGTAATATTTAAATAACAAGATATTCTGAGAAATTATATGTAAAATTTAGTTTCATTAAAACTACTTATGTTATTTTGTATAAATTTAAATAAATTATTATTAAGTTATTAAAACTTATGTTACATAATATTATATACGTTAATATTCAAGAGTACTTATACATTAAAAGAGATTATAAATAATACTAGGTAACTACTGATTTTCCTGCAAGAAATTTTATTTTATTTATTTATTTTATATTTATCATTTATATGCTTACTTTAACATTAAACAATTAATTTTAGTTATATATTATAATATAATATGATTTCAACCAGTCAAAATAAATATTAGACCCTATGAATCTATGGAACTATTGAATCGTTCAATTTTTTAGGAATAAGTGGTTTTTCCATAGGTACTTCATATGGTATTATACTTTTAATTTTGAAAAATATTAGTGCTTATTTAATATCTAGTTTATGATAATATTAATTTTACAAACATAATACAATATATTTGCCAATAATTATTTTCATTAATTTGATCATAAATCTACTTACATAGTACTTGTATCTATTAATGTACCATTAACAATATTTATGATATATTATTTATTAAATATGTTTAAATAAAAATTAATTAATTAAAAATTTCATGTTTCAGATTGACTCCTAAACAATTAGTCCAGATGATGTTTTATGCTAATACAAGCAGAAAGTTCTTACCAACATTACCAATGTATGATATTGAACAAGAAATTTATGCATGCTATGATGATTTTAATATTAAAGAATTAGGCATAGTATCTTTAGGATTTTTCAAAACTCAAACTCCAATACGCAATCAACATCTCATAAAAAAAATGTATAACTCTGTAATTAGTGAAATTACAAACATCAACAGCATAGATTTGGCAGCTTTTTTGAAGGTTTTATGATTTGATTTATAAAAACTAAATAGTTATAGATATATAATTAATAATTATTATTTTAACTGTAAAGAATCTGGATAATACTTCTCATTTAGAAGTCATTTTTTTAATATATTAAAATATTGTATTATTTATATTGTAATATTATAATATTGCATTATTTTTTACTTTTAGATATATACATATTATTTTCAGTGATTATATTTTATAATGTGATTATTATACCAAATTATGACTTTATGTTGTTTTCTTCTATTGAACTTATTAATATTATTTAATTTATAATGTTTAGATATTTAGATATTGCACAAAACATCAAAATGCTGATTCTATGTACCAATTAATGGACAAATTAATCGACAGAGTTTATAATGTACAATTAGTATGTTGTATGCATATGGCATTATTGGGTACTAATCTGTTGATCAAACATGAAGAACTTTTAAAAAAAATTTCACAGCGAATAGTCAATGAAATATCTAATTCACGAATTAAGGTGACATATTCGACTAATTATATTTTAAACATATTTATTTTACCGTTTTGTTTTATTTTGAAGGATATCGAAAGAATAACATTGGCATTGACTATGTTGAACTATGATCCTCAAACAACACCTTGTATATTTAAAACTATTGTCAATGAACTTCAGAGTGATAAAAGAAATATTGATTTTGAGGTACATACTAAATGTTATATTTTTACACTGTCATATCTAGCAGTGATAAATATTTATCCATATGATTGTATTTCAAAAGCTTTAAAAACTGAAACACTTCATAAATGTTTTGGTAAGTTTATATTCATTTATCTAAGGAAATTACTATACATTTAATAAGTCAACAATAATATGATGTATGATTTATATATTTAAAATATGTATTTATGTAAAATAAAAATTTGTATTATCTAATTAATCTAATCATATCAAGTATAAATACTTGCATATATATTTTTAAAATGTAACTCTTCAATTATCAACATGAATCATATATTAAATAATTATAAGAACTAATTTTGTCAAACTTAACTGAAAAATATTGTGTATTGCTTAGAAATTTTAATTTTTGGTTCATTTAAATTTTTTACTAAATTCAGTATTTTTATTTAAACAGATAACTTTTTCTAGAACGTGATTTTTTATATATTGGTATATACTTAGAACACATAGAAAGTTATGTATATAATTTGTAATTACATATTTTATTGTGAAATATTAATATTAAAATTATTAAGGTTAAAATGTAAATATAATATTAATAATTAAAAAAACATTTAACACTAAAATGATTAACTATTAGTTATCATCTGTTATTTAATATAACTAAATCTATATTAAAATAAAAAAAATCTTTTAGATTTTGTGATATACAAAATTTAGCTAAAATATCCAATGTTAATACTTATTATTAATTTTTAACAAATACTCATATTTATTATATTTAAAATTTTATGTTTGAAATATAATATAATATGCTACATGCATAGTCATAGCTATATTTATATTATGTCTTAATTTATTATAACTGGTATTAGTATTAAAATATATGTTTGATTTAGGGAAAAAACTATCTAGGTTTACTATTCCACGAGATATTGTAAGCTTAAACAATAGTTTACTTATAGAATGTCCAGACTATTCTGGTCCTTTATTGGCAAGAGATTTAAATGTATCTTGTAATAATGTAAGTTAAATTTCCATGCCAAATATTAAAATCATAACTATGATAACTATAGTAACTTAGCAAAGTAATATTTTTTTGAATTGAAAATATTGTAGTACAATTAATTTTATTTTTACAAGCAAATATTTTTTAATATAGTACAAATATTGTAAAATAAGTTGGGTTAGTCAATTATAAAATAATATTGAGTGTATAATTTTATAATGTTTGTATGAAATACCAATTGGCAATTGGTTCTTTTAAAATTATAAAATAATAATTTGTCATGTTCTTAAAATAATTATATATATATATATATATATATAATTTTTATTAATTATATGATACTTTAAATAATGATTATTTTAATAAATAAAACAATCCTATTTTACTTTATTGAAAATTCAAAGAAATTACTAATTTTACTATAGTTTTCAATAGTAGGTAAATGCTATTATAATTAATTGTATTATTACTAAGTGTTTCATTGTTATTTTTATCTTTCAGCATATAGCATGGCATATACCTGTAAAAACTGAAATTACCAAAGAAAATGTTAATGAGGGGAAATTTGTAAGACTATACGACAACATTCTTCAGATATTTAAAAACGAATCATATTTACATGTATGTTATCCTTTACCACATCATCCAAAAGCTGGTAATTCTTTATAAAAGTTAATTATCTGTCATAGTTTATACAACTTATTATACTGTGTTATAAAAATTTACATTTTTTTTTATTACTTCCAGATATATTATTTTGTATAGACACCGAAGGTAAACTAGTAACTATTCCCAAAACAATAAAAAGTAAAATTGCATTCAGCGATTTTCAAAAACCTCCAGAACTAGGAAAATGGTATGCTATAATGTGTCTTGTGAGAAATTCTGTATTGTATTATAGTAATGTAAACAATGGTTTGACACAATGCAAAATAAGACAGTTGAAGAAACTTGGATATGAGCCGATTTTGGTATTAATTCTCTATTTATTTTTATTATTATTATTTACTTATTAAGGGCTAAAATTTACACTTAAAAATATAACTATAATATGAATTTAAAAGATAGTAAAATATGTAGTAAATCTAAGTTAAGATATGCATACATTTTGCTATAAATATACAAAAAATTAATAAGTATAACTATTTTAACTTTAAATATATTACTAATAATAGAATTTCCATAATTAAATATTATTGGCTCAAAGTTAGACCTCGGTGCACATTAAGTCTTACACTAAAATCTTCCGTTTTTGTACACACACTATATTTGCTTAGGTCTTTGCTTAATCAAAAATTTCCTGTATTACTTTAATATATTCTATCAATATTCTTTTACCTAAATAACACACTAAAACTTCTCTTGGAATTCTATTATATGCCTTTTTAAATCTATATAACCATAAGTCTATGATGGTAAAAAATGGTGCCACAGAATTAGACATTTATATGGATATGTTCTAACTATGTATTATAATTTGATAAAAAAAAGTTAACAAAATAGTATAATTTTATTAGTACAATTTATATTTATACATACAAATTAAAATTATAGATAAATTACTAACATTAAATGATTTGAGCAAAGTCGAATAATAATAACAAAAAATAAATAAAAAACATTATAAAATGTATAATCATGTAAATATTCTACAATTTAATAACAATAATTTTATTATTTTACAGTTTACTTCCGGAGAAATGGAAGATATCAATTCAAAATTAATATTAGACAAATTCAGTAGCCACGGAATTACATTAAATTAAAAATTATTTTCCTAGTTTATATAATAAAAAATATATAAATAATATTTTTATAACATGTATACTTAGATTATATTTAAGTTTACCAAAAATTTGTGTTTCAAAGACAAATTAAATTTGTATTATCTGTTAATTATCAGTACATTTTTTGCAATTGTTTGCAAATGTATCATATTATTGTAATGTATTTGATGAAAAATTGTACAAATTATGAATAAATCGTTTTATAATAAAAATGTTCCCTATCCTAATTTAAAAATTTATTAAACTGAATACAAAAATTGATGTCTAATGTACGGGTGACAGTACGGCTAAAGATACAAATTAAGATAAGTATTTTCATGAAGTAACGCAATTACCGCGTTTTAATTTAGCATTACCCACGTAATATTATTTGCAGTAAAAGCATTGTCCTAACTAAAAAAGTAGTAACAGTTCACATACTGCTTTTATCCTAGAAATTATTAACTACTGCGTTTTACTCAAGGAAATATATAATTTTTATACATGTTCTGTAGTTACAACATTTTAAAAATTAATTCGAAGACACTAGATGTCATTTATTCTGTATAAACTTTTAACAAATTGTATTCAGAATTAACACCAAAACCTTATTTATGATACTTATATTTATGATATTTTATATATCAGGGCAGTATAGCCATTGTTGGCAGCATAAAAGATTAAATACTTATGGATGTTGTGGTTTTAATATTAATACCGGTACTTCATTAATATACCATAATAGTGGTGTACAAAATCTGTGTATCATAATATCAGTAGAATAATTTCTTATATTAGTAATGTATGATTTTTATTCCGGTATTATATTAAGTTGAAGTGGTAATTTAGTAACTATCGGTATACCGGAAGACCAACTCTTGCGATTAACAAGTTAAAAAAGGTTAGCTAAGTTATATATCGAAAAACATAGTTAGGTTAACTTAATTTTAACTTGTGTGCTTTTTTTTAAAATAAGAACCAAGTTATATTAATTAGTAATTTATTATGAGGTTAATTTAAATGATATACTTAAATAGAAAACAAAAAGGGTTTTAAATTAAATTTAACTACGTAACAGTTTTATGTTATATAATAATTTTAAATTTATCATATGTGTACTTTGTTAAAAATATAAAAATTGAAGGTATAACGAAAATATAAATTTAATCTATATAAATTAACAGTTTTACGTGCTCATTTATTCTATGTTTAACGAAATAACGACACAATGCTATGCTACTTGGCTTGTAACAATTATAATATATCAAGGGATCGAAGATATTAACCAATAAAATTACTGTTTCCAGCATAATGGGCCGTTTTTTTTTATGGATTTAAATTTTTTTTTATAATAATATAAATAATTTTATTAATTAAAATTTATCATAAAGTCTATACCTATTATTATCGAATATTTTAAATATAAAAAAAAAATTGTTTTCCATTACAACACATCAGAAGGGCGTAGGTTTAAAAAAATATACAATATAAATAAATAATTAACCGTTATAAATGATTAAATTTCACAAATTTCAGATTTTGTTCAAATAAATAATAACTAATGGGAGTAGTCGTGTAAATACTATAAATCATAATCAAAAACAATTATGTTTATCAATTATATATAGTAATAAAAACATACATTATTATGTTATTTATTTATATAGGTACCCATGTAATAAAATTTGTTATATTCATATGATTATTTTATAAAAACAAGCAATTTTTTACACGGCAGGACATATGTAATAAACCCACCTATTTTGGCTATTGTATATCGTAAAAAATTTAATTTGCTAAATCGTATTTTTAATAAAAAAAAAACAATATTTCATTTTAAACTAAAAATTAAAAAATGATAATAGTTTCTGTGCAAAAAAATTTGTAACAATTTTTAGAAGGTCAAAACTTTAACTAGAATATGACCGTTTTAGTTAACCAAATATTGTACTTTTGAGTAATCGTGATCGATTTGATAACACCTAACACCACAACGTACTAAAAACCTGTGGCTACCCTAGAGAAGTTCATTGTGTATCGGAAACATGGTTTAGGCGCCACTCTGCCAAGTTCGACCATTTAAATTACATTAAATTGAATTATCTATATATTTGTTTAAAAAAATTAATAAGTAATTAACTTCTTTACAGAGTTCAATTACTTTTAGTTCTGTTTAACTCTTAACGTTTATTAAGCATATAGACATTACTAAAATAACTTCATTTAATGAGTTCAAAAAATTAGTTAACTTTCGCTGCACATCGAAAAAAACCGTCAAAGCGTCTACCATAGTCTAACGTATTTATTTGTTTGCGTGCATATTATATTATTGAAAACAACGTACAGATAATAAATGTAAAAATTTTGGTAGGTATTTCATTTAAAAAAAAAAATTATTTCGATTTTAAAACGTTTACCGATGTCGGTTACCTACGTGTAATGGCAGTTATTGACGATTGAATTGCAATTGGTCATTATTTTCTCGTACATTCGATTTGTTTCGTCCAAATCGTCACAGCAATCGTCGTACTTGTTGCGTGCAGCGGACGTCCAACGGTTGCACTCGTCTCGTTTGGCGGTAAATTGACAGTCACTGTCAATGGCGTAGGGCGGCGGTGGCACGGTGCGGCATTTGTTGATCGGCGACGACACGTTTAGTTTGCACTTATAATTCTCCAGTTGTATTTTCAGACCGTGAATGCTTTCCACTACGGCCAAACGCGCCTTCTTCGACTCCTCCAGCCGGTCTTCGAGTTCCGCGATCGTTCTGCCCTTGCAGCTCAGCTCGTTCTTCAGCTGCCTGTTCTCGCAGCGGGCCTTTTCGATTTTCTCCGACCACGTTTTGAACTTCTCGTCGTTTTCCCTGATCACAGTGTCCAGGTTGCACTGCAGATCATCGACGCGCGACTGTAACTGCTCGATCTTGCACGTCATCTTCTTCAGCTCGTCCTTTCGCTTCTCATCGCACTTCTTCAACTCGTCCCGCTCACGCTCCACTTCCGCCTTCTCCTTTCGCAATCGGCACATCTGTTCGTCGCACTGTGCCCGTTCCTTTTCCATCGTCTGCTTCAACATCTCGTTCTTCCGTTCCGACTTCTCCAGCGCCTCTGTCACTTCCTGCCGCCGGTTCTTCTCCTCGCACAGCGCTCGCTCCAGCTCTACGTTGATCCGCTTTTGCACTTCGATCTCCGTCTTCAGACAGTCAATAGCCCGGTTCAGCTGGAACGCCTCCAGCTTGCACTTCTCGACCGTACGCGACAGTTCGTTCCGCAGACATTCGACCTTCGCCTTGAGATTACAGTTCTCCTGTCTCTCACTGTTCAGCTCGTCCGTTCTTTCGTCCAGCTCGTGCAGCGTCCGGTTCAATTCCTCCGCGCTTTTCTCCAGACAGTTCTTCTGAGTTTCCACCTGGCTCCGCAGGCACATTATGGTCTGTTTGTCCTCGTTCGCACATTTCTCCAGCTTACAATTCTCGTGCTCCAGACACTCGTTCCGCTCGGTCTGCTCGCTCAGCTGACACCCCAGCGTGTCGACTTTCCTGCTCAGCTCCTCGACCTTGGCGGTCAAACACTCGTTGCGCATCTTGCTCTCGTTCAGCTCCGAGCATTTATTCTGGTACTTGGCCCACAGCTCGTCGTAGTTGTTGGTCAGTTGGCACGTGAGCGCTTTATGCTTTTTGATCGTGTCCTCTATGTACGCGGCCGCGCAGTTCAACTGTCGCTGCAGCTCATCCTTCTCCAAAACGATCTCATTCAGTCTCGACTGTTTGGCCTCCAGCTCTCTGATGCAACACTGTATATTGCCGATCTTATCTTCCTCCGCGTCGTAATAGTTTGTCTGGAAACGGAAACAATGTTTGTTTACGACGTTTGTACAGAAATATCTCCCATAAGTAATTCAATGGGATATACATAACGAACGAAATATTTTTATTTTTATATTTTATTCTCGTAGATTATTTTAGTAGATTGATTGATTGTACTCAAGTTAGATTGAATTCATTTCATGATCATTGGAGATTAACAAACTTAAATACAAAATTGTATTGTGCATTTTTCGTCATATTTTAATCAAAAAGCATATTTGAAAAATTATAAAATTATAAACATAATTTCGTTGGTCAATAATGTGTAAATATAACTTTCAAATATATTTCACAAAATACATTTTGATTTTTGTTTTTTTGTTTTTGTTAAAAACGAACTTGAAAATGATAAAGACAATTAAATAACTAAATAATTAAATATATTTTAATTAATAGTTAATTAATCAAATTTATTATTATAGCCTATAGAAGGTACCTAGGTAATTGTTTTTATTTTTTTTATTTTTGAAATTTGAATATTCTAATATTTATATATAAACATTTTTAAAAGAAATAATGTTTTCGGTTTATTTTAATTATATTATATTTGCATACATAATTTGATAATTTTTAATTAAGCAAATGCCGTACCCTGATAATGATTAGTAGGTATATATTGTATTATATAATGAGTCTACTTACGCAATTTGATTTTTTCATGGCAGAAAGATTATTTGAAATTTTGAATCGATTGCAATTTGTTAGAATTTAATTGATTTAATTTTGTATAACGGTATAGGTATTAATTATTGTTTCTGCCTAAACCGTTTTTAAATTTATTAAATTTTATTTTATTAAATTTTATTTTATTATCTTTTGTGATAAATTATAAAAAGATGTATGGATACGAAATCTGTTTATTATTTTAACCAATCTACTATTTATTTTTATTTAAAGATTAGAAATGACTGAAAGAATAGGTGATTTAAATAGCATTAAAAATGTCTATTATTGGATAAACTCTAGATATTTTAGTTTTTTTGTAGGATAATATAAATTATAAGTAAAATAAGATATTTATGTTTGTTTTATGATAATAAAACAATAATTAATATAAACATGTTATGGTTAAAATCTGTCCAACATTTCTTTTGACTGGAAATAGATTGATTTAAAATGTAATCGTAGTAAAACTATAATCTAAATTATGTAATAAAATAATTTTTAACACAATATTTAACAGTTTCTCATTTTCGTCAGTAAATTTGAGTAAGTAACATAAAATTTTTTCCTAAAATGTTCAATCTCCATATTAAAACGACTTACATTTAACCAATTTTTGTATCATAATTACAGGTTTATCAATGATTTACTCGATGTGTTTTGGTAAAAACTTAAAATATACTTCATACTTGACATATCATAAATCTGACAACGACAAACGAAAACTATAGATTGAAATATCTAAACGTGCCTTAGTGTAAAAATAAAACAGATTTATTTATTCTTTTTATAGATACCAAGGGTGTTTTATATAAAATATTTTGCCCCCCTCCCATTCTGCGGACGCCCTTGATATGTACCTAAATAAAATTTAGTAGGTACTTATTAATTTATTATTACTACTTTATTATTATTAGTTTTAATTGTTTAATATAAGTACCTAATAATATTTCAATATCGTTTATATTTTATTTGTCGTTATTTAACTTGTCTAATTATTAAATATTAACTGTAATATTATTCTGTAATTAATGTAATAGTAGGTAGAAAATTATATAAAAATTAAAAAATAATTTACACGTCATTTATCTCATTTAGTAATAACACTATACTATATATTATAGGCACCTACTACGTACCTAGGTATTTTCGTTAAATTCTGCTACAACCTGTAGCTATATTGTAGTTAGGTTAGGTTATAACTATATTATTTACTAGGTACTAGGTAGGTACCTAATAATAAATTATAATGGCTTATCGTTAACATTAGATGAAATGTTAAAACATTATAAATAATTCATAGACACATTTTTATTATATGACTAACCATTAAAAATTTACTTATGGTATTAAAATATCAAATAAGTTGTACAAATACTTATAATATTATTTATGATTTGCGTCCATATAATTGTAATTTTTAAAAACATGCAAACATTATTTGAAACATTATGTATCTCAAATAGATAAGAATAGAATATGGTAAAAAATGTAGATCATCTGTTTAATGCCCACTATAGGCGTAGTTTGCTAGTGGCTGGGTGGGTTGCAGCCCCCTCAGAATTTCTCGTAGAAGTTGTAACCTGTTGAATGTTGATTATTATTAACCTAAGTTTCGCATATCACCATTACAATATTTTCTACTATAGCCCATCTAGAAAATTATTTCAAAATGTGGCCATTATGCATTGATGCTCACTATCACTGATTAAGTGTTGAAAGGAAAATTTTATGGTGACAAAATATCTCAGATATCTCAGATAGTAAGAAAAGGCGATAAAAATCGTTGCTTCTTAGGATGGACCGATACGAAAAGAAGAATAATTAATTTAATTGTTTTGTAAAAATTACAAAATTTAAAGAACTTATCATATGATATGATATGATATGATATCATATGATTTTACTATGATGGTTTCTAAACATTTAAGTATATTTATAAAACAAATTGTATAAACAACTTGTTATATAATAAACAACATGTTAAACTATCTGACTGGTAACAGTTTGTCAATGTCCTGAATGAATAATCCAACCATTTAAACTAAACATTTTATGACTTATGAAATTATGAGCACAAAATATATTTATATAAATAGGTAAGTATATTTTAATTTAACATTTTTGAAAAACTGATATAGATATACATTTTATAAATAATTATAATTTATATAATGGGTACTTAAATATATTTTTTGCTCATATTACGTATTATTTTTTGTTTTAACTATGTTTCTTAATTTTAATCTAAATTATTAATTTATGTTTCCATTCCGAAAAATATAATTACTTTTATATTCTTAAATTTCTTTTGTTTTCTGAATCTTTCCATACTTACCAAATAAATAGCTTTTGTAGGAATTTCTCTGTATAGGCGTATACTTACTTAAATGACGCAACACAGTCATGCATAAAATAAACTATTTAATTTTCAAATGATTTGTAAACGATAGAAAGACTATAAAAATACTGTTCTGATGTAGATTATGAATCATGATGTAGGCTCAATATAGGTACTTGTATTTTTTTAAAAATGTATTTCGTTGCCCATGTCATTTAAATGTAAATATCATACAAATCGATGTCATATTGTCGATAATAAATTGACAAATTATACATTCTTTCTTATTTAAAAATTTAAAATAGACAATTTGAATAAAATATATAAGCCAAATATTTTGTATTGATATTTCTTTCTCTCAAAACTCACTATAAAAACAGTTTTTTCCGATCGACTTTTTCATTTTTATCTTGTGGAATTTTCGTAATTTTCCTTTTAATACCTATTATAGACATATATCATACATCATAATATGCATTGTATAATATATTTTAAACCTTCCTGATAATACTCATACGTAGGATTCAAAGTGAGATAGATACTTAATTATTATGCATTTGTGCACCATCATTTCAAAATAATCTGTTCAGATTATACGTATCACGTATGTCTTACAGTAATAATAATTTTTTAGAGTATTTTTTACTGAATTTTAATTTTGTCATCAAAATTGTTTCCATTTGAAATAATCTAAAACTTAAGCGTTAGCTAAGTATCAAAAATTATAATAGCTAACTTTTGACTAATAATTAAGATTTGATATCCTATCAAAAAACTGTACAAATAAAATGTTTTTAATGCCTATCTAAAAGGTGCTAATACATTAAACAATATAAAAAAGGTATTTAAATATCTAATTATATTATTTTTGTTTATACAAACGAATAGGTATAGTTATACAGATCATATTTTAGCCATATAAATAATTATGATTCATTTTAAAATATTTTAAGTATAAAGTATAAAGAATAAAGTACAACAAATTAACATATTTTATGTTTAACAAATTTTAAAAATATTAATTTAAAAAAAAAAAAAACGAGTAGGTACAGAGATCAATTCAGAGAGTAGGTAAGTACATCATTTATTACACAAATAATTATAATTAATTTAATAGTTAAAATTATGAACCTACTATAGTTCTTAATGCAATTAAATCGAATGTATTGCAAACATTTAGTGTTTAAAATTAAGTATAATAAGAAAACAACTATTAAACCCCTGGCCACTGCTTTAAAACGAAATATGGTTTCTTGATTTATATGGAGATAATAATAATAAGTCGATTTCAAATTTTTTTTATAAAAAATCTTCGTTGTGTAAATTTTTAACACTGTTGTCTTATTGCTATAAATTGACGAAATGTCTAATTATGCATTTTGACAACATTATTATTGCATAACATTTTATGATATTAATCTTATTTTAAACATTTGTTGTATTATTTTAATAGCTAATAATTATTTATTAACAATATTAATTAGCAATTAGCAATTGCACATATGATCTTGTACTTGTTTTTAATTTTGAATCACTATTCACTATACCAATAGTATAGGTACATATTAGTTTACCTTACACAATTACACAATTTGTGCACGACGCAGAAGGAAGCCTTATTTTGGTCATGATTATTGCTTGAAAGCCAACATAAATCATAAGGCTTTCTGAGCAACAATCAAAATCATTAAAAGCAACTATACAAACGAACGATGAATAATTAATAAATTGTGTACAACTCAGATTCTCAGCATTTTTTTTCTTATGGACATCACAAATCTCCTAAAAGCAAAAAACGCATCATTATCAATTAAATAAATTGCCTAAAACGTAGGTAATAAGTTAAGCGAGTAATTCTTATTGTTCAATTTTGTTTAAGTTAAAAATAAATAACTTATTAACTAAAGTTTAATTAATGTTTAACCCAACCTATAATTTTTTTTTTTTTTTAACAAAAAATATGGTAACAAAATAAAATATACATATTATTATTATCAATTTTACTAACCTATTATAATACCCTAATTGTATGAGTCATTTTTTTTTTATTTTAATCTAATATATCATCAAAATCACAATACCATTATTTTTATTGATATAAGGATACATTTTTATTTCCGTAGATAATATTGTTAGTGTTGAATATTATTAATTTTAATTTTAATATAAATATACCAAAACAACATTTAAATATATTTAAATAAAAATATATACAATAAATTAACTAAACTGAAGTTTTATTTAAAGCAATTTATTAAGTTAATTAGGAAAATTAGTTGTCATTAATGTTGTTTATGTAATTTAAATGTCATTAGTTTAATTCAACTTTTTAATTAGTTTATGTCTAGATAGACAATAGTATTACAATGAATAATAATTGTATTATTACAATAACTTAATTTTATGTATTTCTAATTGAAAAAAGTAACACATTTTATTTTAAAATATATATTAAATTAAAACAAAAAAATAAAAATATTATTAATTATTATTAAATGCGATTATTAAATCAGCTATTAAAAGGCTATTACTAGTGACTATAATTCGAAACGAAATTACGATAATTTAAAATAAATGTATAAATGGGTCTTTAGTCCTGAGTTATAAAGATATTATCAGTTTTTAATCAATATCTTTCATTCAAATTTGACGACGTTTTCTATCCTAATCATAAAATTTAAAAGAAGAAATTCGGAAATAGTTAAAAATTATTAAAATTATTATTTTACGTTAACAAAATTGAGATAAAACTTTGAAACTGATGGAACTCTTATTAAAAAACTGAAAATATATTTGAGTTCGTGGTTTTGTCCACAAAAAATCGCTTTAAGATATTCTTTTATTTACAAAATAAATGATCTAGTAATTAATCGAAATAATCAAATTTATTCTAAATCTAATTAGGTATAGTTAAATAGTTTGACTATTCGTATAAAAAATAATGTAGTTTTTATAGACACTTCCATTTTATAATATACTTTATACTATACATGGTCGTTATCCTGAATAATATTATGTAATTATATTATTATTATCGATTTGTTATTTTTTTTTTTTAATATATTTATAGCAACAGTGTTTATCTATTATTTTTATGGTTCACGATTATGAATTAAAAAATATGTGAATTTTTATCTATTCGATTATACATATATATATATATATATATATATATATTGTACATTTTTGTCAGCACGACTACACGGATACAATTATCTAAAAAACATTAATCGAATTATTATTATTGTTATTACATATAACTTATACCTACTATATTGAATACAAATATCATTTAAGTTATAAAAATATATGATTTGTTAGTATTCATTAATTCTAATCCATTCTCAGTTCTGTTATTGTACTACGATTCTAAAATAATGTAATTAATAATAATATTCAATAATATCCAAATTATGTTTTTAAATTTTCGAGATACTTTTACTATTGACTATGCAATGAAAAGTCCTCGTAGGTCTCTTAAAACACTTTTTTATGTCTTTGTTCTTTTTTTGTAATAAAAAGAACAATAAAATGTAACGTTTCAAATTTAGTTATATATTTTTATTTGACGAATTTTCAGACAATATATCTAGTAAAATTTAATCGATATTTCAATTAGTTAAACGTGTTATATAATAATTTACGGCATGTTTACGGCATATTTACTAATGAGTTGTAAACATGAAGCAATATTATGTTATTGTTCGGAAAAAAGTTTTTAATTCAATCATTAAATAATATTTTAAAGTAAAACTGAAAAATCAAATTATATTATTATACATACCTCCTATAGGGTAATCAGAATTTTTAATGTTACAATAACGAAGAGGCTTACATACAATTTCAACGTTATTTAACATTAATCTTGTTACATAAAATTTTGATCACTCTGTATAAATAGTATACCAAAAGTATATATGACTCATCAAGTCACACACACGACACATCCCTTCAAAGTCACAAAAAGACATGTCGGAATAATACGGGTTCTCGCCTCCGGAAATATAATAAAAATAAAAATAATTTTGGCAAAAAAAAAATTAAAAAATTAGCAATTATTTAAATATTTCTTATTAGTACTAAACGATTTGTATTCGTATCACTATTTATATAATCATTATCATTATCTATATTAATAAATTATATTTTAAAATAAATATAATAAATAGGGCTTAAAAGTCATAAAATTTACATGTTTTTATGTGTCTGATTTTATGTAGTACTAATTAAAAATTCGTTTTAGTTATGAATTGATGACAGTTATAAAAACAAATTCATTAATAATATTTTTCATATTTGTGTATTTTGTTATCAATTATTTGAAAAAAGAAAAAAAAGTAGATTTTTTCGATCTAACATCTTGCCAATTTTTTGGTTTTTTTTTTTGCGTGAGTACATGGTGATGCCAATAGATTAGAATCGCCAACCACATACTGAGACCTTAGCCAGAGTTTTGTGAATTTTTTTATTTTTATCGTAATTTATATATTATATATTGATTATATTGTAATAATTAATATGGACGTCCAAGTTGCGAATATTAACAGTAATGTATTATAAACTAAAATGAGTATAATTATATAATTAGAATTATTTAATTTATTATAAATTTAAATTATATAAAAAACTCCGGCTAAGGTCATAGTTTGTAGTTGGCGACCCTAATCTATTGGTGTCACCGTGTAACTCATATAAAAAAACTAAAAAAATGGCGAAATATTACAAGGTATATTAATTACTTATATAATATATTATTTAAGCTAAACCAAATTATATTATCAAATTATTACATAAATACGAAAAAATGCAATTTTATCCAAAAAAGTAGTTTATTTAAAGTGTGCATTTCCGTGCTAAATATTAAATAATAAACTATTTGGTCTAATTACCCACAAACTCCATAACAAATTATGATATTATTTTCGTGTTGATTTGATGATAGATTAAATCGAATATTTACGTTGTAATCGTTCTATAGATTATTTTAAAATCTAAAACAATTCATACGATTAATCATCATAAATAGCTTAAAAAATTGTTTCAATTGTTGCGGAACTCGAGTTGTAAGGTTAGAAGTAATTAATTTATAATCGCAAATAGTAAATGCATAACTGCATACTGCGCGTAGTACCTGTAGGCTGTAATCATTACAACGGTATTTTAAAATATTCTAAAATCGGAAATTTAACTTTTTTAATAATACTATTTTAGTATTTTAAAAATAAATCGTAAATAAACACGAACAATTTCAGTTTCATTGTCAACATAATTTTCTATTGAGTATATAATTTGTTAAAAGCGTATCAAACAAATTCAAGTTTATTTCGATTAAAAAAAATTACTCATAATGTTATATTTTATTAGTAATTACTAATTATTAGTTACTTTAGTCAATGGTCAATTTAAATGTAACTTTTCGTTGAAATACGAAAATAATATTAAAATTTTTAAATACATTTATAATTCACAAAACATTTTCATTGTAAACACAATATTATTTTACGTAGGTACTTACACCTAATTGATTATATACGAAATATCGGTATAATAACAGTTAAAAAAAACTTAACGTTATTTATTTATTATGTACCTATAGGACATAATATTATTAAGTACATCATATGTTAAAAATTTATAATAATATGTAATTTTTAAATTAACATAAAATATGTTTGTTATTATTTTATGGCTATTTAGTATCTTTTTTAATATTTTAATATTTATCATATATTATATACTATTCGAATAGCGGTATAAGCAAAATATGCATTTTTAAAATGTGTTTAAGTGTAATTTAATGCTATTCTTATTTTTAATTTTCACTACAAATTGGTGTAATTAACAGCTAGAACTGGGAGGGTTAGTACTTTAAAAGTAAGTATTTTAAAAATATGTGCTGAATTGTATACCCATTAATTTCTTCAATTTATTTCATCATCATTATTTATGTTTAAGACCGATAGGAAATATCCTAATTTATCGTAATGGTGTATTAGTCACTAACAATAAAATATAATATTAAAATGAGAAAAGCATTTTTTTTTTTAAAAAAATAACTGATAAGAATATTATATACTTACCAATGATTCTGTTGTACTTATATTTTATGTTTTGTTTGTTGAAAGGGATGACAATACAAATCTAATTTAAACACTTTAAAATTTTCGACGATTTGAATTTATTTACAAAAGACTTGTAAATAAATATATAATATAGAGAATATGACATTTCATTACTGGTAACTGGAAATTGATAGTAACTAACGAGTGCTTCGTTTTTCGATATAACAGTGTAATAGTTATAATTATTTATACATACACATTAATAAATCATAATATTTCAGTTCTCGGAGTTTATAAACTTCAGACTAACTTACGCGTTACGCCATTGATTGTGAACTACAAACAACGATCAACATAACAATGCCATTTAGACTTTGATTTTTAAGTTACGTTCAAACAATATTAGATAATCTATACCTTGGTTACTTAAATAATGTCAGAACGTGTCGAAAATTAATATAAACGTCAATAAATATGCCGGATAAATAATTAGATTTAATACATAGGTAAATATATATAAAAATTGAATTAAAATTGCAAAATTTTACACAAATTGATCAAATAAGAATTTAATATATATAAATATTAATTGTACAAATTAAATCTTATATAGATTTAATACAAGGTATTGAACTTGAACGTATATTATTAGAAACGGGATTTTTAATTTCGTATATTTTCTGAAAATCTAGGCATATGATATCAGTTAAAAAGTTAATTTTTTAAAATTTTAATTAAATTATAACTTTTTTTAAAGTATTAACTTTGAACTGAATTAGTTTTTTTTTCTTCTAAAAACGAATCTATAACCGATTCAATTATTTTTCAGTTAATTATTTTTTATGAAGTTAAGTAAATATATTTAATTTTCTTTTTAAATTTTTTAACTAAGATAAATTATTTTTATAATCCTTCAACTGTTAACTTCTTAAAGTTAACTAAAACTAAAAGTAACCTTTAACTTTTAATGTAACTTAAAAATTTTGAATAAAAATTAATTTGACGAGGTAAAAAAAATAGGTAACTTGCCCATTCTTGATATTCTGTAATAATAATTATAAAAATAATTACAATTTTATTCAAATTGATAAATAAATTTAAAATTTAAAATTTTTATGCCTTCAAATTATTGCAAATTTGTGAACCAAATAATGTTTTCATTTTTAACTGTACGTAGTGTTCGAAAGAACATTTTTTATTTGAAATTTTTTATTTTTATATAAACCTATTTAAATTATTTTCCAAGTACTTATTAAAATGACGAATTATATAATCTAGATAAGTATTCAAGTCTAGAATTATGCTTATGAAAATAAAAAATACAATATTATAGGAAATGTTAAATTTAAATCTAATCATTTATACGAGGTGGAAAATTGCCGAATTTGTATCAAACCTGCTCTCAGTAAAAAAATGTTTTGTAAGTTGTAGGGTATTTTTTTTTTACTCAAAGGGGTGAATTAATTTTACTATTCAATGATAAGCAGGAAGTGTAAAAAATATTATTGAAGGGTGTATACTGCATAGATAAGGTATATTATATATTTATATACGTAGGATTTAAATATTGGGTCTGCAAAATACGAACGTGGTACATATTATAGGTACGTATTATAGGAAGGTACATATTTTATTCGTAGTTAATTATATAAATCGAGGGTGTTTGGCGGGAAATACAAAAGTCGAGAGTATATTTCTAATATGTATAAAATGCATAACATACATTTTTAGGTAAAACATAGATACCATTACATACATTTTTAGTAATGCACAATAATATTTATAATTATTTATAATAAATAATACTTTATACGCAATAATTATTTATTTAAGCATGAAGTTATAGAAAAATATTTTATAAAGGTCTCAAATGCATACCCTTAATAAATACATTTTTGCATTTCTATAATAGGTAGATACTATTTAGTTTACTATTTTTTTAATTTAAATACAGTAGGTATATGATCTGGACCAGAATTATTAGGCTTCGGATGGTAAATTTTAACTTAAATTATATTTATTGAATTATCTACTTATATATAATACATTTTTAATCAACAATAATATATTATTATACTTCAAATATTATACTATAAGCAATTGATAATTACCTAAAAATATTAAGTAGAATTCAATATTTTATAAGCCTATATAGGTACTTACCTACCCCGGTATATTGATGTAGCTTCATCACGTTGATTTAATATTTTGGATGTTCATAGTTTCATATTTCCTTCCATGATTTTTTTTATAATATGACGTATTGTACCTATTGTAAAACTAATAAAATTTTATGAAATTTAAAATATACGTTATTTATTATGTGGTTTTCACTATAGATTAGATTAGGTTAGATTTGAGGAAAAGGCTATATTAGTTAGCCCCTACATTAGATAGAGTAGCTGAGAATGGCATTTAATAAAATGGAGCCAAAAATATTAACGTAAAAGATGTCAATAGAAAGAGGCAAAATATCTAGTTTACAGAGTCCAATTGGGTATTTAGTCCCAAGAAGAAAATTTTGAAAGGAATAAAAATTTTCAGCTTCATAATATTTTTTTGTACTTATTCGAACAAAAGATTGTAAATATTTTGAATGACTACACCTCTCATATTTAAACTAAGTTATAGAAATAATAAATAAAACATTATACTTTATTATATTACAGAATGATTAGAAATTTTTGTAACTCTTACAAATAATCTTGTTATTTTTGTAACATGAAATTTGAATCATCCTGTATAATGTATGTAAAAATGTCCCCAATAACTCTCACATATATCATTTGGCGTAATAAATTCCTCTAGTATACGTACTCCCTTAATTATTTTTTTTTTTTTTTTAACTGGCAACATTATATTCAATATATTGTACTTTATTACGGCCTATTTCATACAATAGAATGTAAACACTAGGCCTTAGAGTTATTGTTATACACTAATGTCTTTAATGTCATTAAAAGTCAGATAGATAGTTATCAGATTAATTAAAAATTTTCAAATTTCTAAATAAAATATAATATCTAATACAGCGTTGGATCTTGGATGTCAAATAAAAAATATGGAGCAAGTTCCATAGGTTATATAGGTACCTACCTGCTATAAATACATTCGATAAAGCTGCGGTAAAATATATAATAATACTGTGCATCCATAATAGATATTTATCCATATACCTATATATATATTTCGAAAACGAAAATAGAAGTTTTTATTAAATTAGGTTATATCCAGACGGTCAAAATTAGATATAGGTACTCTGCATTAGTGGCAGATCTATAGGGGGATATAGGGGCCATATCCCCCCTTGTAGGTAAAATAAAGCTATTTTGTGATATAAATTTATTACTTTATGTCTTTATTAATAAAATGTATATAATATACATATATGTACACACAAATTTAATATCCCCCTACCCCGTGAGAAAATCCTAGATCCACCACTACTCTGTAGTAGTCAGTAATGTTGTATATATATATATATTTTCTTCAACGATATTATTGATATACTTATTTAATAAAATATTAAAATTTTAATATAATTTTTTATATATAATATATACAAATCTCTACCTATATACTTCCATAAAAAATAACAATTAAGTAAATAATTTGTTATAGTACTTATTATATCAGTTATAACAATATCGGAATAATTAATAGGTAGAATTTTAATGATTTTACATTGGTGTTTGTTTTTAATTTATGCAATTAAATAAGTAGGTAACATATATCTTTACGATTCGAAAAACATAGAATTCAAATAAAAAAATTTATTTCGCATATAAAATGTCACATTATTTTAGGCTTTAGCGAGTTATGTTAGAAATTATTTGAGATTATAATTATGTAACCTATATATATGTGTTATTAAAATTTTTTTTTTCTTAATAAAATAATTTTATTAGGACTACAGAGTTTTAAAATTATTGTTTCTACCTGATTGATTACCAACAATTAAGTATAAATTTACATCTAATAAAACTATAAAAGATTTAGGTATTGCTTATTTGGGTGTTACTATATTACTTATTACTATATTTGTAACTCTTTTGGTAGGTATCTAAATAAGCCACGAAGTATGCAAAAAGAAAAAGTTTGATCATTTGTTAACCTAAGATCGATTTTAAAATGACTTTTTTATTTTTATTGAGTATTAATAAAAAAATATTTTTCTTATTTTAAACGACATATATAAATATATCATACTCTATTATTATTTTAAGATAATATAAATGTCTAGGTATATAATATTACATTTTTTTAAGGGACGCCGTTATCGATATAAAACAAATATTTTTAATACTTACTTATGACACGCATGCAATTAATTGTGAAAAAACTTACATGACCGTATTACGGTTTAATAATATAGATTTGACTTGTTGATGTTGTGAGAATATATATGATATGTTCAAAAGTTGAACATAGGTTATGTGCGTGTACGCCAATACTAACATGGTAACCGGTATAATAAATGTAAATATATAACTACATGTTTTATTATAATAAATTAAAATATTAAATATATATTTTTAATATGTCATATCATTACATATCAGCAGGGTTGTGAAATCAATGAGACAAGTAAACAATATTTATTTAAAGAATTTGTTTTTAATGCTTTTAATTTAATTTAAAAATAAAATTTTAGTAAATAGATTAGTTTTATATGATTTAAAAAAAAAAAAAACATTAATGAAATGTGCAGCAAAGCAAAGTAATAATATTGTAAGTAATGCGTTATAGTAAAAAAAAAATGTTAAATTTCAAAACAATAATAATTGCGTTATCGGAATCGACGATTACTAAAAAAATAACCTCCTACGATTATGATACGAAAAAATCGTACGATTGTGTATATTATTATTATTTATTACAATACAATATATAAATATGAGAAATTTAATAATTTTGTTCAAAAAATACTTAAAATTGTTGAAAAAAAATATCTGAGTGAACGCATCGATGAGTTCACAGCCCTGATTATGATGATGATGATGACACGGATGCACGGAAACGCATAACAGAAACGGTAAAAAAACGGATACTCGACACGCGGTAACGAACGGGTACGCGCAAAATGGACACGGCTCGCGGATGATCATGGCTTTTATAAACTTGACGCGATACACGACGGGACGCGACGCGACACGACCGCGACGGCGAGTCGAAGACAACCCTTACAGACCCACCGACCCCCGCGCAACGGTGCCCACGACTGATGCGACGAATCGCGTCGGTGGCGTGTCCCCTTTACCACCTCTCCCGTAACTACAACGGTAAGCACGAGTCGGCCGGCGGACCGTGGTATACTATACAATACTAATATTATACCCGTCACGACCGCGCTTACCACCGCCCGTCCGGTCATCAACTACCACGGTCGACACCACGGCGGCGTATACCATTGCCCGGCACCGGCCGCAATAGACCGTATCATGACTTATAGCACTGCCCCGCCGACCGCGGTTACCGCTTTTGCACCGACGGCGACCGCCCGAGCACTCAAAATGGCGCGCGTTTCTTTTTTCAAAAATATATAACGCATTTTCTCTTTGTCACTTATTGATTAGTCCTATTACTTCCATAACTATATTTCATTAAGTACTTTAGGAATGTATTATGTTATAATCAAAAGGTATCCTACTGCATAAATATTAGGTGTTAACTTCAATAAGTTAACAAATAACAAAATATAAACCAAAATGTTGCTAAATACATTAAGATATTCATAGATCTTTAAATTGTTATTAAAATGATTAATAAGGCGCTTGCAGAAAATCAAAAATGTATAAAATTATATAAATATACTGATATAAACGTAAATATTGTAGATATTATAATTGTATACCTAATAGTCAAAAAACACATTTGACGTCAGTAGCACAATCATTATTATTTGTATTTAAGTTTATATATTAATCACAAGTTGTAGATTTGTATTTAATAATACTTATGCCGGTTTGCAATAAAAATTTACAGCAGTGTACTATATAATATGCAAAGCAGTGATGTAAAAAACTTTTGAGTATACGCATAAAAATTCAAAATTACCTATATAATTATATTTCAAGTTTGAAGTGAAACAATTTTAAATATCTTGAAACCTTTAATTATGAGTTGTAATTGTAAATTTTTAAAAAAAATGTAATTTTATAAGATATTAAATATAATTCGAATATAGTGAAAAATGATTATAGAAAAAACTAAATTGATTATTTAGGAAAATATTCGTATACCCGCATATCAATAATTATTTTATAACTATACGCACTATAGTAAAAACCAAAAAGTCGTTTTACGCTTCACTACACTACTGATGCAAGGTATGCTACAGATAAGGCATTTCCGATTCCATTATCAAGTTATAAAATAATTCGGTTGAAAAATCAATTTATCCATATAACCATTGTTGAACATTATTTTGATGTCCATAATATTTGTGTTTTGATAAGAATAATACATACTTGATATAATTATAATTTTCAATAATTTGTTATGTTATTGATTAGTTATTAACATATCATAATAAATTTTCGTAATATAAAATAATAATGAACAATTTTGATTTTACACATAGATAAAACATTGCGAAAGGACAGTTTACAGTATATTTTAAAATAAACAAATTATAAATAAGCTATAATATATATATATATATATATTATGTCCGAATTTGGACATTTACTGATTGATTTGGAAAATTCTAGGTTATACGGTAAAAGTAAAACATTTTTTAGATTTGGCGACCATTAAGTAAAATAGAATAGGTGTTAGGCAAGTGATCTCTTAGCTATCTTTAACTGGATGTAAAGAGTTAATAAGATACAATTGTTCTAAAAATGTAGTACAAATCATTGTAAATGTCGATCTAAACAAATTTTTTCTGTAACTCTATGTAATAGCCAACCATACATACTAAGAAATAAAACTTAATATGTATAATACAAATTGTAGTTCATATAATTGTCTTTTTTTTAAATAAATAATAATCGCTGTATAATTAACTTATTATTCAATAATAATATATCTTATATCTCATATTGAATAGTTTTCCTCAAATAAATATAATTTATTTAACATAAAAAAATAGTGTAATATAAATTTTATTTTTCGGGCTTCTACCGCCATTACATAACTGTGTAGTGTTTATCCAAATTCCTAATAGACTTAACGTAATATCTCTTTCGTAAAAGTCTGAACTACAAATTACAATAATGATTCTGAGTTTTATTGTATAATTTTGTATATATTCTAACATTTTCCAAGATCAATCGGTAAGGTTAAGTCCGAAATTCGGAGAAAACCTAGGTTTTATTAGTATTCGCATTTTTATCGTAACATATATAAATAAAAGTTTCAATATTGTGGTGTGTAGATATTATAATATGATATGTACGATATACCTATATAAGTATAACTATAGACAAATATTGCCGCATAGATGTAAGGCGAAAAACGTAGAAGTGCATTTATTAAAAACTCTTCAGAAGCACTTTGGTTCAATTGATTTAAAAAAAAACAAAATTTCTATTTAATGTAATATATAGGACGATCAAAATTTAATTTTACAAAAATGATAGGAATTACTTACCTACATACGTTTTCAATATTATTTCCGTTATTTTTGTAACACGAATTTTTGACCCTGTATGGCTTATGATCGTCAAAGTATACATAATATACTTGATACTTCTGTACGATTAAATCGATTTAAAGTTTTGACAAATGCCATTCGATAAGATGTATAATTCAAACAATAATATATAAATGACTAGTCAGTATTGTAAATTCCTTTTTGTCTAGAAAATAACGTTAAAATATTGTACATTTCGTCGACTTTTTGTTTGATTTTGCACTTTTCACAACTTGAATTTTTGTTTCATATTCTGTTGAATTAATATAGATATGTTATATTGTTTCTATCTCTTTTGTATTATTGATTGATATTAATTATTAACAAATTTTCAAATTTTATTTTCATGTATTTAAGTTCCATTATAATAATGTAATAAAAAATTACGATAGTGCAATCTCACGGATACTACGAT
Organism: Eriosoma lanigerum; assembly: GCA_013282895.1. Lineage (NCBI taxonomy): Eukaryota > Metazoa > Arthropoda > Insecta > Hemiptera > Aphididae > Eriosoma > Eriosoma lanigerum. Next base: position 12,478,137 of record CM023362.1, read on the forward strand.
TACTACGATACAGATAAACGTCAAACTTACTACTAAGAATATGAGGGCAAATATAATATATAAGTTTTTCAAACATTTATTAAATTTAAGATTAAACAGCCATATATAGGTTCGCATCGTAAGTACATTCGTACGCATTGGACGGTTCATATCAAACGAATTTTAGAATTCTTTGGCCAGATTGCATAAAAATATGTCTGTAAATTAGTTACCGACTCTATAGTTAACTAATCGATAAAATTTTAATGGATGTTTAAATTGTAAAATGTGTTACATAACTGAATTATAATTTATAAACATTTTCTAAGGTTACCTATCAAAACAGTAAACGTATACCAAGGTATAATTATTTTAATAACACAACGTGGATGATTCAAATTTAAAAGTTTCAAATGAAAATATATAAATTAATAGGTAGGTTAGTTATCACTATAATTCGAAAATGACAAACAATAAGCGTGTTCGTGAGAGGAACGGAAAGCAAAATGTTTACATACTGTTTACTGATACGCATTAGTTTAGATAACAAGTTTATGCATCGCCAAAACGAGTGAAAACTGATTATACAAATTTAAATCCTAATCACTAATTAAAATATCTATTTTATTTCACGACACTACGACAGTACGAGTGTACAAAAGAGTGTATTTTCTATTATCATTTTTGTAATAAGAGGTAACAGAATTACAAAACTGTTGGTGAAGGTGTTTAGTGATAAGAGCAAACATTTTAGTAAACAGTTTACTGTTTTATTAAAAAACAATCGCCAAAACGATTTTTAGCAGACTGTTTCCTTTCGGTACCTTCGCGAAAACACGCTTATTGACATTTTGGCAAAAACATTGATAAATATTTATATCATTAAAATCTTATCGTCTTATAACCTATCTGTTAAATTTACCGAACTAAAATCGCATCTGTAAGTTACAGGTTCGGTAATCGATTATTTACAGATCCGTTATCTTTATTGGTCGTTCAAGCAACACTCAATTTTATTTACCGAACCGTTAGTCCGTTAAACGTTCTGCAAGTCGCTATTGAACGTCTGTGCAACCCGGCCTTTATATAGTAAGTTTTTCAAGTGCGCCCACTAATCCGCAACGAACCGCACGCATCCGTCGGCAATGCCGATGCAATTTCTCGGAGGGGCAACTGTGTCGATGCGTGCCGATGACGTTAAGCAATCCGATTTCTACGAATACGGTAGAAACTGAACGCACTACCACAAATTGATTCTTTTGGTACGATCTTTTATGAATCGTGATCTGTGATTTTATATCTTTTTATAGTGTCCATATTCTAAAAAGTGGGAAAGTCGATTTAGGATGTTCCTCCTTCGTCCCTTCGGTCCTCGGAGAAATTAGTGGTTTATTATAATTGAGATTTGAATGCAACGATATTGTATTAGAAAATACGATTCTGAGCAAAACTCAATATAATAAAATTATTATTATACCCATTAATAGTTCGTTTCATAAGTTTACCACATGTGTAAACTACCTATGAGAAAACTCAAAACAAATTTAAAGTGCCTACGTTCAAAATTGCATTAGTTATCATTTGATTTGGGATATCCTGTATAGAAAATTTTTATAATGCATTAGTTTCAAATCTAACTCTATGTCAAATTCATGTAAATAAATTGTATATTCTAAGTGTCCTTGTCAAATAGGAGTAGAATGCGTTATTGTCGCACGCTGGAGCGTTATTAACGTTATAACGCGTTTAATTATAAACTCATAATAATCGTTGTAAAAGGTTAGCACGTGTTATAAAAGTAACGTAGCGATAAAATGAAAGTGTGTAACGCTAAAAGTTGTAGAAAATTACAAATTTTTTCATTTGACTCACGAAAAGGCCAAAAATATTTAACATTAAAGTATTCCAAGCTTAAGTGATTGACTATTATCTATTACTTAAAATATTAATGAATATATTTTATAATAGATGAAATTATTAATTTCATAATTTTTGTACGTATGCGTGAAGACTTGAAGAGGAACTAAGAGAGTGAATTATTTTGGTAGATAAATTTATATTTAACGTAATAAACTATTAAATTTAAATATTATAAACCTATAATATTTTATAATTGTTTATGGTTTGATACTAAATATTTTTGAGATATAACATATAAACACATGCAATAGTCATCTCAGAGTATATACACTTTTGTAATATAGCTTAAAGTTACTACCCTACCAATAACATTTTAAGCAATTAAATTCAAACAAATCTGTTTGATTTTAATGTTTCTAAAAATAAAATATGATTATATTAAATCATAATCGTATTATATTATATTGTATTATAATCAGCACAATTATTAAAATACCCCCAAAATAGAAAATCTATAGAAAAAATATTTTAAGCAGACCGATTAATTTTTGATAAAAGATTCGAATGGTGTTATTATTTATTTTTCATCGAAATCAAATAATTCATGAAACTCTTGTAAAATAGTTTATAAAATATTCAAAACACTAACTAACGCCCAGTATTTTTGGTTGAGTTGATAAATTAGAAACGATACGCGTTAGAGAAAAAGAAGAGGATATTTTTTTACTGTCATTCTCAGTTTCTTACGACTATGTTTTTAGAAATTCAATTGAATTTCTTTGGTACATGCGATAATGTGTACCGTGATAAATTGCGTGTTGCGTGACCGAATAGGACGGAAACTCGGGAATATAAAACCTCGTTTTAATATAATAATAATTTTAAAGATAATATAAAAGACCTCCACACGTTTTGTATTATTTAATACGAAATCTAATTATATCTATCCGTCCAACTGTTTAAAATTAAAAAAAAATGTTTTTCATATTTTCAAAAGTCTATATCCTATTATATTTGTTAAAACATAATTTATCAAATACCTACATTAAATATTAAGTATGTCGAAATCGATGTAAAAATTATCTTATAGGTAGTAATACTTACTAGAAAGGCTGAGTAAATTAATAACTTGTTTAACCCATTTCATAAGTTTTTACAATGTTTGTGTTAAATTAAAAGTTAAAAGTTTATTAAGTTTTACCTTAGATAATGTTTATCATATTTTATAATTACATATACCTAGTCTATAATATAGACTATATATTATTATTATTAAACATTAAAATATAAACCTGTTTTTGCCAATTAAATAAAATACGAAAACAGTTTATTTTCTATAAAAGTATATTATTAATTTAACTTCATAAATGACCCAATTTAACGGCATAAACCGCTATAATCTAATCAGTTTGATAACGTGATAATAACTAATTGAAATATGGGAGTCCATTAAGCCACACCTTGTATTTAGAATCGAAAATTATTTTTCCAAACAAAATAGTATAGTATTAAACTATAGAAATATGTACTTATTTATTATACGGTAAGATTATTTTTAAAACTATAATATATTACAATAAATAATTTTAAAAAAAAGGTTTACGTATATTCATTTGATAGGTGCACTCGCGTTATTTATCATGATTAATTGTTATACGAAAATAATAATAATAAAAAACCAATGAGAAATCAATCGCTCATTTTCGGTAAAAAAAAATATAAAGTCAATCGTTCAAATGATATAACACACAAACCGTATCTATTTATTGCTAACCGCCGCTAAGTCTTCGCGTGTCAGGCATATTATAATATTATACCTATTGAGTCGATGACGACGATTCAAGTCTTTGACTATATAACGTAGTCAATCGTCGACACACAATAGACTTTGCGTCGGGGAAGAAAATAATAAAATACCTACTAAAAATTATCGCGCAAAGAGAGGAATGGTTTTTATTATTATTTATTTTAGTTAATATATATAACGATTCGTGAATTGCGATGACGGGTTTATAAAAAAAAATATAAAAATACCCGTCGTACCTGGTGGCCCTTCGCGATAGTCGCGAATCATTAATCTTACGTATACCGTACCTATCACCTATGATCGAGGGGGGTGTTTTCCTGGTTTTTGTTTTGTTTTTTCAATGTCGTAGGTAGTCGTATATATATTTATAAACGTGGTATACGATTAGAGAGGGAACCGTCGAAAATACGGTTTTCTATATATATATGATATATAACCAGAACGGATCCGGTCCACGTAACAATTCGTAACAACCAATTTGACGCACCAGCTGAAAGCCACCGCCGCCGCCACTACGTTTTTTTTTTTTTTTATATTCGACATAGGTTTTATTATTATTATTTTGTTTCGTTTTTTATTCTCTCTTCGCGGTCTATATATGGAAAAAACGCCTATAGTAATATACCTACCTCGTTCCTATATTAAGAGCCGTCTTTAATTTTTCATTATGAAAAAATATGTAATAAAAGTTTGTTAATTATAATAATATAAAAAAAAAAAATTAAATAAAAAATACGTTTTCAATGTGAACGCGAATCAAAATAAAACAAAAGATTAACTTAACTCGATTCGTATATTGTTTTTTCATTAACCATAAATAGTTCGTTATAATTGTTAAACACACAGGGTGTTCTCAGATTTATTTACTATTTGCAATATTTCCGCTTAAAATCAACACTTTTGAATGCGGCTTTTTTAAAAATTATTAATTAGACGACACCCTATAAAATATTACCTTTATAATTTTTTTTTTTAAATAAATTTAAAAATTAACTTTTTAATTTTAAACTATGTAACATTTGAAGATAGCCACTTTATAGATTTATATAATATATTTTTTAATTTTAAATTTTTAAATTTTGATATATTGACCTTTTTAATTTAATCATGATGTCAATTTTAATAAAAAAAAATGCATTAATTAGAGAAATATTATTCCTAACGTCGTTATTTGTAATAATAATATTAATACTTTATTATCAGAGTATAAAAAATTTGTTGCACATAATTTACTTATCATAGTATTGAATATTTAAACTGCCTATCTACAAATTTTACACAACTTAAAAAACAAACATTTATTTTTTACTAGACTAAAACTTTAGTTTAAAACTAAAAAAATAATCGAGGAGATATGATAGTCTATATTTATATTATAAAACTTTGAGAAGGAAAGGAATTTCGGCTTAATGAAAGCTTCCAAAATAAAAATCTGAACTTCCCTTTATAAATTGCTAAATACGCCTCTGTCTGGGATACCTGTATAGATGATATATCATAAAGTTATTTATATTTAATTGTTAAATTAGAGTTTAGCTTAAATTATAACCTTGAAAAATTGCGAAAATATTTTGTTTAATTGAAAAAATAATTATTATTTTCTCATGATCGTTCTATGTAAAATAAAAAAAAATGTCTAAGGATGTTCTCCTGTTGAAGCAACGCGACGCAACACGATTTAAAAAAAAATGTCGCACGATTATCGTTTGTTTTATGATCACTGATTAATAAATTAGTTTTCCCATTCAGTTTAAATCAATTTTAAATAGCATTGCATTATATTAGCATGTTCGATAGCTGAATGCAAACAAAGATTGAACAATATTATAATAAATTTAAAATCATCACTATTAATTTAAAATGTGTTAAATTTAAAAAAAATTAAAAAAAGAAACTTACGTGAGAATTTGGTTTAAAAAACACCACTATCAGCTAATGATACTCGATCGAGAAAATGTTTAAAAGAAGAAAAAACACAAAATCGGAAGCAAAGAAACATCTATAGGATTATATTATTCAATAATATATTTAAAAAAAAATAATAATAATGATAATATCATTTGACATACTATACTTAATTATAGTAATTATAATCAATACTAATTATTAGTGATGTAAGCAGAAAGTATTCTCATAGAGGTTAGATAAATATATATAAATTTATTTTATATTTTATTTTATTCAAAATATATAGAGGTGTATCATAATAAAACAAATTTGTATTGTTTTTTTAATTTTAGTCTTTAAATTTAGTTTTTTAAAGGTAACTTAAAAAATATAAAGTTATTTTTTAATTTTTTTACTAAACATTTATATAATAGCCTATTATATTAATAATAATTTTAAAAACTGAATTCAAAAATTTAAATTTTTTGTGAAAATATTGCAATTTGTAAAAATAAAATATGGAATATTCTGTAGTTCCATCATCTATATATTTTACGACTACACCACTATTGGTATTCAGATATATAGTTATTACTTTATTAGTTATCGGACTTGTACATGCGTATAATATCCAATGATGGACACACCACTAACAGTATTCATTGCGAATAATATAATTTTGGCAGGTACAATAATGCTGTAGGTAAGTGTAGGTATATTATAATAGATATTCAATATGTTATTATACTATAGTAAATTATTGTACCTATTGTATCTCACTATTTGTGTTTAACGCAGTTTTGAATTTGAAAGCGATTATCAGAATGGAAACTAATATAATTAACGTCATAACAACAATAAAAATTACAATTTTATTTTGTATTTATTATATAGCACATAGTATGATTATCGTACATGAATATTCCTATTAACTTTTGAATGTTACCCACCCATATATTGATATTATATATAGAAATATGCTCATCATCATAATATAATAATATAATGTTTTATATTATAACATTACAGGTTACCCTCAGTTATTAGACTAACTGGCTATGCAATTAAAAGCGAACAAACATATTATCTATAATATGTACGATTTTTTTTTTATCTTTAAACGTTTTATACAAAATAGTTCATAAAATGGAAAATCTTTTAAATAAATACACATGGGTACACGCGCTGTCCAAAAAATAGTTCACCAAGTTATGTGTTTAACAGTATTTTATCACGAACTATAATCAAGTTACATACTTTATCATCTTTGATAGACGTCTAACTCGGAAAGATCACATTTCAGAAAGTATTTTCAGAAACCACAGAGATGACAAAAGAATAATTGTCCCCTTGAAATTGTTTGGATAGTATAAAGAAATTTTTAAAAATGTTACATTTTATTTAGTTATTTCTAGAATAAAACATATATTTAAGTTCTAATTTAAAGCAATTAAATAAACATGTATTTAAAATTATAAAGCTATATGGAATTTTTATAATAATTTATTATTAGATTTAAATTTTGATCTTGTCTAGGGTGGGATTTCAACCTGTGGACGAGCTTGCATTTCAGAATATTAAAATAATTAATAGTAAGCTATTGTTAATATCCAAATTCCAAACTAAACATTAAACTCATATGTTTCCTTTAGAAAATTTTACATTTCGTATTATGGTACTATAGCTTACAAGTACTGTACAATTTCAATATTTTAGACATTTATTTTAAAATGTATTAACAATAGTTAATAAATTATATTATTTCAAAGAAAAACACAAGTAGGTACACACTGTCTTATAATCTCAAATAAAACCACGAACGATAAACAAGCCTATATAATTATAGTCAATACTCTATAGTATAGAGTCTATACTATAATATAATCATTGTGGTAAATATTTACCCGACGCGACTACAACTGAGAGTTAAGTTTAATAATATCCAATTTAATATACCTATATGTACATTAATTTCATCATGAAAATATCTGAATGTCAACTAATATAAATCGTACTGTTTTAAATTTTCGAACGAAAACATTAGGCAACTTTCGTCGGATTTTAAAACTAATCAAGTAGGTATATTACATACAATGTCCATAAAAAATAAGTTTTTAAAAAAGTTATAATTGAAAATCAAAAGTTAATTATACTGTTTTACTATAACTAAATAATGTAACGTACGAGTATAACGTAGGTATAAAACACTACGTAACAATTAAAAAAATACACAAATATTGAGTATTATATTATTTATATTATAATCTAATAGAACGTGTGAAAATTAATTTTAAAAAATTAAACAAAAATGAAAAATGTCATTTAGTTTTTCAGATAGTTTTATATTATCGATATATATTCGTTGCGAATAGTGATAATAAATAACAAACGACATCCCTGTGTATTAAATATTATATTATTATTATGTTGTATGTATTTTTTTTTGTTATTTCCTGGTTTATTCCCACAATTCACGCGGGTTCGAGTGTAGGTATATACTATATTGTACATTGTATTTGTCGTGATTTTAAGTAAGTGCCTGCCTATCTACCGATAATAATAAAGTCGTTATTACTCGTTTTACCAGAAATCGAGAAAAATAACAAATCTGTCAGATTACATGTTTTATGTACATTACACCTATATACATACAGGGCGAGAAGAATTACGCTTCACAAACACAGTGTGGAGATGACGTTGAAAACTCGTGTAATTCCCACGATTTCCGTTAACAAGGTATTCGATCGCTCTGTACATAATGTAAAAAACCCCTTTTTTTATAAATATAAAAAACGTTATACCCACAGGAGTATACAATAGCGAACCCTAAAAAATATAAAAAAGGGTTTAAACTGGTATTTCGTCATCCCTTCCACGATCGGAAATGGTCGTATTATGTATACATCGAGCACATTGTCCACCATCTCGTCCCCTCATCCTAGTGAAACGATCAATTGGTTGTATACAAGGAAGTATATTTATAAACGACGTTTTGGTGGACCCAAAATTCGTTTCTAAGCTAAAACAATTTCGAAATCCATTTTGAATACTATTTTTTTTAGTATATTATTACATTATAATGTTTTGTACATATCCGTTGAACAGCTTCGTGTGATAACTAGACATTATTATCTAAATTTATGTTTTCGTGGAAGAACTATTTTGCACAAAAAAAATATCTATATTTTATTGCAAAAATCATATAAATCCCATTGTTATTTATACAGAATATAGAGATATAAAAAATGCGTTTTCTCCAATAATAAATTGTATATATATATATATATATATATATATATATATATACAAATAATAATCAAAAAATAACAATAATAATATAATAATTTAATTTATGGAACAATGATTTTTGTTTTAATCATCCTCAATTTTTTTTTAAACTATACAGCGGTCTACTTAATTAAAAAGATCAGGTGAACTTCTGTAGAATTAAATTTTCTAGCGAAAAAAGTAAATTATCCCGTTTAATTTTAATATTTTTTTAAAATCCTATAAAAGAACGATTAAAATGTTTATAATTAAACACATGAAGAAATTTTCGATACATATATACTTCTTTCTATTTCGGATATATGAATTAAAATGAGAAGGTTGCTATGATCATTATATATTTGATTATCTTGTACTCAGGGCAGTATTTAGACTTTTTCCGCCCTCGGGCAACACGATTTTGCTGCCTTACTCTTCCACAAAAAAATGAACACATATTTTTTTTTAAGTAAAACAGAAATATTCCAATAGAAAAAAAATATATTACCCTTATTTCTATTCAAATTTAGGTAGAAATACCTACATAAGAAAGTCATGAAATGTATAAAAGATTTAAGAAATATAAAAAAAAAAGTATTATATTCAAAACCGTCAATAATTTTTTTGTAATTAAATGTCGATTAATGACAAGATGATGCTTTAGTTATAAAAAAAAAAAATATATATATTAGATGAGATTTGATAGTCTAGTAAAAAATTTGCCGCACTTTCAAAAATTGTCGCTAGGAACAATACGGAACTGTTACCTACCCCTAAATACGGCCTTGCTTGTACCTACATCGTACATGTTTTCAAACGCGTTTTTTACACTGATATCTGTTGAAATTAAACAATATTGTCCAATAATGAATTTGTAAGTGATCACGAAAATGGGTATTTTATTTTATGTTTTCTATGGGCTAATGGTTTAAACGACGTACGATAGAAATAAAAATGAATTTAACTGCATCAACGCGATAATTACGGAATGAATATTACAATCAAGACGTCAATAATTTATCAATTATTATGATTTGATTTTTACTTTTACGAACAAACGTTATAGTATGGTAATCATAAATTGTTAATACTTATTATAGTACATTATTATAATTTATAATAATATAATATCCCATTTTCTCATACCTTTATACTATATGTGTTCGAATAAACAATATTTTACTCCGACAACATTGTAATGCGTATAGTAAGTTGAAAAGAATTCGGATCCGCCCGGAGGTAATTATTTCACCTTACACACTTCCTAGAGTAATATTGTAATAAATAATAATATAATCACAAGATGTATCTATTGTTATTATAATGTTATTTGATCAGTTCTCGTAAGGGCTCGGTAATCTCAGTAATTGGTACATATAATATACCTTTGTATACATCACAAAAGACTTCGTACACTTAATGTTAAAACGACAATTATTAAATAAACATCATCGGACGTCTTATAATCGATGATCGAATGGTAAGCTAAAGTCCTTATACTAAAAATTAAAATTATTTAATACATTTATAATATTTCCAATTTTTGACCATATTGATTTCCAAAAATTCTGCATATATTAATTTATAATTTTAAAGATTTTCCCCATTTTATCACCAAAATCGGATCCTAATAAAAAAATGTTTTAAATCTTGAGGCTCAAAAAACATGACATATAATTTGTTAGTAAATACCACGGTTATCTACCATGATAAGTACTTTAAGTAACTGTATCTACTTGTAACGTCTATTACGTGTATTACGATTTAACTAATATATAATTAACGAACACAATAGTGATAACCTCCAGACTAGGACAAAAATTCCAAAAAAAGTATCGAAATATGCTTTCTGAATAAAATGATTTAGTATTTTTATTATAATTTTTATTCTCGATTTTTTTTCAATGAAAAATAAATTATCACTTTTTAGTCTTAATATTAATTTGTTTTATATAGGCAATTAAAATATATCTATTGTGAAATTCACAATTCAATTATTTAAAATTTAAAATTATTTCATAACTGCAATTTATATCAAAAGTTTTTTCTGTGCGAATAAATATTTTGAACACAATTTATTCAAAAAATTTTCTTTAGTACTTTCTTTCGATTATTTGTACATACAATTCTGAATACAAAATAAGAGTTTTCCCAAACAATTTTGTAAAAGTATATTATAATCACCCTGTATATATATGTATATATATATATATATATATTCTAATAATACCTACATAACTACGACGACGGAAATTAGACATAGGTAACCAATTTAAATTAGTTATGGTGTCATAACGGTGTGTCATGGTTAGTGTATAGTGTCGATATATTTCATTCGATATACCGTGACCGTACAGGGTGTGTTAAAACTCAAAAGTAAACAACAAGATTTCCATAACAAACTTTATATTTTTTAGTAATCTAACCTAATATAATCTAACCTTATTTATTTGGCAAATTCTAATAATATAAATTATGTTTTTTTTTAATTTTATAACACAATATAACTATGATCATTGCAAATTTTTTCCATAATTCATATTTATCTGATATATTTGTAAATTGTTTCATATATATAGAACGTACTATAAATAAAATTTTATTTTCGTGTTTTTAAACGATCTGACAGACACTCTCTGCCAATTGATTTTCATAAAAGTATTTAAACATTTAAAAATATATATCAGCCAACCTATAAGTTAGGTATAATATATAATATACTACAATAATGATAATAATATGACGAAAAATCGAATATTTGGTGAACTTAAAATAATGTAAGTTTGATTTTAAGTGGATACATCAAACATATATTTATTTAAATAACTAATGCAATGCGAATATGGCGTATATAACAATAATTCACGAAAATCAAATTTATTCGAAGTTCGAATGTGTTTATAGGAAAAAAGCGAGGACAAATACGTCGAAACACCCTGTATAAACTGTAAAGAGTTCCTATATTATTTTTTTCTCACACATTTTAAAATTCTTCTATTTGACGTCTCGATGAATGAATATCATCGTATTATGAGTTTCATTTAGATTCGTCAATTTTGTGTGTAAGTTGTCCGACAAGGCACAACAGCTGTCTATATAATATATTATAATACGGTCATACGGATACAATAGGTGTGGAATTTATTTGGAACGAGTTTGAAGCGTATAATATACAAATAAAAAAATAAACTATAGAAAATATATAATCAAGAAAAAATATGTCTTAGTACATTGAAAAAAAGTACCTTTAATAATTGTGTTCGTTAAAAATAATCGAAAGACAATTAAAACATACATTTAAAACAAAATCATTAAAATAAATATTGTGAATTAAAATCATCTTATATGGATAAGAAATTAAATTATAGTACAAATATAGCGATTGTTTTTAATTGGTCCTACCTATTTAATCGGTAATTTTTAGAAGAATATATTAGTTTAAAGATGACAACGACCAAAGGTTTTTTTAGTAGAAATAATAGTCCGATATATTAGAGCTTCATAAATTCATAAATGGATGATTTTATATAGATAGGTCATTTTTCGTACATTTCTTAAAAATATTTATTATTTAGACACAAATTTAATGAGTTTTTTTAATTTGAAGTAATAAAATTGATAATTTTTATAAATTATATAAAGTTTCGTCATATAAAATATGTACTTAATATAGTTAAAATTTAAAAATATTAATAAAATGTTATATTAATTAGGTAATAAATGTATTTACAACGTTTCATTTTTTCTGATGTAATAATTAAGTCATCAGTTATCATATAACTTACAAATGTTAATTTAATGGTAATAAAATATAGGTAAGTACTATAAATAAAATAAAATATACTATCTTCTCCGAATACCGAAAGGACAAAAATAAATTTTCACTATCCAATCGAATTATATTAAATTTTATTTTAAAACTTTTTCAAATATATACTTTCTTAATATTTAAATATTTTTGTCGTATTTTTCGTGTATCATAATTATATATGTGTCAAACAAAACGATATTTCTTATTTATGGAAACATTGAATTTTATGTGAAAAATTATGTCAGGCTAAACGGTTATTCTACAAGTATAAAAAATTATTTGATTTTACGTTATATTTTTTATATATATTATTATTTTTCACTTTTGAAAACAGTACAACCATCGATCGAGCTGCAGTATGCACGTAGATACTAAGTTGCAGATAACAACGTGATTTCCGGTCTGACTGTTAGACTTAAAAGGGCTGAAATGGCAGGCTGCAAATGATTTTCATTCGTACGTTATTTAATATTATATATAATTTCATTTTCTTATCTTTTCGAAGCCATTTATTTATACAGCAAGCAACGAACGAATAAAATAATATTGTTCAATCGATGTTGTAAAGTTTTAATAATATTGTGCGGTATGAACAATGGGTTCGTAATAGAAAGAAACTACCATTACTTGACCATATTAATAATATAAAATCGAATTGTGCAGATTGCTGTATATCATAATACGACGCGTGTCATTATATTGAACATCGGTATACTTACACGTTTCCGGCTATTTTCGCTTCCGATAGTGTCTATGTCAACTCAAATGAAACAAATTTTTTTTCATCTTGATAATATAAATGATGTTTTCAATTTATACTAAAACTTTATTTATCTAAATACGTTTATTATTTTCTGTTTCCGTTTCGCATATTTTAGGCAATAAATAAAATAATAATTAATATTAACTAATAATAAAACAAAATATACAAACTAACAAATAATATTATTAGGGATTATAATTTAAATAAATATTAAATTGCATCACATTTGGTATATCTATATAAATTCTAAGAGAAGAAAAACTACCAAAAAACGGCAGAAAATCGGCAGAATTACGGGTTCTGTTATTTTAAATTGGTTTATTTTGTGATGACTAATTGAGTTTTAATCGTAGAGACTTGAACGTATTTTGAGTGTTAACATAGATAATATACAAGTATGGTAAAATTTTGGAACGTATTGGTTGATTTTCCGACTAAATATAGAGCTTTCGACATGTTTTCCAAAAATGTTTAATATTTTCTGCTACTTTCTTGGTTTATCGATTTGAAAATGTTATCAAGGTCTAATCATATTCTACTTAACCTTTTTACAAAATATTTTGAATATCGTGACTGGCAATTTGTTTTTATAAGCTTTTAAAATTAAAACTACCGAAAATCGGCAATATTACTGTTTCCGTTATTTTAAATTTATTTATTTCATGATAACTAATTAGGTTTTGATCATAGAGACTTGAAAATTTTTTTAAGTATTTACATAGGTGTTCTTCATTAGAAAATAAAATTTGAAAACGATTGGTTGATTTTCTGACTAAGTATAGAGTTTTGACATTTTTTACAAAAATGTTTAATATTACATGCTATTTTGGGTTTAACGGTTTTAAAATTTTATAGAAACCTACTCAATTACTACTTAATCTATTTCCAAAATATTTTTAAAAGCGTTGTTGATATATTTTTTTTTTTTTTTGTAAGCTCCTAAAATTTGAATATTTTTGTATAATTGAATATTAAGATATTCTTTTTTATGTCTGAAGGCACTTTTTCGGGTAAAAATAATGGTCCGATTACCATAAATAGAGTATGCTTTCGGTAGCAAATTGCATTTAGTTAGTACTTTATTTAGCTCATTTTTCAAATTTTTTAAATAAAACCACCAAAAAAAAGACGGGAAAACGTCAAAATTTACGGAAATCATAATTTCGATGAAATTAATTTTAGGTTTTTCATGATAAGTGATAAGTGATAACTAATGCAATGTTATCGTACTTTAAATTTTTTTTTGAGTTTTCTCATAGGTATTTTACGGACGTGGTAAACTTATGGAACGATCTATATCAATATATAATAATATTGTATTATATTGAGTTTCAGAATCGTATATTTTAATGCAATATCTTTGCGTTCAAATCTTAATAATAATAAATCAAAAAAATCCGAGTACGAAGGAGAAACATCCAAAATCGAGCTTCCTACTTTTTTTTATAGATATATAAGTAAATTTGTGATATCACTTGAGAACCTGCTTATTGATATCGATAATATGAATTTTGTATACAATTATATTAAAATATTAAATTATTATAAGAAATGACGTAGAATATTTTATTTTTCAATTAAATGAAAATATTCCAAAAATCTTGATGACGCTAGGAAGTCAACGATCAAAATGTTTATAAAAATATACGTACCCTATAAACTGACTATCTTTAAATTTCACATGGGTACCTAACTTACAATTAATATAAATTTAGTGTTTTTATTTTTTATTTTTTTTTTACTAGACGTTTAAAACTAAAAATATAATAGAGGTAATATTATAGCCAATTGCCCAAATAATAATTTAAAAAAATAACCGCATTCAAATAATTAACGATTTACAATTTTTCTACTTGTTATTATTGTATGCTTAGAAATATCGCAGTATATTTGTAGGCGGAACAGAGGTTTCAATGGTCATTATGTACACGTTTAGTTACTGTCCCCTAAACGAGTCGAGGGTGGAAGAAAAAAAAAGAGGGCAGTACGTTAGACGCGGGTGAATGGTACCGGTTTCCACAGCGATAGGTTGGTCAGACCGCCATATTATTTCGCCTGTTGGTTTCTATAAATCGATTTGCCCATTGTCCACTCAAACACAATATGATGCTTATATAACAAATGTCCGAAAACTATCCATGATCTAATGACGTCGATTCACGAATTTTATTCTCAAATCCGATCGAGATTATAACATTACATAAATCGTACGTTTTATTAGTTATTCGTACATAGCTATACTTAAGATTTTAATACATGTAGTTGAGGCTACAATACATTCGAAGATTTATGATGATATCAAATAATTATTAAAAAAAAAAAAGACAACCGAAAAGAATGTGACAAAGGTCGCAATCGGCTAAGATAAAGAATACAAGGTACAGAAATAATTTTTAGCAAGATAATACTAATGGAAAGGAAGATGCAGTCGAAGTCTAAAGAATTTTAGAATTGAGTATCGTGGCAAAAGTGATCAATTCTCTAGAACCATATATAATATGAAGGTTTAATAACCAAAAGAAAGAAGAAAATAATCGTTTTGGAAAACAAAGAAGATATTCGTAATAACGATGTTTAAACAGTTATTTAGAAAACGAAAATAATCTAATTATACACATACTTTAATCTTTAATCTGATATATATATATATAACAAATTTTGATTATTCTAAAAATATTAATCTCTCAAGCTTATTATACGCAACCACTTGAATCCGTATAGTCTATACCTATACTAGCTATACTGCTTCCTGTACATTTCCGGACAAAAATTACATTTAAATATTTAACAATTTATTTAAGAAGACATCAACGCATATATATATATAATATAGTTTTTGTCTGTCTAGTCTATTTAATGTGCACTATAGTAAAATTACAATGAGTGGAATAAAAATTATAATGTTTAGGTAATATATTTAAACAAATGTTACCAAATTTAAAAATAAAAAATATGTTTGAGAAATTGACATAAAATATTGTTTAAAAAAAAAGTTATACAGTTATACTGATTTATTCAGTAAATATTTTAGAAAATAAATATATATCTTACATATAAATATCTCGAAAATATTCCTGTCTTTAACAAATTATGATAAATTGCAAAATTAGTAATAGATATTTAAACTCTTCTATATTTAACCTAAATGCTACAGTGTGTATTTTACACAAATATTTATTTTTCTGTTAAATTTGCGATGATGGCAAATTATGCACTGACAATACTCTTACTCTTCAAGCGCTAAATACATATCTTGATGAGGTCTTGTTGTCTTGTTGAGGTATTGTCTTGTAATATAATACTTAAATGATTAATATTTCAGCTCGTTTAAATAATATTTTAAATTTTAAATGAAGAATTTTCCAAGGAATTTTTAGATTGTTAATATATGATTTAATTAAACTATATACACCTACCTAATATATCATTTCAAAATCAACGTATAATAACTTATCAAGCCAATTTTTTCCCTCTCTACGTTTTAATCATAGCATAATTACATATATTTTCGGTAATATTCTATTCCAAATCGTTCTATATTCTGAGTTATATAACCACAAAAATATTTTGTTATTTCTATCAATTAAAATAAAATAAAAACATATTATGTATTTGTTTTAACAACTAAAATTCAAATTTAAATTCAAAACTTCAACTAAAATAATGGGTATAATTATATAGAATAAAGAGAAACCATACTCTCTAAAAAAAATATATTATATGAAATAAAAAAAGAACAAAGACTTAAAGATGTAATACACATAAATTAATTTTGTAGACCCGATCAGGATATACAAGGATGACGTATATTTTATTGTATAATTATTAGTGTTTTAAATTACCTTATAATGATATATATTAAACGTATAACGATTAATTAAAAGATTTAATTTTAATAAAACAATAAATAAATTATATGAATATATACAAACGATTGAATGGTGTAATAAATGGCATACTGCAACGATACTAATATATTTCAACTTAAATAAGTTTGATTACAATCTAATAGAATTTAATAACTCAATATTATATATTAATTCTATATTTATTATTTAATAATAATTTTTGAATCTAATAATTCAATAGAAGAAAAATTTGTATAATTATTTATTTAATAGATTAAGAGACCAGTTTCGTTTTAAGCGACGAGCAAGGTTATCAGGTAACAGAAAGATTAGCTATTAGTAAATTTGATTGATTTATTGTGTTGAAGTGGAATTTTTTATACAGATGAGTAGTAACAAGATCAAAAAGAAATATTTTAATGTAAAAATAATTTATAATTTGTTATAATATATAACATAATATATCATATATATATGCGGGAAAATAGAAAAATATTTTGGACGTTTTTGGAAAAATTTCAAAGCGATATTCCATAACCTATATAATATAATCTAACCAGAAAATCAACCAATCCATTTCAAAATTTTATCACTTATGTAAACTTCCTATGTAAGCAATAAAACTATAACTATTCTAAAACTCAATTAGTTATCACGAAATGAAAAAATGTTAAATAACGGAAAACCGAAATAATGTAATTTTTCCGATTTTCATTCATTTTTTGGTTGTTTTTCTTCTTCCAAGGAAAACATTTGAAAAATTCGAAAAATGAGCTAAGTAAAATACCAACTAGATGCAATTTGGTACGGAAACTATACCCTATTTGTAGTAATCGGACCATTATTTCTACCCGAAATCGTGCTTTCAGACATAAAAAAAAAAACATAATTGAAAAACCAATACATTCTTCGCTTTGCTAAGAATCTAAAATTTATAATAAATTGAAAATAAATTGTTAAACACTGAGGAGGTCGGTATATTACATAATATTATGATGTGAAATTCTCTGAAAACATAATATTTAGATACCTACTAGTATACGCTAAAAAAATTAAACCTGTACAAGGCAACAACAAGCGTTAAGTGTTACAAAATCGCCAAAATAATATAATAAATTGACGATATTATTATTTTTCTAGTGACACTTCCGCGTTCGCACGTACGAGTAGAATAACAAATATGAGTCGTGTCGAACGTCGCGCGTCGTCCAGGTGCACGGGTTTAGGTATAATAAAAACAAGACTCCCCGCTACCCGCGTCTCATATTATAAACGTATAGTGTACTTTTTAATAGAATTCGCACACTCTAATAACGTTTCGGATGATGTACAATACAACGCCTTTTCCCTCTCTCGGATTTTTTTATAATTTTTTATTTTTCGTAAACAACTGCGCGTACGGGGCGAAAAAAAAACCGTACCTATATATACTATATAATACACACACACATTATTACCAAATTGTTTCCCTCTCGACGAGAGGTTCTAATTTTCTCTCTCTCACTCCCTTCTCTCTTTCTTTCTCTCTCTCTCTCTCTCTCTCTCTCTCTCTCTCTCTCTTTCTGTCAGCGATAATCCGCGTGCCCCTTTTATTTTTCTAGTCTCGTTTCGTTTCGTTGTTTGGCGTTAACGTATAATACTATGGTCTCACCTGCTGACACTGACCGTTATTTCGCCCGAGTCTCTCTCCTCTCTCGATGTACAATATTATATTATTATTAATATACGTCGACCGAATTCGGGGTCGGGATTTTCGTTTTTTTTTTTTTTTTTCGTTTTTTCATTTCACATCCGAACCCCTTTTAACCCTATTGTCGTCGTCCGCGCGGGCTCCGCATCCCATTGTGACGCGATCGAGATTCGACAGATTCGCGCACGCTCGTTTCCGCGTTCCGGTTTGGCCGGTGTTTATTTTTTTGTTCGACGTTCGTTTTTCCTCCTCTTTCTCCGGCCGGCGGCGCGACGATAGTTCAATCGGTTCAGCTCAGTTCATATTTTTTTTATGGGAAAGTATTAAATTCACAGTTTACCCCCCACACACACACACTATATATAATATTTTTTGACAATGCTCTTGTCACCCGGAACACTATTTCCGGAACAATGAAATATTACTGTAAAATAATATATATATATATATTGTTATATTATTATGTATGTTGCTTTTTTACGAAAAATGTTAGTTACAGTGCAAAAATTCGAAGCTGCAGATGTATAAAAAGGGGATAGAAATGAGTGTGACGTGTTTTTTTTTATCGAAAAATTATACTTAGAACAAATTGTTTGTACGTGTACGACGAATGAGGTTATCCATAGTATGAGTAGGGTTCAAAAACATATGAGTTAAAAAAAAAAAATCACTAATATTTAAAAAACTCTCATTTAAATGCAGAAAACTTCTAGGCGTTAAGTTTTAGACATTAGATTCGTTGTAATATTATGATTTGAAACAAATCTCCTGACATTAAAATTCTAGGTCATTATTTCAGTTTCTGAGCTAAGGGAAAAATGTATGAATTTTATCTACTTGGTACTTGACCTAAGTTGTTATATAAAAAAGATATAAATAGCTTCAATTTAAAATGGTTTAAAAATAATATTTATGTATTAAATACTAATAATTTTATTAGGAAATTTGACTTTTGATTTTTAGGTATTTATATTTAATAAAATTGTATTGACTATGAATCGGGTTATAAATTATCAATTTTAATGAAAATTTTAGCCAATAAATACAATGTGTAGCTATACATAAAATCAAATGTTATAATGTTTAATCTGTCTTATATCTGTCTTTTATTAATATATTTATATTACAATTTCATTCATCAATTACCAAAGTTCTCAAATTGAATCGACAACAAATGTATAATGTAATGATAGATTACCTTATCATAATAAGACTTTATTTTAATTGTATTATTCGTTAATTAATAAATTATTAGTTTATTAAATTATATTAAATTTAAACGTAGGAAATAGTAATACATTTATACGTTTAAAAATAACACAAGAAAAATAATTAAGATGAAATTGCATGTAGTGTCAACATTAAAATTATAAGTTCATATTTTATATTAATTTATATAGATAATGCCACACTGAGTTTTTTCGACATGATAAATGGTAAATACCTTCCTACCATTTTTTTAATATTTTACTTCTTAGACATATACTTACTCCTCTATGAGTGAATAATTTTTAATTTAAGATTTTGGTCTGCGATATTAGTGTAGATACCTATTAAGTTTATCATAATATTAAAATCTTTATGCTCTCTATAATAAATATAAAATAAACGAAAACCAATCTTACATTTACCAATAATAAACCAATAAATACTTTAGTAAAAGATTTAAACTTTAACGAACATTTGAATTTTTACTTTTTACTCATTTTTGATTTTTATGTTTTTAAAAGTCTGAAAAGAATAAAACACTTTTCGGGTAGAAATAATGATACTATTATAACAAATAGGGGGTTTTCTATATAAACTATAGGTTATGCTTTTGGTAAAAATTTGTATCTACTAGGTACTTTATTTAGCTCAGTTTTTGAATTGCTCAAAAACATTTCCTATGGATAAGAAAAACTAGTAAAAAATGATAGAAAGAAAGCAAAATTTTCGGAAATTGTAATTTTAAAGAAATTGATTTTAGATTTTCATGATAACTAATGTAATTTTGAACGTAGGAATTTGTAAATTTTTTTTAATATTCTCATAGGTAGTTTACACACGTGGTAAAATTTTGGAATAGATTATCAGTACATATATATATTGCATTATATTATGTTTCGCTCAAAATCTTATTTAATATTTTAATTATAATAAACCACTAATTTCGACATTGACCGAAAGAACAAAAGAGGAACATCCGGAATCAACTTCCTATTAAATAATTGTTAATAATAAAATAAAAACAATAAAATATTTTTATAACCTAGGCTATAGCCAGTAATGGAAATAATGGAGGGGTTAAGTGTGCTTAGCCACCCCAAAATGTGTTCAAGCTCTTTTTAAAAAATATCAGGTACAGAAACATAAGGTGATCTAAAAATTTTACCTTTTATAATATATTTAAAAACATATATAAATCAAATGGTGATTAAGCCACCATGTTATATTTTACTATTTGTGTTACTGGTTAAAGCCATGAAAGACATCTATTTTTATTTTTATTTTATTTTTTGTTTTAACTAGATTCAAAAAAAGTATTTCTTAAATTCACATTAAAATTAAATTGGTTGTTTAAAAATATAATAATTATAATTATCTTGCATCAAAGACCAATTTAAATCATTTTTTTTTATACCATTTAATATTAAATTATTAAATATGGTTTAATGATCTCAAATTCTCGAGGATATCTGAAAGAATAACCAAATTACATATAAATTAATAATTACAATAATTCAAAGGTAGCGGAAATATGGTTAAAAGAGAAAATATAAACGATTATCGTCCAATTTAAAATTAATTCAATTTTATAGACGAAAATAGACAATAGTATATGATATACGTGTACCCTGTAAATATAATTTTGATGCATCTGTCAAATATTATGGTATAAGTATAACCTTTCAAACTGTGTAATGATATAAATTCTACGAATTCTACTGATGTGACGACGAGTGACAATACAATAAAATAATAGTAGGTATTATTATTATATTACAATATTACATTAATATATTTCGATATGATTTTTTTTTCTTTTACACGAATAACGAAATGTCTTAGAAAACTAGTACCTATAACTATAAATACATTTTTTTTTTTATATCGTCGGACTGATACGTTTTTTGTAAACGTATATTTATGCTGCGTGTTCTTTATTTCGGTTTTATTTTTATTCTACCGTACGATATTTTACTTCACTACGTTCCATTGTATATTGTTATATATTTTTTTTCAAGTATTTTTTCTTTTTATTGTTATAATACCTAGAATACACTTAACAAAAATTCACCGTCAAAATATACGTGTGGAGGCCTCAAAACCACTTTTATATTAAAGATAGTTTATTATTATTAATGCTCAGAATTATATACATTAATAAGAAATCAAGAAATATACATTTTAAAAATGTATAGTAGGTATTTAAACAGAAAAATAATTATAATAAATCAGTACAATATTTAAATTAAATAATTAGTAGTCGTCATATTAGCGTGATAGCCCCCGAGTCTTTTTAAAAGTGAAATTTTTTTATTTTTTAAGTGTTAAGTTTATTTAATCGTAACAATATAAGTCTATTATTACCGTGTTGTCTGAGCGTGTCTGCACTTGTCATCCGTATTTTCATTGATCAATCGCTTGGGTTCATATATCAGATGTAAAATGTATGTATAGTAATGTATATATTATAATAAATATGTATTTTAATTTTTGATGATAAATAATCAATAATAAGTTGCATACTCAAATATTGTTTACAGTTTATAACAAAAGTTAAATAGAGCTTTTGAAGTCTATCTGAGGCTATAGGACTTAACTAGAAAACTTTAAATTTTCTAGTGCAGAAATTGTCTAGCCAATAACAGAAGTACCTGAGGTAATGTGTTTCATGTCAAAACCTGAGTCAATTTTCTAATCATCGACCGCACTGAAGAATAAATAATAATAATAATAATAATGTTTATTCAAGTAATTAATTAAGTAATTAAATAATTGAACAAAACGGGCCTGGGCCCAGTGGTATTTTTTTTTTTTTTTATTTTTTTTTATAAAAATTAAATAAAGTACAAACAATTATAAAACAGTTTAACATAATATCAACCTAAATAATCATGAATAGTTAAAGTACAATATGAAAGTAATATCTTAGATAAGGGTGAATAAAAGAAATCATTAGTCGGGCACTTATTGCAAAGTGGCAATGCTCTAGGAATGGGTGAGTTCGTGAGATAATTTGTGCTGTAAGACGGAATATAGAAAAGTGGGACGAAGCGGTTGCTGTAAAAAGGGACATTAAAGGGGATAGAGTTTAAAAGTGGAGGAGAATTAACGAGCCCGTTAATTAAATTATACACGAAAGTTATATCTGAAAGTTCGCGACGTAATAATAATGTTTGGACATTTAGAGTAGATCTAATTGGATTATAATTGTGATCAGTAATAGGAATATATTAAGTTTGAATGACATGTATTTCAAAAATCGGTTTTGGACACGCTCAATACTATTGATGTCGGAATTGGTGTAAGGACTCCAAATTATCAAACCATATTCCAAAATTGAAAAAAAAAATAGTAATTTAGTAAAAGTCGCATTAGGGTTAGAATATATATAATATACTTCATGGTTTTACAAAATAAATTAACCGTTTTCTTTATGTGTTCTCTAAATTTTGTTGAAATTTTTGATTTGTTTGATTATAATATTAATGATCCAGGTTTTTAACTGTCATTGAAAAATTACAATTGTAAAAATTAATAGCACCTGAAAAATCCATCAAATGCAATCAAGGCTATAATTTTATGCATACATTACCAAGTAACAACAACACTTTTGTAGAAACCTTCTCATATTCTTTTATTTACAAAATATTTTGAAAATCATAAGTCACAAATTTTTTTATAAACTTTTAAAGTTATAATCTTTAGTAGAAATGATTATCATGATATTTTACGTGCTAAAAATATTTTTTTCGTGTATAAATTTGTTAGTTCGTTAGAAGTTTGATTACTACGAATAAGATATAATTTCGGTAGAAAATTGCATCAAGTTGGTATTCAGCTCATTTTTCGAATTTATCAAAAGTTTTTTCTTGGTATAATTACCAAAAATGACTAAAAATCGGTAAAATTACGATTTCAACAATTTGATTTTAAATATTTTGTGATATGATCGTAGGGACTTGAACAATTTTTTGAGTAATCTCGTAGATAATTTACACACGTCGTAAAATTTTGGAACGGATTATCAGTATAATATATTGTATATCTGACTGAATTTCGCTCAGAATGGTATTTTTGAATGCAATATCATTACATTACATTAAATAAATAAACCTAATAAACCACTAATTTTTTTCGAGGGACGAAAGGACGAAAAAATCAATATTTCCGCTTTTCAATTAATGATAAGTAATAATAATCGTTAACCACAGTAAATATGTATATATTTTAATATATGACCACGGTTTATAATAGTTTTAAATCGTGTTGTTAACACATAATAATATTAATAGATAAGAATATATAATAATATATTTCTAAATATAACTACTCACAATTCATATTAAACATTTTTTGGTAAATTTTACATAAAATACAATACAAAAACCGTAAAAAAAAATGTCTTCTATTAGTAGACTTAGAATTTTCTTGGCGCCTTTTATAAATTTTACGCTCTAAGTAATTACCTATACTGCTTATAGGAATCTTTATGTTAATCCGGCCCTGTCAACTAACACTAGTGCAGAATTTGAGTCTAAAATTAATACAAATTATGTTTATTATGACTAGGTATAAAATTACTGATTATTTTAAAATTAAATTTTATTTAAAGTTTTTTTTTATTCAACACTAGTAAGAACCAGGTGATAATTAATTCGCTAATAGTTAACTTAATATTATAATTTAAAAATTATTTGTTGAGCATTTATCAGATACTTCTATTCCTTGTGGCTTAAAATCAGAAATGACGGTAACAAAGAATTGTATTACAAGTATTAGTAACAAAACTGAAATTACGAGTACACAAATAATTGAAATTATATATTTCAAAAATTGTGTATCCTAATTTGTTTAAATTACTACAAGTGGTTTTAACTTTTCCTTCAAATGTTAACATTATATGTTTTACATATAGATATAGACATTATTGATATCTTGAAAATATCATAGGACTCATTTTACTATTGTAAGTATTAGCCCCCCCCAAAAAAAAAAAAAAAAACAAAAAAAACAAATTTCGATAGATTTTCGTCTATGACAAATTTACAATAACTGCATCTATTTGTCTAATTTGTAAATAGTGATGAGGAGGAGTAGACGAAAGTTCAGACCCTTCAGTGTGTTCAAGCTCCTACTAGAAAAAATACTAGCTAGGTCGCAAAACCTAATATTTTTAGGTTTCACTTCTATCTGTAGAATTTTTACAACATTGAGACTCTTCTAGCTTTTTTTGATGTATACCAACATTTTTGATGAATGAAAACATTTTTTCGGATAGAAATAATAGTCTGATTACCATAAATCGCGTATGCTTTCGGTAGCAAATTGCGTTTAGTTGGTACTTTATTTAGCTCATTTTTCAAATTTCTCAAAAGTTTTTCTTTGGGAGAAGAAAAACTTCCAAAAAATGGCGGAAAATCGGCAAAATTACAATTTCTGTTATTTAAAATTTTTAAATTTCGTGATAATTAATTGAGTTTTGCTTGTAGAGACTTGAAAATATATAGAGTATTAATATAGGTATACCTATACTATAGTAACCTATACTATAGTATACAAGTGAGGTAAAATTTTGGAATTAATTATTAGTATAGTGTATTGTAATATATTGAGTTTCGCTCAAAATCGTATTTTCTAATGCAATATTATTACTATTAAATCTTAATTATAATAAACCACTAATTTCTCCGAGGACCGAAGGGATGAAAAAGAAACGTCTACAATCGACATTTCCACTTTTTTTTTAATTCTGAATATTATTTTATTATTATTTGATTAATTTTAATTAGCTAGAAAATAGTATGAAAAATAATGTCATGTTTTGTTATCCTTGTCAAATATTTTTGTATGAACATACAGAAAATACATAATTATAACTAGGTATAACAGGGTTTATTATGTTTTATATTTGAAAAAAAGTAAGTTTAAAGTTTTAACTTTTTAGTTGTTATTTGTTAGCAACCTTTGACCTTGTTGACCTAGCAACCTTTTTTTTCAAATGAAAACTTCTGTATTTTTTGCTGTAAAAAGTAATTGTTGTAACATAAAATTCTGATCAAATATATATTATAAATATAGCGAAGTCTTAAGCCCCTCATGATATATTTTTTTACGATACATAACAATCGTTTTGTTTTAAATCACACAAAAACAAAAACTATTATCATTTTTACTATAAACATCATGTTTGGGTACAAACGAGGAAAGACACCTTTAACATCCTGTATACGATATTACTAACCACGTACTAGGTATAAAGTATATTAATAGCTACCTTCTCGTACTCACTGCGGGCGTGAGACAATTGACTCCACGCCAATGCGTAACGAATCGCTGAAATCAACGCGGCTACGGTCGACTTTTATAACATAGATATTAGATAGGTATATATACAATTTTATACTAACTCTTAGGTTCAATGATCTACAATACGTTTTTTTCTGTTTTTTATTATTATTATTATTATTATTCTTTTGTTAAGTATAATAATATAATATTATATTATATTATATATATATAAAATACCTTTAATAATAATGTCTTGTTGCTACTGGTTTCTATATCTCTTCCCTAGAAGACAGTTTCAATTTTTCAGATAGCAACGGGTTCTATAATGAGATTCTTTTTTCTACATATTTCTTTCTTATATACATATAGTATATGTTATATACTCATAACGTTATCTTTCATCGTCGTCATCGTTTCTCTCCTTCTTCTTCGTTATTAATTTATTATTATTATCTACGTATATTATTTCTTTATAATATAAATGTGATAAATATCGATTTATATTATTATGTAGGCTATAATTATATATCGGTTGAAATATGAATATTAAATTTTAAACTATAGGTAATTAAATAAGTCCCTATGTTCAAAACTGCATTAGTTATCCCAAAATATTTTAAATCGAATTCTCAGCAACCACAATTTTGCTTTTTTCTGTAATTTTTCGGTAGTTTTTCTTATCTTAAGAAAAAACTTTTCAGAAACTCGAAAAATAAGCTAAATAAAGTACCGTGTAGATGCAATTTTCAACTAAAAGAATACCCTAATTGTAGTTATTAGACCATTATTTCTACCCAAAAATGAGTCTTCAGACATATAAAAAAAAAAAAATTAATAAATAAAACATCATTTAAAAACTAATACATTCTTCGCTTTGCTCAAAATCTCAAACAACTCCTAACGAGTCAATACAAAGAAGATAGTAAATTAAAAAATAATAATAATAAAGTAAATAATAATTAAAACATATAAGTACTATATGACGTATAGAGACAGAATGAAATCTATATAAAAGTGGGAATGTCGGTTGTAGGCGTTCCTCCTTCGTCCCTTCGGTCCTTGGAGAAATTAGTGGTTTATTATAATTAAGATTTGAATGCAATAATATTGCATTGGAAAATACGATTCTGAGCGAAACTCAATATATTACAATGCACTATACTAATAATTAATTCCAAAATTTTATCTTACTTGTATACTACCTATGTTAATACTCAAAAAAATTTTCAAGTCCCTACGATCAAAACTTAATTAGTTATCACGAAATTTAAAATTTAAAATAACAGAAACCGTAATTTTGCCGATTTTTCGCCATTTTTTGGTAGTTTTTCCCCTCCCAAAAAAAAACTTTTGAAAAATTCGAAAAATAAGCTAAATAAAGTACCAACTAGATATGATTTGCTACCGAATGAATATCCTACTTGTGGTAATCGGACCATTATTTCTACCCAAGAATGAGTCTTCAGACATAAAAAAAAAAAAAAATTTTGTAAAACCAACACATTCTTCGCTTTGCTCAGAATCTAAAAGGTTATTTATTTAAGTTTAGTTCAAAAATAATAATGAAACTTAACAGAAACATTAGAAATGCTAAATTAAAGATACCTATCTAAAATCGTATAAAATAGAAGGTACCTAAAAATGTGTAATAAATATATAGATTGTCCCTATATAGTTTTGTAATAAAGTTTTTATATAGATTGAAATTAGGTACAATATACATTATAAAAATATAATATTAATAGTCGTGTTTTCACGTAAAGGAAAATGACAACCATATGACCATATGACAGAATGTTATAACAAAGGCGTACCTGTGGGGAAAGGGGAGAATGGGGCATTTACCCCACCCCCATGACATATAAAATATTTGTCTTTTTAATATAAAATTTAAATGTGATACATAGGCGAAAATATATTAGAATTTCATAGGATCTAATATTTTTAAGATCAATGTAAGCCATATAGATAAATATTGATATCATTATAGCATTTGTATTATACCATCATTGTAAAACTCAAACAATTTACTTTTTACTTATAATATAACAATTATAGATTTAAAAATTATTTCGTCCCCCCTCCCACTATAATAACTGTTTAGGTCCACTAATGTATTTTAAACAAATTGTTTTCGCAAATTTGGTAATATCTTTTTATTTTAGGTAATTGATATGCCGTAACCAAATAAAAGTAATGGTTATAGTGTTCAGTTATTTATATGTTAGATACTAAATATTACAATTTTACTATAATTTAATAGTACTTTGACTTTTTCAGTAAAGACTAACTAATTTGATATTGTGATATATTATGTTCACTTTAGTCTTATTATTATTATTATTATTATTATTATTATTATTTAACTCGGTTGAATAAGAAAACACGCCAATGATCTTTATTATACAAGTTTACATTATTATTATTATTTTTTTTTTTTTTGATAAAACAAATTAATACCCGATGATTCGACATTTCGACAAGTTTTACTTATAACTTTTTGTTCGCGCCAATGGGCAAACGACTTCCCATTTCTCAAGGTCTGCATAATAATAACAATAATAATACTGAGTACTGACAGAAAATAAAACTATTACGGTTACCTACATGAACAACGTTTAATCAACCGAATCCGTGGTGCCTGTTGTGCGTTAATACATTATTATAACGTTTTACCCGAATTAATATACATTTTAAATATAAATATTATGCTTTATGTGTGGGAATATTTTATTTTTATTTTTTTGCACATTAACCGTGGGCCCGTGGCCAATTCCCTAACACGGACATCGGAATAATTCAAAACTATTATATAATACGATTTCAATGTCTGGTGGTAATTTTTACTCGGAAAAATATCGAGAACATTATATTTATTATTATATAGCCCAACCTATCAAGTAACTCAAATTTAGGTAATAATACTGATAAAAAAAAAAATCGCATATTCACTCATTCGCGATTGGATCAACGAAAACATTTTCTTTGTTAAATTAACACACTATGTATAAATTGACAAATTTCTAAATTTAAAATATTTTATAGTTATATATCGTATAATAATTATATTGAACATTTGCACACAGATTAGTGAGATTAGTGATTACTAAAGTAAAATAATATATTATTATGATAGTAAAAATAATTTAACACTAATATTATCCACGATACTTCCACGAACGGAGGAAAAAGAGTTTCTAATAGAATATTACTCGTAATATATTTTGTTCCAAGTAGAATCATTTTCCTATGCAAATATTATTACACACTTATCTGTTCGATTGCGTTTAAATATAAAAAAGAAAATATTATTCAAACAAGTTATTTGTATAAAAATATTATTTTCTTTTATACATCAGTTTTCTATTGCACTACCAATAATTTCAAACATATAATATATGTTTGAGGACCGTTACTAATACGCATTGTCGTATTCGTATAATATTTAATATTTGTAATTAAAGATTAAACACTTTTATTTTATACTTATATTCTTATTACATTAACCAGAAGTCATTTGAAACTTACGTTTATTACTACTTAGTATCTATAAATAACATATTTAGATCATATTTTAAATTTTATCTAGACAATTACGAAATTAATGTTTGATTAAAAATATACTTAAAATTATTTAAGTTGAATTATTTAAGTTTTTTAAAACCTATTAAAAACACTTTTTAGAGATGTCTTACATCTACAATACTTTTTTTAAACGTTGTACGCGAAAACATTATTTATTATTTAGATAATGATTTCATCATTATTTATTATTTATATATTATTACCCCTAATAGTACATACAACGTGCAAATAAATATATTAGCAAGTACAAATTACTCGACTATTGTTTAAAAAACGGTTGCATATTTGTAAAGGGATTTTCAAATAAAACTAAAATAATATAATTAATTCACGTTTTTTTTCATCATGTAAATATACAAAAAAATGTAATTTTTTTTTTAATATGTATTTTTATTTAATAAACACACAATAAATTATTTTTTAATCATTTTACAAATAAAACAATAGTTAATGATTTTTAAAGGAGATTTTTTTAAAAATATTTTACTATGTAGGTGTTTATTATTATAATAAATTGTAATAATCACGAAATAAATTATGTGGGATCTACTGATTCCTGAATAAATCAAATAGGTAGGTCCTAAACAGACGTAATAAAACTGTAAAATATGTCACACATTTCTAATAAAACTGAAAAATTATAAAATAATAATATACAATTGCCCCAGATCAATTTACCATTTTCAATAATTACACAAAAAATTTAAATATTTGAATGTGTTCTTTATTACTTTTTTCAAAACGACGTCTCTTAAAAAATTAAAATAATTGTGTAAAATTTATACTACTATTTTAAAGAAAATATTTATATGAGAATTTTGATGAAAGTAATACAAAAAAACATTATCGATAGCTTGCACTTTAATCAATCATAATTTAATATGAAAACTGCAACGGGATATTAATTTGTATGTTTTTTATTATTTAATAATCGCCTGTTCAAACACTGGATAGGCAATTATATGTACGTTGAGAGAAAATAGGAAAAAATTGATGGTAGGTTATCGCGCCTGCAAAATACGAGTGAGCAAATTAATCGACAATATCAACACCGTTAGTTCATTACATTATGCGTTTTATTATTATTATTATTATTTTTTATAACCGAACTTATTTAATTAAATATATGAATTAATTGCATATAATTTTTCTCATGGGAAATAGTTTAAAATCTACAATATGAAAGGGAGTAAATTATTTTAAAAATAGATGATTAATTACAAAAATTATATATATTCAAATAGAATTAAGAAAAATAAATGTCGTTCTGTAAACAACATTTTGTAAACAATTTTATTATGTATCTATTTCACATTTAATATTTTATATACCTTTATAATAAATATTATATTATCATTTATCTGTGATAGACTGTGATCTGTGAAGTTGAGTATATTAAACAGATTTATTATACATTTATACAAGTTAATTTATCAATTTTAAATTATATATTTACAATATACCTAATTACCGAACTTTTCAAGTACCTATGTAAATATATTTTTGTGACATATGACTAACAATAAAATTAAAATCCTTTTATAAATATTGTATTTCTTCATTTTTAATCAAAATTCCAATTTTAAAGCTTATTAAAATAATTAGGACTGTCAGTTTACGAATTTTTATATAATTAATTTAAGTATTATTGTATAAAATTTTCAAAATTTAAAACCCTAAATTGCAAAATTTGTACATTAAAAAATGTTAAAATTTTTTCATCATAAATTCCATTAGTTATCATAAAATATTTTAAATCAAATTTATCAAGATTAGGTAAAGTTAATATCAATTTTGGAGTTTTTCAATAATTTTTTGGTAGTTTCCTTATCCCAAAAGAAAAATTATGAGAAATTCGAAAAATGACCTAAATATACCTAGTACTTATTACAGACTAAATGCAATTATCTACCGAAAGCATTTCATATTTGTGATAATCACATATCATTGTAATAATATATCGTTTTAATTTTTAAATCTATATTGGATAAACATTTCCAAAAAAATTCACAATGTTAAATGGGTACCCATAACTTACTTATATAAAGCTACAATAGACGTTTTGATTTTTTAAAAAAACCTAATCAGGTTAGATAAAAATTAAAAATTAAATTATTTAGAAATTTTTTTTGTCGTAAAAACTTAACCAAAATAATATTTAAATATTATAATAATTATTATTGTCCGATGTATCGGGTTGCTCTAGTTATAACAACAATATTATTATATCACTTGAAAATAAATTCATAAAATATATTTTATAATATGATCACTATGTTTCTATGTAGATACTTTAGGTAACGACTTTACCACGAATTCGGTTACTGAGATACATATTATAGATGATACGAGTTACCATTTTTACATTTATTATTAAAATGCTTAAAAAAAAAAGCTGAGTAATTCTTATCATCTATGGACAAATATCAACTCTATGTCGTCCAATGCCATTTTTGTTCGGTTGCAATGAAATCATTGAAGCTATTTTCATAAAACAATTCAATCGTAATTTTTTTTCCTGACATTTAAAATATTATGAAAATAAATAAACGTAATATTTTCCCGATTGTTATTTCTATTTTCGTATTATTAGAGAAATTATGATACCATCATCGAGACAGTGGATGCCTCTTTCGGATAATA
Source organism: Eriosoma lanigerum (assembly GCA_013282895.1). NCBI lineage: Eukaryota > Metazoa > Arthropoda > Insecta > Hemiptera > Aphididae > Eriosoma > Eriosoma lanigerum. Next base: position 12,510,774 of record CM023362.1, read on the forward strand.
TTTTAGTGTAAGTAAATTTGTATTATTTAACATTGATAAGACTCCTGGTGAACAGAAATGGAAAACGATTTTATTAGATGGTCGAAATCAATGATTTAGCTAACTGTAAAAATAGGACTAATTATGTATTTAAACTAATTGTATAATTCGATTTTTCTTGGAAGGCCAACAGTATCTAGTTTATTGATTGATGGTATTCCCGTGCACCCCTGTACATTGTGGCATTTGCCACTGGATAAATAGTATAATATAAACTACCTTATGTACTACGATAAATCGTTATCAATTTATTTTCACATTATTTGCATGTAAATTTATTTATAACAAGGCAGTATATTATTTTACTGTATATTTATTACACCAAATAACAAGCCATTTTAAAAATAAACGAAACTAACTGAATACATCATATTATAAAATATGACCAATAACTCAAGATTTTAGTTTTATTATTGATTTCGGCAAATTGCTGTTCGTTTTTCAAATAGGCAAAAATGCAAGAATTTTCAAAAAATAAGCAAACCCCGAGAAGGTAGATTTCTTAGAAGCTAAATAAGAAAATCAATCGTACTTTTTCTAATGAAAATGCGATTGTTTCGGTTGTAGTTGGTATATAATTCCATACTTTGATATACCTATAAGGGTAATATATTTTCAATTAGCCTATAGCTACATTCTAAAAGTTTTTAATCTAAGTAACATTTTTATTCAGACAATGGTCTGGTCAATTGGTCTCATAATTTGATTGGTATTCCTTAACACAGGTATCCGTTAACAAGGTACGCTATAATAGGCAACAAGAGAACGCACACAACAACTGCGGACGAGTATTTTCGCCGCATTCGATTACTGCATAAGAAATTTACAACTGGCCGACGTTACAGATCCGTCAAGTACTACGTTCGCAGAAATGGCAGAAATATAGTGACCGGTCACCGCGATCACGCAGATAGTAACAGTGTCAGCGACAGCGATAACGATTCGCATCGCTCTGCGTCCATTTTGACCGCGTCAACCGTGACCTCATCGTCTTCGACCGGCCGGTCCCGGAGCAGTTCACGTTCCGTCTACGGTCGCGGTAACCGCCGTCATCGTCGCCGTCGTCGTCGTAGTTGCCATAAGTCCAGCAGTGACGATCACGAAAACCACGACCTCCGAGCAGACCACGCTCAGCGACCACGAAATTCGATGCTGTACGTCGACAACAACACCGACAATGAAATCGTCCCGCCGCTACTGGACAGCGGTCGCGGTATAACGACGACTGCCGCGAATTCGCCGTTCGTCAGAGACGTAGTAACCAGATGTTCCGCCAACGTTGTTCTACTGGCACACGGTAACCGTTCGTTACACGTGCTCACTATCCAACGGAGTCAGCAGACGCTCATCGCTCATCATCGTAATACAATCCATACCGTACCCGTATCTGCAGCGTCATATTGTACCGCTGTTGTGGTCCGATATAAACTGTAAGTCTAACCGCAATATCAGCTAATATATGCCTATTAACAAGCTCAATACTAGAAACAATATCGATTTTAAAAAATGTTTAACACATTTTTACTACTTATTCCATTTTTAAAAGAAAAACATACATATTCCTTATATTATGATAATATATACACGTAAATTACTAATCTTTCATTATCTTATCAGTTATTTAGCAACACATTTTACAATATAGTAAAATAAATAAATTAATAAATTAATTGAATTAGTAAAACCATATCCATAACCATATTAGTATAACCATATAGGTACTTATGACAATTTACTATTTTAAATTTTTAGATTTTACCTATAATTATTTTTTGCAATAATATATTGTTTAAAGTTGTTTTTGTAATATTTTATCATTTGTGGAAGACTACTATAACACTATCTACATATTACTGGCCAATTGTTGAATGTAGACATTCTGCCAATCTATATTTCTATAAAAAGTCTTGTACTATATGGCAATCGACAGTGTTTTAAATTTTAATGTTATTTTATATTATGCTTAGAGCCTAAGCAATCTATACAATTACTAAGATTTTCCTAAAATACCAATGCTATATTAGACAAAATACCTATAAACTTTTGAATGGGGTTTAATCAAAATAGTAATTACGATTATTAATTATATTGTTTGTAACATAAATTATTATATTTATATTTTACTTTTAAAATACTATTTATAACATAATTAATTTTTGTAGGATAATATGTATTTAATTATTTATTGAAACATGCATGAATTAGGTAGGTAGGTACAAATATTATTTTTTACAGGCAACTATTTTAGATTCTGAGCAAAGCGAGGAATTTATTGGTTTTACAATGATGTTTTTTTTCATGTCTGAAAACACTTTTTTTAGGGTAGAAATAATAGAACGATTACCACAAGTAGGGTATGTTTTTTGTAGAAAATTGCATCTAGTTTGTACTTTAAATAGGTCATTTTTTGAATTTTTCAAATGTTTTTCCTTGAGAAAAGAAAAACTACCAAATAATAGCGGAAAATCGGCAAAATTAAGGTTTTCGTTATTTTAGGTCATCATTGATAATATTAATACATTTATTAAATGTATATTTCACAAAGATACACTAATTTACTAATGTATCGTAAAATAACTTATAGGTACATAATCAATTTTTTATGGGTACATTTCCTACTTGGCGTTCGGCATAGAATACCTAAGCATTATATAAATGTTATACTTTTCCTGTTTAATTTCCGTATTCTATAAAATGCCTAGATATTTTATAGAATACCGGATTCAATACTTTTCTGGTAATATATATAGATGTAAACATGCATCTATTAGCAAGTAGATAAATTAATTTTTTAAATATAAGACTTCATAACAATTTTTTCTATTCTATTCATTGTTATACTTATGAACATAATTATTCTTTTTAGGCCAGGTGGACAATTAATATTGACCAATGACGAGCAAAAAAACTATAAACAGGAAGATAGAAACACGTGTACTTGTCCTGACGATTATAGATGGTATGCAGCAGCACTTGAACATTTTATGAAAAAAACACCGGTAAAGTATTATCAATTTTAAGTTTTAAATCGAAAAAAAATATATATTTAGTCGCTTAGACAATCTTAATTATATTTTATAAAACATCAAATGAGGTAGGAATAAAATAGTTTTTAATTTAAAGGTAATACCCAAATAATAAAATTTAAATTTTCCTATTCTGACTAAAGTTAAAAATACCTATTGGCTTTTATAAAACGCTATATACTATATAGTATTATAATTATAATAATAATATATGTAGGGTGTTTAGGTATGTGATATAATACGTAAACGTCCCATATTTCTACCAAGTATACTGGTGTTCTGATAAAAATTTTAAAAAAGGGAAAACATCACGTAGGTATTTCATTAAAATGTCCCATAATTATTTCCAAGTAAACAATAAAATGGAAAAATATAAATTAATTGCATTATTTCTTGAGCGTATACAAGGGGGGCCGATAGAAGCGATCGCCCTTTGGTTATAATTTGTATATATTTATTTAACATTTATCAATTTATAAGACTATAAAATATAAACATGGAAATAAAGTAACAAATTTAAGAAAAATATTAATCATTTTATCACTTTCATAATTATAATTAACATATTTTCGATAATTTAGGTACCTATGTAATAATTTTTTACATATTGATTCCCTCTTCCACCAAAATTTTATGTCCTAAATATGCCCCTACATCACTAGGCAATCAAGTCATCAAAATATCAACAATGCAGTATTATAATCTAACCGTTTAGTTAGAAATAACTACTGTAAGTATTATTAAGATTTAACATTTGTTTTTAATATTTAAATATAAAAATTTATAAGTCATACAGAGATTATAAAAAAATAAATGTTACCAAGATTTGTTTTTAATGATTTAGTTGTAAGTAAATTATTTGTTTTGTATGTTAAGAACTAAAAATTGAGATATTATTGAAATATTTTATTATTACCAAATCAGATGTAAAATTATTTTTAGATTCTGAGCGAAGTAAGGAATGGTTTTGCAAAGATGTATTTTTCATATTTTTATTTTCATTTATTCAACATTTCATTTTTCTGTTTTTATAATTTTATAATCTATAAAGCATTTATAATTTTAAATATACGTATATAATTGTTAAAAAGTAAGTACAGTTTATATAGGATTTTTACAATTTTTGGATAGATTATTCTACTGTTTAAACAAGTTATTTAGGAATCTAATAAATGTACCAAACAACCAACAATCGTCTAGACCAATTCCCTACCAGCAACCTCCCCAATATTATAGGTATATAAAACAAAATATGATCATTTTCATATGAACATGGTCATTTTGTTACTTTTACCAGTAAGAGTTCCTTAAAGGCGTACATATGTATACAGAATACAATGCACAATACCTATTTATATTGTATTGAACATAAAACACGACTAACTAAAACAATAAATGTACCTACGAATCTATGTAAAACAAAAACGACGAAGATTGTTCACTCAAAATATTATGTATTTAACGAAAAAAAAAAAAAAAATTTATTTGTTTTTAATGACTATGAAGACACTTTCTCGGGTAGAAATAATGGTCCGATTACCAGAAGTAGTATGCTTGCAGTAGAAAATTGCATCTACTTGGTACTTTATTTTGCTCATTTTTCAAATTTCTCAAAAGTTTCTGCTTCCTTAGTATGATAAAAAGTAACAAAAAATGGTTGAAAAATAACAAAAAACAGTAATTTTGATGAACTAGTATTTAGTTTATTATATTACTAATGAGAATAACTAATTTTTCTGTTACACATAATTTGATAAATAAATTATATAAAAAAAAAATATTATCTATATAGGTAATATATTATATATTTGTATATCTGACTGAGTTTCGCTCAGAATCATTATATTCAAATCTTAATTATAATATATACCACTAATGTCTCAGATTACCGAAGGGACAAAGAAGGAACGCCCAAATTCGACTTCCCCACTTTTTATTTATATTACCTGAATTGTGAACCATTGTATTTTATCAATATACGTATTAAAATATTATTTAAAAAATGTAATAATTAAATCAATTTAATTAGATAATAATATTATGAGTTAATCTTAAAAATTACAAGCAAAAACAAAATGATGAACAGTGATTTTCGCATAGACATAAAAATTCTAAATATGCTCCTAATTGTAGTAAAAAATATATGTCAAAATTTATCCCGTATTTTTCTTATGAAAAAAACTAAGCATCCTAAGTATACGTTTAGTAGGTAAGTACTTAACTAAATAAAATATACTCAAAACCGATTATCCGATATTTTCATGGTCATGATGAATTACAATCTATTATCAGATTTTTATTACAATTCAAAAGTATGTAAAAACCATATCCGGGAATTGGCGAGCTTAGTGACGCTAATTCCTCCTAATTTTTTTTTTTTAGTTTTACATATATACAAATATATATTGATATAATCAATTGGCTTATATTGATTTTAATATTAGCTCTCTTGAAATTTTAATAAATTTCCGTCTACGTATTAGATAGAAAATAATCGCTTACAATCGCCTTTATAATTGAAACAATAGTATTTTGTTTTTTAATTCCAAATTTATTGAAATTCGGAAATATCAATTATACTCAAATATCAAATCAATACGTTTTCGCCAATGTCTGCTAAATATTGGAAATTGGTATAAAACTTGACAAAAATGTAGGTACTTAAAGTTGTTTCCATTGTTTTCAAAATCATCCAACTTAATAGGTAGGTAATAAATTTCACAATTCAAATTTGTAAAATACCAAATTTAACCGAAGCGTCCGCGTTATTATTTTTTAAAAAATTGGTAGTTTGTTAATTTTTTAAGCTTGACTTTAGACTTTCGATCGACTAATTTTGTGTTAGTATTAATCGTTTTAATTTTAACTTGTCGTTGTTCAAAACATTTCATATAATATTTTATAGATAAGTGCAGTTATACGATCGTCGATTGGGCCCGTGCTGCTGCAGAAGGCAGAGGGGATCGATGACCAGCAGATCGTTCTTCTCGGTAATTGGTACCGCACGCAAGACAAGGGGACCCGCTGCCGGGCGGACTACGGTTACAACCCGCAAGACCATAACCACCACAACCCGCAGTGCTACTACTATCCGTACAAACCGGCACACATCAGCCATCAGACGATCGAGCACAAGCGCGTGTACGCCGTGCCAGACGTGCAGAAACTTTATGGCAGCAGCCAGATATTGCGCCTGAGGACGCCGCGGGACAAGATCAAAACGCTTACCGGGCCGGACGGGACGGTTACGACCAGGACAACCACGTACAAGTGCAAGTTTGTCCCGTTGTCCCGTATGTACGAGAACAACCGCCTGTACGGGCCGATTTTGTCGTCTCTACCGGTTGTCTTATCCGGGTACGTATAAGTGAATAATTCATTTTTGGACTTTGTGACAGTTCGCACACTAGTCGGGGTCCGGCAACTTTTTAACCTACGCGGACTTTAATTTTTTTTAACTTTTCATTGAGGGTTTAGTTATTAAACATTAATTATTGAAACAAACCTTATTAAAAGTACCATCTAATATCGATGCATTAATTGCTACAAAAATACTAACCTAACCTAAGGAATTCCATTAAATGGTTGCACTTTATACTAAATTAAAAATACAAATATTAGTAAAAATATATTTTAAAAATGATTATTACTATTGCTTAGAACAGTGGTGTCCAACTTGGGAGTCGCGAAATTTTATTTAGGGAGTCTCCAATGATTTTACACCAAATAAAAAAGTTATATACTATGTATATTATTTTATAGTTTTATATAAAGTAAAATTATTTTGTACCGTCAATGGCTGTGTCAATCGTAATATTATGTCATATCTTAATGTTGTGATAATAAGTTTTATTTAATATATATTATACACTTACATAATGCTGGTGAGAAAGGGGATCGTATTATCAAAATAAATAATTTTGGGGGGTTGTGAATTAAAAATGGTTGCGCACCACTAGCTTAGAACATAGACAATTTTTTTTTTAAAAATAAGTATTTTTGAATTTGAATATTTTTCATCAATTTGTTCCTCATAGATTTTCATGAATTTAAATTCATAACATAGTAACATATTTTATTAATTCATATCAAATATTATTAATTAAAGTTTTTTTTTTGTTTTTTTAAAAAAATGTTTATATTTTACAAGTAAAAATGCTCACAAATATAAGTGATACCAAAAGTACTTGAACATTTTTTTGGTAACACTTTTAATACCATTAATAAATCTATTTCAGAAAGACTAATAGAAACATATTATTTTTTACGTTCATTAAAAGTAGTTTTGTAATTTTATTACTTCCATCAGTAAATTAAATTCGACATCACTAATTTCAACAGTAAAAAAAACAACTTAATATGTTAAGTTATAAAATTAAAATTTTAAATACTATGAGAAATATTTGATGGGCTGCAGGAAAAAGTTACACTGGCTACATGCGGCCTGCAGGTTTCCGGTATAGGTGCTTGCACTAATGTCGACTAAGTCAGATAATTAATTATATACCAAGTATATGTACCTACTTTTACAATTTATTGGAATATTATTATAATTATTTATTAATATGTAATAAATTACACAAATTAAATGAAATTTAAATATTTAAATTTCTTAGAATTTGAATTAAACTCTTCATTCAACCATCATTCAAATTGAAATTGTAGAATTGATTTTTTTTCTAAAGTATGTTCCAATTTTCACTTTCTATCAAATATTCCTATATTATTTATTTTAAAAAATATGGTAGAAAGATAGTAATTAGGTATAAGTATATATATATAAATAAGTCCAAACTTCAAATGACAATGTATTATTTACTTTTTATATCTTTAAATTTTACGACTAAGATTTATATAATATTAATAATAATAATTGTTTAATAGCCTTAAAAGTTATTTTAACATTTTAAAAACAAGACAATTTAATATCTTTATTTTAAATTTAAGTACTAGACCAAAAACATTTTTAATATTAAAAATTAAGTTAATAATAAAAATAAATACAATTTTGAAAATAATATATAAAAGTTATTGCTAAGTACAAACAAGTTAAGGCACCCTTCTGTCTTCTTAATGTTGTAATATTAATTATTATTAGAATAATTAATAATAATAAAAAAAAAAACAATCAATTAACTTTTGAATCAAAATATTTAATATGTTAATTACTTATAGAAATATTTTTGTTATATTCAGTGGCGCCGTAGCTGGGGTTGGGGTGGTAGAGGGGACATTTGACCCCCCCTTAAATATGTCAGGAAGCATATGAATTTTACCCCCACTGAAAATTTGTCATCATAATTATACACTTAATACTTAAACATTTTAGAGTTATAGTTTAAATTTAAATTACATTTTTATTATTTTTAATATTTACATAATATAATATGTAATAAAATGAATTTTGAAAAGTTGTATAACAAATAAAATTAAAAAATGTAAAACATTAAAATTGTTTTTAATTTTATATTCTAAATTAAATTAGGTAATGACTATTAGTTTAATCAACAAAATAGTAATTAAACTTATTTTACAAAAATCAATAAGTATTTGTATTTTATTTTAATATACTATATATCATGATTTTCCTAAAATTTTTGCCCCCCCACAAGAAATATAGTTCCTGTGCCTCTAGTTATATTGATTGACAAAATAAATCATTTTAACAACATATTGTATCCATAAACAACATTTGAATAGTATAATAAAAATTTTAATAATACAGTTTTTTATTAACAGTTATGTATATTAAATTATTACAGTAATTATAAACAAATGACAATTATAAAATTACAAAAGATAATTTCATAACATTATAATATATAGTAAAATATATTAATTAGTATCTAGGATTGTCCAAGAAAAGTAACTTACTACTATTAAGCAATTAATTGTTTATTAATCATTTATTGAACATTTTTTTTTTCCAGTATGAACTTGATTTATTTGCCATGAATCTTAATTCGCAAATATAAATATTTAGTAGTTAACTGATGAATATCTAAATATATTATATTATTAGTCAGAAAAATATATTTAAAAAGAAACTTGTTATTATATTTTTTTTTTTATTATCATCATATTTTATAACTATTAATTAATTTTAATTTTAAACCTATTGTCTGTATTATGTTATTGGTTGGAACAATGTAAAATATTTTACTCAATAAAAATGCATATACTTAAAATTAAACACAATTCTTAATTATTGAACTCAAGTTTTCACTCGGGTTGAAAGAAAGAGTAACTAAAATGTAATTAAAAAATAAACTTAGTTTTGGCAGTAACTCAAAATTATTCACTACAAAATACAACATTTAAATTACTTAGATTGTATATAAACGATATTTGTATAATACAATACTTTGTTTTATTGAAATGTAACTAATTTTGGTTAAGAATTATAAATTTGATTTGATGAATGACTATATCACATATTTTTATTGTGCATAATTATTAAATAGTAATTGCACAATAAAATGTATACAAATTATTTTCGTGTGGATGAAATTAGTTATAATAATTGAATGTAATATTAAAATTAGGTACTATATTAAACATATAAAAATTAGTTGATTACAAAACTATTATGATACGAAAATAGTTTTTGTTGCTTCTAATTTTAATATTCAATTTGTTTATGTATAAAGCATTATACCAATATATACTCTACATTACAATATTAGATCAATTATTTAAATAATTTTAAATCCACAAATATACAATAGCCTATGACCCTAAACAATTTAATTAATATCAATAAACGCAACATGGAATATATATTGAGGAACAATTTAAAAATTAATTACTTAAGTTCATAACATTTAAAAAATTCTTTATGGAAATGATCAAAATCAAATAATTTGATCATAATTAATTCACCAAACATAAAACTAAAAAAATTGATTGTTAAATTAATTCTTAAAATATAAAATATGCAATATAAAATAGTTTGCATAGTAAAAAATAAAACTGTTGCAAAATTGACAATTTTCTTGTCATCTGACATTATGTAAGATAAAAATATTAATTTAAAATTGTTAAGACAAAATTATTAAAGCATAATAATTATTTTAAATTAAATGTCATTTTAGGAGATAAATATATTTAAGTAATCTATTTTCAAATAAAAACCAATCAACAAAGTGCTTATAAGGTAATTTTATTAATTAATAAAATAATAATAAAAAATATTTTTTAGCAACATAAAAAATAGTACTGATAAAAATAATAATATTAATGAACAAGAAAAACATTATTAGGTTGTATTTATAAATCAGTTATTATAATAACAGTTTGCTCAAATAGATAACCAATAATTTATAAAATATTAAACATCATAATCCTCCAAAAACCAATTCACGTTCCAATTGCTTGGGGTCTGCCGATCCATGAATAGGCTTACACTGAGGATTGAAAACAGAGTAAGCACTAAGAATGTTGAGCTTTTTATTTGACTTCGTAGTGTTAAAATAAATAGCAAATAGAGCAGAGATTATGAAAAATACTGCTCCGAAACCAGCAACAACAATCATCCAGTATTGGACAACAACCCAAATCAGAAAAAGTATGATAGAGTAGTAAAGTTTTTTATAACTTTTTTGTAATTCTTTTGGAGTTACTTCATTTATCATAGAATCATCATCAGAATCAGAATCGTCAGTAATTAAATTCACTGGTAATAAAACTCTATTATGCTTTATTGTTGGCATCACAGGAGCAACAGTATCTTGAATCAAAATCCTTTTTTTTTCAGTATTTGGAGATGTCAATACTGGAGTGGGCAATTGAATCTAGAATTGATAATATAATTATTAATTTAAATTAAACCAGATATAAAATTAAAAGAATGAAAACCAATGTTTTATTATGTTTGTGTAAATATACAAATTTTGTGTTCAAATTCCTATAAAATTTAATATTACTAAATTAATTTTTAAAATAAATACATTTTACAATATTTAAAATATTGTTAATAGTAAAAATTAAATTAGATAAGTGCATTGAAGTTTTAAATGTTTTAATTAGTTAATTTAATTTGTCAACCACATATAATAAATATATGTGTACATTGTGTTATAATCATGTTATGAATACAAATTTTAAATAATCATAGAGAAAAGGAAAAAAAAATTAAGTTTGAAAAATTAAAACAATTTGTTAACAGTTGTTTAACATATGTTATATATTAAGAGAAACATGTATTTGTAATATTTTAAAAACTATAAATTATTTAAATAGTAAAAAATTATTATCTTTTTGTATTATATACTTATAACATTTTATTTGAAAATGTATTTAATATTTATTATAAATATTCTAAATTTATTTGTATTATATAAAAAAATATAATATAAAATTGTATCAACATTTTTAAAACTTTTAAAGAAACCTTTAATTAAAAAATTACTCGTTAAATAACCAATATTTTAATTTTAATTTTGTTCAGTTTTCAATGATAATTAAAATAAACCAATATAATAATTATGTTTATAAAGAAAAACTTAATATTTAAATTTATGATTATTAAAGTTTTGCATTTATATATTATATTAAAATTGTAATCAAATTAATTATAATTATAAATCCAAATTATTTGTTCAAGCGACAAAACAATTGGCAGTCAGTCAACCTAAAGGAGCAATGAACTCACTGGAACATCGGCATTGTCTTCATTGGCAGATTTACGTTCTTTGTGCTGTAAAATAAATGCTGGAGATAGTGGTTTAACCACAATTCGTCTTCTAGTAGGCATCATTAATGTTTCAGTTTCAATCAGATCATCAACATTTTGTACCTAGTTAATAAATTAATACATAAATAAAATATCTTAACAATCAATTCAAATCAACAAAATATAGTAAATATATAAAAAAACTAAAATTTTTAGTTGTCATAAGATTAAAATAAAATTTAAAATAATTTTAAAAAGTAGACTATTAGTAATTTTTTTCATATAAAAATTCACTTTTTAATAATAATTAATTTTTACATTTTTATACATTTACATTCAAAAATTTATTAAAAATCAAATATTAAAACACTTTAAAAGTGCAAAGAAAAATATATTTGGTTCAGTATCTTTATACTTTTTAAAGTTTTTTATTTTAAAAAACAATTTTAAATTTTACAGAACTGTTCAGTAAATGATTATGCAATCCAGCACTAGCGCTAAAGTTGAAGTTAAAATTATGTATTTCAAATAATGTTCCATAAAATATGTATGTTGCATATTTATTTAATACATAAATATAATGTATAAATAGACCAGATTGTAGTAAACTAAGGTTTATTTCTTATTTTTATTATTATAAGAATTCAGTGTTTTTTAAAAAACGTTTAAAAAATATGGTAATAAAATGGAGGTATATGAGCTCTAAGTGTAAGACAATGATACAGAAAAACACATTTTTGTTTTTCTCAAAATATCTAATCGAAGGCGCTGAACTTACAAGGATAATCATTAAATGGTTATAACGGTAAACAACTAGTCCTTTCTAATGCCTTCCAAATTCAGGTTAGGTATTGATCATCAGATTGATCTTAGAAATGTTTAAAATAGTTGAGCGTGTCTATTGTAAGCAACATTGTGATTAAACAATACAACACCAGTGGATGAAAAGACAAAATATCCTCGTTGAACAGTGGCAATGCCGATAAATTTAAACAAATTTCTGAATCATTTTCAACTTTAAACACTCTATGCGAATAATTTTGATAATCATGATTTCCATTTCTTAACAACATTCGTCTTCTCCGACAAAACAAATTGCAACGTAATATCGTATCATACTATAAATTTCGGGGTGACGTCAAACCGTATTAGGAATAACGGCAATAATTTCACTAACGAGAAATTTACGATTATGAAATGTTCGTATTTACCTGATGAAAGTAGTTATTTCGTAGTTACTGAAAATGTCTCGCAAACCGTCAACTGAACAATAGAAAAATGCTTTTCCGAAGCGCGCAGAATGGCGTGTTATAAACAATATGAACTGTTATATTGTGCGGGCGGCGGAACGATGACAAAAAAAAATACCGGATTTATCGACAATGTAGTATTCTTATTACTAAAAGTTGATTTGAAAATATTCTTATCATTCTAAACATTTTGTCATCGTTGTTATCTGAATTAAAAATTCACGGTATCCCAACCACGGTTATCTACTTATCTATAACCGTGGTCTCAACCATACGATGTCACTAAAGCACTAAGGTCTACTTTCAATGTGACCACCATACGATACGACTGTTTATCATTATGTGTAGAAAAATATGTATTGAAAAATGTGTATGAAAAATTTGCTTTTTTTCTCAATAAATTATTAATTGTATAACCATTCAATCCCATACGTTTACCATTATTGTTGAATAAAATATATTATGAATTGACACATTTAGAACAATTTGGGTTTTAAACTTTAAAAGGCTAGAATCACCTATTAGAAAAATCCAGCCATAACTCGCGTTATTTTAATATGTATTTAACAATTGAAATCGTTTGGAAATTAGTAACGTTGGAAGAAGAGATAAGCCCCTTCAAATCCCCCTAAATTTCACCTGCGATCGGCATCCTTATTAGAAAAAAAAAAATTCAAATTGAACGACTTTTCTCTGTTGTTATTTCCCTTCTGTCCCTTTGTGCACTCTTCTACACTCGGAAGGGCACGTTTGTAACATTGACCACATATTACCCATCTTTCATTTTCTTTCTCGTCAAATATACTTTCTGTTCTGCTACCAATCGCCAGAATTGAGCAGTGTAAAGTACTCAGTTAGACAACGTCGTAACGAAAGTACAACCTAACACGTTATGTTCTGTAAGCGAGTAACTTTTTTCGTAAACAATGAATTACGTAATTTTATTAAATGAATGATATATTGGTACAGCGAGTAACAAACCAGAAATTTGAATTACTTTTTATTCGTAATTGTACTTAATTAAATAATATGTAATTTAATAAGTTATTTATTTTAGATTCTGAGCGGAGCGAGGAATGTATTGATTCTACAAAGATGTTTTTTTTTTTTTTTATGTATGAAAACATTTTTTCGGGTAGAAATATTGGTCCGATTATCATGCAAAGGGAACCTTTCTATATCAAATTTCATCTTTATTAAGCTCATTTTTTGAATTTCCCAAAAGTTTTTCCTTTAGAAACGGAAAATCGTCAATTTGTATAGGCTTTTTTCTGATAGATGAAAACCATTTTTCGGGTAAAAATAATGGTCCGATTACCGTAAATAGGGTACCTTCTCTATACTTAGATACGCTCAGAATCGTATTTTCTAATGCAATATCATTGCATTCAAATCTTAATAATTATAATAAACCACTAATTTCTCCGAGGATCGAAGGGACGAAGGAGGAACGTCCACAATCGGCTTTCGCACTTTTTTTTACTTTTTGTAATGCTAAAATATTTTAATAAGTGTGATTATTAAAATAATAAAATAGACGAACAATTTAAAAATATAATATATAGATAGATACATATTTTGGTATTGATAATTTCGTAGTTATTAAATTAGTTTTGAATATAATTTCTGATAATCATAAATTACGGTAGTTCAATTTTTTATAATAGATACTTAAACTACTATTTATTGTAATTGATATAGTACCTATTTATTGTTTAAACTATTTTAAGGTAACACTAAATAAAATACAACTATACAAGTGCAAGACGACTCTTTTAAGAGATGCCCTAAGTCCTAATCTCAATATGTAAAATAACTATATATATAGAGAGAGAGAGAGGGAGAGTTATATTTGTTTCTAAAGTACTTATTAAATTTTTTTAAATAAAACAATGATAAAATATTTTATATAAATAATTTATATTAATTATAGGATGTTTATTTCAACTATATGCCATACAAATATAAAATGCCTAATTTTTTTTTTTAAGACTGAATTAATTAGTTATAATAGTTGACTATCATTAATCATTTTACATTATTATTGCGATAAAAATTGTGTATAGTTTAAAAATTTAAAAATGTGGGAACGTCGATTGTGGACGTTCCTCCTTCATCCCTTCGATCCTCGAAGAAATTAGTGGTTTATTATACTTAAGATTTGAATGCAATGATATTGCATTAAAAAATACGATTCTGAGCAAAACTCAATATAGTACAATATGCTATACTGATAATCCATTCCAAAATTTTACCACGTGTATAAATTACGAATGTAAATATTTAAAATAAATTTTAATTTCCTACGATCTAAACTTATTTAGTTATCAAGAAATAAAATAATGAAACCGTAATTTTATCGATTTTCAAGAACTCTTACTTTAAAAGCTTATGAAAAAAAATTGTCACTCACGATTATCAAAATATTTTATAAAAACATTAAGTCGTAGATTAATGTCTTGATTTTCAAACCAATAAACTAAAAACTGCAGGAAATATTAAGCATTATTGAAAAAAAAGCCAAAACTCTATACTTAGTCAGAAAATCAACCATTAATTTCTAAATTTTCTCTTGTAATGAAGTTCACTTAAGTAAATACTCAAAAAAATTTTCAAGGCACTATGATTAAAACTCAATTAGTTAACACGAAATGAAAACATTTTAAATTTCGTTATTTTGCCGATTTTCCGCCATTTTTTAGTAGTTTTTCTTCTCCTAAGGAAAAGCTTTTGAGAATTTGGAAAAATAAGCTAAATAAAGTACCAACTAGATGCAATTTTCTACTGAAAACATACACTATTCGGGGTAATCGGACTATTAGAAACCATAAAAAAAACATCATTGTAAAACCAATACATTCCTGGCTTCGCTCAGAATCTAAAATATACGTTTTATTTTTATTCAAATAAATATATTACTTATATGTTTTATGATAGCAAATCTACAAATGGTTAATTTATTTTTGAACTTAAATAAGTATTAAATTAAATAAATACGACCATGTAATTATCAATCATTTATTATATATGTGTCTGAAACCTGACCTTATAATAATATTAAAATTATAAAACATTAAAAAATATTAATAAATATATATATATTGGTCAATATATAATGGTAACTGAATTATAGTGTATATAATTAATATGTGTTAAATGAAAATTGCGTTAAAAAATATGTTTATACTACATCAATAATCCATAATTGGTTTGAAAATTTAAAAAGTACAATTAATGTTCTTATAAAGAAATTGAGTACGTAATAAAAAACATAATAATACCTATTTATCCAAAATTATTTATTAAGTAAAATCACTATAAATTAATTTAGACACTTTTTTAATATGTAAAATATATAGTAATAAGATTTAAATATGAAAATTGTAATTTGATACTTACCTAAAAATTAAAATAATAACAGTTACAAAAAAATAAAGAATTGTATGTGCGCACGACATTGATCCGTTGTCAAATGACAAACAATTAAAATTGAAATGATATTTATTTTATAGTTTCTCGTATTTACATAATATTATGCCGATTATAATTATTTAAAATAACAAAAGTTTGACATACGTCAACGCGTTGCGTCTGACGACAATCCTTATCGTGATTTATAATTGTTCGATCTATTTATAACTTATTTACTGGTTATTATTTTGTTTTTATTTAAATTGACCACTAGTATTACCATAATATTGAGCTACTGTAATAAAAGTACAATTATATAATTTTGATTTATAAAATATAAATCAATGAAAATAAATGAAAATAAAAAAATTATGACCATGAAATTTCTAGACAGCCGCGGGGCCCTGAAAGTGCGGGTTTTATACAATACTTATAATATGTATATCGTACCATCATAATTAATAAGGATATGAACAGAATTGTTATTATAAATATTTGTTATTATTATAGAATTAATATACTTTTTTATTATTCAATATGTCAGCTAATCTATCTGGGTAATCTAATAAATAGTTTAAATCTTCCAGAGAATTTTGGTCGACTTTAATATTTTACATTTTTTCTAAATTTATCGGTTTGGGTATAGTTTTATTTTTAATTTTGAAACAGCACTCGTCCTCTAATAGACTAATATTTATTGGGACTGTTTCAAACTGTGAGTCTGGATGGTCAATAGTTGCACTTAACCTAGTAGACGACGTTAAGGCTAAACAATTTGGTTTTAGTGTTAATTTTCCAGAGTTATAAATTATTATTTTTTTTTTACAATTGTATTTTGATCACAGGTTATAGTCAACATTATTGGTTTGTTTGTGACAAAATACCAATTATTTGGATAGTATGATGCATACCACCCTTCCGCTGTTATTTCTGATATATATATAAGTTACAACTCGTGGGTATTTTATAATAATTGTTTAATAATTCTGTTTTACATATTGGATGGGTTTCCGTATTAGATAAAAAATTATAATTTTTACAAATGAAAATATTATTAATATATTTACAATTATCTAAATTTTCTATAACTAAGTAATGATTTATTAGATTATCAGTAATTAAAAATTTTATTTTATTTGTTAAGTGTATAAACTGATTGTGACTATTAATTGGAAAGAATATGGGTAAAATGTGATAAATTAAATAATTATTTAATAGTTACTTAATGGTAATTTAATAGTAAATATCAATCTGTCATTTATTAAATAATTTTTAATGTCTATAATTTTATATATTTCATTTATATTGTCGATATTAACAATTATTGGTACTTGAAGATTATTAGGAAGTTTTGTTAGTATATTATTAATTTCATCTAGGAATTGTTGTGGTTTAATTATTATTGAGTGTAAAAGATTCTTTTGTGAAAATATTAGTCCTAATGTTATTTGACTAAGAGTCTCGTCTAACATAATTATGTTAGCTTGTATTAGAGATAAAGTGACTAACACTTCCTCGATGTCACTAGTTTCTGATAAGACCGTTTCAAATTGATTTAATTTTGATTTTAGTATATACATGTTATTATCAAAAATTGCTTTATTTTGGTTAAATTAATTAATTAATTTAAAGTTTTAGATATGCCAAAAAGTCCTCCCGTAGGATTGCAATGTGCTTCATGTAAAATTGTTGTTTTTTCTTCGTCAGATAAAATTATGTTACCCTATCTTTTATTTTGACCTATATAAATATTAATATCTGTATTTTTAAATATGTACCTAATCATTGTTCTAAATTGTACCCAATTAATATTTTTATGTTTTGGAATAAATATTTCTTTTATTTGTTCTTTTAAAATAACTTCTTTTAATGTCATAATATTTTTAAATAATCTAGGAAAATCGTAAGAATCAAAAGAATTTTGTTTATGATAAATTAATATAAATTTGTCTTCAATTATTATTTCGTTTAAATTACTTTTAATTGTTGGATCAACAAACATGAACTTTAAATTATTATCAATTATAATGGAAGTAATTATTACAGAATATTTTATTTTTGTTGAATTAATTGTATCATTTGATTCGAAAACTCGTAAATTAGTTATCAACGTTTTATTTTGGACTTCTATCTGTTGTAATCATTATTTTTTATTATGTATGTTTGTAATATTTGGTTATTATCATTTTTATTATTTATTAGTGCATTATTAATTTCTTCGGACGGTCTCGAAAGTCCGTAAGCATTGGAATTTATTTTGCCTTGTTTATAAATTATTTCGTAATTATAATCAAGTAATTTAAGTCTCCAACGTATGAGTCTAGAATTTGGGTCTTTTAAATTAAATAACCAGATTAATGGTTTATGATCTGTTACGATTTTAAATTTACACCATATAAATACGGTCTAAAATGTTTTACAGACCAGACGATTGCTAATAATTCCTTTTCAGTTACGGTGTGAGCAATTTCGTGTTTATTTAAAACTTTAGATGCATATGCTATAGGCAAGTCATTTGGAAATATTCCATGGCTAAGTACTGAGCCTAATGCATAGTTATTAGTTATCAGTAGTAAGAATAAATTCTTCTTGAAAATTTGGGTATTTAAGTATTGGTCAGAAATCAAAATATTTTTAAGTAGATGAAAACTCTCAAATTGATCGTTTTCAAAATAAAATTTCGAATTTTTTGATAATAATATTGTTAAAGGCTCTGCAATTTTTGAAAAATATGGTATGAAACGACGATAATATCCGGCCAATCCTAAAAATGTTTTAGGACTTTTCGGTACACGAAAATTTTTAACGGTATTTATTTTATCAGGATTTGGTTGTACACCCGATTCTGATAAAATATGACCTAAGTAAACTATACCTTTTTTTAGAAATTTACATTTGTCAGGTTGTAATTTTAAATTAGCATTTTTAAATGCCAAAAATATGTTTTTTAATTTATTATTGTGATCAGCGAGATTTTTTCCGTAAATTACTATATCGTCCATATAGGCAAAGCATTTTGTGCCTAATAATCCTGTTAACACACTATTAATTAATCTTCGAAATGCGGCGGGAGGTTCTTTTATTCCAAATGGTAAACGATTAAATTGAAAATGGTCAGTATCTAAGCTAAATGCAGTTTTTGGGACATCTTCGGGATCAAGTCTAATTTGATGAAATGAAGATACTAAATCTAATGTACTAAATAATTTTGCATTACCTAATTAATCTAATACAGTATCGTTTATATTTGGTAATGGAAATGAATCGCCTATAGACAGTTCATTAAGTTTCCTAAAATCTATAACGATACGCCATTTCTTTTTACCTGAGGCATCAGTTTTTTTTGGTACTACCCATAATGGAGAATTCCAAGGGCTTTTTGATTTTTCTATAATGCCTTGATTTTCTAAGTCTTTTAATTGTTTTTCAATTTCTTCTTTATGACAAAATGGATATCTATACTGTTTTACATTTATTGGTTGTGAGTCTTTTATTATAATTTTATGCATTAATTGATTAGTATATGTTAGTTTATCTCCCGGAAAAAAAATATGTCATTAAATTGTTTACAAAGTTGCTACGGCTCGGCTGGTTTTGCCGATTCCAAGGTTTTTAAAAAAAAAAACCGTGTTCACCAAGGTATGGATGATTAGGTGAGAGAAAAAAAAAACCAAAACAAAATTGTGTTGATTTAAAAGGTTTTTTTTTTCCTTTTTATTGTTTTTTCACAAACAAACAAAATAAATTTAATAATACAGCCGTAGCTTCTCGTAAGCACACACGCACAAAAAAAAAAACAAAAAATAAATGTGTGTCGGTGTTTTTTTCCGTCAAGTCGGAGTAGGAAAAAAACACTCAAAGAACGTCAACACAAATTGCTGGCTGCGTGCCAAGTCATCTTGTCCGCGCGCTCGCGCACCGGTTCAGCTCGTCGCCCCACCTGTTTCTCCATCCCATTGCTGAGTCAGAGTTACCGGTGGACGCCGTTGCGCCACCTAGGTGGTGGTTTACCAAGGAAACAGACCGCGTTCGGTATATCGCTTGCACAAAAGTGCTTGAGATATATCGGACCGCGTCAAAGTTGTTTTATAGTAATTTCGTCTTCTTTATTCAAATTATTTAACCGTAATTTTTTTTCTAATAAATCTAATCTATTTTGTTCATTATTATTTTTATCATAACTTTTAAAAGAAATAATTTCGTCACCAGGGATGCCAAAATAATGTTGTGAATCGGTTTTTCTAAGACGGTTACAATATATATTTGTGTTGAATTGAGTTACAAACACGATTAAAGAATATATATAATATTGTATGTTTTATTTAAAACAATATCGTAAATGTTTTGTACAAAATGGGCAGAGTAGCAAAATCTAGCACCAAATCTCAACTGATTGTTTAGTGATATAAATTACTCTTAAATAGTAAAACAACATAATTATTTTAAAATACTAAATATTATGAATGTAATAATTAAGATTATAATTGTAATTATTGTTATACAAATAAACGATTTTATTAAATATAACATTTAGCATTGATTATGAATTTGATATTATTAAAGGTTACAATATCTTAAATAACAAATTTAATCATATTGTTTTTGTAGTGGCTTATTATACTAAGTATGCAACATAATAAAATTTCATGGCAATAATATAAATAATAATTAAATACAAAGGTTCACGACAGAATTGTGATGTAAGCATGAGGCGTATTCTTAAAATTATTTTTTTAAATACCGAATAACAAATAAAAAATATTAATATATATATAAAGTTTGTTACTAGGTACTCTACTCTCTAGCAGTACTCTAGTCAACACTAACGTCAAAATTACCGAGTGACGGGTTTTATATTGTATACGATTTAAATTAGGTATTTTTTTTTTTTTTTTGTAAATCGTAATGTTTACTTATAATAACTTACAATCTCCTATTGACGAATATGAACCTAACTTTGATCAGGATGATTTACATAATGACCCTTCCAATAATTGTAAAAAATGCAATAACTGTTTAAAATGTGCGTTTAATGTTGCACATGACATTATAGAGCAATCTGGTAATTCAATAATATTTATTTTGCGTATAAATTTATTCTAACATTACCATGTACGCAAGTTACTTGAGAGAGTACATATTTTTCAAGTTGAAAAATATAAAAATTAAACTTAGATCTACTATTTGTCAAGGTACTATGGAATCAATGATATTAATTAATATTGAAAGATACTTTGTAATTGATAAAAATTTAATTATTAATAACATGATTAAAGCTGTAAATTACTGTCAAAATTGTTATTTTAATATCTTATTTGTAATTTTTAAGCAATTTAATATGTCATATGTACTTAATTGTTTTATTGTTATAATTTTATAATAAATGATTATGTTTTAAAAAATGTTAAAAATTTTTTGCATTGAATATTTGGACCTAGTGGTGGGCCTCTCTGAACTAAAGGCAGACTGGGCTTTTTGATCCCAGTCCGACATTGATAATGTATATTAGTTATAAATTGTGTACCTGTTATTAAAAGTCTAAAATTCTAATGTTTTTAACGAAAAACAATATTCACCTGTTTTTATTTTTTACTAAATTAGGATAAATGTATTTATATTTAATTTAATAAATCAGATAGATTTTTGTTAACTAAAATATGTAGATTTTTAAGTTTTAACTCTTTAGAGAATTTATTTATATACATACCTAAGTCAAATTATGCTACGAAAATAAGTAGCAAGGTAAAGGCATTTTAATTAAAACGCCGAAAAATGTTAAGAATTGCGAACAAAATTTAAAAAATTAAAAATAAATAATTTCAAAAAATTATAATTATAATATACAATAGGAATCTTCTTATAAGTATAATAGTTTTAAGTTTAAATAATTAAAATCGATAATTTGCAAGCGAAAAAATTTAGGAAACTAGGAAAAGTTCAATAATATGTAGTTATTTAACATATAAATTAACTAGAATTTTACTGTTTTAATACAAACATAACTAGGTATATGTTAATTTATTAATATTGTCTTACGAAAAAGCGTAATAGAATATATATTATCTAAATAGACGAATTTATCATGTTGTCCAAAAAGCCGATATTTTTAGCGATGGCCTATCTCTTAAAAAATAGCACTTGGTTAAAATAATAAATCGATTTCGTATCTGCTAAATAGGTACAACTCGTTATAATTTATCACTATGGATAAATAAACATTAAAAAAATGGCAAAAACGATTATTAATACGTATATACCCACCTATTATAAATATAAATACACAGTTTGATGTAGGAATATAATATAAATTAAATTTGAACAAATTTCAAAAATCTTCCTGTCATGAAAAAGTCGTATTGCGTAAGTAAGAATATTACATTAAATATATATAATTCTATTACGGGTACAAATAATGTTAGCGATTATTATTTTGATTTCCAGACAAATTTTTATGACACGGAAGAACAAAGGTTCAACAGCATACAATGTTGCATCAGAGAGCTGGAGGACAAACAGTCGAAACTGAACGAGATCGTTCTGGAGAAGGAAGAGTTGCAACGGCAGTTGAACAGCGCGCAAACTTACATCGACGACACGATAAAAAAAAACAAGGCTCACACATGCCAGCTGACCGAAAACTACGACGAGCTGTGTGCCAAGTACCAGAATAAATGCACGGAGCTGAACGAGAACAAGAACCGGAACGATTGTTTGAACGCCAACGTGGACGAGCTGAACCGGAAGGCGGACACGCTCGGACGCAAGCTGTGCGAACAGGCCGAGCGGTACGAGTGTCTAGAGCACGAGGGCTGCAAGCTGGAGAGGTGCGCAAACGAAGACAAACAGAGCATAATGTGCCTGCGGAATCAGGTCGAGAATCACAAAAAGTGTTTGGAAAAGAGAACGGAAGAACTGAGCCGAACGCTGCACGAGCTGGACCAGCGGACGGACGAGCTGAACAGCAAGCAACAGGAGAACTGTAATCTGAAATCGAAGATCGAGTGTCTGCGGGCTGAGCTGTCGCGGACGATCGAGAAGTGCAAGCTGGAGGCGTTACAGTTGAAACGTACCATCGATTGTCTGAGGACGGAGATCGAAATGCTGAAGCGGACCTGTGCGGACCTGGAGCGGGCGCTGTGCGAGGAGAAGCACCGGCGGCAAGAAGTCACGGAGGCGCTGGAGAGGTCGGAGCGGAAGTACGAGTTGTTAAAACAAGCGCTGGAAAAGGAACGAGCGCAGTGCGACGAGCAAACGTGCCGGATGCGGCACGAGAAGGTGAACGCGGACCGAGAAAAGAACGAGTCGGAGAAGTGCTTGGAGAAGAGGAAAGAAGAATTGAGGAAGATGACGTGCAAGAACGATCATATGCAGATGCGCGCGAACGAGCTGCAGTGCAATCTGGACGCCGTGATCAGGGACAATGACGAAAAGTTCAAAACGTGGTCGGAGGAGATCGAGAGGTCGCGTTGCGAGAACAGGCAACTGAAGAACGAGCTGAGTTGCACGGAACGGAAGATCGACGAGCTCGAGGACCAGCTGGCCGTGACGAAGAAAAAGCGCATGGCCGAAGTGGAGAGCGTTCACGGTCTGAGAATACAGCTGGATACTATCAGATGTAAACTTACGGTGCCGGTGAGCACGTGCTGTCCCGTGCCGTGCTACACGGTCGAAAGCGATTGTCTGCTGACCACCAAACAATACGACGAGTGCAAACCGGACTGCGATAATCCGACGACTGCGTGCGTCAAATACGACAACTGTTGCGATAGTTTGAACCAAACAAATCAAATGTACGAACAACTAATCACCAAATGCAATTCAATCGTCTACAATTGTTATACCACGTAGGCGTGCAGCCTAGGTAAACGTGATTTGATTTCAAAATTGACATTTATTTATTTTTTTGTTATATTTAATAATATATAATACTTATAATATATTATAACTTTTAAAATAAACTTGTTTTTATATATATATATATATTTATATTATTATTAGAAATTGTATAAAAAAAAAAAAAATTGAAATACAACAATGTTGTATTGTTAATAACCCAAAACAAATGAAAATAAACTTACTTTGATCTTATAAAATATTTCATAGATACGATTATAAAAGCAATATTATTGATATTTGTTTCAACATTTTTCATGTTTTCAACGTTGAATATCTTATAGAATCTTCATGCTTTTGACTACCTGTACAGAATTACTTATGAAATCGGTATAGTATTTACTAGCAATATAATAATTAATAATATAATATGTAGGTACTGTATATGTATTATTTTATTTTATTTTTATTAAATATAAACAATTTCTAAGTTTTATACACCTTTAAATTTAGATAATATCTATAATGTAATACAGTGGAGGATCTATGGGAGGGGGTCATATCTTTCCCCTGGTAGGTAAAATAAAGCTTTTTTGTAATATAAATTTATTATTTTGTCTATATTAATAAAGTTTACCTACACATATATGTACACGTATACACATATTTATTATACAGCCTCCCCCCCACCCGTGAGAAAATCCTGGATCTGCCACCTTAAATTATTTATCTATGTTTACTAATCCATTTCTTTATAATTTAATATGAAAATAATAAAAATAAAAATTATTTTGCTAATAATAATTAATATAGAGTGTATTAGGTATATATTTCACCGATGACTGAAAAAAGTTACCTATTATCATTTCATTATTACCTACAAAATATCACAGAATACGTTTTGTCATAATATTATATTTCATCATATTTACGAAAAATTGACATTATGTATAAATATTTAATTATTCTTGATTGTATTGTATACAAATATAAATAATGTTTATATAACTGTGTGTCAAAATATTGTGTTGTAACTCAAAAATAAGAAATATACATCCCCCAATGAAAATTCTTGTCAACGCTATTGCCTCACACTCCCAATTAGATTTTGTCAGCTATTCTAGTCCTACACTTCCATAGATTTTGATTATATCATTTATAACACTCACTATTCAATCTATACACCCATTTTTCTTCCTTTCTTACATTCATTTCCAAGATAACTGTTTCTAAATCATCTTTTCTCATATAACATGCTCTTATCTCAGCTTATTCTCTCTCATTTTCCACACAATTGATTCAACTCCTACATTTTCCCTTGTGTATTCATTTCTTATAATATTCTTTCTTGTCAATCTACACATTGATCTTAGCATTCTTATCTCCATAACATCATCTTGAAACGGTAGGCCAAGTACAGACTTCCGCCTCATAAAATAGAACAATGATATATGAATATGACGTTTTTCTTCATTTTTACTGAATTTTTATTTGACCTTATGTAAAAACCTTCTTCTCAAATCGTTACCATAAAGTACTTCCAGTCAATCATGTATATAACATTGTATAATAGAGTATTGGAGAGAGGATTACCTAAACATTTATCACACATGAAAAATATAATTTAAATTTGTTTATTAGTGTAAAAATAAAATATACAACCATCACTAAAATTTCACATAATATATTAAGTATTGTATTAGACCAAGTTAAAAGAATTTTGTGTAGATTGAGGAGTAGGAAAAAATTGTCATTTATGAGTAATTACATATACAGATTTTTAATTTAATGAATTTATTTTATAGTTTCCAAATTCAGTGTATTTCAAAATTATTTTTCTTTTCTAATATGTCCGCATGATTGCATAATCAAACTGTTGTATTAGAAAATGCAAAAACTTTAAGCAATACAAAATATATTATCTATTTTTATACAATCATAATATTAGTATATTTGTATTAATTAAGTATATCAAAATAAAACACTAAAAAACATATGCCAGTAATTTTTTTAAAAACAATTTTATTAGTTAATATAATAAACAGCAACTTGTAGATAATATAAAAATAATAAAAATAATGTTACGTTAAATATGTGTTTTAGTTTTGGCTGGAGTTGTATAATCAATATAATTGTAATAAAGTTTTAAATTACTTATACAAATATAAATAAAACTTTAAATAATGACTCACTGTATACAACAATTATTTTCTTAACGTAAATTAAATTATACTCTGAAAATTATATATTATAATTTGTTTTTATTTTCATGACACCTACTATTAGTATGTTTTTTCATAATTTTATAGAAGTTGTAAATAATAATTTGTATAATAATAAACACTAAAACCAAAAGTTGACTAAAAAATTATAATTTATTAAGTTTAAATCAAAAAAAGATATAATTTTTGATTAAATTATTTAATAATTTTATAATTCTCCAATTTATATTTTAAATGATTAGTCCAATATTTAATTTAATTAACAAATATGAAATAAATATGGAGAAAAATGATTTGAACACTTTTAAATTATAATTATAATTAATATTTTTTTGACAAATAAGACAGAAAATAACATTGTTACAAAAATGATGAAAAAACATTTTATTCAAAACTTACAATAGTAAGTTACCTATATGACAGTTATACAATATATCATATCAATACTTCTTAAAATATAACTTCATTCACTTAAATAGAAAATTATTAAATATGTATTTTAGTAATAATAAAAAATGTATTATGTTAGAACAAGTATAAAATAAATCAAACTGTAAAATATGACAAAGTTTGTACAATTTACAAATTAAATTTATTGAATACATATAATAATATCAATCAATGAAATAATTTTATTATTATCAATTTGTTTAGTTAATCTAAAAACATAAATATATAAATGCAATCACAAGATCAATTAAAAATTAAATTGGAGGTGAACACCTTAAATATTTTATATCACAGAATATTGTGCTAATGATGCATGTTTGAACTTTTTAGTGACAAATTAATAATTAAAATCTACAATTTAAGTTCTTTTAATTAATTTTATATTAAAAATAATTTTTAATATAAAATAATATTATATCTAAAATTTAAAAAAACAATATAATTTTAAATAAAATACATGGTTACATATTTTAATTTTTAATTAAATCTGCATTATAAATAAATTAGTAAAAAACACCCTATATTGATAATTTATATTTTTACTCCATATTACATTTTCATATATTATAAAAATTGTATTTTCCCTGTATATTTTATATCTTAACCAAGGAATGACAAACTGTTTATTAATTTTGTATCAAAACAAACATTTGATACGAAAATATAGTTTTAAGCTAATTATATAAAATTAATTTTAAATGTTTAAAAGAAAAAATTCTAAAATCAATAACAAATTTATAATCATCCACATTTAATAAAAAAAAGTAACACTTTAATTAAATTTTAATATTGTGTATAATTTTTGTTTCACTTCGATATGACGTAATCATCGGACATTGAAAGATACTTTATTTATAAATATTTTTCAAATATATTTTATAGACGTTGTAAGTATAGTAATATATATATTTATATTTATAAGTGATCTTTAATGAATTCAATGTACTTCTTGAACATAATGACATTTCTAGAGTTCTTATTCTTCCAATAATATCCTGATAGACCTAATGAATATGCACATTAATAATAATGATTATAATGTGCTTTACATAACAATCTATGCAAAATTATAATTTGTTTATTTTAAACAAACATTGTAATATTAGAAAAAACCGGTAAGTTTTTAATATCTATAATTATTTGGTTTAAATGGTCCATTTTTTGGTAAACCCATGTACTTGGCTTGTTC
Source organism: Eriosoma lanigerum (assembly GCA_013282895.1). Taxonomy (NCBI): domain Eukaryota; kingdom Metazoa; phylum Arthropoda; class Insecta; order Hemiptera; family Aphididae; genus Eriosoma; species Eriosoma lanigerum. Next base: position 12,538,868 of record CM023362.1, read on the forward strand.
TTCGCTAAGGTCTGTAAGATGAGCATCAAATGTAGGTAAGTGAAGGCTTGCAACATATTCATCTAAAACAAAGTTTTATAAAAAAATTATTACTTAATTATTGTACAAATAAAATCATATATTAATAATCACTTACCCATTTTTTTTGGAAGTAAATAAATATCATTCTTGTATCGGCCAATTGGAGCATTAAATAATTCTATTAACGCTAGTACCTATAAATAAATTGTAATTAACAATAACATTAAAAATATAAAAATATAAAAATTACCTGAGTAGTAGCAGTTATTGATGTAACAAATGATGGAATACTAGAACATGTATAGTTAACATGATGACCACCAGCTAATAAAATCATTGTTTTTCCATCCGGCCAGCGGATGTGATCAACTTGGGAACGAACTTTTTCCCATTTCAATTCTGGTGTACGCAATGCAGCCTAAAACATATGCAAAATATATGTTATTACATTAATAAAACATTGCAACATATATCCTTCATTCCTACCAAATAAATGAGCTTTCAGTATTTGTACCTAATCCCATACAGTTAAGGAACTTGGCTATTTTTTACTATACTAACTGATTTTGAGAACCAGATTGATGAAATTAAATAAAACATAAATTCTGATTTAGATTTTACAGATTCTAAAACTAATAATAAGTATTCATACTAAAACAAAATAATATAATTAACATATAAATGTAATGATACAAAACACTTATTCTTGTTGGGTAATTTTTTAAGAATTTATAGTTTAATAGGAACTGATAATGTATAATTAATTAAATAAGCAATGTGAAATAGTGTCTTATAGTCTCACTGTTAATTGATAATACCCACACTTGGTCATCGGTACTATCTACTAAAAAAATTAACTAATACTGTTTTAATTAACAATTGTTCAATTGTACTCTACATCTTAGTGGATTAAGTTATTAACAGATATATAACTACATTTGGCAAAATGTAACTGTAATGTTATGATGATATAAAGTATAGAAATTACATAATAATAGACACATTATATTACATTACATATAATTTAAATAAATTTAATAAATATTGAATATTTAAAACCTTTAATTGTAGTTCATAGTTAAAAATCAGTATTTACAAATATTCAAAATAATTAAAATCCATTATCATAATTTATTATAGCTGAAATTGTAGTTTATTACTATAACTCTTTACGGCATAGGTAAATAGGTAAACACCCTTGTTACACAATCTATTAAATTTATGTATAAAGGCTTGTCATTTTACTATGTATTGTTCTACATAAAATAATAAATTAATGTAATAATAAAAAAAATATCATAGACTTGAGAGTTATCAAAAGTTGAATAACATATATCTCACCATGAAATGGTAATAAAAGAAGTAATTTTATGGAAGTAAATTTTTTTTTTTTTTAACTTAATTTTTTATTAGGCAATCTGTTACAAATAAGAACAATAAGTTTAATTGATAAAATAGGACAAAAATATCACAGGAATGACGGAGTGAAGAGACCTCCCAGTGGAAGTACTTCATAAAATCTAACCTACTTTATTAATTATCACTTAACCTATATAATAGATTCATATTATTATTATAATGAATATTATTAATTATAATAAATAATAATATAATTCAAATATTTTTATTATAATAAAATAAAAACAAAACAAAATATTTTCGGATATGATATTTTTTAAACAGGCAATATTATGGTACTTTAGAAAACAAATTTTTATTTTATTCAATGTCACTTCCTTTCTTATTATCATCATTAGATTCCTCAACTATTATATTTGTGGAGGGATTATAGTTTTTTTCTATATCAGTGTCATCTAATGATATATCGCTCTCAACTCCAGACTATATTTCTTCAAATAATATTTTTCTGATATCCTTGTATTTTATTTTCTTGTTGAAATCACTGAATTATTTAATAGTTATTTAATTATTTAATTAAAATAAAATCTATATTATATAAAACTAAAGGTACAGAATGAAATAAAATTAACGCATGCCGTACTGTAAAGTTGTGAAGTGTCGCTATGACTGCAACAGTGCAACCATCAGACTGAAATTTACAATATCATTAATAATCATTATTTTATGGATAGACAATAATGTTGATATTTACAAGAAACTAAATTAATTAAAGAAAAATTAATGATTTTCTGTTAATGTTTAAATTTTTGAAATATATATTGGTTTTGACGTCAAATTGAAAAAAAAAGAAGCATATTCAAACTAATTTCTAAAGTTAAATTAGAAATAGAAATATATAGAAAGTCTCGCAAAATATTCTATAATGAGACAAATATAATAATTGTAATAACTCATTATAAAATCTTTTAATGAAGTTCATTCATGGCATGAAATCAAATAATGTAATAGATCAAATTATGTTTAAAAATATATTTTTAATTAATAATTCAAATTAATTTGACTCTAGAACAAAAAAAATATTAATGAAAAATCGGGTTATTTTTTACCACTGTGAAATAAAGGTTTTTTTATCAATGGGGCATAATATATCCCACACGGTGGCATGCAGAGTTAAAACAGTGATTAATTATATGGATTATATGGACAATTAAATTTTTCATTCAAAAAATATAAAAACCTTTTTGTATTCAATTAACTGTTTTGCTAACATAAATTTTCAACTATTCTAGTCATTCAATTATTTATTTATTAAGAGTTCTTTGATATAAATATATTTCTTATATATCAATATAAAGAATGATCAGAGTATTATGTTACATTAATAATAGAGATAACATAGAAAGCTTATTTAATATCCCCACTGTTGTAATTTTATCACCTTTAATGTAGAATAATTAATTGTTAATTACATTATTTAAATGTATATTATTACAATTATTATTATTATTATAGATTAGTGTCAAATATTAAATATTATATAAAAGTTAATTTTATTAAATATTTTTTTCAAATTAGAACTTACCACATCTATTTCATTATGGCAATAACTCATACAACACACAATACAACCAGACTTCATTTTATCCATGTGTTCTCGTGTGACTACATTCTTATTGCCTGTAGCTGTAATAACAATATCTACTTGTCGAATTATTTCATTAAGTTTAACAACTTTAAATCCATCCATACTAAAATATAAATTATACAAATTTGTTAAAATGAATAGGTAGTTTACGAATTTAACTATAATAAAATTACCTTACCTAATAATATTAATATATTAATAATTAAACTATTTAATTTAAAAGTTATGCATACCAAGCTTGTAAGGCACATATTGGATCAATTTCTGTTACATAAACTATGCAGCCAAGTCCTTTTAATGATTGACAACATCCTTTTCCCACTTCTCCATAACCACATAGTACAACTTGTTTTGCACCAAACATTAAATCCGTACATTTCTTTAGACTATCAATTAAAATCAAATATATTTTACAACCAAGTTACAATATTAAAATATTATTGCTAATGTTCATACCTGACAATTACAGATTCCCTACAACTATAACGATTATCAAATTTAGTTTTTGTCACACAATTATTGATATTAATTGCTGGCATTAAAAGTTTTTCAGCTTTCATCAATTTGTATAATCGGTGGATACCGGTTGTGCTTTCTTCAACAATGCCTAATACAATTTAAAGTATTACATAAAAAGTATGTCTTTTTTAATGTTATTAGAATATTTGTTATGTTTGCATGTAACGTATCATTGGTTTTATATTAGAATACAGTTATTTAATACTAATTATATATATATATATATATATATATATATATATATATATTGTTAAATAATATTTGTAATAGAGTGATGATGTTCATACTGATGTGCATTAACTTTATAAATTTGAAGATTTAAAAAAAAGAATTATATTAAATAATGTATGAATACAATTCTATACAATTAAACTATTTGTTCATTATTATTATCATAATAATAAAAATGCAGTTTGTTCATTATTCAGGATTACATAATAAATACAGACACACGTTAATAATATCTGTATTAATACGTGTGAATCTGCACAAAATAATTATTCAAATACATACTCTGTTATTACCTATCAATTGCCTAATTATCATATTTGATAAATTATAGATTAAATTCATAAATCTTAGGAAAATCAACTTTAACAATAACAAAATCCCAATTAATTATTAATATATATATTTTTGATTATTAATAATTTAGAACAGAAGGAAACAAAAATAATTTTTTAATTAAAATTCCAGTTCCTCATGTGTATAATTACGTACATGTACTTTACACATAGCAATATTATACTTGGCAGTAAAGTCGAACTATTATCATCTGAATTCTTAAGTAAAAAAAAATATGAAAATAATGTTTGACATGCACGATCATTAATCGGTACATTTTAAATTAATAGAAACCAAAAACAAATGATAATACATTGTGATAAAATAATATTAATACTTTTCAATGAATCTGGTTTAAAATCAAACAGAACAGCTGTAGTAAATGTTTCAAAAAAACAATGCCATAAAAACAACTCCCAATTTATAACTAAAAAGAAACAAAATAATTTGTAAACTTTTATTTTTACAAAGCATATATTTTTAAACTTGCTAATATATATTTGACTATTAAACATAATATATATTTTGTTGATTAATTTTAATTTAGTTATTTTTATAATATTTTATGTACCATAACATGTAATGTGCACAATAAAGTATTATAGTGTATTTTAATACACTATTATTATATCTGTAAAAAAAATTGAAATGTAAAACTGTAAACCATAATACAAATAACCATATATTTGTATTATGCCGTATATTACTACATTTTTATATTATAGTGTATTATGTTTCCAAGTTACAAATTACAAAATACGATAAAAGGGTAATGGGTAAATAATAACAAAGTATGGATCTAAAAAAGTATTTCCTGCGAAGATCCATTCATGAAAAATAATTTTATCATACAAACAGTCAACGTTCAAATTGCAAATATCAATTAATAACAATTAATTGTCAATGGGCAACTGCGTCATTTTAAATTCACATTACTTATTAATTATAATAGTATATTGTTATAAGAGTCATCTGTAATTAATTATACATGTTTAATAATTAACCAATAATTTTAACACAATTATTAGCAATTACAACATGAATTAGTTTTATTTAATCAATTTTTTTAATTATAATAACACAATGCAATTTAATATATGTAATATTCATAGTATTATTATTTAATGATTTATAACAGTTATTATTACTATCTAATATGACAGTATCTTTGAGGTAACACAATACTTAAATTTTATAAAACAATTTTTATGTATCACCAAACTTTACACACATATTTACCTATTAAATTTTTAAAAATATTTGGATATTTTGCTTGACAAAAATTAGTTGCATCTCCACCATCATCTAAAATCATGCTAGGCTTCCAATTTTTGCCTTCAAAACATTTTTCAATACACCACCAAAAATCATCAACGGTTTCACCTCGCCATGCAAATATTGGAAAACCTAAAATTTAGCCATATCATTAATAATAATTTTTATTTTTTTCAATGTTTTATAATTTATTTTTTAATTTATATATATATAAATAATACGTTTATCATACATAGGTCATATCATACATTTTACCGAAAAATTAATTAAGACCAACATCATAAATTAGCATTTATGTAAACTGAAAAATTCATACATTTTTAATTCAAGTGTAATATATTTTTTTCAGCTATTATAAAACATCACAAATATAATTAGATACGAATTAGGTAGATACAAGTATACATGTAATATTTTTAAAATAAATACAAATAAATTAATATTAATTAGTAATTTATGAAGTTTAAATTATTAGTCATTACTAATTTTTTTTATCATAAGTATGATATTTACTATTATTTTAATAATAATAATAATAAGTATTTTAAATTAAATTAAAACAAGCTATAATAAAATTATATCATTTTTTTTTTTTTTTTTTTTGGTATTAATCCCAATATATATGTTAAAAAATAATTCAAACTTTTGTGTCGTCTTTAAATAAAAATAAAAACAAATCTAATAATACACATTAAATATTATAATAAAATATAAATAAAATTATAAGTATAATAGTTTTATTTTATAGAATATACTATTTAATGAGGCTTCCCATTGCATCAATTCTTAAAAGATAGCTAAAGCGAGTACAATGTTAAATTTCCCAGCTGCATAATAAATTACTACATTAAAATGTTTAACCCATAGCGAAACCAAACATAAAATGTCTAATGAACAATAAAGTTCAAAGCAGAATAAAGAATGAAAACCAGTTTTATTTAATCAATAAATCTTCTTATTTTAAATAGTTCCCAGTATGAATTAATTAACATAAAAATAAATACCAGCAATTAAAAAATTGTATGAACAGTTTGATTTACATAAATATTAAATTCTTAAATAATTTAGTTTTTAAAAACATGTAAAACACCACTTTCTCCAAAATTCCATACATTCAATAAACAGGTATAAGATGTATTATACTGTACAGTGTTCAAACTTCAGCATAGTATCTCACCTGCCTTATTTTCTCATATTATCAATTTATCAATAATATAACTTGTGATGACCATTATTACCTGCTTCAGCTAAAGCAGCAGCGACTTCATTCTAAAATTAATATTTAAACATTAATTTAGATACAATTTATATAAAACATTGATGTCAGTTTTTTAATTATAAATAGAAAACAGACATATATATTACCTGTGTTGAATAAATATTGCAAGCACTCCATCTTAACTCGGCGCCTAAAGAACTTAATGTTTCAATTAATACCTAAAAAAGAGGCATTATAAAAATATAAAAACATCCTAAAAATACTTAAAGTAATCATAAAGTTATTCATTAACTAACAGCAGTTGGTGCAGTGATAGGAGTGCATCCAATAATTTTAGCTCCTCGTAATGGCTTATCTTCCATCACTTTTTTCCTTAGAGACATAAGGCCAGGCATTTCTAAGCAATAACACAATATAACAGTAAACTATAACCAAGAATATATTATTTTATAACAAATTATAATTCCTGAAATTCATAAATTTGCTATATTATAATCAATATGGATGGGTTTTTACATAAAATTAATAAATATTAAGTAATATTTGAAAATATATATACTAAAATCTAGTCATTTAATTAAAATAATATTAAACTATAATATATAATGTGAGCTCAAAATTATGTACTAAATGAGTTATAGGACAGAATATCTCCAATTAAACTACCTCTTTATATTAGAAAAAATATTTGTATAAAAAAATTGTTGAAATATAAAATTAATAAATACCATATATAAATTACTGTATGATTTTTTTCCTTTAATTATTGAAAATTAATATCGTCCAAAATAGAATATTATTATTAGTTATATTTTTTTACTTATTATAAATGACATTTTTATACATACTAATGAAAAATACATATAAAGTCCATCACTAGTATAAATTCCCATAACATATATTTTAATATTTTTTTGTAAAATATTTTTATTGTAGATCTAAGTAGTTAAATATATTGAAATAAATAATAAAATATAATTGGTTTTAGTCAAAAGATTACAGGTTTAAATTATTTGAAAAATAACTATAATAAATATATTATGTAAGTATATTTGATTCATTATTTTATTATTATTCTGCCAACGCTTTGTCAAATCACGATAACACTTTTTTTTTAAGACAGATTCAAGGTGTATTGATACACTTTGGAGAGTGCATTCGAAGATAATATTTATAGACCAGATACCAAATTTATATTTAAAATAATAGTTTTTATTTCAAATAAAGAAGATAAGAAAGTATTATAAAAACAAATAATTTTCATAGAATATTTATATTTTATTATGTTATATTATACATTTTTTAAACAAATTTAAAATACAAATTTACAACTAATAATAATTCATATGACTTTAATTAAAATTAATATCTGATATTTAATAAAAACAATTACATCTTAATAATATTTCTATTACTTATTATTTATAACTTATACAAATAAAAAGGACATACCAATCAAATTAAATACAAATTTGTTTTTTATTTACAAATATATATAATACTTTTCACAATAAAATTTTTGTTTTTTTATATAAATATGAAAAACATTTAAATAAAAAGTTTAAATAAAGTTTATGATTTATGTTATCACTATTATTTATTCATTTAAAAATGTATAAGATATTAAGATGAGATTATAGAAAGAAATATAAAATATTAATTACTAAATGTTTTTAATTATTGTAGTTAATAGATCAGTGAATCAGTAAAATACACCTATAATAATGACTAAGATCTAAATTGCAAGATAACAAACATCAATATAAATAGTATTGTATCTAAACAATATAATAAATTTTATTAGCTTAACCTGCAAAACACACTTATATGAATATAGTATAGTATATAAAAACTAAATTTACTTTGAATAATTATATACCTAGTTGAAATTAATATAAATTTATAGTAATAAGTTGTAAATCAAAACTAAATCTATAAAATTTTCACCAATTGTTATCAAACATTTAAAGCAGTATCATCACAATAAATTAATGTCTTAATAATGATAATTGAATATTATTACATAATAATAAAAAAATTATATTATTTTAATTTAGGTTATGTAATAAAATATATTAATTAATAGTAAATTTTAAAATTTTAATAATTTTTTATTTAAATTATACCTAAATTGTTTTATGATTATTACGATTTTATTTATAATAGCTATTGCAAGTGAGTACTAAGTTTTATTAAATTTGAATACTATTTTCGATATGTAGAGATAAAAGACTATTTACATAATACATTTATAAAGTTTAACTAAAATTATTAGCAACAATAAATATTTGAAATATATGAAATAAATATGTTAAATAAATGATTACCTTGTTCCGCAAATTCAATTTCACGTCTCCCAAATTCTTTGAGCCTAATATCTTTAACACAAAAATCATTGAATCCAGAACTATTTTCTTGTTTCTTCGATTTAACGGGAGTATCATCATCAGATAAACTCGCTATAAAAAACAATATAAACAAATTTTGATGAACATAACATAATAATAATTAATAATCAATTATCATCAATTTCATAGGATAAAAAATAGAAAAATAATTATAAACAGGATTTGTATGTCAGGGAAACATGATGGCTTAGAAATACTATAAGACTGCAATATTAGGTAATGCTTAATTATGGTACATATTCAGAATTATTTTTCAGGAGGGTGTTATTATTGCATAATAGTGATTAGATTTCTATATAATTATATAGAAAATATTGATTGTCAATCAGATAATAATAATTACAACAATGAATGATATTCCTAAAGTATACAACAAAAAAAAAAATATTGTTTAAAACTATTTGGGGATTGAAACTCCTAACCCCCCCCCCTACCCCTATATACAACTTTGATAATTATATACATTTGAAAATAATGAAATATATTATAAATTATAAAATCTATAACATATTTATCAGGCATGTTTGTTATATATATTTATAAAGTTTCAAAGTTCAGGAATATAAAAAAAATGATTAAACAGCCAATATTTTTCATGCTAATATAACTTTTATTGTATTAAATTTAAATGTAATTAACTTTGTATTTCATTTTTCATTTTTTAAAATAAAAAAGCATACTTTATTAAAGAAAATAATTTGTAAAGTTAAAATTAGTAATAACTATTTAAATCATACAGAAAATCAAAATTATTTTAATTAAAAATAAATATATTTTTTTTTAATGTTAACTAATAAAATAAAAATGTCACACATATTTGGATTTTAAATATATTAAATAAAAAATCAATAATTCAAATTTGGTTAAATTTTATATTATCTAATAAAAAAATAAACATATTTAATGTAATAGAAATCGAGAAGGTTGATTCTGGACGTTCTACCTGCGTCCCTTCAGTCCTTGGAGAAATTAGTAATTTATTAAAATTAAAACTCGAAAATATGATTCTGATACTTTTTCGTATCCAAAGGGATTTTTGAAAAATAAGTTAAGTGCCAAGTATATGCAATTTAATACCGAAAACATAACCCTACTTATAGTAATCAGATCATTAATTCTTCCAAAAAAAGTGTTTTCAGGCTTTAAAAAACACTTTTTGTTGTTTGAATGCGTTAAAAAAAATTAATTAATTATGATTTTCAAATTATTTACATAGTTATTCAAGACATCAAAAGTATGTTATAAATTATATATTTATGCTTTATCCATTATAATACAGTACATTAAATTACTTTATCATTTTTTCAGTAAGTGAAAAAATCAAATTAAGAATTTAGCATTAAGTTATTAAATGTACATTGATTTTATTCCCTTTTTATAAATTATATAAATTTTATAAATTAGTACAAGTATAGTCTAGAAATATAGTTAAAATATATAATATATGGCCATAAATATATATACCCAAATAATTATTTTAAAGAAAATCAGAATTATTAAAATAAAATAAAATCATAAAAATATAATATTTAATTCTACTAAAAATTAACTAACTTTTAACTTTAGAATTTCATAAAAAAATCAAGACTTACGATTTTTAAAATATTTTGTAAATAGATACCTAGTATATGATTATACTTCTATACAATTTTTAAACTGTTAAATCCAAAATTGCAGGAAATATTAAATATTTTGAGAAAAAAATTTAAATTATGATAAATTTGAAAGCTCCATATTTAGTCAGAAAATCAACCAATCCCTTCCAAAAAATTTTCACATTTATAGAATACCTTTGTAAATACTAAAAATAAATTCAAATTCTTCACATTCAAAATTGCATTAGTTATCATAAAATATCTAAAATAATTTTCGTCATTTTTTGGTGGATTTTCTTCTAACAAGGAAAATATTTTATGAAATTCGAAAAATTAGCTAAATCGTATCATATACAATAAAGTATCAAGTAGATGCAATTTGCAAATAAAAGCATACTACTCGTAATTAACAATTTATAATTTCTATCTACTTCTATCTACTCTAAAAAATGTTTTCAGAAAAAAAAAAAATCTTTGTAAAACCAATACATCCCTTCCTTTGCTCAGAATCTAAAAATTACAATATACACAAAATCAAACAAGTATACATACTATGTATTTAATTTTTTTTATATTAAAATAAGAATAAGAGAGTGAAGAAGCATACCAAAGAAATAGATAGATAGAATAGAGTGATAAGAAATGTAAGAGGTATAAAAGAAGGTTATATATCTATTCCTCATAAATGTTCTACTATAGAGTTACATGATCCTTTGACAAATTATTTTACATACTATAAAACAAATTACATTATTCACAGAGTCCATGTATATTGAATATAATAACTAATATATTAACTAATAATTATTATATTTCATATTTTATTTATATATACTCGTATATTAAAATAAGTTTTTTAAAGTATAGATAAAAGAATACTAGTATTTAATAAGAATTTTGATTATTCAAACTCCTCCATGAAATTGGATTTTGTTTTATTTTTACAATGTATGCAATTCCTATATAGCCAATGGGCAGATAGGCATAATGTCAAAATAGGTATAATATATAATAATATAATATTTATTAAAAAAATGTTTATTGTTTATTTATGTTTATTGACCATTTTGTAATGCTTTTGATATAATAAATGTAATGGTAGTTAATAAACAAATATACAATTTGTCTTCAATTACATAAATAAAATTAGACGAAAATACTAATATGTCGAAAATTATATTTTTCTTGATACAAGTATAAATGTATGACAAAAACATAAAACACATCTACAGCTTAGAAAATACATTTTTTTTATGATCTTGTGTATATATGAGACAACCATATGTATATGTTAACTATGTGTATTTATTACGAAAAATTATTTTTAAGTATTCTAGATTTGTAATTTGTACATACAAAATAATAAACTTACTAGAACTACATGAATCTGTTGAACACGTAGACACAGACCTCGGTCTATAACTTTTAAATGGCATTTTTGAAGCAGTAATTTTCTGTAAATATAAAATAAATATAATTATACAAAAATAATATATAATATTACGATAATCTAATTTAATCATTCACCTCATTGTTGGAATCAGGCAGGGAAAATGTAACTTCTTTACCGTTAGTGGACATATTTGGTGGAGAATTTGACATAATAATTTTATAATGTCTGTACGAACAGGAAATTTTACATTGATAAACTTCTCAATTGTCGTTAATGATGAAAAATTCACTCGACGAGTTTAAAAGCCAAAAAAAAATATTAAAAAGACCTTGGAAACGTAACTAATTGACGAACGATTGTATTGAGATTTGCAATTTGTGTTAATTGGTCGTGCGGTGTACTAAATTACAATTACATTAACTATTATTGTTAAATTTATTTATTTTTCGAATGAACGCGGTATAGTAATATTAACACAAACCATACGACCTTCCGTTTAAGCGCATTGAGACACGCGATCGTGTAACATTGTTTTTAAAAAAATATAATAAACTATATTCAAATGTTATTATTATTAGGTGCTTCAAACTTTTAAATAGTCCATGAAGATAATATCATTTACAGTTTCACATTACAACCCCATGATCATGAATCCGTAATGGATAGTAGAGACTAAAGACAGTGGAGACTAGACTACGACGAGCGTACGCCGCGGCGATAGGTAAACGTGTCGATAAATTACGGACGTCTCATACTCAAACGCCGCAAGATCTTTGGTAACCACTGTCGCCACTCGCCAAACGTATCTGGATCATTGATAAGACCAAGTTGATAATAAAAATCTATTATCTATATGGAATATAGAAATCACGATTCACGGTGTAAAGAGTAGAGATAACTAATTAATACGGACCCTGATGGCCCGGGCACCAATTGTTAATTATCAATTGACTTTTTTGAATTTCTGTACTACAGTGCTGCAGTAACATTTGAATATTTGATTGTCGTCAATAAAACATTCGATACTATCATCTTGATAATAAAATAATAAATTATATATTTTATTATACAAATGTCCGTATTAGAGTATAAATTATACACAAGTGACAAAACTATGAAGTATGAATACCAGAACAGAATACCTATGGGTTAGGTATATAAAACATTAATACTCAGTGGCATATTTATAAGGGTTAAAACATCCTCCAATTTTTTTTCTATTCACTCTTGTGGAATAAAAGAGAACGAAAATGAGGGAATAAAATTAAATAAATATAACACGTAGGTTTAAAGAAAAGTTAATGAATTTATTGAATTTGAAAAAAATAAATAAATATTGTAAGGTAAAATTGTAGAATAAGCTAAATATGACATAAAAACTATAAATTAATAAATAATTTAAAAAAATTAATATTAGTAATATTTGTTTTGCACGGGATAACTTCACTCAATCTCTATGATTATTTAATATCTAACAGAATATTATTAAATTTCTACAATTAATTGAAGATAATTTTAATATTTTATCTGTACCGTAGTATTTTTATTTTTCTCATATGTGGTGAAATATTTTCATGGAAATAAACATTTATTTTAATTGAGTCGTGCTATTAAATACATTAACAATTTATACTGTACGTTTTCAACTTTATTTTTATAAAAAGCATATAGATAATATATTTGTGACCAAACTGTTGGGATAAACTTAAAAGTGAGACCTAACAAGCGTTAAGTAAAATAGTTTCAGAGTTAATACTTTTGAAATTTATAGTAGGTATTTCACATATTGCATTGCAATTAAAGTACTTTTATGAAACATTACCCCCCTTGTAAATAACATATTATATATTAATTTCATAATATATTATATAGCCATATAAGTACTCGATACTTGAATAGTTGAATACAAAAATCAAAAAATGATTGTAATTAAATTCAAAGTTTAAATTACTCAATTACTAAATTTATATTGGTGATAAAATTGTAGTCGGACTTGGACATCAGAACGTCGGAACTCGGAAGGCTCTCATTAAAAATCTATATTTACTAAATGTATGATGTATTCATGTATTCATAGACAAAAAGATACGTTTCGAATTTCCTGATGACCAATGATTTTATAGGTACACAGTATATAAAATAAAATCGATGGTATAACGTATCACTATAAAAACTGATATGTACTGATAAATACTTCATGAAAATCTTGATTATTTTGTGCCACTAAAACACTGTCTACCATAGTACCACAGAATAAGTAAATAGTACCTGGGTTTAGGAACAACCACGGTTGTAGATAGAACATATTTTATCTACAACCTTGAGAACAACAGACCACACGGTGTAGTAGCCCGTGGGACAATAAGACGTACCCTTGTATAGTAGTATAGCATGATAACGAAGGTGGATATTATCAGTCTAATATTGTACATTCTTTTCACATAAAGATAACATAAATTGACAGCTAAGCCGCCGGTCTGATACTCTGGTTGGGCCACGTACAAATTTTGGAAATTGATTATTTTTTTTGTTAGTGAAACAATTTTTTAACATTATGGTTTCGCCGTCGACTCGATTGAAAATATATAAACGCTATTGATCGATCTTTATTTTTGACAAAATAAAAGTTCGTTGTGAACCTGATTTTTAAAAATTATATAGACCAATCACAGTGAGTACATAATATACAACATTCATGTTTTTTTATTTGATTACATAGACTAGACTTCAATTTTTCATCGATACATTGATTGACATGTACGTTTTGTACTCACATTTATTTATTTTTGGTATTCGAATCTTTGCACAGGATTAGGTAAACATTGCTTAAGAATATTTATTTTCTATAATAATAATGTAATGAAATAAAATAAAAATTGTATGTAAATAAAAAATATTTTCTTTGTTATTGCATTCTAAATCATTTTTATATTTATTGATTAATTAATATTAATTAATGTTTACAGATATTATTGATGATGCTTTTACTGTTTTTTATACCATTTTTCCATTTTATACATGGTTTGGATGTGTCAAATTTTATTCCAAAATCATCTGGCAATAATTCGCCTTGTAAAAGTTGTAAAATATTAACCGAATCATTTGAGAAGGTACATATTTATAATTTTAGCATGTAAAACTACTAATTAGTTTACATTTATAAGTTTAGTAAAACATTGTAAACATCTAATCATATAGCTATATAAATAATATAATACAATATATTATTTATTTATTTATTATATGAATTCAATATTAATCAACATTTACTTTTTAGGGCCTTGAAAGAACTAAGAACGGTCACTTTGGCGGTGGAAATACAGCTTGGGAAGAGAAAAATCTTTTAGTTTATGCAAATAGTGAAGTGAGATTTGTGGATATTCATGAATTATTGTGTACTGAATCGACTAATCATCAAGACATGGTAAAATTAAAATTATAATCGAATTTTAATCAGTTATTCATAGTTTTAATTTTTTTATAGTGTTTTCATTTATCAAGTGAATATGAACATCATTTGTTGGAATGGTGGAATAGTGGCCGTGAAGAAGATTTGTATCAGTGGTTTTGTGTAGAAAAATTACAATTATGCTGTCCACTAAAACATTATGGACCTAATTGTTTACCGTGTAAAGGTTTTCCAAATGTTTGTAATTCACATGGTATTTGCAAGGTAATAAAGTGTTCATTAAACAAATATATTTTAATATTTGTTGAAGTCATAGTAAATTGATTTAAATCTTCAGTTAAAATGGATGTACTATATTTAAAATAAGGCATTTTTTTCCCAAACATGTTTTTACATAATATAATTTTAAAAAAGTGGGAATGTAAATTTTGGAAGTTCCTTTTTCGTCTCTTCGGTCCTCGGAAATTGTATGTTATGATTTTTAAAAAAATTTGTAAATAAGTTAAGTAATATATAATTAAGTCTCTATAAAAATTTCAAACCATTAAACCAAAAATTGCAGGTATTAATAAATATTTTTGGAAAAAGTTTTATATTTAGCCAAAAAATCAGTCAATTCATTCTAAAATTTTACCTCATGTGTATAACACCTATGTTAGTAATCAAAAAAAATGTTAAAGTCCTTACGATCAAAATTCAATTAGTTATCTCGAAATAAAAATTTTTTAAATAACGGTAACCGTAGATTTCCACTATTTATGGTAGTTTTTCCTCGCTTAAGAAAAATCTTTTGAGAAATTGTGAAAAAAAATGAGCTAAATAAAATACCATATGAAATTTAGTAATGAATAGGTACCCTATTTGTGATAATTGGACCATTATTTCTACCCAAAATATGTTTTCATACATAAAAAAAAAATCTTTGTTAAACCAATACATTCCTCGCTTTGCTTAGAATCTAAAAGTAGATTCAAAGGGGATTTAATTATTGTAAACATTAATAATACAAGAAATTTGACTTGTCATGATGAAGTAATTTTTTTATGTAATTTGTAATATAGAAAAATGTGTTAAATTAATTAATTTTTTTTCAATATACATTTCTTTAACTATTAATATAAATTTGTAAATCTAACAAATTCATAACACGTTAACTGAATTTTTGTTTATGGTTAGTGAAAGTGTTTTTAAATTAATTAATTGTTTCACAGGGCGATGGAACTCGAAAAGGTAATGGTCTATGCAAATGCAACAGTGGTTATGAAGGTGAAAATTGTGATCGATGTGCAAAAAACTATTTTGTTGTTTTGAAAGATGATATTCTTACTTGTGAAAAATGTGATAAATCGTGCAAAGAAGGCTGTACAGATTCAGGGCCAAAAGGTTATAAATTAATTATTTAAAGTCATTTTTAAAATTAAAATATTTTCATAAATAAATGATTATAGCCAACTTCTAAAATTTAACATATTTTCAAATATTTTTGCTTAATTTATCTGTGTACAGATAGTTATGTTCAAAAGTATACAACTTAAAATTGTTTTTAACATTTTATTATGTAGTAAAATTATAAAACAGAAAGAAACAAACTTAAAAATAAAAATTTGTTTTTCAATCATGAATAAAAAATTTCTTTATGAAATTCCAATTAATTAATTTATATTTACAAAAATTAGAGGTGACTTTATTAGATTCTAATGTTATCTTAATTATATATTTGTCATAAAATTTTAACATACTGTCTTTTAAACATTTAAAAAATTATATTATGGTGTGATAATTTATATTTTATAGGTTGTAATGATTGTAAGGATGGATGGGTTTACATGGGAGAAGGTAAAGGTTGTGTTGATATAAATGAATGCTTGGAACAAGATGTTTGTACTTCACAACAATTTTGTGTTAATAATGATGGTTCATATTCTTGTTTAAGTAAGTGCATAAATATACCTATTTTTTTCAATATATTTGATTAAATTTAAAATTTTTCTCAGACTGTGATCAATCTTGTAAAGATTGTTATGGTGACGGAAATGATATGTGTTATAATTGTGCTCCGGGATATGTCTCCAAAGATAAGAAATGCATAGGTATTTGTTTAAATATAAAATTGTATTGTTTATTACCGTTGTATTAGTTTGGGCTTTTGCACTGCTATAAATCATAATACCTAATTTTATTAGAGCATGTGTAATACTCATGTAAAGGCTTTAGAACTGATTTGTTTGCAACATTTTTATATTGTAGATGATACTGAAGGTTATGAAGTCAAAGAGAAATCTGAGTAAGTAGTATTTTTATACTTACAGATCAAGATATCTAGTTTAATTTTAAACTGATAGCTTTAGATTGTTAAAATTCTTAAATATATTGAAGATATCAATTATAGCAATTTGTAAAAGCCAATACTATATATACTTATTGTTGTATTTTATCAATGTACAGTGGCAGATCTAGGATTTTCTCAAGGGGGGATATTAAATATGTATGTACACATATGTATAAGTACTCTTTATTACCTACCAGGGGTGATATGATCCCCATATCCCCACTGTAGATCAACCACTGCCTATGTACTTATATACTAAGTAGGTAATTATAAGTTAATAAGTGTTTACTTAAAATTTTTAATTTTCTTTAATGCTTAATTTTTTATATTTTTGCTACCAATATAATTTTGCAATATTTGAAAAAATATTTAACAGTAACAGACTTATTTCATAAATAAAATAATGTGTCTTGTTAAATAATTAACATTAATATTGTTTATTTTTGTGCCTTATATATCAGTATTAAATCAATTTTTTTAATTATTTAATAGTTTTTCATTTCACATAAAATAATTATTAACAGATAATTTTGTTTGTTTATAACATTAGTATGTAATTAACATATAATACTAAATCACTATGACTTAATTTAGTCATATTATATTTAACATCTAAAATGTAATATTATAATTTTTTTGTTTTAGTGAACACCGAATGGAAGAGCTCTGATCAGTCCAGGTACTTAACATATGGTGGTCTAGGAATCGCAACAATAATTATTTTCAAAATGAATACAACAATTGCAAGTATAGTTGGAGTGTTTATTGCAGTATATATAATGGTAGCTGAATATATTATGAATGAATTGTATAAGTAATCAAATTTGGATTTTAATATTTTTAAACAATTGTTTAAATTCTATAATTATTTATTATAATTTCTATAATTCCGTAATACATGTTCAGTTATATCTAACTGAAAGGTTAAACAAATTTAATTTGGGTATTTGAATTAAATAATTTAAAAAATAAATAAAATATTAGAATTATTAATTTATATAGACATCAATTAAATAAATTTCCAAGGAATTAAAAAAAGGACTGATTAATTAATACAAATACTAAATAACTTCTTATTTCATAATATTATGATTTCAAATATTATACTAAAATTTCAAATTAAAGTATAGGAATACTTATTATATCACATGAAAATAGTGATAATTAGAGAATGGATTTTAATTTAATATAAAAATTAATTTTTTTTTATTTTATGCACTCAATTTTCCTAAAATTACATTGGTGATATATTTACCATCGACAACCGTCTCATTCATATCATCCCTAATAGGACATCACCAATAATTTGTTGAATTTTCGAAATAGATTCTTCATAAATTTTTCCAGAATATTTTTTTTGTAATTTTCTTTTGTCAGGGGGTTTATAACTAGAATATTTTTCTATAAAATCTTCAAATGCTGAATTCTTTAATTTAAAAAATAGAAATATATTAGAGCAAAACAAAAATCAGTATTTAACTTCCTATTAATAGATGTAGATGAAGTAGAAAGAACATTTTGTTGAAATTGTTTATTCTTATATATGTGCTGAATTACTTGTCCACGTTGATCAATTGATACTGACTTTATACAAAATTGTAAATATAAAATTTGTTTATAAAAAAATTAATTAAATAATTCTTGTAAATGCAGACCAACTATCAATCATTGTTTGCGAGTTACTTTTAGCATATTTAAACTATTAAATCAAAAAATATACTACATATTACGAAAAATACGAACTTGTATAACTGACTTAAATATAAACTAAAACCAACAAATTATTGGAAATATTGAATTTTTGATAAGATATAATACAATTATTTTATAATTTGGTACATGTAAACAGCGTTGTAGTTGTTAATCGGTAGTGCCTGCACTTATAAATAAAATTGTATCTATGTTATATCATTTAAAAACTATAATAAATGTACCTATTTATTATTTTTTATTATATAAGCTATCATGTCTTCTAAATTAATCAAATTTTGTTACATTTAAAATAAAACGTGCGTCAGTTTTTTCAATATTTCATAAGACATATTCATTTATTCACACATTTTTGATATTAAAATTCCCTGAAAATATTTATTTAAATATAAATCCATTCTCTAGTGATAATAGTATTTATTATATTAATAAAATTAATTAAATAATTAATATTAATATTTTAGGTTTATATATAATATGTTTAGAAAAAATTATTATTATATTTTTTTAGATAAAATTAGAAAACAAATTATAAATTTTAATTAGAATATGCAAATTTAAATATGTTAGTGTGAAAATTTGACAATAGTATACTTTAGTTTTGAATTTTTAAAATTATCCTTATTAAAATTTATTTTAAATCCTTGAGTAGAGAAATTTGCTGAATAAAAGAGATAATTTGTTTTAAACTCTTAACTTTCTCAAAATTATTAAATTGATCTTAAATCGGGGCAGTTAGTTACAGATTCGATATGTTATACATAATATATATTAGAAAATAGGAAATTTTTTGTAGTTTTTAATCATATGTACATAACTTTGATAAACAATGTTATTAGCAGATAATTCTCTTGAAAATTGAATACCTATATGTAATAATCTTACTATTTACTTTACTTATATTAAGTCTAAATACTGTAAAGTTAATCATTTAATTTGATTCAGCTTAACAATTTTTATAAAACTGTATAAAAAATCACTTCAAATTTGTATTTATTTTGTGATATATTTTTTTCCTCAATATTTTGTATTAATTAAAAAAAAATAGATAAATTTTAAGCAAACGAGGCTGACTAGTATTACTATATTATATTACTATTTCATTGAAAAAATAATGTATTTATTATCTTGTGTTATTATTATACATATTACAATTATAAGTAGGTACTTAGGCCAAATTAAAATTTATAAATTGTAGTTTTTCCTAAATTAAATAGATAAACATCAAAATTGTAAATGTTGTATTTCCTGGCTAAATAAACTTAAATATTACTTTTAAAAAAAAGCTTCTACTCATGTAAATAAATCCATTAATAAAGGAAAATCAACACATGCCAATTGTAATATTTTATAATGAATACTTAACCAAAGGCCAAATTCAAGACATTTTTAAAACAATTAATAATCATATGAATGATAATAAATGTAAAAAACAGTTATTATTGTACAAATTATTATTTTAAAAAAATGAGAAGTATTAATACACACCAATGTAAAGAAATAAAATTATAATATATTATTATTAAATAAATAGTTTTTCTTGAAAATTGTTTTTGTTTTACACAAAAATAATATAAAGATTTAATAATAAATTAGTTTTATATTATTGAGTTTAATGTCCCACTTTTCCCAGTGTTGTATCGGTTTTTGGATTAGACGTGATTTGTTGCATTTCAACAATACATTCATTAATACATGTCTGTAAATCACGTAACCTATGCAATTGTGCCAATCTCAAAATTTTCATAGCCTTTATAACAGCAGGATCTTTGGAATCAACTTTGTGACCTTTTACTTTATCCAATGGAAAAGATTCGCCCTATAAACCAAAGTTTTAAAAGTCGACAGGTTAATTATAAATTTAAAATACATATTATTCTATAGTTGTTACCTTAGGTATAACAGACAATGGGCTTTTTATTGCTTCTGTGTTTAGCCTTTTAACAATAAATTTATTAATAGCTTCTAATGTAATTATATGATTAGGATGCTTAGAAATACTTAATAAGTCTGCAAGCTTTTCAACGCCTTCTTTAAAATCAGCACTATTGACTAAAAAAAAATTAAGATATTAATTATAATAGTTATATATTATTATAATGTGTGCCTTTATATTATTATTACACAAAACAGTATTTGAGTCTTAAATTTTGAAAACTAAGTTTTTATTTGCATAAATCGAACAAAACTTTTGAATTTGAAGTATTTTATACTTTATTTTTAATAATTTTTGTCATAATTTGGTTTAAAAGATTAATGGATAAAATTAAAAATGGCCAACTAAGTTGCTCTGATACTTAATAAAAATGTCGTAATATCCATAAAAGGATACCACACCCATATTTATTTTATCCGTCTATCCAATATGAAATATAGCAAAATCACCGTTACATATAACTTAAATTAATTTGAACTTTAACTGTGGGATTTGAGTTAAACTTACAGATTAAACACCCTTTATCAAATTTAAAGAATAGAACATCTTTTTCTTTATAAGTCATTTTGTAGAATGTCATTTAACAATGAACAATAAATTATATTTATTTAAAAATTTTAAAAAAAACTCATAACTTCATATTAAATTATATTTTACAAAGTTCCACGAAAGGTCTCACTCTTTAAATTTGTTAATAAGTGTTTAATCTATAAGTTTATCTCAGATTCCATAATTTAAATTCTATATGCCGGTGGTTTTATTATATTTTCTGTTGAAAAACAAATGTGGGTGTGGTGTTCTTAACAAAAATGTGTTATTATTACATTTTATTAATAACTTATCACAATTTTTACACAACATAGAAACAATAAAATATAAACAACATCATAAAGCTAAATTAATACCTAATTAGAACCACATATAGGTTTCATTACTTTGTATAGTATGTAATAGGTAATAGTCATGATGAGGGTGATCTACTAAGGATGTTCAATAGGAATTTAATCTTTGACCAAATAAAGGTGCTAGAAGCAAGTAATATTTTAGTATTTAGTTATATAAAACCCAAGACGGATAACGTTACCAATAGTAATATTAATATGAAAGATGTATGTATGTAATTAAAGTTATTATTCCAAAGTTTTTAGAGAAAATACATGATTCACAGAAGTACCACCAAGAGTTTAATTATGATTACGAATGACTATAACAATATAGCCTATAATATTATAACATCTACATTTAGTAAGACTTACAGCATGAAAAGATATTAAATGTTCAAATATAAATGAATATGAAATTATAATTTTGCATTGATTAAATTTTTCAAACTTTGAAATAAATTTGACTTTTTATTAATAATTAAATTATATGAAAAATAACATTTTTATTGCAATTTTATAGTAAAAAAAAATAAAATATTTTTAAGATAATTTAACTGCAGAAAAATAATAATATGTTAGCTACATCAATTTGTTGTTTGTAATTAACTCTTCCTATATAATATATTAATATAGTATTATAGACTCTTAAAGACAATTTTGACTACTTATAGCATTTATATGAGTATACATATTATGTGATACATGAATATAATTTTAAATAATTTTGTAGTAAAAATATACATACAAATATTACAATAGTTAATTTACACAATTACAATTAGCAATACAAAGTATAATAATTACCATCAAGATTATCAATTGGGTTATCAGATGGTACAATCATTGGAATATCTGAAGAAACTTCAAGTGTCTTTTTGGTTTCAGAATCAAATTTACTTTCTAAAAACCACAAAGGTAAAACATTAAAATATAAAGAAATTATTCTGAATTTATCAATTAAATATTTACTTACTTTGTTCTTTGTAAACTTTTCTAACTGACATACCTAATAGCCATTCTAACTGATCTGAAGCAACAGTACTTTTAATTGGACAGGAACATTTTACACAATAATTTTTAAATGTTGTATCCCATGTAGGAGAATCAATATTCTGCATATCATCTCGTTCATCAGGCTTATAAATATGTAATATATTTTCCTCCAACCATAAAACCAACATTCGAAAACATTTTTGATCTAAAAACATATTTATAAAATATTAATATAAAGAATTAAATCGCCACTATTTCAATAATGGATATATATTAGAAATAAAATAATTATAAACTCATTCAACATTTACTGTTACAACGTATACACAATATAATTTAAATTTAAAGTTGTATAATCTCAAAAATGTTATAATATTATTAATTGATAACTAGTTATAAATAATGATAAATAATATATAAAGTATGTATAAAATTTTTTAAAAATAAATTAAGTAAAACATAAAGATAAATTATGAATACCAATTTAGCAACAATGCTTACCGTTTGCATTGAAGACAGCAGCTAATGGGTAGCCTATAGCTTTTAATTTTTCAGTAGACATTTCAATCTGAAGCATTTATCTTAAAAACTAAAATAGGTAAATAATTCTTTACTGGATTTAAAAATATATTGCTGATGCAATACGATTGTTTGTAAGAAACAATGTCAGTAGTTTTCACTGTTTAAAATTCAAGTTTTATTCTATATTTCTATAATCCATACCATAATAATTATTATTATTTTTGTTATCACAATTCACAGATTAAATGAAATTTATGATTATGGCCAATGATAAAAATTCAGTGGCGTTCAGTGGTCTAAATTTTGAAACGTAATTAGGCGGTAAAAATATACAGCTGCAGTAATATAAAATTTAATAATTCAACATTTTAAATTAGTTTAAAAATTATAAATGTGGATATTATAGTATTTTTTTTATAAATCATTGTGTATAAAGTTATCAAAACAATCAATTCAATGTATTTGCATAGTAACTACACCTAGACGATATCTAGTCTTTATTTAATCTTACGCTAAGATGCAAAAAATTATTATTTAATATTAATTATTTAAAATATATATAAATATTTTTATATTTGTAAGTTTTTATCACAAGTTTATATTAATGATTCATAGCAATCGATAAGTAAATGTGTTGGTATTGGGACTATGGTCTGTCTGTCAGAAACGAAATGAATACCATCTAATGACTAATGACTTAAAAAATAGTCATTATAATGACTAATGATATTAATATGTATGTGATCAATGCTGTAAAAACAGCAGACGGTAGATTACACCGGGGTTCACTACGAGATACCAAAAATATTTTTATTTTTGCATACAAATAATAATAATTTACAAAGAATATAAGTTGTAAGTTATTAAAATATAAAATAAACTTTTACAATAAACTTAAGATCTGTCATAATAAATTATCGCCATCTAATGTATTGCGAAACAACACAAATAATATTAAACAATTTTTCCCAACTATTTGGAATACTCCCATGGTATATTATAATTACACTAAATTTACGTATGTGCGTACATCGAATGTTAACATTCATTGACTGCTATCGATTCAGATACATACAACCTTATTTTATTATAATGCCAACCAAAAAATATGCTAGTAATAAGTGGTTGTGAAAAACGAAAAAGAAAAAAACAAAATGATGAAAATATTTCAAAATTACCAAAAATAAGTGTTTTTTTTAACTAAGACAGTAAATATATAAACAGAATTAGATAAGTATATTGAATAATTAATATTGTTAAAAAATATAAACGTATCATAAATCATAAATGTATACAAATTTTATTTCTTTGACAATTAACAATAAAAAA
The DNA here is from genome assembly GCA_013282895.1 of Eriosoma lanigerum. Classification (NCBI taxonomy): domain Eukaryota; kingdom Metazoa; phylum Arthropoda; class Insecta; order Hemiptera; family Aphididae; genus Eriosoma; species Eriosoma lanigerum. The sequence continues at coordinate 12,563,981 of CM023362.1, forward strand.
ATAAACAAAAAAATTTTTTTAAGTGTAATTTTGATATATTTTTAATGCAATTATATTTGATTATTAATTAGAAAAAATAGATAACGATAAAAAAAAATTAGATGGGTAAATGAGTCCAATACTCCAACCTACCTACGTTGCAAAACGTCTACGAAAATTATGAAACTTGAAAATTTAAAAATGATCATTTAAGCCATTAATCAATAGATTCGACTACCTGTAGTTAAAATATAATTAAATATAATACTATATATATATATAAATTATAAATCAAACCTATCGTAACGCACTGCTTTAATGATTTAATTTTAATTGTTTTAATTATTATTATAATTTGTACGTTTATCGCAGTCGAAATTATACCTCGCGCAACGGTGTAGGTATACTTATGGACTCGCGGTACAAAATGTTTAATACGTTTAGATTTGTAAGTATGTGTCACCGCCGGCCACCGATACTTTAAAATAATTTTAGACCGGTCACACGCTAAAGTTATGGTTATACGTTATGTCATCACAAAATTTCGACAACTGAAAATATTTTTTTATTATCATTGTACGAGTTCATTGAACTTTTACAAGGATAACAACGGAATTCGATGAACGTGAGAGTAGGGATAAACATATAATAAAAAAAAATACGACAGGTGGATAGGCACAAATACTACACACATATTATAATTACCTATAATATATAATATGAGATGTTCAATTACGTAGGCATAGTATCATAAGCGTACGCGACCTTGCTGGCAAGGGGGACAGAATTTAATAATGTATATATTATATAATATATAATTTAATATTATTTTGGTTGTTATAGTTAGTTCAATTAATATTAGTGATGAAAGTATTTTAATTTTATATATCATATATAATATATATTCGATTTTCCGCTTCTCAAGGAAAAACTTTTTGGAAATTCAAAAAATGAGCTAATTAAAATATCAACTCGATGAAATTTGGTACGAAAAGGGTACCCTATTTATGGTAATTGGACCATTATTTCTACCCGAAAAAAATGTTTTCATACATCAGAAAAAAAAAATAATACAAAAAATTGTTAGTCACAATTTTCAAAATATTTTGTAAAAAGATTAAATAGTATATTATAATGCCTCTATAAAATTTTCAAATCGATAAACCTAAAATTGTAGGTAATATTAATTTTTTTTGGGAAAAAGTTCATAACTCTATATTCAGCCAAATAATTAACTAATCTGATCCAAAATTTTACCACATTTGTATATTACCAATGTTAGTATACAAAAAAAATTTTGAAGTCCCTATGACCAAAATCCAATTAGTTATCACGAAATAAAAAATTACGAAAATCGTAATTTTGCCGATTTTTTGGTAGTTTTTCTTCTCCTAAGGAAAAACTTTTGAGAAATTCGAAAAATGAGCCAAGATGATACGATTTGCTACCGAAAGCATACCCTATTTGTGGTAATCGGACAATTATTTCTACCCAAAAAAATGTTTTCATACATAAAAAAAAATCTTTGTAGAAACAATACATTCCTCGCTCCGCTCAGAATCTAAAAGACAAATCTTAGCTCTTCACTTCTTCAGAGTACCATTTTTCTCTTGGAAGGAGTAAATATTTTAAATTGTTCTAATACGTCGTCAATGTTAAGATTATAAGCCAATTTTTGTTCAATTGACATAGTGAGTAGTCCATCTAGTCGATCCTGATGCATTTTACTACGTAATTTGGTTTTTACTTAGCTTAATTTTAAAAATGCCTTTTCACAAGAACAACTAGTCACAGAAATAGTAACAAATGTTTTTAGCATTTTAAATACAATCCCTAAATAAACAGTAACAACACAAAATCATCGTGCACCGCGCACCCAATATAAAATAATATAATGTTTTTTTAAAACTATATTTGAAAGAAAACTTTAACCCGCAGAGGTGTAGTTGCACACCCTACACTCTGTGCGCACGCCTATGCGTGGTATAAAATATATTGTAATGGTAAATATTTTTCGGACCTAAATCCTGTTATTGTAAGTAGTTACTCGTGTTCGCCGTCTATGGCGGTAGCTGTCGGTTAATATTATTATTATTGTTGTTGATGTTGTTGTTTGATAAAACGTAATCAGCGGATGAGCCAACATCGAGGATAGAGGAATTTTCTCGAACTGACGGTATGACCTCATGAGGAGCACGTTGATTTGTTGTTTTATTTTTTTACTTCATTGTTAATCCTGTTTATTTACCACACGTTTTATAATATTTCATTCAGTCTTTTCTTTCTTGTCAGTCGAACAGTTGAGCATTATCTTTCGTTTTTCTGACGAGCCGTCCGGTTATATTTTCGACGCATAACACAGCCGCGGCTCGACCGTGTTTATTCGGCGTCCGGGTTTGTCGGCGCGTACCGCGGTATCGTTTTGTACCTGTAATACTACGCATTAACAGCGCCGTCGTCGCCGGAACAATAGCCCATCATCACGGCTCTTTTGAAATTTTGACGTTTTCCTTTTTCCGATACTAAATTATTTTTAATTCGTGGAGTGTCGTTTTCATTGGCTATACTCGCCGTTTCATACCCCGTGCGATATGTTTGATACGATTTCTGGAATTTTCATCGTCACGTTATTGCGGTTCCCATCAACCGCCTGAGTGCTTAACGCGCGCGCGCACGATCAAGATGGACAAGAACGTGGTAACCGAGGACGACATAAGTTCGTTAATCGGACATTTTGCCAAGGAAACGTTCAGATGCACTAACAGCAATACTTTCGTAAGTGCATTATTAATATGATAGCATGACATTGTTGTGCGCATTTTTAAATAATAAAAAAATTGCTAGCATAGTAAAATATTACCTACAGGAAAAAGAAAAGTATAAAAAGTTATTGATAAAATCGTAGTCGGAAAACAATAATATGGTAATATGCCTGTCTCGAATAAAAAAAAAGTAAAAAATGTCCTTTCCCATAGATAGTCATAATTATTTGTTTAATCTTTTGCCATCTATCTTTCAGTTTGTTTCTTTTTTTCTTTATGAAGTTCGCATTTAGCAAATATACGAATAATTTTCATTAAACAATTCAATAAGGTTTACCATTGATTCTTAAGCAATATATGAGTCCATAAGGATGACCTTTAGTATGACCCAATATTAAACATTTAGCCAATACCTATTTACTGATATGATTTTATTTATTTTTGCTCGTGTAGATACGTTTTTATTATTTAATATGATAACATATTGTACAATGATAAGTTTTTAATTACAAGTATACATATATATATATTAGTATTATTTTTTTTTAATCTAGTTTACTGTACTTAGATATTGAACATTAAATTTATTTTCCTATTTAATTTAATTTACCTTGATTTTAAACAATACATATATATGTACTTCTTTCAATAAATTTTTATATGTATTATTTTGAAAAAATTAACGTAAAATGAAAATATATTTTGACTAGCCTAATTATATTCTTAGAAATTTAGATAAAACGCACTTAAGACTTGATCAAACAAAGTGCTGGCTGCCTGCCGCTGACATTGTATTACCTAGACTTGTATTATTGTGGTTAAATATGGCGCAAGCTGTACGATGTACCCATGTCTACCGCAGTAGGCATCGGTTTGATTGTAAAATTTTTCAGTGATTGCGGAAGTCACAAATTATATGCCATTAGTCTAAACATAGTAGTACTCGAGTCATACAAAAATAGTTAACAAAATGGTCTTCATACGAAGTCAGATCAACGCAGTGATGGTAAAACTCACTAAACTTATCTCTTTTTTTATTAATTTCATACACCCATTTTTTTCTTTTCTTGGTTTTCCTTAATGCGAGAATAAGAAAAGAAGTTTTATCAGAACTGCTACAGGATGTAATTTTTCAAATTTGGTTATAATGACCATATTACACGTTTAGATTATACCTAACTGCACGCGCGTTGTTTGACATAGTTCATAGACTGTGGTTGTTGTGCCCGCACGGGCAGTCCGCATTCAGTTTGACATTCATAGACCATAGCAGACAGCGGTTATCAAGTTGGCGTTCAGTTTAACCGAGCTTTTAATAAAATTCTGATACATTTTAACTATCAGATAGGTATTAGATTTTTTAGGATTTATGCATATGACATAGCTACTATTTCAAGACTTCACAGAATAAAAAAATATATTGTTATTCAATATACTATATTAATTAAATTTATGTAAAATATTTAGTAAGTTTTGTATTTGATTTATAAACTTAATATAAATGTATTAATTGGGTTACAGGGATTTGATGTCATGGAAAGATGTTTAAATCTATTACGATTGGACTATAAATTTATGGTAAGATAATCTTATTTATTTGTTATTAATAATATAATTAATACGTATAATACTTATACTATATATATTATATTATACCTTTTAGGTACCACAATATTTTTTTACAATCAATAATATCCCTAATACTTATTACTTATTAGATACATTTAAAATTTTAATCTATAAAATAACAGTTATCAATAATTTTATATTAAAAATATTATGTACTCTTAAATAAAATAAGACACAATATTTATTTTACTTAGTTATTAAACATTTTACACTTTGTAATATTTATCATTTATGAGCTCAAAACATAATGAGATAATTATACTAATATTAATATTACTTTTTACATTAAACTTTATAATTTAATTATTATTGGTGTAATATAGGTATAGTATACAAGAATACACAATTTATTTGTAAGTTTAATATTATAATTCACAATTTATAATTTTGAAGAATATTGATTATTCTATTTAAGAATAATTATATTATTTTAAAACCAAATAAAATATTTTTTTTATGAATTAATTAAATTAAATTATATACATATTGAGTAACAAATTTATATTTATTAAATTGGAGTTGTACTTGAATTTATATAAATTACATAGATGATTACCTAATGTTAACATAAATTATAAATAAATATAATTTTAAATTCAGAGTGTTACATATTAATTAATTATTAAATTAATTTAATTTGATTAAATAATATTTATTGTTATAAAAAATGAACTTATAATTATTTATCTACTTCATATATATATAAAAGATTATCATTAAAATTATTTTTAATAAACAATAAATGTGTAACTGCCAGAATATATTATTCTGTCATATTATATAATATTATCATCAACAAATTTCAATTAATTATGTGGATATATCAACTTATGACCTTCAAAACATTGGATTGGATTTTCATTTCTTAAATGTTAATAAAATAATCAATAATTGCAATTATATATTTTATTACTTCCTTAAAAAATATATTCATTCTTATTTAATGACTATTTTTATTATTTCTAATTAAGTGAATGTATTATTATATATAGTAATTAAATACATTATTTGCTATAATTGTAATTCATTAATAATAATTTGTAACATATAATAATTTTTCAGATTATTGATAACTCTAAAGGACGTATCAATGAACAATATCCACACAAAATACCAATTTTACAGCATGAAAGATTTCCTCGAGCCCCTAGAACGTCATCCAGTTCTATCGATGATGTTTCACCAAAAGCAACAACTTGTAACAGAAAAAGAAACAGTTTAGGGGCCCCTTCACCACTAGGTCATTCATCACCTGAACCATTAGCTCGATCTCAATCACCAAGACTAAATAGTCCCAAAAAAACAAGTGAAACTGTTGGTACCGATATTGTGTCAATTGATACATTGATAAACGAAGCAAAATTTGCACGATGCCGCAATCGTTTTGTTGTACCTGTTATATTATACCAAGGAAAGTTTATTTGCAGGTAAAATTATAATTTGACTATTTATATAATCGAATAGTTTTAATATTCATATAATATATTTTAGATCTTCTACAATAGCCAGGATGACCGAAATCGGTTTGGGAACTGCAACTGAAAAAGGTCTATCTTTTGAGGAGTTTCGACAACTCGATAAAAAGAGGAAGTGTGATGTTGAGTTACTTAATGCTTGGAAAGTAGGCACTATTATTGATTTAATGGTTGAAAATGAAAAGCAAAAATACTTATTTGCGTATGTAATATTTAATGTTAAATATTGTTATTATTTATTAGCAATAATGTAAAGATATATTTTTAAACTAGTTATTTAATGTTTATTAGTGTAACATCATCAGAAAAAGTAGATGATACTCAAAAATATGCTGTATTCCGCATTATACCTACACCATACCCCGGATGTGAATTTTTCCTTGATTTTAAGAAAAACAATTATAATTCTGAAGGATTAATGTTTAATTGGTCTGATCCATCTATTGATTCAACACTAAATGTAAGGCCTAATCCGGCTGTTGATCAATTAGATATACAATGGAGTGATTACAAGGTAATCTATTATTATTTATCTATACTTAAACTACAAACAAAAGAAGGATCCTCTTATGGTTAGTTCTTTCTTTTCTAGAAATTAGGATTATAATGCTTATCTAATATACAATGATAAAAAACACAATTAAAGCATTAAAGTTTGATGATTTTATTTTTATAATATGCTTATAGATTGATTATTTTATTTCATTGTTATATATATTATATGTTATGTTATACATGTTTGTCCCAGGTCATTTAAACTTGAAATATTTTACTAAATCTTCAAAAAATTAATAAAAATCTTAGTAATAACTTTTATTAAATAAACAATTATTTGATAATGTAATACATTTTTTAATGCAATTCAATGGTAACTTGTATTATTTTATGATTAAATATTTATTAAAAATAAATAATTATTACTTTATAAATTAATTGGTATTTATATTGTATCTTTAATATAACTGCTAGTAATAATACTACTAAAAAAAGGTTTAAATATATATTTTAATTAAATACTAATTTATATTGCAGCTTATCTATAAGTTGTAGGTAACAAATTTTATTTAATTCTTCTCCATTTTTGGCTTTCACAATTATCAATCATTCTAATAATACCTTAATCACTCATTTTTTTTTATATATATACTAACTAACTAAATGCTATTCATAAACATTTTTTACTTTTCTCTTCTTTTCTTTTTTACCAATTTTACTCTTTCTGTCTTACCGATTTTTGTTCAATTATGCACTTTATATATAAATAATAAAATACAAATTGTTCAGATATAATAATTCTATTATGTTTTGTCCATGCTACATAAACTTTATATAATTTTAATTTATTATTTTTATTATAAACTACTTTTACTTGAAGTTTTATTAATAAACATTGTATTTATTATAACAGGAATGGGATTTAAGGCAGCTGACTGAAAATTACTTAAGTTTGATGTTGAAATATGTTTGGTGTTCATCTAAAGGAATACTAATACATTGCATAAGTGGTTGGGATCGAACACCCATGTTTATATCATTATTAAGGATGTCTTTATGGGCAGATGGTGTTATTCATAAATCTTTATCTCCCAGTCAGATCTTATATTTAACACTTGGATACGATTGGTATTTATTTGGACATAATCTGGAAAATCGTCTTGAAAAAGGAGAAGATATTATGCATTTTTGTTTTCATTTCCTTAAATACATTTTTAGTGATGATTTCAAAACTCCTTCTATGCCGTAAGTTAACTAGAATTAAAATTATTTGTTAAAATATATATATTATATATTTCTGATTATTTGATATTAGTTCTGCAGTTACGGCACCAAGTAGTCCCAAATGTTCCTCGCAGATGGGTGAATTTGACTTGACGGATTTGGATCAATTAGATATTCGTTCTCGTAATAATAGTAATGGCAGGTACATAATTGTATTGATTATTATCAAACCATATTTAACATATTAATTTAATATTTATTCCATAGTAATGAAGATTTAACAAATGGAAAGTCTTATGACACTTTAGAAGATTATAATTCACAGTTTGATTTAGAACAATCTGTGACAACTAAAGTAAAATCAGTAAAGAAACCGGCAGAAAAATTTTTCATTAAAGAAACAATATATGAAATGGAAGACAAATATAATGACGATGATGATATTCTTATGTCTGATGAAGTAGAAACCAAACGATACAAATGTTCATCTCCTCGTCGACGACATTGTTCTGTTAGATCCCCAGAATTTGATTTTGAGTATGATGATTGTGACGTCAATTCAGATGTAGAAAGGACAATGCCTGTTGATATGCCTCCTTCACAAAGACATATGCGCACATTTTCTAATTCAAGTGAAAATGATGAGTAAGTATATATTATATTACCAGAAATGTTAATATCTCAGAAATTGACGTTAAGAAGGCGATTACAAATTATAAGTGGTCTAAATTAGTAACTAATTTTTTTAAATGCAAATAAGAATAACCAGTGTTCAAATAAAAATATTTGAAAAAACTTTATGTTAGAGATTAGTTTATATTCTCTAGACCAATTTATTTAAATACTAATTATTAATAAGGTCCAGATAAATATTCTTATTAAAAACTTACAAATATTCTCCATATATTCTTTTAAAATTAGAAAAATAATGAATTGACATCAATATTTACTTTGTTGAGGACTCTTTTTAAATTATGAGCGCAGTAAGGAATGCAATGGTTAGGTTAATGGTTAAACAATTTTCTATTTTAATCATTTTAAAACTAAACACGCAATTACAAACAATATAGTAGCATTACAGTTTTACATAATCTGTTATAGTACTATCACTTATTGTTTTTTTATTAATAAAAAAAAAATATGACGGTTGATAAATTTTTCAAACATTGTTTTTTATCAGTTAACTTAATATAAAAATTAATTTTAGGAATTCTAAAATTAAAATAAGTTTTTAGTATAATTTTCTCACAATTTACAAAATATACCCATGAAATATTCCAAAAAATTAAAAAAAAAAAATTCTGTAAATTCTAAAATCTAACTCTTGGAGGGTAAATACTAATAAGACTGCATATACTCAGTAGCAATAGTAAAAGCAAATCTGAACTATAATTATAAATAATATGTATTAAGAATGTGGTTCGTGGATTTACTATATGTATATGTAAAACAGAGATAACAAATGTGTAGTATTTTTGTGCATATTCTTATACCCTAGACAACAATTATAAGAGCTATGAAATTTTTTTAGTTTTTACAATATTGATGTTGATTTGATTGCATATTAAGTAATATTGCAAATGTTTCAATCGAGCATATGAGTATTGATCATAATCTAAACTCTCAAACACAATCTTGATTTTATAAAATGTTAGATAAAAATGATAACTAATTGATTTAAATTACGATTTATATAGATTTATTTTTACTGTGTAATATTTTGTTGAGAAGGTATGACAAAGTATTAATTTTAATCAATACAGAGGTATTGGTGTTATTCAATTATTTTAATAATTAAATATAATTAATAATAAAGGAATTATAAATATAAAACTAGTAATGAAATTAGAAATTTTACATTTAAAAATGCTATTTACCCACAATTCTATAAAAAAAAAAACTTATAATAATCCAGCATTAGAAGGAGCTGAAAATGCATTAACACTACTGGAACTTGCTTAAAAATAAAAATGTTATTATTAATTATTATTAAAAAATTATATCAATAAATTATTAATAATTAAATATTTTTATTATTATTATCTACTATGTATTAACAAAAATGTCTACTTGTTATTATTTTATTGACATTGCCTGCCTCAATACCAAAATTAAGCATATCATTAATACATATATTAATTTAAATATAGAAATAATAATAATATTTAATACAATAAGTTACATTTATAATTATTTAGATGGTCAATAGTAACTCAAACTGGGAGCCTGAATGGAAATGATCTATCAGAGAATAGATTTCGACCTATTTCATCGTAAGTTTAAATAATTTAATAATAAAAAAAAAGTCTATTAATTAATTTCTAATATTGTAGACGAGAAAACAGATTATCTGCTGTCAGAGAATTATTTCATAAATGCTACAGTACATATGGGTATAAAACTGATGGTCCAGAAGGTATTCTTAGTAAATTATTGTTTTGATACCAAACCATGTGAACTGCATTTAGTTTTAAACATTTCTATAAGCAACAATTATATGAGATAAAAAAAAATAATAATAAGTCAGGCTTTATTTGCAATATCATTTTGATAACAATAATTATTTTCTGTTTACTTGTAAAACATTACTGATGTTCTGATTTAGATTTAACTTTCTATGTAAAAATTACAAATTAATCAACTGTGCTCTTATATTTTATTCATGATTGGATACAGATATTTCAAATATTCACAATTATCGATATTAAATATTTAGATTGATACATCATTTTTTTTTTTCAATTGTACTATTTCTACACATAGTGTTTGTATTTTAAATTTCATTGTCGATAACAATTTTATTTGTTTATATTTTATTTTGTTGAATTGAGTTTAGTATCTGTAAATTACTGAAAAACCAAATACAACCTTTTTTATCATTGTTATATATAACATATATATAAATAATAATACAGGGAAAATGTGTCATAACTTGTTTTTAAACGTAAAATTATAATTTATATTATGTGAATATTTTTTTATTATATTTAGTGTATCACACTGTTTTATTATATCTTATGCCACTCTAATTATTAATCATAGGGAATGTAATGTAAAGTATTAGATTTATATGTATTTTTTTTATTCATTAAGGGAATGAGGTAGCAGAATTGTAGACAGCACACTTGCATCATTGACATATCAAAATCACATTTACTATTTTTAAGCAGTTTATGAGTTACAATTAAATATAAATAATGTATAGTACAAGTTAATTAAAATTTTTATATCGAAAAAATTGAACTAAAACATTTAATTTTTTTCTAGACAATTTTACAACATTGTTTAAACAAACTATTTTTATATTAATAATAAATTAGTAGAAAATTAGTATAACTAAATAGTAAATACTAATTGGCTTTACTATAATGCTTTTTATCAAATGAAAATAATTTTTATTTTATACATTTACATACGATATAATTTTATTGACCAACATCTATAAATATTTTTACCTTGGATTTAGCATATTTAAATATGTCTTTGAGCACAATTACATTTTTGAGCATGTAATTCCATATTATAATAGTTTTAAATATAATTTTGATATGTAACTAATGCTTATCTGTTGTGTAGACCAAATACTAATTCTGCTACTGTATTTCATTTTCACAGTGTTTAATAATTATTAGATTTGGTTAAAATATTTGTATGGAAAAAAATTGTATTAACATTTTTAATATTATTTGTTATTTTTATGGTTTGTGTTCATGATTTAGGCTTGCAAGTACTTACAATAATTTTTCAATCTAATTAAATATTTTTGTGATTAATTATTTTATTTAATAATCATTGATTTATACTACATTTTTTTATATGTATATCTGTTTTACAAAATTATTTATTTATTTTTAAAAAAAAAAAATAAGGATTATTAAACAATATTTAGTTTGCTTAGCCAGTGCCTTTACATTTTGATAATTTAGATATGATAGTATTATAATCTAACCAAATCTAATATAAAAAAAAATTATTAAATGCTTACACAAACTTTAATGTATATTATAGTTAAATATATTTTAGAATAAATAAATAGAAATTAATATTGTATCTATTTTTAATTTTTAAGCAATTTTATACTTAATTATCATAATATTATAATGAAATTCAAAGAATTTCTATTTTAATAATTTGGTAATTATTATTATGTTTTAATAATTGTGAAATCTAAAATAGAATATTTTTAATTTCGGAAAAATGTATAATAACATCAATGTTTTATTATTATACAATTGCGAAAATGACTTCCAACTATCATAATGTAGAATTAAATTGAACAAAATAAGAATAAATAAGGTAGTTACATTTTGTTATTTGAACAATTGTATATAATATTATTTATAATAATTTTATTCAGTAAAATTTGTTTATTATCATGTGTAAATTTTGGAAGTTATAATTGAAAGTAAATTGATGTAATTATTAATTTTCTTTCTTATTGTAAACAGGCCATCAATGAATTTGTTTTGTGATTAATCTCACTATTGTTCATAATGAGAAACTAACAGTCTGCCGTTTTTCCTGCCTACTTGTGAATTTTATATTTATATTACTTTATCAAGTAATATATATATATAGTGATAAAAAATAAAACTAAGGCTGTTTTAACATTTTTGTATTTTTTATAATTAATATAATTGTTAAGTTCCGAAATTTACACAAGTAAATTTTTATCCGCAAATTTATAATAATAAAACAAATAAAATATTTATATATAAATGTATATGCATATATACATTTATATATGCACTATATATAAATGTTTTTGGGAATGTGTTAATTATGACATTTGAAATTTAAAATTTGTATTTAAGTATATTTAAAATTTATTTACAATTATTTAATATTTAACTATTTGTGATAATTGTCTCATTATTTTCCAAATTGTGAACACCAAAACATTTTTTTTAAATTGAACTAATATATAAATGTGTTCATAGATATTAAGAAATGTACTTAATATTAATTATTCATCTTAGTCATTTCAGACACAATGGTGTTTAAACGCTAATATGTAAAGTGACATTTTCCGTTATTTGGTTCATAAAATAACTTGTATTGTTATCACAGAATTTTATTAGTTATATTAGTAAGTTAAGCTGTGTAATTTTTTTTCTAGTTATTGTTGGTGTATTTTTAAAAAATTGTATATCAATTATTGTGACTTCCATAAAAATGTATAATTTATATAATATTAATTTCTCATTGAGTGTGTTCAATTTTAATTGTATTTTTTCATATACATTATAATTATTTTAATTCGTAATATTAAAAAACACGGTTGTCATTTTAATATAATACGTGTTTTTTGGTTTGAATTTGTTTAAATCAATGTACAGGTTCTCTAAATCTGCAGTTTACCAGAGTAATATTAATTCAGTTAATAATAGTTAATTATCATCTACTGAATTACTGATTACACATACTGTACTTTATGTATGTTTATGTGGATAATTAATAACTAATTATATGAATTATTTATTGGATACATTTTTCTTATCATGTATTTTCCTAAACTGTTATATCATGATAATATATTAAGTGTTCAAATAAAAAAAAAAAAACAGGTTGTAAAATTATTAATAAATGTATATTATATAAAGGAATAAATATTACGTACTTTTACATAGTGTTACATTTATTTATTATAATTTATACTAAATATTTTTCGATAAATTATTAAGACAAATATTAATTATACAATATTATATTATAAATTATAATGCCCAAATTCTAAATGATGCGCTGGGAAGTTAACTACAGATTATGTAAATGTAAGCGATAGCCAATCAATTGTGGAAGACTTGTGTATGTGTATATAGTTTTTATTGGGTAGATAAATTTAATAGAAACTTAGAAGCAACAAAATATTAATATTTTTTAATGTTTTTGTGCTATAATTATTATTCTTGATATGTATATGAAAATTAACTTTCTATTAGTTATTGTACGCTTATAGTGGATTGTCGTTTTAACAAAATAACAATAGACTAGAGATTTTTTTTGGAGACAATCGTTAAAACATTTTGTTTCCGTTACACTACGTACACAGGACTTGTGAACATTTATTTACACGATTTTTGTTCAATGCTTTTGTAGCAGGTATCGCATTTGACATAACAGCACCAAACAAACTTGCAATTGCAATGTTCCTCTTCTTTCACAACCTGAAAATGTTAAAACTTAATAAAGCAATTGATTTATTGCAAAACATAGTAGGTAAACTTTGAATCTTACCCTATTGATATAACCACGACCACAACACAGCTTATTACAAGAATCTGGTCCAATCGAAGTACCATTACACTTTCGACCTTCTGTTCCTAGCACACCGTTTTCAAAGTCTTGCTTACAATAGTTGGGTGACTTTTGTATATGTACCAATTCTTTTGGTTCGACCATCAACAGTCTTTTTGGCCTTTTTAGACCTCTTTTCTCTCTCTTCTTATGGGCTACTGTAGAGTTTTTCTTGGATGTTTCACTCGAAATATGATTTATCTATTAACAAAAAGTATAACATGTATTAAGAGAAAATAAAAATTCCATTTTAATACATACTAGAATGGCATTTCCATATTTCTGCTTGAGTACATTGCCAATCTCGTTAAATGATGGCATAAATTTCCAACACGTTTTTAATTCACATGATCCAGAAACTCCATGACAACGACAATGCATTTTCATTAATGACATTACTATCTAAACAAAATATTATTATTTTTAGAAATTACTCAAATACACACATATATAAATGTTTAAATAGTTATAAATATCACAGAATGGTTTATTGTTAGATATATAATTTACAGTTTTCAACCATTTAAATTCCTAACTAACTTGTCTTCCGACTTCATTGTTGTGCAAATTCATTTTGAGACGATTGGACCAAATTCTCTTTTGTTTAGTAGTTTTGAAGTAGTCTGGACGATTAGGCTCTGATCCGTCAACAAATTTTCGCGAAAATTGCAATCCAAAACGCAAATTATCACTAGTAAATCATAACAGCATTAAAATTACTAAAATTAAAAATTAATTAAAAATATTTATACCTGCAACCTCCCCATTTCCATCCTTCCGGTGTTGTTTGTCCGTGTTGCATAGAATCACAACTGCATTCTGTTAGTTTACCGGAACTACACGCATTCGTAATTGAATACACAACACCCGCACTAGTGATGGCATATATAAAAGCAGTCTCTTTACTACCTGCATACAATAATAACAACTATTTGAATTAATTTTGTTAAGTATTAAATGTTATTATGAGATTGTTTTACATAAGTAAATAATAATCATTAAAAAAAAAAAAAAAAAAAAACTAGAAGAGGCAAAATAAAGGTTTGATAAAATGAATGTAAAATTAGTGGAAAATGAAAATTTATATTTTGTATATATTTACCATAAATTTTGTCTTAGGAACTTTAATTATAATAAAAAAATATTTTGACAGTTCAATAAAATAAGAAATTATGTTTAAATAGAATCTAATAGATGCCTAAAAATGTATATATATTAAATATAAAATTTACTTTAATTAAGTTTAAATAAATTTAATTTTAGAAATTGACTAAATTGTAGATATTATCAGATGTACATTTTTAAATGCCTATACTTTAATTTATATCAAATTTATATTATTGGTTAGCAATTAACAATAAAATATTTTGCATAATATGATAACATAAATTGATTACAGGTACATGAAGAAAATTTAGTTGCCAATAATTTTTATTCTGATCCTAATTTCTAATATACAACTAAATAGAATCATCCATACCTCTATCCAAAGTAGGGCCAAATACGCTTTGTTCGTTTTCCATAACAGAACAATTCCACCGTTCATGGCGAAATTGAAACTGACACTGTTCAATAGCTTTTTTAGCTCCATCTGACACAGAGTAAATAGCATTTGGATGTTTCATACATACATCGACTTGTTTCAATGCTAAACCTGGCAAAGCACTACAAACAGCTCGGGCTTGAACTATTTCTGGATCCTCGATTTCTGAGCCGGGGGATGCTTGTTGCTGTTGAAGAGGTGGTGGTATCCCTATTATTCCTAAATACCTACAATTAAAAATTGGCGTAATGTCATTATAAAAAAATTACAATTAGATACTAAATACTACAAAAGATACTAATTATCAACTCTATTGGTTAATTTAGGTATTTATTTTTAAAAGAAATTCAGCACATCTCAGGTTTTTAACACATTATGCAATACAAAGCCATTACATAGGAAAACTTTCAAAATACTCTAAAAATAAAAAGAAGCTATTAAGACTATTATTAACTATGAAAAAAAAAAACTTGTACACTTTACCTAAAGGCTATAACAATTATTGGAATAAAAACGCAGCAGGCCATTATAAAATGAATCTTCTAAAATATTTTAAATTAGATATACAAATCTATAAAATAACTTATCTATAAATATATTAAGCACTTTAGAATAATATATACTAAACGCAAACGCAAACGCTAAACATCACATTGATAAAAATTAAAGTATTAATAAACGTACTTGGTAGGTACTAGGTACTACATAACAATAATTATTATTAATAAAATTGAATAGCAAACACAATAGTGACAAACAGCCACTTGCCAAATGGAAACTAGCTAATGAAATGACTTACATCCAATTGGGACTGGCGGATAATGTAAACGGCAGAAACAAGACAACCAGTCGAAAGATACTCATCACATTTCTCATACTTGCCAACGTTTAGGGTATAATAATAATTTTTATAATATTGATAATTTAAAGATAGATGCAACCGATGTACTGTCTATGAATATTGTGGTAATTCGCACAGATTAACTGAACAATATAGCCATCACCTATATAGTGGAACCTACAACATACAAGGGTAGGACTGTCGGAACATCAAACATTCAAACGTCGGGAGTCGTCGGAACATAGACAATCGCCATCATACGATGCGACACCTGAGGAACGTCGGTAACGTTAACGCGGATTTAGGCACAACAAAACTGATCTTATTTTCGTTATGTTTTTCAACTTTTTACGGTACCAAACGATTGCAACGCGCACTTACTGCGTTCACAGTGACAGCGATCAGCATGTTGTAGTCGTCTTGGATGAAATAAACGTAATGCCGATGGTACGAGCCTCCGGGACGGCAGGTTTTAGTCGACGAAGTGTTTTTCTGCGGTTCCCGTGCAAACAGATAGTACGCGGGCACAGTCCGTTTTTGTCGTATGAAACTTTAAACGCGAACGCGACGACGGCGAACGAGGACAGACGTTGTTGTGTTTCGACGTTGAAAGTTTGCGATAATGATATTATAAGTTATTACCGTGATTAGACGGGCGAGGTTTTCGCTATGTCGAACCGTTGCGCACCGGTAAGGTACTACGGCGGTCGGTGACGGTGAAACTGTGAAACGTGAACAGTGACCGATCGCGGTGTACGGTTATGATTATTATTATTATTATTATTATTATTATTATTATGTTTTTATTATCGCCGCAACAAACTATCGATCGATACTGAAATCGATGGTTTATATCAATAGTGCGAAAAAATCGCTTGAACAACAGGGCCTTTCGTTTTGCGAATTTGCGATAGTGTCGAGCCAGTAGTCTAGTCTGATAATCGATATTCGTTATTTTGTACCACGAATTAAGATTGTTAATATATCCTGTGATGGTATCAAGATCAACCACGGTTGATCACAGAGACTGCACACTCTGCGTATACTACATGGAACTCACTAACCCCGTCGTACGTTCAACGATCGTTGCTCATCTATATGGTAATATAGATTCCATGATAAAATAAATGTAATTATGTCATGAATTAGTCATTTCGTATTTGCATTTCGGTAGAGTGTTATGTACAATGCTCGTTGTAATGTTATTGAATAATATATAAATTATTCATATTTCACCGATGTCGATGCCGGATAACGTTAATAAAATCTGCGCCATCTGGTCCAACGGTTGCAAAATTATTATTGTTGTAAAATAATGCCTCGTGCCACATAGTACAGTACATTATTTAAATGTTTTTAATATATTGTGTTTTCATCTGTTCTGAACGTAATATGATGAATATTCAGTCGCATCGTAAACTACCGTTATTTACGAATTTGGGTCGAAACTGTCTTGCCAGGTTCGTTGAGAAATTGTAATAAATATCGTTTTTAAAACGAATGACGGTGTACCTATTAGAAAACATTTGAAAACGTTATTGCATAATGATAATTGAATTTATTACATGTCGAAAATTAATTATTGTAATTGTAATATTGAAAAATTATTATTAAAATCGTTTGGATCATAATATAGTTTATATAAGCAAAATATTGTAAATGAAGGAAGACCGAGTAGACCGGCACTAACACTTCAGGATTTAAAATCAAAATGTAAAAATAATTTTTGATCAAGAAGAATTGATTCAATATATAAAAGATGAAATGTGTTTATTACGTGTTTTTTTTAACCATCCCATAAAATTTATTATTTAAATTAATTTTGCCCCCTCCTCCCTATAAAAAAATGTCTGGGAACGTCCATGTGTACATAAAAAACAAGAACAACGTTTGATTGTACAAGGACAATTGAATGTGATGGTGTAACAACATATTTAAAATCACTTGGTTCAAACATTTTTATAGAAACCGATATTACATTTCGAAATTCGAATTAATATAAACATAGTATGTACTTTCTCAGATGTTCCTAGTAGATAACGTTAACATTCAAAACAATTTGTGCGTATTCATAAAATAATAAATTTAAAATTTGTATAACAATTCAAATTTGTTCATAGATTTATTTTGGTAGCTATAATACATTATATGTCCAACCACTACTTATCGTAGTAGATGGGAACTGCACAATGATTTAAATACAAAAATAACAATAATTAAAAGACAAGATACTTACAATGTTTAGCCGCATTTATTAATGTATATTAAAATATAAAACTAAAGTTTATTGTAATAATCGTTATCATAAGTCCCTCCAACCGGTTTGGTCGACTTGTAAATTTTGCGAATGGACTTGCAAATTACAAAAAAAAAAATTTGTATTACAATTTTGAAATTGATATAGTGATATGGGTAGGACAATATTTCACAAAGAAACGAATGAATTTTATCTTCAAATACGATAGCGTTTGCTGGATTTTTCAGTTTAAAATTACCAGATCTTCGAAGTTACAAACTTAGTTGATTTTATGGACGAATATATCTGCAAGACAGGTAATTCGTATTTCAATTTTTAGATCAGAATGCTCATTTAAAAGCAATTATTAACTTTTAACAGTCAATTGTTCACAATGAACGAAATATTTATTCGATACTCGATATAATATTTGGATGAGCCATTTGTTTAATAAATATAAATACTACAAGTGCGTATTACTCACTCGTTGTACATTATTTATAAAAATAATATTATTTAAATGGAAACACAGGAAAATGATATACTATAGACGTACGTGACATACTCATGTAATATTCTATGTGAGTTTTAAGATAATTTATTAAATTCATACAGTTCACTCAAATTTAAATGTAATGTATAAAATCTCAAAAACTTTAAAACTTTAACTTTTATTTTTCTAGTTGAAACTTTGAACAAATAAAACACGTTTTTTTAACTTAACAATTCAAAATATTAATGAATTAAAATAATAATACGCCAGTAATTTTATAATTACTTACAATATTTGATAGATGAGTCTAAAAATCCCAATAATATAATATTGATTAATAATGTAACCATGGGATTATTACTATGATGTGTATTTTCATATTTAATAGGTATACGTACATAATAAGTTGTTATTGAAATTATTTTGAAGTATTAATTTATCTAATCTTAAATTTTTAATTAATTCGGTCAAATTTCATTTTAAATATCTAAACAATTATGCCTAAAAGTGTTATACCTAAAGCAGAAAATACCAGTGAAATAATTCAAGCAAGTTTACTGAAGAATACGTTTATTACTAAACGAAATGCTTTACTAAGAAATGCAGTTCCTCTAAAATACAGGAACAATTTAAAGTAAAACGCATTTCTTTAATAAAATAACACAATTAAATTACCGTAGTTTTAAAATGTATTTTGTAGAATTCAATTTAAAATTTAAATACTCGACAATTTTTTTTTTTTTTTAAATATAGGAAAGTTATTTCACAGTTGAATAATGAACGGACTGATCTTGTGCAAAATTTAAATGTTGAATTGCAAATATCTAAATTAAAGCAGGATCAAAAAAAATCAAAAAGATATTTTAAAAATATATAATCAAAGTATACAAGAATACTCACAACTTAAAAAATACAGGAAGTTTTTAATAGATTTAAACAAAGAAATTAGCTGGTGGCATAAAAAAAAAAATAGACAACAAAAGAAATTAATAAATTCTAAATTAAAAAATAAGAATGAACGTCATATTTTCGGTAATGTGGAAGAAATTATTGCAACAGTAAGTAGTGGCAACACTAAAATTATCAATGGTAGGTAGGTATCTAAAGCCGCACTCATACGATGACATTTTCATTACGAAATATCTGTAAGGCAGTAAAACTATCTACGTATGATCCATTGTTTATATTTCTGTCGTACAATTATTTAATTTACACGACACAATCCGCATGACTATTTTTACGCGTGTCTGAACAGATTCGAAATAATTATTGAAAGCGTAATACACAACAGTGAATTATTTCAACAATTGATAGTCGACAGTTTCCTGTATGAAGATTAGAACTAAATTAGTTCACGGTTTCCTGTATATATATTGTTCATGTAATTTATAATATTTCATAGTAGGTTATTTTAAATATTTTTATACTAATAACTCATTTTGTGTAATGCAGTATAGTCATTAATGTGGCGATATAATTAAAAATAAACATTTTTTATATTCATATTTAAAGCTTTAAAATTATATAAATTATAAAAAAAAAATGGAGAGTCGATTCCGGACGTTTCTTCCTTATCCCTTCGATTCTCGAAAAAGATAATGGTGGAATGTTATTGTGTTTATTATAACTACAATTTTAATGGTAATGGAATAATATTGCATTCGAGAATGCGGTTCTGAGTGAAACTCAGTCAGATATACAATATATACTGATAATTTTTTTTTTTTATACATTTTCTTTTTTCATCAAAAATGTCATCGTGTGGGTTTAACTTAACCTAACACAATTATTTTGTTCATTTTATTACACTTTGTATCAGAAAACTAATTGGTACAATAAGGGTATAATGAAACAAAAACAGTTAAGACATACCTTAGATTGTTTGCTTAAGGAAATGACGTTTAAAAACAAAATTTATAATTCAATTATGTGCCAATTAGAGAAGGAACGACGAAATTTAGTTGGTGTTGGAGAAGAAGCTTTAAAAAGTTACGAAGAAAGGTTAATATTTATGGGGGATATAAAATTAAATTAAAAATAAATTGTAATAAATAAACAGGATGATTTTTATTAAGCAAGCTCACCCCACTATTTTGCTTTAATATTGCATATTTTAGAAATTTTTTATTTAAAATCTAAGTATTGAAAAATACGAGTATTAATTAAATTAATATCTATAAAAAAATACCAAAATATGCATTATTAAAGAAATTATGAGGGTGAGCATGCGTAATAAACACCTTGTTAGATTTATATTTTCAATTCACAGAACTTTAATTATCACATTTAGTATAATCTAAAAGTTTAATTACTTTTAGCTATAGGGCATATATATATAGAGTACCCTACCTTCGAAAATATTTTCCTTATACGATTTAGTTATAGGTAGGTGATAAAATAATTCATTTGACTAAAACACCATAATTTAAAATCTGCTTAATATAATACAATATTATAATAATTATGCCTGTATTTAAAATATATTTCAGGGAAAAGGCTCTTAGAGATTTAGAAACTTTTCAAGATATCAATAAGGTTGAAGAAAAACAACGGGATGATAAAATGTATTTAACAAAATATAAATTGAAGGTAGATCTTGGATTAAATGAATTCCTCCAAAAAAAATGTAAGTCATTCATAAATGTTTTAGAAGTTTAACGCTACCTATTATAATTATTATAAAAGTTAAAGAAATTTAATAATATGACAATTTGTTATTATACGCCAAATTGAGCTCACGTTTAGTTCCGCTTGTTTAATAAATTTTCAATAATTTCCTTGTTGCTACAAAATTATATATAGATGTTCTGTTTAATTCCTACTTATTTTTAGACTATTAGAATTTTCCTTTCAAGTACCGTTTTCCATACTTAAATCTTCTCGTTCACATTTATAAACTTTCCACTTACACCTAAAACTAGTACTTGTTTTGTTTAGGTTGTATACGTTATAATGAACATACATATATAAATAACGAAAATAAGGACTTGGATGCAAAAATAAAATATGATAACGAATTAACAACGTTCATAAAGTACTTAATTCATATCGGTGGAGATACAGATTTAAAAAATATTGTAGATACTATAGAAAAGTTGAATTATAACAAAGACAGTTTATTTCGTCTTGTAATACTATATGAACAAAAAGTAAGTTTAATAATTTGTATTTCTTCTTGATTAAAATCTATATTTAAGTTTTTTTATACCTAAAAGTAACTTTAATAAGTAAAAGTTACTTTAATATTTTATTTTATTAAGAATTTTCTCATTACGAAAAAATTAAATAATACAAATTATTATTTTACATTATTTAAAAAAGGAATGTGTTCACTTTTTAGCAGACAAATTATTTAAATTTTTCAATAATAATTTTTGTGTTTGATATATTCTTATTATTTCTTATATTTGAATATTTGATATAAAATCAATGCAATTTCATTGTTTAAATGTTTCATTAAAAATAGTTTATGGAATTAGAAAACTCTATTCGCGTTTCTCAAAATATCGCAATTAAAAAAACAGAATTAAACGCTAATAGAAATGAACTTAATGACTGTCAAATAAAAACACTTATCGATACAATCGAAAAGAATGATGATTTTTTAAAACCAACACAAGCATTCACAGAAAATCTCATAAACCTGTTCAATGAAATCCGCGAAAAAATGTTTAGTATTTTCCAAGCATTAAAAATTAGCCATTCAATGGAACAATCTGGGATAGATGATACGACTTTTGAGGATAATATGTTGAGTTTATCTAAAGAAATAGAAAATAAATCTATTGAAAAACTCGTTATAGTAAACTGCATTGAAAACAGCTGCACGACCGGTCAAAATGAAGATCCATTGTCATCTGATGCGGAATCGACGGAGAATCTAATCATAAAAGATTACCATGGTATAGAAATTAAAATGCATAAATTTCTCAACATGCAAGACTCGTCAACACTACCAGTACCTATTTATAATCTCGATCAAGGATTTTTACCATCGCCGTGTCCACAGTAATTATATTTTTTTTTATTAAAAAATTACGATAGGAGTCAGTGTGTCTGAGCGGGGTTAGCCATGGGTTTTTTGCGCTTGAGGCATGTGAACTATGATTCAATTAACTGAAAAAGCCCATTCATTTAGTTAACTAGAACATAAAGTTTTCTTTATTCACGTGTGACATTTAGTGTTAGCCAGGTAGAAGTCAGGTTAGGTTTTTTAAATATATATATATATATATATCGATAGATGTTATTGTAAGTGCCTAAGGTGCCTTAAACAATATGGGCGGTACTTTATACTTTTGTAATATGAAAATATATAAATAAATAAACACAATTTTAGTGGATTGTATACAATGATAATTTTTAATAATGGTATAAATAATTAATAATAATAACGTAGCAATAATTTAACGTATTTAAACCATAATAATATAATTAACAAAAAAGTGATTGTTTTACTAAGATATTTGTATATAGGTAATTATTATGAACCGTGATCATGTGTCATTCAATATAATATTAATAATATTAATAATAATAACCTGACAATAAATATAAATGATTATGTGTCATAGGTGTAGGAATGGCATGAAATAATCACTAATACAAATTATATGATAAACAATAATAATTTTAAACAGTACCTATATAAAAATAATAATGATACTTAATATTTGCCAATAAGCGCACCGTATATATTAGAAACTCTAATCACTATATATATATATATATATATGCACTATTTACTTAATAATCAAAAACTGATCGATAATATAACAAATACAAACTATAATCACATGTTAGTATTTAGTAACAAGACACTGGTAATTGACCAATCTAAACTGTGACAGAATAGATTAATAAAATGTAAAGAAACAATTATGTGAACGATTTTTTTCAGAGTGTTTGTGAATCATAACGTAAAAAACGTTATTTTGTAAAAATAACTTTAGACAAAAAAAACACAGGCATTCAAAACCAGGAGCTCTGTCCTCTAAGATAGACACAAAAACATTACACAATTTTACGACGAACATTATACAATAGTCTGTTACTTAATCGACGGAATTAGAAACGAATATTCAGTGTCACTCATAACACAATTAAACACTACATTACTTACGCTAAACAATATAGGTAACACTAAAAGTCCACATTAATTTGAGAATCACGAAAAATTATTTGAAAACATTAACGGCCGGTCGATGCTACATTGTCTTGGACAATGCTACATTGTTCTTATATAGATTTGTGGTGGTTTGAGGGGAAGAGAGAAAAAGGTTCTCGTTATATTTAAAAAGTCCTTTTTAAGGTTAGATTAGAGAAACACGAATTGATTAAATTTAATAAATTATTAATTCTACTATTTAAGATTTTTATCACGCATCATTTTTAAGAAGAAAAAATAAGGGAACCCATACACAGCTTTTAAACGACCATATAAAGAATAGTTGTCCTTAACACATGATGAGGACAGATTATTATTTGTAAGCGCAATCCATCTGTTAATAGATCTATCGGTCTATGCCGCAGAGGCACCATTTCAATATTTTTCTAGGGGGAGCGAAAATTGAATCATGCCAAGTTTACGCCGATCAGGTCAATTTTGTTTGATATTAAAATTATGTCAGTAACTGACAACTTCATTTGCGATGCATTTTTTAGGAATGTACAAAGTTTTTTAATTATAATTTTATTAAATATAACTATATCATTATTCACTACTAAACAAACCATAAAATGGTACAAATATACAAATGTACAATATATTCATTGTCCATGTTATTGTAGATTATGATTGTGGCGTTTGCATATCGGCACGATAAAATACGTAAAAAAATAGGGGAGCCTTGGCCCATCCCCCTCCCCCCAAATGGCACCCTAGGACTCTGTGGGCAACACACACTGATGTTACAGCTAACCACACAGGCAGATGGAATCACAGCGATGCACACCGCTACATTACCGAAAAACATATTATGAGCGCGGACAAACATAATTTTTAATTTATACACATGATTTAAACATGTATAAATACTATAATTAGGATTTGGATTTATTTCAACTACAAATGAAGAATTATACTTTTATGCAATAATAATTTATCTTATTATATTTGCTCCAAACGAAATTTTAACAGTCTTAGACTCCTAGAACAAAAAATATTGATAGAAATAATTAGTAACACCAATAAAAATATTAATATTATTATTATTTCCCAATTTTGAATAAGATCGTACATTTATGAGTTATTTGAAATGATACAATGATATGAAAAATAAACTAGAATTAAAATAAAATTGAAATAATAATAAACTAATTAAATTTTTTTTTTTTTTAGTTGCATGGAAGCTCGTTTTATAGAAGATGGTTATTGTAGCCTTCTTTCTTCAAGTAAAATAAACCTTTTGATTGAAAATAATTCACAAAAAATAATAGGAGTATGTTGTGCCGAATTAGTCAAACATCTGGATTTTAAGAATATCAGTCCCAAAGTAGAAGCCTTATTGCATGACAAAAGTAATTGTAAAAAAACACCATATTTAAAAACTTTGGACGTTTAGAAGTAGTAAAATGTCCAACATTAATCATAAAACAATATGATAACATTAATATTACTATTTAATAATTAATATGATTAAAATTAACTAAATAAATATAACTTTTTAAAAATAATTTCTTATTATTATAACTTAGAAATCGTGTAAACCATAAAGTATTAATAATTTGAGTAAGCTTTATTTTGTTTCAAATACAATTTTTGTAGAATTTTGAGATCCGCGCCTTCGGGTTACTGTTAATATAGTTCAATTGGTCGAGGAATCTGTTCAAGGTTAGTCCATTGGTTAATTTTCTGGCTACGTTTAGAGCTATGAAATTGTTTTCAAAAATGTTTAATATTACCTGAAATTTTGAGTTTATCGGTTTGAAAATTTTATAGAAGCCTAATAATAATATATTACTTAATTTTTTTACAAAATATTTTGGAAATCGGGACTGATAATTTTTTTTTATAAGCTTTTAAAAGTAAAACTACCAAAAATTGGCAAAATTACGGTTTCCGTTATTTTAATTTATTTTATTTTATTATAACTAATTAGGTTTTGGTAGTAGGGACTTGTTTAGGTGTTCTACATTAATGAAAATTTGTTGATTTTCTGACTAAGTATAAAGATTTGAAATTTTTTCCAAAAATGTTTAAGATTATCTGCAATTTTGGGTTTAACGGTTTAAAATTTTTATAGGAGCCTACTCATATAATACATCAATTTCCAAATTATTTTAAAAATCGTAAGTCACAATTTTTTTTACAAGTTTCTAAAACTTTTTCGGGTAGAAATAATGGTCCGATTACCATAAATAGGGTATGCTTTCGGTAGTAAATTGCATCTAATTAGTACTTTATTTAGCTCATTTTTCGAATTTTTCAAACGTTTTTCCTTGGGAGATGAAAAACTACAAAAAAATGACGAAAAATCCTCAATAAATGATGGTAATCGTAATTATGATGAAATTGATTTTTGATTTTTTATGATAACTAATGAAATTTTGAACGTAGGTATTTTACATTTTTTTGTTTACGCACGTAGTAAACTTATGGAATGACCTATCAGTATAATATATTGTATTATATTGAGTTTCGCTCAGAATCGTATTTTCTAATGCAATATTATTGCATTCAAATTTTAATTTTAATAAAGCACTAATTTCTCCGAGGACCAAAGGGACGAAAGAAGAACGTCGAAAATCGACCTTTTTTATTATTATTATTATTGAAAATTGTATTATGTCAACGAGTGCGGCCTTGGTTGCGATTTTAGAGGTACATACGTACCATGCGGCTGCCCGTAATGCGGTTGACCGCAGTGTATGGGAGGTTCAGCGGGTTACCGTAATGCGGTTAGCCGTTCATCTAACCGCAGTGTAAGGTTGAATCTGCGGGTTTGAAACAAAAATACGTAATTAAATTATAACTAAAACAAAACGAATAATTTCTACAATGGACGTTGAAGAAGATATAGCTGTTTATTACATTTACGATCGCTACATAAAAGAGAAAAATAAAAAAATACTTCAGATATCATTCCTAAGAAACACAAGAGGAAACCAAGGCATTTTGATATATTTTTTGAAAACCTCAAAAATTACGAAGACAAGTTTTTTGGTTACATGAGAATGAGTTTAAAACCATTTGAAGAATTATTGAGTATTTTAAGGACATTCATAACGAATGAAGACGCGAGATTCTGAAAAAGTATTAAGCCTGAAAAAAGCTAACTATTGTTCTAAGGTAAATATAATAAACAACTTATCTTTACAACTTTTATAAATATAAATTATTTATTGGATTTAATTAAAATGGTCTATATAAGAAGTTCCATTTTCGTGAGGCTAAATAATAAAGGTGTATAAGATTGATTACAAGAAATTAATAAGCATGATCAGTTTATTCCATGTGTTGCACATAGTTTTAATTCAATAGGTGTACATACAGCAAGTATTTTAATAAAAATTATTTCATTTTTTGGAATGTACAAACTATTTTTAATTATTTTTTTGGGTCAACAAATTGTTGAAAAATATTAATATATTGTTTAAAAGTTACTCTAAAAACGCGACACAACTTCATTTGTTATACTGTCAATTTGTTAAAGTGGTAAATGCGTCTTACGTGAAATATCTAACGATCCTGGATTTGTTAATTGAGTCATTAGTGCAGAAATTATATTTATTATTATTATTAATTATTATTTTTTATTAGTTTTATGGGTTTAATAAAATTTTGAACAAAATATTACTATATAATACTATGATATAATATATTACGTTTATAATTATTGTGGGAGGGGAAATATTTTAATCTTGCCCCGGGCGCAAAATTATAACGGCACGGCACTCTACAGTACATATAATTTATTTTAACAATTTAAAATGTTCGGACATAAATATGTAACGTCAACGAATTAGGTAGCACGCACTTTTAGTCAATATAAATTAGGGCGTTATTTGGGGGAGGGAAGCAGGGGGGGCCATGACTCCCCTATTTTTTTCTGTATTTTATCGCGCACATACATAATATGCAAACGCCACCTTCATAATCTACAATAATATAATATAATGGACTTATTGTACTTTTGTACTATTTTGTTGTTTATATTTTATATCCTTGTGATTTGTTTAGCAGTGAATTGATATATGTTTAATTTGATAAAATTATAACTAAAAGTATTTGCATATTTCTAAAAAATGCAAATGAAGTTGTCAGTTACTGAAATGATTTTAATATCAAACAAAATTGGCTTAATCGGCATAAAATTTGGACTAGTTAAATTTTCGCTCCTCCTATAAAAATACTGAAATGGCGCGCAGTGTTTTAAAATAAAAAAAGCAGGCAAAAGTCTATAAAAAAAAAATTATATTTTTATATGAAAGTATTGAAACATTTTAGTCTATTACTTGTTAAATCGTGTATTATAAAATTTTCAAAAAAATAATTTTGTATTGAAAAAATTATTATTTTAAGTTAAATAAGTACAAAGATTTGAACATTTTTGATAAATTATTTCTGTTTATAAATCATTAATAAGTCAATTATAATATTACAATTTAGCAAAAAATCGTTAAATACTTGTTAGTGTATAAGGTGAAGGTTTGTATAAACCCATTTTTGTAAACAATAGTTTAATAATTCGTGATAAGTCTGACGTTTAATTGATATCGGCAATATTAATCATGAAAATAAATAAAAAAAGGAATTTAGATAAACTTATCCCCTATGTTTCCCATCAATTTTCACTTTTTCTAGGTAGTCACTATGTCTACTTTAAAATAGTGTGGAATTTTGCTGCCCATACCTGCCCACTACTTAGTTACGATTATAAAAGTAATCTATTATATGCTCATTTTTGAAGTAGTTTATGTAGTTAGTAAGTAAGTAGAAGTAGTTAATGTGTAGTTATAGTGGCTGTACTGTTATAGTTATTACTTTCTAAATACGAAATATTGTGTTTAGTAAGTTGTTATATAATTAAACTTAACAATAATAAATCCATTAATTTTTCATTATATTTACAATTATCCTATCATTGTATTAACGATTAAATTAAAAAAATACGTTATACTCAACTTTCAGGACCTACCTATAGGCACGTAGTCAGGATTTTATTTTGAGGGGGTCTAATCAAAAAATATTTCGATTACTTCCATTTATTTATTTATTATTAATTACTATTATCTTAAATATACGTATTATATTGAAAAAATCGGGAAGGGAGTCCGGTCCTAATGGAGCCTCTCTGGGTATGTCACTGCCTACCAAAAAATGTATATATTGGTGTGTCATTCACTAAGTAACTTAAAATTTAGATTCTGAGACTTCCAAACATTATGTATATCCCACACCATAAATAACATACTAATAAAAAACCTTAACCCCCTCAAATAAGGGGTCAATTATAAAACTGATTAAAAATTTAGGTTCTAGTACCTTACAAACTGATGATTCGATAGTTTTTGGTTTGTAATAGTGTAACATTTAAAAATAATTAGTTTTTGCCAGCTTTTTTCGATTTTAAATCACTGTGTGGCGTCTGTGTAATAAATATTACTTAGGTTTATCAATATTTTTTTCATTTTTTTTTTTTATATAATTTTTTTTTTCAATTCTATGTCTTGTGAATTTAAAAAAAAAAAAGATACTCGAGGTTAAATTGTAAATATTAAAGGCTTAACAGGGTCGTATTTAGAATTTTGGAACCCTGAGGCATTTTTTAAATTCCTCCCCCTTTTTTTTTTTGGAGACTTAGTTTTTATAAGTAGGTATCAATATTATTACTTGTAAATACCAATTATTGAATTATTGTTATTTAATCACATATCAATAACAAATTTGTTAAAAATTTACCATTGTAATATATTGGAATATTGGTATTTGTAACAATAAATGAGACAGAAGAAGAAGAGCGCAATAAGACTAAACCAATCAAATTATATCATATACCCATATACCCCCACTACTAATTATATCTTAAACAATTATGCGATATACTTTAATGCGCCCTCTATTAGCAATAATTATAAGCAAATAAGTGGGGATAATTGGATCACACTTCGATATCCTATAAAGGAGTCTGCAAAATATAAAACACACAGTCTTTCTTCCTTTTTAGTCAAGCGCCATCTACTCTTGAAGTCATCTTCTCTAAGCAATCACACAGTTATGTAACACAGTCACGCAGTAGGTAGTCGACTTCCCGACTGACCACTCAGTCCACTAGTCGTATCCCAAATCACAATTACATTTTTTCATAAAGGACTCATGTAGAACTCTGTTACGGTTGCAGACGAATTCGCGGGCTGTACAGAGATTTGTTTCATGTCATCCTTTTTACTTATACCCTTTTTATGAGTTTATATTAACTCCCTTATGCAGTTGCAGACGAATTCGCGGGCTGTGTTCGGAGTTGTATATTCTCACTTAATTTATTTCTTATCCCATTGGTTTAGTCGTGTTCGCTTTGCTGTTCTGTATTGATACTTATTCGTTTGTTAATCATTTTATTAAACACGCATAGAGTAACATAAGACCTATGTAATTTACAGATCTGGGTAACAACGTAATGTGATGATTTTCGCAACACAGTCTACTCATTGAGTGAGGTAGGATAGTGGCGAAAATCTCACGTTATTTGTATCCAAGTTCAAGTTCAGTGTAACCAGTTGGCGAGAGTCTCGTTCACCACGGTCGCCGTGCTCTGGCGGACACTCTAGAACTGCCCGCTGAGCTTGTGCTCGTATCTAAGAGTAACCTAACAAATAAAATATATCAGAACAGAACGATAGTGACGAGCATCGTACACCTCCCCGTAATTACTTATATTTTTACAATCAAGTCCAGATCATCAACAGCGAGGACCAGAGGAAACCGTGAGTACACATACCATAATATTCAGTAGTAGGATAATTTACAAAAGGTTCATAAAACATACCAACTTCTCACGTAACTATATGTAATCCTTAAACTTACTAAATATCGCCCCATATACACCTGTAAGATTTTACACTACTTATACCACCCAACCATGTCTTTTATCCCAGCCATGTCTTTTATCCCACTACACCATTTTAATATTGAATATTTTAAAATAAAAAAAATTATTTACTTTAATTAATAACTTTTCCATGCATTATAAAGCTATAAATTATTGAATAATGCTAAATAATACATATTAGGCACATTTATTAAGTTGAGTGAAATAACCCATAAATGTATCACATTTTTGTTATACAACTATGACAACTATAACATATTTATATATAGATTATAATACATGTGCTATATGTATATATAGAATATATATATAAGTATAACTATTATAGTAATTACGCCAACTACAGATTGCATTCTGCTTAATAATAATAATAAAAAATGTATGCATAAAATGCATAATAGTTCATTCATAATATTATAGTTATCCGTGTTCGTAAAAAATAGATTTGAGAATTTCCAACAGTAAACATCGTTCTTTGACTAAATTTCATCCAAAAATCGACAATATATTATGAATTTATGACAAAAAACATTTTTCTTAATTATTATTTATAAATCATAATTATTAAACTATACCTAAACACAAAAAATAAATTCATAAAAATTTACCGCCCCAACGTTCCTCCAGGAAGGGCAATTGCTCCCCCTGCCCCCCCCCCCCCCCAATAAATACGGGCCTGAGGTTTGATATACAAATATTTATTCTATGAATGAATTAGACAATAATTTGCGGTAATATAAATCGGTTTGTTTCAATCTTCTTATTTGTAGTACCTTTACCTATAGCACATAATTGTATTTATTTAACGTTAACATTGTTTTAATAAAATAAGACTCTTTTTGTTTTGTTATTCCTTCTCTCTTTTAAGAATACTTTTCGTAGTCTTAAATTTAAGTTATTAGTTTTTTTTTAGATTTGTGAATTTTAAAATACATATATTATTTATATATTATGTTCTTATTTATTATATTTAGCAGTAATTATAGCTCCCTATCTCTAACATAAGGAGCATAAGCTTACAAGAGGTAGGTTAATCAATTCTGTAAGAAATTTAATATTGATGTATATGTTTTGATTTTGATTTCTAATAAAAAATAAAATAAAAATAATCGCATTATTTAATAGTAATATTTAATTTATTTAATTTTGAAAAGATGTGGAAAAAACCTCCGATTGGTTTATCGAACGTGATCCGTTTGTCGCGTTCCAACCTGACTCGTTTTCCGAATTAATATTAGGTGTTTAATAATATTGTTTTGACTCTGATTTTGATTATTATTATATCTGTTATTACTTATTATTAAATAGATCATTATTAGGTACGTTTTTTTATAATACTCTTCAATGCTACGTTTTGGTTGCAATAAGTGCACGTTATTATTCTCTCATAATTAGACATTAGTTGTCGATCTCGTAAAATTATTATGATTAGACGGTCTATTATTATTATAATACAAATTTGATACTTGAGGTTTATTCCTACATTGATTTGCATAATGTGACCCGTTAAAATGATAACATTTTATAGTTTTATTAACATAATATTATGATTATGACTAAAATTATTTTGACAACTTATATTATTATGATTATTATAATTAAACAGTTGGAAATTATTTTTTCTAAAGTTACTTATTATTTGCGTTTCTATATGTTTCCCCTATCTGATATAAATTCTATCTCGTTATTTGTGTGAAATTTATGGAAATCGTAATTTTCATGATATTGATTTTAGGTTTTTCATGATAACTAATGTAATTTTGAACGTAGGTGCATTAAAATTTTTTGAGTTTTCTCGTAGGTAGTTTACGCACGTGGTAATCTTATGGAACGACCTATAAATATATTTTATTGAGTTTCACTCAGAATCATATTTTCTAATGCAATATTATTGCATTCAAATTTTAAATATAATAAATCACTAATTTCTCTGAGGACCGAAGGGACAAAGGAGGAACATCCTATTCGACATTTCCACTTTTTTTATATTTTACTTTAAAATTGATTCTAAATTACGTAATAATAAAACTAAGAAAAATTATATAATATATTACAATATGTTTTATATAAATAAATAATATTAAATATATTTAATTTTATTGATATTATAATGTGAATGATTACAAATTACAGTTATAACTATATAGGTAATAATTACTATATAATTATATAATATTTTAACAAATTAATAATAATATTATAACACAAATTAAAACAAGATTAGTGATCACACATTAAGTGGTACATTTTTATTAAATATTTTTTTACATACATTTTTTTCTAGTTTTTGTTTTTACAAACAGTGTCAACTCTGATTTAAATAAATCATATTTCAATGTTGGATTATTTTGTGTTTGGCTCGTTCAATATATATATTTTTTTATTTATTACGTATTTCAATTCTAATTTTGTTTTTCCTTTCATTATAACTTTTTTTTTTATTATAATCGAGGTACTTCTTTTATCATGGTACTTTATTTTCATTATCTTTATATATTATTATGTTGGGTGTTGCGAATATTTTTACTAAGTTCTTTGATTTTCTTCTTATACAATTCACTAGAGTCTCTTAAATTGAACATAAAATATCTTAATGACTTCAGAAAATTAACAGCTTTCAAAATTAAAAAGCAATTAATATGTCACAATCTTTGTTTATAATTCAATTGAAATGTTTTCCCTTCTCTCTAAAATATTTCTGATTGAATTTGAAATTGATGTAGAATTGTAGACATACGTAAATTATATTATATTTTATTTATTTTCTGAAGAATGTCAATTATTAGTATTAGCAGATAGTTTTTTTAACCTTAACTACAATAATTCATTTTTAATAGGCCACAGTCTTATTGACTGAATCAGTTTTATCCTTATTGGATGAAAGTCTGACAAATGGCGGAAAAAATTCCCAACCTAACATTTTTTTCTTGTAAAAGTTGTATAGGTATATGTACTTTAATATACTATAAATATAAATTGGTCACACTGGAGTTTTTTTTAACTAACTATAAAAAGTTTTAAAAGTTATGCTTTTAAAAATATTTCGAAAAATATTGAAAATTTGAAAAAAAGTTTCAAACAAAAAATATTATATTCATAATTTCTTATAGAAAAGTCTCTTATATTTTTTATTTTAGGTAATAGTTTTTAAGTAAAATCAAATTTAACATAAGCATATTTGAAATAAAAATTAAATTCTCGATATATGTCCATAATAATTTAAAACCATATCAGTATTGGATTAAATTTATTTAATATTTATTAATAAAATATTTAAAATATAATTTGTAGAACCTTTTTCAATTAATAAAGATATATTATGGTGTCAAATTATTGTAGCTAAGAACGTGCATGTCAAATTAAAGAAAACTATAAATTATCTGAACTGCAGAATGTTATAGACAAAACAGTTTTTCCGAATGAGTGGCGTAGTTATGGGTAATGCTGAGAAGGGTTTCAACCGCCCCAAAAATATTTTTCTCCAACTGTGGTTAAGAGAGAAATTTAAATTTAATATAATTTGTTTTATTGTTATTATAATTATTATTATGAGTTATAAATTCTATTGTCTATTTTACTATGTAATTTGTATGACTTGAGATTTCCTAATTTTAAATTTTGTAACTAACAATAATTATGTAATTATTTATTTTTTTATTATTATAATATTAAAATTAAAATTCTATACTTCTAATACTATCAATTTCATCTGCATCTTGAGAGTGGAGCTTTTCAGCTCTATATCTCTGCTTTTTTCGTATATATTAATCGAGCGGTTATTCATATTGAAAATATTATTATTAATAATGATATTTATATGAAATTTGTTCAAAAAAATTAAATAGATTTATAGAATTAAAAATGTAATATATAATGTTTTTGAAGTTATATAACGTACATATGTATGTTTTATCTTTTAAAATAGATTAAACATTTTTGTTGAGTGTGAGAAGCAAAGTCTGGTAGTTTTCTAAATATTATTAGCTTTAGTAAATATACAATATAGATTACAAACATTAATATACTTACGTTTCAAACAATTTAGTGGCAATATATTTTATTCTTTATTTTCTTTTAAATTGTTTAATTAAAATAAAATAATTGTAAACTGTGATGGATTAAAGTAGACCCGAGTCGAGTCGCGCCCCCTCTTAATCCAGGCTTGTTTATATTAACATTCCATCCGCCGGGAACAAACAATCTTTGGTTGTCTCTACTTTATTTTGGGACTGTTGGATAGCACACTAAGACTATTGAAAAAATTTACCTAATATCCATATTAGACCGTATAAAACATGTAAATATAAAATTAAAATTCATAGTCTCACCATTGTTTTTGTCATGGTGGTTTCCGGGGAAACAGAAATATGAGTATATTATATCAACGAAACTTGGACCCCGTAAACAACAATGATAATTAAAATTGCATGCAATATTGAACAATTTGGAAAACATTTCAAAGCTCTATATTTAGCCAGCAAATCAATTAATCTTCTTTAAATTTTTTATCTAATGTAGAACACATATGCGAGTACTCAAAACAATTTTTAATTTCCTTCGATCAAAAACTAATTAGTTATCACGAAATAAAAAAAAATTAAAATATTAAAAATCGTAATTTTGCTGATTTTCCGCCATTTTTTTACAGTTTTTGTTTTACCGAGGAAATACTTTTGAGAAATTCTAAAAATGAGCTAAATAAATTACCAACTAAACGCAATTTTAATCAAAAGTATACTCTATTCGTGGAAATCGGACCATTATTTCTACTCAGAATCGTGCTTTCAAAATAAAAAAAATCATTGTAAAACCATATAACCAATATATTTCTGGCTTTGCTCAGAATCTAAAATTAATATATTATGTTTATCTTAGCACAATTTAAATTGTAATAATATAGATGTTTTATTTCAAGTATACTCAAGTACTCAAATACTTCATAGATCTCTCTTACTAAATATATACAGAATGTTTCATATAACTTTTCATTAAATATGACACTACATTTTTCTTTGCCAATAACATGGTATTAATTATTTAATATAATTAAATTAAAAATAAATACCATAAAGATATTCAATTTCACAATTTGTTTTTATAATAATAATTGAAAATATAATTATGTGGAAGCATATTATGTGGTGTGTGTAGGTGCTACAATTGATACACCATATATAATATACATAATATATATAATAACAATTAACACTTTTATATTTTGAGATAATTTTATTATTCTATAATATGATTATTGATTAAATACTAAAATTATTTATACTAGTGATAATAATAACCTAGTAATTGTATTAATAAAATCTGGAAAAGATAACACTTTTTATTATTAAATGTAACAAAAGCACCTCCAATGCTTCTATATAGTTATATTTTCAAACATAAATATTATAAAAACTAATTTTAAAAATTGATAAAATTAAAAAAATGTTTTGAAGAGTATTTTTTTTTTTTTAATTAATTTTTTGTAAAAATTAAGTAAAAATATAAAAACAGACAAAGAAAATGAGTATGAATATCATCATATACATTATACACACATTTGTATATACGTATAAAACAAAAATATTTGATAGTAATTTATTGCATTTTCAACCATAATATTTTCTTGAAAAATAATTACAATTATAAATTGTAGCCAAAGAGATAGAAAATATTGTAACATTTTCTTTAAAATATTTTTTTTAAAAAAAAAAAAAAAAGATTAAAAACACATTGTGTAATTATACATATACATAGACATAATATTATTTATTAATAATAATCTCATTTTACGCTCATTTGAGGTTTTGAATTTTGTGTATAAAATAATAATTAATAATAAAAATGATGTACATAACATAAAAAAATTGTAACTACAGTAGGATGTCCGTGCACTAATTTGTGCTGTACAATTATACCTACTAGTTCTTTGATTTTTAAAAAAAAAAAAAAAATGAAGAATCGTTATTATTACCTATTATTCATTCACATTATTTGTAACATTCTTAGTAACTTGGGACCTATATAGGTATATGAATAATTGTTTTTTATTTAGTTTTAGAAACTATATGCTAGATAATATTAAAAAAAAAAATAATAATAATAATAAACAATACATTGGTAAATACAAATAATATGTGTATAAAATAAGTTTATAAATAATAAATTATTAAAAAACAGGTTTAAATAATATTATATAAGTATATATTATACATACGACATTAGAGAACACACTTAATGTTTTGCTTAATAATTGAGTTGGTCCTCTGTTTGAACAACACGAAGAGTACATATAATAAGAAAACTATTAGTGGATTTAATAATAATAATATAATACACACATACATATTTCATAAATTCAGATACAATATAAAGTTTATTATTTTTTTTTACGTATTTGTCATTATGTGTATAATCAGATAATAAACAAACAATTAATATTAACATGTTTGCGTTTTATAAAGAAATATGTTTTTAAAAAAAAGGTAACTGTAGTAAAATAAATTATTTAACTACAAATTACCTAATTTGCTAAATATACATAATAAAGTATATATATATATATATATGAATATTTTTTGTAATAATTCTACTAAAAATAATATTGTCTAAAAATTGGTTCTGACAATTTGATTTTATAACCATAAAAATATTTAAAATTATTAAAAAAAATAATAATAATAAATTAATAAATGTGTTGTCAAAGTGATTATGAATGGACTATGAATACTACACATTGGTTTAGAAACACTTATACGTTAAATATATATAAATGCATAAATGGTACCTATAATTACATGTCTGTAATCAATTAATAAATACATACACAGAAAAATTTACTTTTATTTAAAAACATTTTTTCATTATTATTATTAATATGTATTTGTATACTCTTACAACTTAGTTTTTGTAAGAAATATTTATTAAATAACTATTAGAATTGCAAATTATTAACAAGTTGAAATAAATTTATATTATATTTATAGTAAATTAAAAATGAAAATTTTGAAATGTATAAGTACTAAATTTTATTAAACTACAAAACATCAATTAAAATTGTTAATATTTATAAGAACCATAGTTTTAAGGAAACTAATAATTTAACATTTAAACTCTACAGTAGTTTTTTTTTACAAAAACTATAAATGTGTACCTTGTGTAAATGGCATACATTTAAATTAATGACTGTATAGTTAAAAAAATGATTATGCATATATTTGTTCGTTATCACATGGAAATTTTGTGCGTCATACATACAGGTACAAATAATCATAGCAACTAGGCTATTTTAGTATTAAAGTAAATAAAATATGTAATAATAGTAAATTGCATGCAATATTATTAAAATCTGATTGATAAATGAAGAAGGAATTGTTTGATCAATATTGTTTTTATATTTAAAAAACAAAACAAAACAATGTAATGTATGAATAAGCTTAGTAGAAGTATATACCAGATCTACACTAGTTCATATAATATAAAATGTTTACAATTCTCATAAGTATATGAACAGAAAATTAATTTAAGTAAAATATTTTTTGAAAACTATTGAAGACTCAAATAAAGTAACTGTAAATAATTATTTGTTTAATATGTATAATTAAGATTGTGAAAGATTAGCACACAATATTCAGAACAATACACACTAAGTTTAAACAGGTGTCCCTATTTTCCTTATAAATGGTGTTTATTTTTAACCCTGGATGATTGAAAACGCGATTCAAAACAATTATTATAATACTAAACTTAAGCTCAATTAAGAAAGAAGATCAATTATAAAATAATATATTCAGACTAGATTTAGGCCTAAATACAATATTTATATTGAATTCAAATTTACACAAGTTAATAATAGCTAAAATAGTTTTATTACTCAAAACCCAGAAATTTAAAATGTGGACATGAAAAATGTTTAAATATACTGTAACTTTAATCGATTATTCAGTTATTAGACACATTGAATTCAACATATTAAGATTTTTAAAAAATATTTATCAATAGTTATACCGATATATAATATTTATATGTATTTTCTATGGAACTTGGAAATATTATAAAATAATAGTTATTATTATCAGAACATATTAATATTTTATGTCACATGAGTTTTGAGTTTAATGGTGTCATATTCAAAGTTAATAAATAATTCAATGAATTCATGTCATGGTTGTTTTATTTAAATTTTAAACTATAATTGCTGACTTTTACCAAGAAACAACAGGTATCATTGGCAGCATTAATTTCAAAAGAATCACAATTTAATGATCAAAATTTGGTTATTGAGATAATATTTAACACAAAATAAGATTAAAATATATTATATTTGTAAAGAACTCTAATAGACATTAATTTTTAATAGATTTTATTATCGGTGAATGCATATTAACGAAACGTTGGCACTTTTTTGAAAAACTGTATATAGAACATCATAGAAAAGAGAAAAAATTAATATTTTTAAAAAATGTAGGTAGAAAAATAAGAGATTATTGACACATTAGATTTACAAATAAAAACGGCCAATTACACTGTTGTTAATTAATAATAAGTATATAACTAATTATATTTACAAAGATCCAGGCCTCAAAAAATATTACAATATTTGGGAATATTCGATAATGAACAATAAAATAATAATAATAATTACTTAAATAAAAAAAAAGTACAAAAGCAATTTGGAAAAGTCGATTTAGCCATTTAAAATAAAAATTAGTAAGCAATAACAAATTCAGCATTGACTCATAAAACAATATTTTTACCACACTGTTAAATATTCCTTTTCTTTATGTGGATTGATTGTTGTTTTATCATTGTTATTAAGCTACTTAAAGAAGAGCACAGAGAGACTTCTTTTTTTGTTTTTGTTTTTTTTCTGGGCTTTTTTTGTTTATTTGTCTCACTAAGTCATAAAATATCTAAAACAAATAAATAATAAAATTGTTAAATTATTTGATACATAAATAAATTGTATTTAAAATTAGGCCATTATTCAATGAACAATTTGATTAATTTAAAATTGCATACAAACAATAATAGGAGCTCTAACATTAATTTATATGATAATGTTTTGTATAAATATATTTTACTCCAATTCAAATATAAGACTAGAAATTATTATTTCTACAGATTTCAAATATTTAGAATCTAATTAAAACAAAACAAAATATGATTTTCTGTTAAGTTTAAAAGTATGAAACTATTTACAGCATTTGTTTTAATTGACTTATATTTGTTTGTCATATTCTTTCTGGTAACCTAGTGTAAAACATTTGTAAGTTAAATTAATTGAGATAATTAGTGTAGACTTTAATAAAGTTAAGTATAATTAAAAATGAAATTTTAAAATTGTATGTTCAAAAAAAAGAATATTAAATAATAAATAAAATGCAAATATTTCACTAAATTATAAAAAAACTAATATATTATCCATATTATTTGTAAATTATTAATTTTAATTTTTATAATACAAATTATATTGATTAATTTATTAAATACTCACACTCTGATGTTTCTAAAAAAGAAAAAAAAAATTTATAAAATTTATATATAAAGAATTTATGGTAAAATATAAAACAAATGAAAATTCTTTTTTTACACCTTTAATATACAAAACACCTATATTATAAGCTATACAATTATTTGAAAACTTACATCAATGACATTTATTTTTGCTTTAGCTGATGTTTCCATAAAAGCACAATTGAATTGACGAGCAAGATTCACACCTTGTTCTTTACCAACTACCCTTTCTTCTTCTAAATCACACTTGTTTCCCACTAACACCATTGGAACATCATCAGTATCCTAGATAATTTATTTTATAAATAATATAATGTAAATTATATTTATGCAATATGATATATACAAATACAATTATTATTATTAATACAAATTAAACAACTTAATACCTTTACTCTTAAAATTTGTTCTCTTAAATCTTGTAAATCATTAAATGTTGATTGTGCTGTAATCGAATATACAAGGACAAATCCTTGGCCATTTTTCATATACAAATCTCTCATTGCTGTAAATTGTTCCTGTAAATAATACATTTAGAACTATTAATATTTAAGTGAATATAAATGTATTATTTAAGAATTTATAATACTATAATAATATTACTATTTGTATAATATAACTAGGTAATACATTTGAGTAAATTATATCAAAATAAAAATTGGGAGTCTAATTGAAATTACAATGTTGCTCATGAACTACGATATTGTATATTATCACTAACATTATGTTTTATAGTATTTATTTATATATTTATGTTAAGTATACAATTGAATGTTAGAACCAAATTCATTTAAAAAAAAAATTAATCATAATGCCTCCAATTAATTATAATTTATAATATAACATAATTGTCAAAGTATAAAGATTATATCAGTGATATTCTTCCTTGACTTAAATGTGAATTAACAAGGGAATTTAAATTCTATTCAAGAAAAATAAATACAATTACATATAAAAAAGTGTATAAAACAAAATGTATAACAGTCTACTTAAAAACAGAGAGCTTACTCGGATAAATCCTAATAAGGTTTTTGATTGGGAACTATGAAATCAGCATGATCACAGAATCAAGTATAAAATTATCCTATGAATTTATTTAATTCAGGCCAAGTCAGCTATCTGTTTTCTTGTATTATAATTATAAAATATTATCATTCTTCAAGAAAAGGAACTTGTATAAAATGAAAATGATGCATTTAACCCAGTATTTCCAAAGGTTGTGACAAATTTTTAAAATCTTAAATACTTTAAAATTTAAATCTATACAAATATAACATATGAAATGATTATATTTTTTTTTAAAAACTAATAAAAAAGTATAATTAGATGACAATCATTAATCTATACATAACAAAAATTTATTACAATTTAAATTAATATTACTATTTTTATTTTTATTTTTTCAGTTAAATAAGGTGTCAACAGTGAACTTACTTTAAAAGTTGTAAATATTAAAAACTGAAATATATATTTAAACTTAAATTACCTATACTTTTTTATATTGTAAATCAATGAAAATGTATCAAGTAAATTAAAAATTACATTATGGCAAATTATTTTGGCTCTTTATAATTTTGTACTGTTATTTTTTAATAAAGAGAAGTATAATTTTCTATTCAAAAATTTTATTTATATAGAGTATTCAAAATATACAAACGTTAATAATGTTTAAGTGGCAAAAATACCAGATTGTAATAATGGAGATAATGGAGGTTTAAATTGTTATATTATAAAATAATTTCATAGAAGTAATAGAAACAACTTATCCTTTTTATATTAATTTAGTTTTTACATTTATATCGGAAAACAATAATAGTTATATTTTAAATGGACACATTAATGATTTTTATACTGTATATTTTTAATGAATAATAATAATAATAAAATACATGTTAGGTTAAAATTTATTCTATAAATAAAGTTGGATTTTAAAATTAAATGATATAAATAAAAATACATTAACTAAATTATTTAATATTTAATAGATGCAAATTAAATTTATTTGTAAATTTACCCATTATTTTTATAAATAGTATTAATTTTGTACTTTTATTATACATATATTTATTATTTCAACATCATACAGACAATAATAGTTACATTATTATTTATTAACCCTATTTAAGTTAAATATAAAATATGATTTATATAAACCAAAAATAAATAAACACAATTTCTCATGATACTAATGGAAAAAAAAATATAATCAGATACAAAATAGAATTATTTTTATAGTAGTTGACAAAATAGTAATCTTAAAAGTAATTTCTATAAAAATCTTAATTATATTAAAACTAATTGTTTATAATATTTAAACTGTTAATTTAATAAATTGTTGAAATTATATAGGTGCTTATAAAAAATCATAATGGTGATGCAGAAAAACTAAAATAACTTAAATTAAGAGTTAAGAATATTATTATTGTTATACATTTTGGTAAACAGCTTTTGACTTTTTTTAGAATATAAAAAATAAATATTATTAATTTATTTGTATAATGTAAAATGGTTAATAACACCATAATATGGTATGTTCATAATAAATAAAATACTTTATATATTTAATCAAATAAATTATTTTACACTAATCTATCAATAATTAAAATTTAATAAGCATGAAAAATGACATAGTATTGAAAGAACAAATTGTTTCTAATTTTAACATTAATAAATTTGTTTATTTTTATTATAAATTTTATTAGCATTAGGAGTAAAGTTAACTAATATAATATAAATGTATTATCTTTCATCTATAATATAAAACTAAATTTAATTTAATTAGAAAATTTGATACCTAAATTAGAATATATTGAAACCTACTTGAATATATTATCAACTGTTGTAAATAACTTAGAAACTCTAAATTTCTTACACACGAGTAGTGGGTATAAACTTAAAATACATATTTAATTATAATCTTTATTGAGATCATAGAAATTGTATTATTGCTTTTTTAACATAAAATTAATTTATATTTAATAAGTATAATGCCATATAAATAAAATCCAACTATACTTTTTAAATCAAAACACAATAACTTTAAAAATATAAAAACTATTTTAATATAGAAAATTAAATACATAAAACAGGTCAGTTATCAACAATATAAATTGATATTGGTTAAACATTGTATGTATATCATCCTAAAGGGACTTGGGTCAATGAAATTAATTATGTTTATGTAAAAAATATATCAAATTATATAAATACATACTGTTCCAGCAGTGTCAAGTATTTCAAGCATACATTGTTGTCCATCTACTTCAACTTGTTTACGATAGCTGTCTTCTATTGTTGGATCATATTTTTCAACGAATATACCTTGTACAAATTGTACAGTTAATGCAGATTTACCAACTCCACCGCTACCCAAAACCACAATTTTGTATTCCCTCATTTTATTAGAATTGATTTCCAAATGTATTCTTTATATTTGTCTTGTAAAAAGCTGAAAAAAATAATTAAATTAATTTAAACGTCAACAATACTAATAACTTTGTATCAAATAATATAAACAGTACCTATAATAATTCTAGTAGATTATTTTGATATATTCTACATAGAAGAGTTAAAAATTAATAATATTTTATTTATTATAATATTATAATCT
Source organism: Eriosoma lanigerum (assembly GCA_013282895.1). Classification (NCBI taxonomy): domain Eukaryota; kingdom Metazoa; phylum Arthropoda; class Insecta; order Hemiptera; family Aphididae; genus Eriosoma; species Eriosoma lanigerum. The sequence continues at coordinate 12,608,125 of CM023362.1, forward strand.
TGAATATTCAAATTAAGTATTTAATTTTATGTATAAATCGATAATATATATATATATATATTAACATAAATAAATATATACATTAGTATATATTGACAGATAACCTTTAATTAAAATGGTCGATATACAAAGTTCAATAATTAATTAAAAATCACATAGTAGATAAAAATTATATAGGTAGGGCATGAAAGGATAGGTATGTTTGTTATATATATATATTAAATTACTCCTAAAAAGTTTTTAAGATACTAATAACATCACATAAATATCTCATTAATGTGGAGAACAATAGGTAAGACATATAGATTTATACAATTAACAAATATATGTATAAAATTTCCAAATACTTAAAATTAGAAAAGAATTTTAATAATAATATATAAATCTATAACAAAACTAACAAGTGTAAAAATCATTTAAACTAACACAAATAAATATGAGTAATAAAAACAATAGAGCCATAATTTTAAAGAATCTTCAAGATATCAATTAAAAGAAAACTTTACAATCTCTAAATCCTAACCATTTCTCATTATTTATCTGAGGATAATTCTTAAATGAAATGGATCATAAAATTGTAAGGATATCTTGAACATTCGAGAAATTATTTTAAGCAAATAACCATTCATTGACCTAACCAGTAACTCTACTGTAAAAACCTCCTTAAGAAACAAAGAATGTTTAAACTTTTGGTTGAATGTGATAACAGAAAATTCTACATTGTCTACATAAGCTTTCCTTTCCCATTTGCTTTACACAAAATATCAATATAGACATAAATTAAATGTGAAAAATTATTTGAAACTGAAGGTTATCAATATGGAATCTGATATTGATGTCCTTGTACATTCAAAACACCAAAAATATCATTGAAGTATTTCAACAATAATACCTACTTAACATAATTATAATGGTACAAAAGAAAATAATTAAATATTCAATTACTAATATATTTTTTGTATATTTTGTATATTTTGATATTATGTAGTTAAAGCATTTTAACTATGAATAGCCTATCTCTGTATAATTAATAGCAAATGACAAAATATACCTACATTTGTTTTATATGTAAAAAAAGAAAAAGATATGAGGTCGAACATTGTTATGATACGTTAAGATATAAGAAATTTGTAAGTGGTACTCAGATATAAAAAGGTTGGTAAGCATTATTTTATATCATAAACTAGAGATGCATAATTTAATAATGAATGTTGAAGGAAAAATATGCGATGAATTATTTTATATCTAATCTATTTTGGTAGGTATATAGTTATTATTACAACTAGCAAACTTTAATATTTAATGAAACTTACATATAAATGTACATGTTAAGTACTTTATAAAAATGAATTAAAATATTTGATTTATTAAGATGTATATTAATAAATTACATATATATATATATATATATATATATATATATAAATATATTTTTTAGACTTGTTAGCAATCATTCTAAAAAAGAAATTTAATATATTAACTGGTCGTGCAAATTGTCAAATAGGAATGCGAGTGTTGTGTGATATTTGAAAAAATAATAACTACAAAAAATTAAAAGTGAAAATATTTATTCAATCCGGCAATCCATGTATAGAGAGTAACTGATAAACAATGGGCGGGGTGGAAGAAATGTACACACATTGGGATGTATAAAAAAAAAACGAATATTAGGTACATACCGTTGTCAATAAAAATAAATTAGATCCAATGGCTCAAGTGATGACAATGACGGAAGTCACGATTAGAGGACGCCAAAGAATATTAATTTAAAAACGCGTAGTCTCGTGAGAAAACTGAAACGAATTTGGCGTGCTTGATGAGGGACGGAAACAAAAAATAAATAACGATAATAAGTAGGTAGGTAATACAATTTAACCGAACATTAGAAAATGAAACTAAAAATTGCAACAAGTCTTACGGCGGCGGCATCAGTATTATCTCTTCGTAAACAAAAATGAATAGCACCTACCTATTACGTTGTTTAGGCGAGATGTGCGCACGCATACACCGGAAAAGCTCGTCGAGACGCGCGCCCGAGTTCGTCAAACAACGAACATTAAAAAAAAAAAAAATTGTTGCGACCGGAAATCGCGACGGTGGCGGATGGGCTGGGTGCGCGCAAAACTATATCGTAAAACGACGTTCGGCGTCGCGTTAAAATACGATTCTCTGAAAATATCATTACCAACACGGTTACCTACCTACTACAGTCGTCGTCGTCGTTGTATCTCGTACGATTTGGTGATATAAATGTTATTTTTTTCATGCGCGTTCTAAAATAATGATTTATAAACGAGTCGTCTCGCGACGTACATACCTGGTTTGCGCGTCGAAAATATGGGTGTAGCGACGGCAGTAGAAGACGGTCCCATACAACAAAACCGGATACGGCCGGAAAACGAGATGATTAAAACTCGCACACACACACACACACACACACACACACAAACACACAGTCAGACGCACAAACCCTAAAACACACAACAATAGCGTTGTACGCCGCCGTGTGAGTATGATAATGGCAACAATGATAATAATATTATATCATACTGTAGTACCAGCAGTAGCGTATCCACACTGGTTGTGTTAGTGACGGTAACGATAATTTAACCAAAGACGATAGCAAATATAAAAAATAATAATAATCACTGATAGACGATTACGATAACAGGATACAACGGGAGAGAAAAAGTGGTTAATACACCGGAGTTATTATATAAAAAAAAAAATCAATAATACGATAAGCAATTTGCACAATAATCTATGAGAAAAAAAAAACAAATGCCAAGGAATATCGAATCAATTAAACATTATTTACTATTAAACGCCATGACAAATCGATTGTAATGTCATGTGATACAAGAGCAAAAAAAATTTCGAATTGCAATTATTATTCGGTAGGAGCGGGCGGGTCGGGAAAGAAGCAGATCGGCGATGTTTCAGTGTGCGTATCGCGTGAATACTCCCTGTGGAGGTAACCGCGTTACCGCGTTACCGGCACATATTGTTAACCTGTGTATAACGCGGCTATGTTCTTATCGTTGGTGTACTCGAATCTGATCCTTTAAAGTTAAAACAATGAAAAATAAAATACTTTTTAATTTTTTGCTCTATTGTAAGTACAGAAAAATACATTTATGAACAATACAAGTTTCAGCGAAAAGTATTTTTTTTTAAACTAAATCGGTTTTGTCACAATTGAGAATATATTAACCATAAGAAGGGACTGAAGACTTGGAAACTTTTAACAAAGATTTTATATTTTGTAATAGTGAATAGTCTATTACAAAATCAATGTTTTTACCAATTATTTATTTTGGTATATTACAGACTATAAACGTTAAGACTGTTAAAAGAGAATTTTAGCCTACGAATGTACGATTTGCAGCCTGTATGTCTAATGTGCACTGTGCAGTACTTATAACAAACTAAAAATTGTCACATTTAAGATAAATTTAGAACTGAAACGTTATTTATTATGAGAGGTTGACAATACTATGGCAACTTGACTTTACTAGTTACTTAATACTTTTACCACATATAAAATACCCAGAAAATGTATAAATTGAATGTATGATGATCTACAGAATAATAATAAAATATGCAAAATAATTAAACAAAACAATGCAAATTTTATTGTATTTAAGTAGCGAATTATGACTAGGTATATACATTTATTATTTGTTGGTTCAATCAAATTTAAAACTTCTTACTACAGTAAAATATACTGTAAAACTTGTAAAAACAAATCCAAATGTAATCACATTCTTGCAATTTAAATTTAATATAAATTTTATAGTCTTATGCTATAAAATTACATAATATAGTAAAAATATATTAAAACAATGTCAAATTGTAATATTAATCGTAAATTGTTAATTGTGAATTAAGTTTATAATGAACTTTTTTTGTTTATTTCACGAAGTGGAAAAAACAGTTTCATTTTAACAAATCGACCACTATTTTCTTTTTACCATTTTAAAATATTAGGTTACCTAAAGATTAAAATTAATTTAAAATGGATCGTTTAAACTTGTTAAAATAATACACAGTACACGCTCAGTTTCGTTGTTTGTGGTTGGCAAAACATTTGTCAAAAAAAAATCGATTCGCAGTTACAAATTGTATAACACCAAACACCTACGCCACCCACCGACATCATTTAGTATTTCAGTTGGCGACTCGCACTATATAATTTTTCAATAAAAAATTTAATTTTGTAAAGAATAAATGTATTCAATTACCAATTAATGACACCTAGTTGTATCTACATATGTATAAAATATATTTTTACTTAATTAATAAATATATTTAAATATATATATTTCTACTCAACGTCAGTTTACAGTTTTTATAATGTAAAATTACAAAATTGATTAATTTTTTACTCTTATTAATATTAATTTTTTTTATTATTACATTAACTTGTCATTTGATCGACAACTCATAGTCGTACAGTAGTATTTTCATATTAGGTACCTAGATTAAAGACAGAATTATAATTAATCGATTAGAAGAATCTATCTAAAACCTAACACTTCTAATATAATGTAATATTTAATTTTATTTTGTTTAATGTTTAACTAATTATATGTAATATGTGTGTATACTTTGAAACACTTTTATATTCAGAGTAAAAACGAGTTCTTAATTAAAATTACCTTATTAAATTTGCATACCAAATAGTAATTCAAAAGCATAAATGTATTTAATCGAAGTAGAACTATCAAGTGTCTTCAAAAGTTTGGCTTTGTAGTTAATATACATTTTAACTAGTTGTAAAAAAAGCCAAAATCTTAAAATATAGATTGCCAACTAAATTTTAGCTTGTGTATACGTAGGTATTAGTGTATTGCGTATATTACTATGAATTATTCGGCCACTGTACAAGAAAACAAGATTTATAGTAATATAATAATATGACGAATTTATAGTTCGTCCAATTATTTTTATAAATATATAAAGTAGGTATTTAACATTTATATCACACTGGAGGAGATTAATGCCTCCATAAGCATAAATGTTCTATTGGCGTCTGGTATGCGTAGATATGCTACGAAGTATAAATGATAATAAATACTATTCTATCATTGTTTATATTATTTATTTTGTTTGTTTTATCGTAATAGGTAGTTTTGTTTTGTGTTCGATTTAAATTTATAAAAATAATAACGTTTTATAATATCTGTATTAGTTTGATAAACACAAAATTGCATTTTTCTACATCAGACTTGTTATAAGATATATATTTATATATATATATATATTAATGGATTAAAATTATATTGTATTATGTGTCATATGAAAAAATATTAAATATAAATATATAATTTGATTGTTTGGTTTAAATTCAGGTGTGTACATAAGATTTGATATGGATAACCCACCATCTTCAAGCGGTTGTTCATTGGATTCTGCTAGTTCTTCAAAATCCAAAGGTAATCCAATTTGTTTACCACATCCATATTTGGGTGATTTTGGTGAATATTTTTGTGAACAATATTCTGTTCTCAAATTGGTTTTATCTTATCTTAACTATTATGATCTAAACACACTACGAGAAGTAAGTAGTGCTATAAAAATAGCTACTGATATACTCTTAAAGAAACGTACATGGATTCAATATGCATCTATGAATTATATACATGGAACTGATCATCGTTCAGAACCTATACTTAGACGTTCTATCGATTTAAGAATTGAGCCAAAAGTATTATTTACTTTTGAAGGTATGGCTGGTGGTCCCTCCTCTAGGTCCAGGCCAAAAATTTGTATGCGTCTTCAAGATAGAAATGAAGATTGTTCCTCTTTCAGAAACTATATTGTACCTAAATCAGTAAAAACATTTGTACCAATTGGAGCTAAAGGTATTATTTATCCAGACAAAAATGAAAAAAATGAAATGATTATTGTACAGACTATGAAGCATAAAAAACTAGCACTTCTCTACTTGCCTACAAGTGATAGTTATGATGTAAGTGTTTTTACTCGTGTAGTAATGTCAGAGACATTTGATCCAGAACCAATAAATGCATTTTTTACTAGTGATCCTCGTCCGATTCGAGGTTTAATACTTTTGAAAGTCGGTACACCGCTTATGGATGCAATGATTAGGTTTATTGTAAAAACAGTAGCAACCAATCAGTCCGAGTCATTTGCATTATCTGGAGGACATGTATCAAGCTTGGATTATGATAACCCGCCAAAGAAGAATATTCCAGGTGTTTTAAAAGCAATTATTTTTCGCGGTAATGGTATACGTTGTGTATCTGATTTTATTAGCTCTACAACAGATGATGGGGTACTCGAAGGATTAAAACAAACCTCAATGTTTGTAAACAAGGACTGTAGTAAGTTGGATATTCACAAGTCTTTCATAATGATGTTCCAGTGTGTAGACAGACATTCATTGCCCATCGATGACCATATTCATCTCGCTAATACATTTCCTAATATTCCAATTTTTGGAACACAAACCTGGGGAGAAATTGGATTTAGATCTTTTAAAACACCAGGATTCAAATATGATCCTAAAAGAAGAAGGTTGTCAATAATGCACTCAGTTAAGACAACATACATGATTATTACAATAGAATAATTTATTTATACAAATTATGTTGCTTAAATTATTTTTATTTAATGTCATTCTCAACTATTATAAAATGAATTATGTGTTCCTATATTAAATAATTATTTTGATTATTTACATATAAAAAAAAGACATTACATTTAAAACTATTCAAAATACTTATTTTAATTATTTTAATGGAATATATTTTTGCATCCCTATATATTGTAATATTGTATATATAGTAACATTTTATTATATAAATAATACTGTTTAATGTTCATATAGGTTGGTTTTCGTTTTGTGAAGAACTTTAATGACTTTATTTAATTTACAGTGAATTATATATATCAAGGGTAGGTAACCTATGGCTTCTTAACATGCTGGATGTGGCATATTATTTTTATTTTACCTACTAGTCGGTGAAAATAGCTTTTTAAATTTCATTATTTTGCAAATTTTTGAAAAAATGGCTCTTTTCTAGGAAAAGAATCCCTGTTAATATACTATTATATTATTATATTAATGTATCCTTAAAATTCTAAATGTTATTATTCTTTAAATTATGTTTAAAAAAATTGCACTATTATCAATTGATTGTAAAAATAAAATAGAAATACTATTATTTTTAATGAATAATAAATAGGAAAGACAATTATATTTAAGATCCATAACATATACGTATGACTTAGATATACTATTAGTATTAGTATTATTTTTAAAAATTTAATAAGTAGGAAGGAAAATTATATTTAAGACTTATAACACATAATTATGATTTAATTTGTGTAGGTATATATTTTATAAAGTTTAATTTTTATTACTTGATCTCAATATGTATTTTAAAGTAATATCTGTTTTAAGACTGTATTTGTAATTTTTTAAATTGTATGTTAAAACTGATTGGTTTTTGTACTATTATACTTTAATTTGTAAGTCATATTTATTACCTATTGTTTTAGGTTTTATGTGTATATTTATTAAATATAATACGTATTATTAACTGAGAATTGTATACTATTTAATTATATGTTTTACACATGTACAAGTATATATATTTTTATTTTATCTTTCAATATTTTAAGTAGTACAAAGTCATTTTTATTAAATTGTAATTTCTATCAAAGTACCTATTATATCCTATTATAAGTTTAATATTGTGCTTTTAATATTAACATTATTTTTATTATATGGGGGTTTTATTTTATTGTTCTAGACAATGGGATTATTCATTGTGATTATTTCAATGTTAAATAAGACTAAAATTTTACTTTAATTTTTGTATAAGCGATACATTTTTCTATAGCATACTGGAGACATATATGTTTCAATTTCATTGATAAAATTGTATATATTTATTTTATTTGTAACAAATTTAGTACTGTAATTTTTATAATGTTTAATTATAAATGTTTTAATTAACATTTTTACTTTTAATATTTTATTAAATAATAATGAATAATGTATTTACAATACTAAAATTGTATTTAATCATTTTATACAATTTAAAAGTAATAGTGTTAAATATATTTTACAAACTATATCTAATATTTATAATAATTTAATTATTTATTTTCAACAATCTATTTAACATTAGAAAAGTGTTAAAATTTAAATAATTCAATATTTGTATTTTTTAAAGACAAAATTATCTTTTTAATTTCTTATTGATAAAATACATGTAAAATTGTGCAGTATATTTAGTATATTTTTTTCTATTTAGTCTGTTGTTATCAGGGCAAGCAATCCATTCCTATTATTTGTCTCTCCTGCAAGGATAGCAAATATATATATCAAGGTTGAACAAAAAAATTTTTTCAATGAAAGAAAATCAACAGTACAAATCATGTGTTCAAGAAAAAAATTGGTTGAAGAGAACATTGAAAATTAAGAAGAAAAAAACGGAAAGTCAATTTCGGACAATTACTCGGAGAAATTAGTGGTTTATTATAACTGAGATTTAAATGCAAATATGCAATGTTCTTGAATCAGAAAATAGGTTTCTGAGCAAAACTCAATATAATATAATATATTATTCTGATAAGCCGATCCAAAAGTTTATTACGTGGTGTAAACTACCTATGAGAATACTCAAAAAATTTCAAGTATTACATTTAAAATCATGAATCATCTGATATCAATGTTGTCAAAATTACGATTTCCATGAATTTTGACGTTTTTTGTTGGTTTTTCTCTTCTTGAGAAAAAACTATTGAGAAATTAAAAAAATAAGCTAAATAAAGTACCAATTAGATGCAATATTCTACTGAAAGTATACCCTAGTTATGTTAACCGAACAGTTATTTCTATCAAAAAGAGAGTAAAAAAATTTCAGACCTTAAAAACACATAAATCAAACATTAATATAAAAAATTAATTTAATTTTACAATTTTATAATTGTTTGTATATTATTAACATAAGTTTGAAGACGTATAAAAAATAAATAGACTTTCAATTTTCAAAATACTTTGTAAATAGATTGAGTATTATATGAGTAGGCTTCTATACATTTTCAAACCGGTAAACCAAAAATTTTATGTAATAATAAATATTTATGGAAAAAATTTCTATACTCTATACTCATTACTTAGTCAGAAAATAAATATGAATACTAAAAAAAATATTTCAAGTCCTTAGAATCAAAACTCAATTAGTAATTACGAAATAAAAAAATTTTAAATAACTGAAACCGTAATTTACCGATTTTTCGCTATTTTAGATTCTGAGCGAAGGGAGGAATGTATCAGTATTACAAAGATATTATTTTTTTTTATATGATGTATGAAAACATTTTCCCGGATAGAAGTAATGGTCCGATTATCACGAATAGGGTATGCTTTTGGTAGCAAATTGCGTCTAGTTGGTACTTTACTTTGCTCATTTTTCGAATTTCTCAAAAGTTTTTCCTTGGAAGATGAAAGCCAAACAAAAAATGGCAGAAAATCGGCAAAATCATGATTTCTGTTATTTCAAATTTTTATATGACTTGAAATTTTTTTTTGAGTATTAACATAGGTCATATACTAGTTTAGTAAAATCTTGAAACGGATTGGTTGATTTTTTGGCCAAGTATAGAGCTTTGAACTTTTTTCAAAAAATGTTTAATATTTCCTGCAATTTTTAGTTTATCGGTCTGAAAATTTTATCGAAGTCTAATCATATAAGTACTACTTAATCTTTTTACAATAAATTTTGTAAATCGTGACAATTTTTTTTATAAGCTCTTAAAGTTAAAATTCCGGAAAATCGGCAAAATTACGCTTTGTTATTTTAAATTAATTTATTTCATGATAACTAATTAGGTTTTGATCATAGGGACTTGAACATTTTTTCAGTATTTACATAGATAATCTACGTGGTGAAATTTTGGAATGGATTATCGGTATAATATATTGTAATATATTAAGTTCAGAATTGAATTTCTAATGCAATATTATTGCATTTAAATCTTAATTATAATAAATCACTAATTTTTCCGAGGATTGAAGGGGTGAAGTCCAAAATCGACCTTCCCGCTTTTTTTGGTAGTTTTTCTTCTCCCAAGGAAATTTTTTTGAGAAATTCGAAAAATAAGTCGAATAAAGTACCAAATAGATGCAATTTGCTACCGAATGCACACCCTTTTGTGATAATCGGACCATTATCTCTATCTGAAAAAGTGTCTTCTGACATGTATATAAAAAAAAAACGTAAAACCAATAATAACGAATTATTTCGAAGTAGAAAGTTATGAAACTCTATAATTGTTTCTGTAAAAAATGTCTTTACGATTAACATAGCATTTACCGTAGATACTTCTAATCTATTTTCTTCGTTTGCCCACAAGTTATTCATGTGCGAAAAAATGCTTTCAACATTGTTATTGGAACCCGGCGTACATATTAAAATTTCAACAATTATTTTGAAATTTGTAAATTCACTACCAATATTTTTTGCACTTTTGAAAATAAATGTCTCCTTGTTTTTTAAATGTTCTTAATGATTGAATTTGTATATTATGTGTCTAAAAATCTATTATAGAATTATGGCGAATGCATCGAACAATTGTTTTTTTATAAATGCAATAGCTAGTAGTATGTTTCCTTATTTTAACAAACATGAATATTATGATAGATTTTGTTTAAGAAGTTTAAAAACTGTATAAATAGGAGGGCACATTTTGGTGTTCCGAAGGCAGTTGCCGGAATAACAGGACAGATAGTTACAAAAATCGACGTTCCCGTATAAATACGGGACGTCTGGCAATCTTAAATAATAGCCTTTTTTAGGTATATTAAAATAAATATATATATATAAAAAATATTGTACCAATTTGCATAGGCGCAAATAAGGGGGGGCTTAGCCCCCCCAAAAATTGAGCATAAATACAAATCAATCGATGCGTAAAGAATTCAAATATAATAAAAATAATTTTTTAAATTGATCATCTACTCCTGTTATATATTAGTATATAATAATACTGTAATATACTATCTAATATATGAAATGCGAGATGAAGGTGGCAAAAAATTGTCTATTAAGACTAAACCAGGAGAATGAAATTAATCTAGATGATCTGAAAGAAGTTGTTAACCGTGAGGTTTATCCAAATTTATTTAAACTTATTAAATTAGCGCTCACAATACCAATAAGTTCTGCTAATTGTGAGAGATCATTTTCTACGATGCGCAGAATAAAAAATTGGCTGCGTAATTCAATGGCACAAGAAAGATTCACTGAGTTATCAATAATTCATATTGAAAGAAGCATATCTAATAAAATTAATTCAGAAGAAATTTTAAAAGAATATGTTAAAAGTGACCGTAAATTGCAATTATAAATTTGTTACAAATAAAAGAAATATATTATATTTATTCATTTTTTTATTTAATAAGTGTGTTTTTATTGTTTGTTGAAAATAGTTGTATACACATCAATAATATATATATTTATTTAAGAATTTTGTTTAAGTAGTGTTAAGGCCTGTTTATTATGAATTTTTCCAGCCCCCCCAAAATAAAACTTGAAATTGCGCCTATGCCAATTTGTCTAATACAGTGGCTAATCCCAACTCAACACTTTTATAAATTTTCCATCGTCACGGACCATGACCTGATTCCACCCCCCTCTCTTTATTTCATATTACTTATTTTTTGTATTTTTAAGTAGTTTATAATTTGTATGTTCAAAATAAAACCAGAAATACAGGTAATATTGTGAAAAATATTATAACTTTATTTATTGAAATAATAATAATAAAAAAAAATTAAAAGTTTACAATGTGTTAATAAATGTGACTTATTAGCGCGCGATTATTGTTGTGGGATCCTTGGAATGATGCTGTTGCTCAATATAAATTTAATATCGATATCGTCATTTGGATTCAGACGATTTCGTTGTTTATTTTTTTATTGTTATTAGTGCAGAGAAAGTAGTGGAAAAAACCACGAGGAAACATAACGTCGTTTGGCAAATGTTTGGATATCCTATGGCCTTTTTACATCAAAATTCTTTTAAGTTCGCATTATACAGAGTGTTTCCATAGCGTATACAACTCAATCATATAATCATATACTCAGTAGGACGAAAAAATGAGAAAATTGTTTTTCGTTTTTTATTAGTTTTAAAATGTCTGAGTTAGTATAATTACTCGTTAAATAATAATAACAATTAAAAATAACCTATTCCATGTGAATTGTTGCAAAATTCTATCTTGATATGTTGGGTCACATCATTTTTCACTAAAATGGTGTTGGGTGGTGCTCCAAATCGTATTATGGTTGGACACACTATTTTAGGTGAGATTTTTAATAAAAATTCCCTGGTAACATTTATATTTTAATTACTAAAATTATGTTCATAAATTAAATTGAAAAAATAATTGTAAACAAACACGATAAATTTTGCTATTTTAGCGTTTCTAGGGAAAACTTGAAATTGCGCCTATAAGCATAAGAAAAACTTCATGAAATTGGTAAAAATTTAATTAATTTATTTAAAAAATTATATTATATATTTAATACATAGTTTTTATTTCCATAGATATTGAAATTTTATCATTAACATTTGATGGACCAAAGTCCCATTTGTGGCTAACATTTTGTTAACAAATAACTTTCAATCACATTTTCCACATCCAAGTGACTCTTCGAAGATTGTTCATTGCTTATTATAACTTTGTCATGCATTGAAACTATTAAGAAATTTATGGAGTTCAATGAGGACAATTTACAGCAGTAAACTAGAAAAAATAGATCAATGGTATACATTGGCGTAGCGTGATGAATATGTGTGGAGGGGCTATAGACCCAGCAAAATATTTAATATATAATATATATTATTATATTACAATATAAATATTACCTACATTATTATAATAAATATATATATATATATATATAATATGATGTAGATCATACATTACACAACAAGTATTAGATACTAATGCAATATAATAAAAATGTATATTAGGTATATTACAAAATTAACTCAACTCGTCTACTTTTTCGGGCAAAAATATTTAAACTTTTTCCCGGGTTAATATTATTTGAAAAGTTTCTTTCAATGGTATAGTAACGATAAGTTTGAAAATCTATCATTAGTCATCACAGTTTTTAACCACGTTTTCATTCGGCGCATGACTGAAAACGACCTTTCACACGAAGCAGAACTGATGGGAATCGTTAGTGCAACTTGACTTAATTTGTATAAATAATAAAATGAAATCCATTTTAAATCAAATTATTTTTTAGATTGGTACTATCACCGAAATAATCTGATTTGTTGTAATATTATTTAAGTATCAGCAAGAAAATCATTTAGGAAGTATAAAGTATATATTATAAAATATACGCCTTTGATGCACTTTAAATGGGGGGGGGGGGGGGCTTGTTGCAATTCTTAGGGGACTTAAGCCCCCTTAGCCCACCACGCTACGCCTATGATGGTATATTGAGAAACGAATTAATCTTCAAGAAACTGAACAACTTTATGCAAGTAACAGGGAATTCTCCCGGCGGCCCAATCCGTCACTGGAGGTAAAACGACCCACTAAATGCGCCTGTCAATAGAAAAAACATTATAGTTGCACCGTTTCGCTATAACGAAACGAAACGGTTTTTCTGCAGCGATAGCCGTAGTCGAACAATCCCGCCAGTCGCCAATCCTAGGCTTTCAGTCGTAAACCATTATTTGGCATTCGTACCGCGTTGGCAGATTGGTTGACCTAGTACTTGCCTACATAAAATGAATAAAATTTAACTTTTTAAAAATTTAAATCGTATATTGTCCATACTCGTGTCGAATTATTGTGAAGTATGACGTGCAATTGTTCAAAAATACACGTTCAGTATACTCGGATGAAAAAAAACACAATTGGCGACGTATACGAGATACTGTTTTTTTGGCAATAGAATGATACTCTAACCACGAGGTTATTTGAAACATTTTGAATGTTGACAATTTTTCAAACGAATAATGTGCTTTGCATATTAACGCTGTCTTTTATAGCGCTTTTAACGATATCGACTCGAAACGTCTGTTTTTTGTTAGTTACTATGTCGGAATAATGGATGTAACTATTTACAATGTACATTGACAAAATCAAAATAGCAGGGACAAAATATTTGCATTGATTTTTCAAATATTTTATGATATACAGTTACACTTCGATATTTGGTATAATTATTATTCGTTTTGATCATTTTATTGTATTCATGCCTTAGTATAAATTATTACTGTAAGGCTGGACTGTAGCTAGTCACTGGCAAGTGGGCTTTCGCCAGGGACGCAGCATTGCGAAAAGCGCATATTTAATTTTTTTAGAAGTATAAATACAATTTTTCATTACTATTACAACGCTGTCTTTTATAGCGTTATTGACGATGTCGACCCGAAATGTCTGTTTTTGTTGATTACTATGTCGGCTTTATGGATGTAAATATGTACAATTTACATTAACAAAATCAAAATAGCAGGGACAAAATCTTTACATTGATTTTTCATATATTTTATAATCTAAGGTTAATCTAAAGTTATACTTCGATAACTGGTATAATTATTCATTATAACCATTTTATTGTATTCAAACTTTAGTAGAAATTCTTACTGAAAGTTTCTTATTTTCTAATGTTTATTGTCTAACGTCATATCAATGACATATATTATTGTGTCAAAATGTATATATTGTTATGAACCCATAGTATTATTACAGTAAATATGTCAGGATTAGTGTCTGACTGTATAAAGTATTTATGTTGAATAATCACAAAATAACAAATTGAACAATTTATTTAGTGTGGATCAGTAATCATAGAAAACATGATGTTTATAGAAAAAAAAACCATGAAATTATTTTAAAAAACGGCACAAGTAAATTATTAAAACTTTGGAAAACAAAACATTTTACATTATAACTATGTGTCAATGTACTATTTAGTGTGTGTCTGTGTGTCAGTCTTATGTTCAGTTTTTAAAGAAAACACTTGAAAATTAAACATACAATTATTTAAAACGACACTATAACAGCCTCAAGTAAATTCTTGAAACTTGAGCATATAAAATAACATTTAACATAATTATAATATTTATGTAATATGGATCAGTATCATATTACAAAAAAATATTAGAGATTATTATTTAAAATATGAATGGCTTGACTTTATATATATTCTTTAGTATTACACAGAATTGCTCATAATATGATGGTATGAAATAAGTGCATGATGTTGATGGGTCATAGTATAATAATTCACAAATATCTTTTCTAATTTCTAGAGTTTCCTTTCCCAATATCATGCGTTTTAAAAGTCAATGTATTTACATTTTCAGAATCATAAAAATAGTTTTTGATTCAAGATTCCATTGGAATTAAACTGAAGCTCCTCCAGTTCTTCTTGCAAATACAACCCTGCAACAATTATCAACTTTTAATTTCATACAATAATAAAATGAACTCGATTGCACTGCAAGGCATAATTTGACTGCTTGCATGGTCAATAGTAAAACAGTAACACTTCTTTTCTTTTGTATTTGTTCCTTTTATTTTACTTCCCTTGCTTTATTTTTATGAGACCATTATTAGATCTGTATTTCGCTATTGTGCCATGCCTCAAAAGTTAATTTGACAATATATTTATATTATGATAAATATAATAGTAGGTATTATTATATAATATTATACAATTAACTTTCTATACAATATTAATACAATAATTGATAAAGCACTGTAAAACAGAGTGAATAGAAATACTTGAACTTATAATTTTATATTCACTTATTATATAAACTGTTTTATTTTGACTATATATTGTATAGTTTATCAATACACAGAAATATGGATATCTTTGGGTAATGTAAGTGAGCATATTCTAAATATTGGTATTTTTAACAGAATTTGTAATATATTTTTTAAAGTGCTCTGTTTTTATTCACCTGTGAAGTGAGGTAGAAAGAACCATATTATACTATTTAGAATATTCCTGACT